>CAOLHI010000288.1:0-729347 GCA_948474755.1 Ctenosaura bakeri
AGGCGTCGAGATCTGCGGGACAGGCCCTTCTCTCAGTCCCACCACCCTCACAGGTGCATTTCGTGAAAATATAGGAGAGGACCTTCTCGGTGGCTGCTCCCAGGCTCTGGAACTCCCTGCACGCTCCTTGCCTACCTTCATAAAAACAGTAAAAAACATTCCTCTTCCAGCAGGCATTTTATATGTAATCTGCATATAGAATGGTGTTGGTTATTTTAATTGCTATTTAATTGCTTTTTGTATCCTGTTTTTAATACGTATTTTAACATTGCTTTAATCATTACTGATACTCAATCTGTGTTTTAACTTTTGTATGTTACGGTTTTTAACCATACTTTGTACGTTACAGTTTTTAACCATACTTTGTAAGCCGCTTTACTTAGGGAGAAAAGTGGGATAGAAATAAAGATAACACTACTACTACTAAAAATAAATAAATAAAAAAGAAAGAAAGAAAGAAAGAAAGAAAGAAAGAAAGAAAGAAAGAAAGAAAGATGATGATGATGTGCATTTTATGTGTTGTCATCTTACCTCATGTATGTTACTGCAGTTCCTAAGCCACACTTGGGGTGATATTAGATATCACTTTGATATCAACAATTTGGCCTCCTTTTCCTATTCCTCTCCATGTTCTGCGAGGTCCCCCAGACAAGCTCACCGACAGGCGGGGCCGCTAATCACTGTAATATTCCAACACAATACAGGCAGGCCAGAAATAGCCGTCCCGCCGCTTCAGGAGACCCCAAAGGCAAGTATTCTATTACGTATGCATTTACTACGTACAAAGAACTCCCTGCCCGAAGTAGGCAGCTTGATTAGACGAATACTCATCTGTCAAGCACTCTGCGTTTGCATACCGGATACTCTATCCTCAATTCGGACCTAACTTAATCATGCTAAATTCTGACCTTTTGGAGGCTTTGCCTCCAGCCCAAAACTCATTGTTTTTCCCAAGTACAGAATAGCCCGTGGCCACATTTCTCCCTATAAAACCCCCCGACTTTGAGCACTTCTTTGGATTGCTCAGATCGCTCCCGACTTCCATCCCGCCTTGCTGCCGCTTTGCTTGGCGAGCCTTCCCCTCAGTCCCACGTACTGAAACTCCATATCTCCAAACTTCTCCTGCAGACTACCCAGGCTTCAGGACAGGTGTAGTATTACCCAAGCCAACAATTCCTCTTAAAAATCCCTCTATCCCACTCCAACCTTTATTTCTATAGTTATCTGTGCTGCATACACTGTTTGTATTTTAACAAAAAAAATTACCACTTCACTTCAGTTGGCTTCTTGACTTGGCCCGACCCTGTAGACATTGGGTAAAAGACCTCGCTTCATTCCCCTGCCTCTCGCATTGCTAGTTTGTGCTCTTTGCAAATTCCCCCAACTTATATAATTGAGAGTGCAATTAGGTGTCCCTCACGGGACCCCCATAAATCAGGGTAACATGTATGCCACAGTACAAATTATTTTCTTCTTCTTTTATGCTGGACTATGAAAGTAATGAATTATCGATTGGGTGGTTGCATCACCCAACATTTTAACAGAGCCGTCGGCTACTCTTTTCGCCGCGAGGCCACAGAAACACAAACTCTCAGCAGCAATTATTTCCTGTAGAACAAAAGCACAAGCGAGTAATCCTTTCCAAAAAGCAAGCAAACAACGTCTTCAGAGTGAAAATGAGGAACTGCTATAGAAACTAGGGAAGCAAAAGATAATGGCTGTAAAACTGCCTGATGTGATTCATAATTAGCCTTGAACTCCTGATACAGCCAATTTATTAGAGTGGCAACATCTCCCTGTACATAAAATACAACCATCTAAGCCTTTAAGTAAAGGGAGAAAGCTTGTGTGGGGCAAAGGTTGCAATTTTCCCTTCTTATAGGTGTCTAAATCTGTCAACTGGAGGGTTGCAACAAAGCCAGGCCATTTCTACACTAGACTGTTAAAGTGCAGTTATTCCACTTTCAACATCCTATGGCAGGGCTTTCCAAATGGCACGATGAGACACGTTAGCGTGTCACCTGAAGTGTGCAGGTGTGCTGCCTACAATCTTGGAAATGTACTTTATTATTTATAAATCATATATTTTTAAAAATATATGAAAGGTTTTCATGAGATATGTTGTGTCTCCATGCATTTTGTTATTGCAATTGATGTATGTGTCTGTATCTCTTATCAGGGGTTAGTTTAACCTCCGGTTTGCTAGTAAAACTGAATTGTGTCACAAAACAATGTGTGTCACCAACATTAAAAGTTTGGAAAGCTCTGTCCTATGGAAACCAGAGGTTTGCAATTTATGGAGCAGCCTGAGGTCCCAACTAGAGTAGACCAATTCAAGGCAGCTGGAGGCTTCTATGGTGTGGTAAATAATAGCAATAGCAATAGCATTTATTTCTATACCGCTTATCAACTGAGTGTTATCTAAGCGGTTTACAATGTATTTTAGCTAATTGCCCCCAACAAGCTGGGTACTCATTTTACTGACCTGCGGAAGGATGGAAGGCTGAGTCAACCTTGGAGCCCAGCAGGATCAAACTCACAACCTTGTGGTTGCAGTATTAGCATTTAACCATTGCGCCGCCAAGTTTTCTCTGAGACTTTCATTGCTGCCCAAGATGCTGAACCTATTTTGTGGATAAGGTTGAGCATGCGGGAGAGTTCCTTTAAAAACAAGAATTGAAGGCGTGGATGTTACCCTGTATGTTGGGGGTCCCGGGAGGGGTGCCCACATTACCAAATAAAAAAAGATGGGGGAAATTAGACTCAAGCACTCTCTCAAGCTAACGAGAGGCAGGGCAACTTTAGCTGGGATCTTTAACCCTATGTCTACGGCGTCAGGTCAGAAGAGTAGTCAGAGAAGTTTTAAAATAACAAAAATAGCAGTTTTATTAAGAGACAAACAACAAACAAGACAACACACGCACACCACTAACTGGAAATAGAAATGGAGAGTTTTCGGGGAAGTGGGTAATACGACACCTTTTCACGTAGTCCTGGAGAGAAGCAGAGGTTGAGGGGAAGAAACTCCGCATGGTTTGCTGAGGGGGCGACTCGCTGGACAAACCAACAGCAAGGCAGGATAGCAGTCCGGAGCGTTCCGGGATTGAGCGGACTCAGTTGCTGGAACTGAGGGGACGGCTCGCCAAACACAGCGGCAGCAAGTCTGGATGGAATTGAGGAGCGATCCGAGGAGGGCTCGGAATTGGGGATTTTATAGGGTGGATTTCACCTACAGGTCATGCCATGCTCGGTGAGGACAAAGGGAATTTTTAGCTGGACAAAGGCATTGGAAAAGGTCAGGTTTTACATGATGAGCTTAGCGCTGGATGACAATAGTATGGCCAGTATGCAAATGGCCCAACATAAAGGAATGGCTCGGCACTCGGCCTGGCGTCTTTGTGTAAAGTTGCGCTGAGCAAGGCGGGTTTGCAAGAAGGAATGGTCCCTGAAGCATCGGAGAGGCATTACGTTGCCTGCTTAAATGAGGTTTGGAATGTACAACCATTAACGGCTACGCCTATTACGCGCTTGTCCGGTGGCCCTTGCAAACACATGGAGTAGAGAGGCAGAGAAAAGTCAAATAAAGGCCAAATTATTTGGTATCAAGAGATATCTAGTGCTCTCACCAGACATAGCATAACCGTGGTAACATGGATACCAAGTCCTAGGAGGAGCAGCTTAAGGAACTTTAAGAGACCTGTTGTTTAATTGTTCCTGAACTTTTTTTGTACTAACAACATCTTTCAGTCATTGTTTTAACCTGTTGCAAGCCCCCTTGGGTTCTTTGGTGGAAGGGCAAAGGATGTTCATTAAATAAATAAGGGAATAAAGACAGAGGAAGGTGGATTCATCCATCCGTATTCTTAAGTAATGAAAGTATATGACAGACAGCTATACACAGAGGTGCGAAATCTCACAAAAGGCAAAGATACTGCAGGTGTGACTCAAAATGACATCTCTCTCCCCCTGTGGAAATCACGAAAAGCTTTCCGTACGTGTTCAGAGAAACTTGAATCTTCCCACCGCTCTCCTATGCACGGTCACCCTTCCCCAGTTCTAACAGATCAGGTTCTCCTTTTGTATATACGTGATGCAGGTATGTGAAATCCAGGTATTAGCACGGTCCCTTCTCTCCTTCTGTCCTAATCTCCTTTCCATTCTCCTCCCGCCTCTAATAAACATTATTTTTAAAGTTTTTTTTAGAAAGAGTCTTAACGAGCAGGTGCCTCATTTAATGAGAAGGCACTCTGACTGCGAGCCGAGCCGGAGAACTTGAGAGCTGGAAAACCAGAGTCGGTCAAACACAAAACCACCCAGGACTAATCCGTGTAGCCGGGCACAGTAATTGGCTTTTAGCTTAGCATCTGCTTGTTGAAAAGGCAAGCCCTTTCAGAAACTGGGCAGCTGGCTTTCATAAAGGGACGGAGGGAGAACGGTTACTCAATGGAGACTGGAAGCGGTGTGGGTCACGGAGACCCAGGTTAGGTTTCATGTGCTATGCAGCCTTCACCCCCCCCCCCAAAACCCACAGCCATCAATTTTCTGTGATCTCTTAGAGATCAGATCTGATTGTTGGTAGGAAAAGCAAGGGATTATTTTCAGCAGAGGCACAGCAAGGATTCATACGCCTTCTAACTTCTTGGGAGGTCCAATTCCCCCAAAAGCTAACATTGTTTTGCCATCAAACCATACTCTCCCAATATTCTCATTTCATTCACGGCTACAAATACAGTGCTCCATCCAACAGGCATTTTGCCAAATCAGCTGCTTTAATTGCTGTCATCCCCAACTATATAAAACCTCCCAAGCCCTTGATTAAAAAGGTAGTGGAGGATGAGAATCAGATGCCATTTTTAGATTGTTAGTGGACAGGTCAGTTGACTATGGCCATTTCTGCACTAGACTGTTATAGTGCTATTATTCCACTTTCAACCTCCTATGGAATCCTGGGGTTTGCCGTTTAGGGAGGGACCTTTGAAGCTGCAAATCCCAGGATTCCATAGGAGGTTGAAAGTGGAATAATAGCACTACAACAGTCTAGTGCAGAAATGTCCTATAAAGCTGCAGAGTAACCGAAAGGGTTCTGAATTCCTAGAGAACCTTACTCCTTTAATCAGAAGGAAGAGGGGACACCAGATTCCTCCGAGAGTGTGTGACTTGGCCGAGGTCACCCAGTGAGCTTCCATGGCTGAGTGGGGATTCAAAGCCTCATCTGTCAAGAGTCCTGGTGCAACACATAAATCACTACTTGCACGCTTGCTGGTTACTTACACGCTTGCTGTTTATTATTTTCCCTGTACTCAAGCCTTAGGTAGTTGGTCTCCCTGCCTCTTTCCACATATACATACAGGGTGTCCCCCCAAAAATGTATGCATCCTTGTTGTTGTTGTGTGCCGTCAAGCCATTCTTGACTTGTGCCGACCCTATCATGGGGTTTTCTGGGGCTGAGAGTGTGTGTGTGACATGCCCAAGGTCACTCATTGGGTTTCCGTGGCCAAGTAGGGAAACTGAATCCTGGTCTCCAAGGTCACAGTTCAACATTCAAACCACTCCACCGTGCCAGTTCTCGTATACACCCTTAGCAGCTTATAATTCGGGGGGTGCAGAAGGGGGTTTTTTTGCATTTTTTCCAAAAAATATATATACTCTTAACAGAATTATAGTAGAGAAGTGTTGCAAAGTTACAAGAGAAACCTTAAGTGAGGTTTGCAGCTCCGTGTTTGACATTATTGCACAGGGATGACAATTTGAACACCTTATTTAATTGAATATTTAATAACTGAAGATGGAAAGTGTAGCGCCGATTAAATCATTATTACGACACTTATTTTTCAATGTAAATGTGTTTACTTAGCCATCAAATAATCACCACTTCTACTATTAGCTGTTAAAGAGTTCTATATTTTTGCGGTGGCGGGGGGGACAGCACTCTTTCCATTCATTCTGTTAAACAGTAAATATTTGGGACTCACTTTACTCCTGTTATTTGTTCATATATGTAAAAATGGATGCCTACAAATATGAAATCAGAGGACACACTACTATAAGAATCGTTAACCAGAGTATGGAAAAATTTACTTTTGCACAGACTACAACAGTTAAAAGACTCCCTAGCCATGCTAGAGGAGGAATTTGGGAATTACAGTCCAAAGAATAATTCTTCCAGGTGCTTGTCTTGGACAAAATCCTTTTTCTTCCAACACAGCAGAAAGTACAGCAGTCCCCGAAAGTTTAGTTCAGAAATTGCCTAAACAGTTACTTACAGGTTTTTAGAGTTGGAGGGTACGAGATGCTCATGCAAAAGGTGCCATTGACTGTTTTATAAACACACAAAACAATGACAAAGAGATGCTGCAAGGAAACAATGCTAGTAATGTTAAATGGACCAAACACAACAGATAATATTTCAGCTTTGATGACTGCGGCAAGCTGTTAAGGCTGCTCCCATCCAATGGCAATGGCTGCAGAAGTCACACTCTGTTTCCAACACGCAGGTGGCATTCAATCTTGATTTCGATTACACAATGAAAAGCTGCATTAAAAAGCAACACACACACACACACCAATCCTCTGCAAGGCATTAATGGTGAGAGACCATTTCAGACCTGGTTTTCACATTCCTCTGCTTCCATTTTAGTCAATTGCAACACCGACAAATGAGCTCAGAAGTTCTTTTCATTTCATTTCATTTGCAAGAACTTGGGAAACTTCGAAAATCCTGGGCAACATCAACAGCAGTAGTATAGTGTCTGGGGAGATCTAGGAATACAGTTGAAGGGAGTTGTGCTATTCTATTCTGCTCTGGTCAGACCTTCTCTAAAATATTATTGTTGTTGTTGTTGTTATTTGCACCCCGCCTCTCCATATGGATCGAGGCAGCGAACAACTTACAAATAGCATGTATTTCGATACATTTTTCTATACATGCCCCCAACAAGCTGGGTACTCATTTTACCGACCTGTGAAAGTTTGGAAGGCTGAGTCAACCTTGGAGCCGGGCAGGATTGAACTCACAACCTTGTGGCTTGCAGTACTGGCATTTAACCACAGTTATGGCCAATAACTCAAGAAAGATATTGACAAGCTGCAACATCTCTTGAAGACAGCAACCAAGTCGATCAAAGGTTATTGTCATTTCTGGTAGGTCCAGGATGGATGGCCCTGAGGGCTTCATTTTGGAAATATTCAGCTTACTCACTTCGGGTAGCCTCAGTCACAAGAATATTCCTGGTGAGAATCACAGTTTTTTGAACTTTGTGGAGCAGCAACTTAGTTCCAGCTTCAGCACTTACCCATCACTATAAACTAGACATGCAAGACCATCTCCATATATCATTTGAGAGACTTGTTCTGACTTCTGTTTCTTGTGAGGCACCTTCCTGCTCTGCAAAATAACAATATGAAGGGAAACGGTAATTAACAGTAGCTTCTCTCCCCAGTTGTGAGAACAAAAACTGACACGGAGGCAATCACAAAAAACTACTCAAGAGGCATTTAAGGAGCTATTGGCCACAACCCCTTCAGTCTTATTGATCAAGAAATAATAAAATGAAAGCAGGAGCAAAGCAAAATAAAATTTAAAAAAAGAGCTCAGAAGTTCTTACAGATAAAAACTTTGCCAAGACAAATCACCTGTGTTAGGATAGGAAAAAGAGCAGACTAGGCAGTGGAAGGGTAGGAGGGGGGATTTAACAACACAGAAATACATGTAATAGCTAAAAGGAAGTTGAAATGAGATTATCTCTCTTTTTTTTTGGTACTTTGGAAAATGTGCAATTGTTCAAATAACTCTTTTGAGTTTATGTGTTTGTTATATTTATTTTGTTGTTTTAAATGTTGTTATTATTTGGTTGGTTTTCAGTGTCCATGTCCTGTTGTCATAAAAAAAATAACATTATATAAAAAAAAGAAGTTCTACGCTAAGGGTATCTGTACAGGAACCAGATCCTTGTGAGAAAAAGCTGAATGGAAGAAACCAACATGCAAGCTGAGAAAATTAAGGTCCTTTCACTGCGTGTGGGAGAGAGGAGGGGAGTGTTCGGGTCTATGAATCACAGCAGAACCCTATGCCAGAATCCTGGCTCCTCTTTAAAAAATAAAAAATCACGGTAGGAGACAAACAACTTGTGAAAAATTTTAAAAATGGACGAAGTAAGGGCATTGGGGAGGTCTGTGGGCTGCAGAATTGCCAAACCAGGGCTGGCATCCAGCCTACAGGGCACACATAGTGCATCCTTACAATTTCCCTCGCCTCCTTCACTTTTTCCATGTGCTTATAAAAAGACACATACAAGGGCTCATTTATGTCACCCTCCTAGGCTCATCTGATGAAGACGTACAAGAGAGAACCTTTTTTTGTGGCTGCTCATAAACTGTGGAACTCCCTCCCACAGTAGGCTCACTCAGTCCCCCTCTCTTCTCTTCTTTCGCTGGCAGATACAGGATTACCTGTCCAATCTCCGCTTTTACCTCTCAATAGGCAACCTTTGTACCCACTGCAAAGTGTTCCTCAGTTTCAAAATGTAGATTGTTTGGAGGTACTATTTGAAGGGGGTCATTCTACGTTCCCTGGTGCTTTGGATGCCAGATTGTACACTTTGGCCAGCTTCTTGTTAGTGGCTTACATGCAGGTAAGTCGCATTTTTGGATAGAGCACACAGGAGCTAGTTGTGTGCCCTAACATGCTCAGATCCAAGAACATCCCACTAACAAGCTGCTGTCAAGCCCTGGGAGGGACCTCTGCTGCTGTCTCTTACTAGTGGGCAGGGGAGAAAAGGGGAAGCAATTCAGACCAGGAAGCTCTCGCTGCTCTTGGCTCCTGGGGAAAGGAAAAAGGTGGATCAACACCATTTGAAGAGGCACTCTCATTTCTTTCCATAGAATCATAGAGTTGGAAGAGACCCCAGGGGCCATCCAGTCCAACCCCCTGCTATGCAGGAACACCCATCAAAGCATTCCCAACAGATGGCCATCCAGACTCTGCTTAAAAACCTCTCCCACACTCCATGGAAGCAGCAGATTCCACTGCCAAACAGCCCTGACTGTCAGGAAGTTCTTCCTGAGGTTCAGATAGAATCTCCTTTCCTGTAGTTTGAATCCATTGCTCTTTGTTCTGGTCTCTAGAGCAGCAGAAAACAAGCCCGCTCCCTCTTCAACATAACATCCCTTCAAATATTTAAACATGGCTATCACGTCCCCTCTTAACCTTATCTTCTGCAGACTAAACATACCCAGCTCCCCAAGCCGTTCCTCATAGGGCTTCATGGCTTCCAGGTCCTTCGCCATTTTGGTTGCCCTCCTCTGGACACGCTCCAGCTTGTCAATATCTTTCTTGAATTGAGGTGCCCGGAACTGGACACAGGATTCCAGATGAGATCTAACCAATGCTGAATAGAGTGGTACCATTACTTCCCTTGGTCTAGACACCATACTCCTATTGATGCAACCAAGAATCATGTTGACTTTCTTGGCTGCCTCATCACACTGCTGCCTCATGTTCAGCTTGTGATCTAGCAAGACTCCTGGATCCCTTTCACGTGTACTGCTATCCAGCCACATTCCTCATCCTATATTTGTTCGCTCCATTTTTTCTGCCTAAGTGTAGCACCCTACATTTCTCTCTGTTGAAATTCATTTTGTAGCTTTGGTCCAGCTCTCCAATCCATCAAGGTCATTTTGAAATATGATCCTGTCCCAATTTCCCCTCATGACTGAGCTGAGACCAACTGCTTCTCCTTGGTCTGAATCACCTCCTCCTCTTTCCCTTCTCCAGCAGTAAACAACCAGCATCAGGAGCCCTTCCCAAGACTTCCTGGGTGGCGGGAAGAGACAGGGACAAATTTTGATCTTCTGGCCTGGCTGCAAGTCCAACACACCAAGAATGACTAATCATGGTCTCCTGGCCCTGGTTGCAAGTCCAACTCACCAAGAATGACCAGATCTTGGTCTACAGGCCTTGTTGGAAGTCCAACACATCAATCATATCTTGGTCTATAACCCTTGTTGGATGTCTACCACACAAAGGATGATCAGATTTTGGTCTACAGATCTGGTGCTGGCACAAAAAGGACCAGATACTCATTAGTCTGTTTTAGACAAAGGTCTTCTCAAAATCCATTCTGCCCTTTCCACTAGTTGCTGCATTCTGTGGGACTTTTTTCTTGAAAAATGCAAATACGGCTTTTGGCTACCTGGCTCCAATTAGTTTCAGCCGACTTCTTCATACCTTGATCACAAATTCCTGCCTTATTCAGTACCTTCCAAATGTAAATGTCTCTGGTTTTGTTTCTGTAGCATTCTGCAAAACTCCAAGATTAAGATTATCTGCCTTCGAATATTATTGTCCTAAAACTTCAATGCAAAAGAGAGAGGGAGCCGGCTGAGTACATAAACAAGAAGAGACTTTCTCTAAGGTTTGCTACAACAACAACAAAAGAACAAAAGTATTAAGTGTTCAGAGCAATTCCACTACGGTACGTCTCTCAGATCGGCTCCCACGAGATCCAAATTAAACATCTGGCTGTAATAATCAACCTTCACATTCACCTGCCTATTGCCCAAGGCAGTACATTTTAATGCTCATCTCCATTTATAATAAATTCTTTCTTTTTTTAAAAAAAAGCTTTTTAGCTCCCCCAGAGATTAGGCTTTATTGTTCCTTCACAACAGTGCTCAAATCCTTTAACAATCAGCCAGATGTGCCAGTAATTATATCAGCGGCAACGCATGCCTTTCTCTAGACCCAACAGAATTTCTGAACTACATTCGACTGCAAGAGAATGTATTGTATCTTATTTTCATCTTATCTTATTTTTGCACTTATTTAATTTATATACCACCTTTCTGCCAATACAGGGCACAAAGTTGCACACAAGCCAACTAAATTGGAGACACAGAAAAGCACATTCAGCATATATTCGCCATCGTATTCGGGATATTGAGTTGCAGGATTATTTAAGCGCAGTCTCCATCTATCCAGTTTTCAAAGATAGAAGGCAGGCCCTCCGCCCCGCTGCTTATTTGAAAAATTTAATTATACCTAAATATAGGAGAGCCTTTTCCCATGCTAAGTTTAATGTGCTTCCACCTGCATTACTGAAGGGTAGATACAACAATGTACCATACTGTGATTGTCTCTGCCCTTGTGAGGAGGAGAAGATAGAAACGGTGGGACATGTTTTATTGTATTGTTCCTTTTATCGAGATCTTCGATGTCGCTTTATTACTCCTATTTTACAAGGTATACCTGGGAGATCGGACGCATTTTATATTGATTGCCTTTTGGTGGATCAGTCCCCTGAAATCATAGCTAAGGTAGCCACCTTTTTGTTCGGCAGCTATTACCTGTCGGCGTTGGATTTTGCCTTAGCACAAATGGGATTACGATATTATATTCTGTTTTTATTACACTAATTTGATTCATATATTTTATATCTAAGGTGCAAAATATTTTACATTCATGTTTTAAACATTTTTACCTTGCAATCTGGTATTTTTTCAAGACTGTCTCTTCCAGGGTTTTTATTATGGTATTGTATCCTATTGTATTTTGCTTTTTAGGTTAACTACTTGGTATGTTGGATTAAAATAAATGTACACAAGCATACACACATATGTACATATAAAATTTTAAATGTCCAATTTCATTTTAAGTTGAAATCTTAAGGTTATCTTGCTATATTTTATGTCTGATGTCTGTAGGAGATTTTAACAAAATTAGTTATCGTTCCAATTATACTGTTTTAATTCTGCTCAAATTTGCTGTTTGGTGTGATTTTTTTAATATTACATAAACCATACTGAACATCCACTGAGCATTCTGCTGCCTCAACCAGTTTAAAGGCTGAAGACCTGTTCAGACAGGGAAGTCTTTGCCTACTGGTGAAAAGAGGACAGACAGAAGGCCAACCAAGTGTTACTCTGTTCTTTGGGGGTCCCGGGAGGGGCGTCCATAACCACGACTTGAGGAAAATTAGCTGGAGCACTCTCTTAAGCTAGCGAGAGGCAGGGTAACTTAGCAGGATCTTGCAACACGGGGTCAGGTCAGTCAAGCAGCCAGACGGTTTAAAATAGAAAAAACGATGTTTTATTAAACACAGACAAACATTAAAGACAACACAGGCATGCAGCTAACTAAAGAATTGGAAACGGGGATTTTAAGAGGGAAATGGGTGATACTACCTGTCTCATAGTCCTGGAGAGATATGAAGATAGAGTTCATTGGGGTGCAGGGGAGAAGCTCAGCGCGGTTTGCTGAAGGGAGCTTGCTGAAC
This sequence comes from Ctenosaura bakeri, assembly GCA_948474755.1. Lineage (NCBI taxonomy): Eukaryota > Metazoa > Chordata > Lepidosauria > Squamata > Iguanidae > Ctenosaura > Ctenosaura bakeri. Next base: position 12,273 of record CAOLHI010000288.1, read on the forward strand.
AAAGCGGCAGCAAGGCGGTCTGGAACTCAGGAGCGATCCGAAGTGGTCTCGGAATCGGGGGTTTATATAGGGTGAATTGTGACTGCAGGCCATACCTTGCTCGATGAGAACAATGTGATTTAGGAATATTTCCAACCTACAACAGCAAAAAAAATACCCCCCCCAAGATAGGATCTTTTTTTGGGGGTGTGTGTGCTGGGACTGATGCTTTTGTGACTTGGTAATGCTGCTTGATAGACAATTACTTTTTTGGGGCTCACTGCATACCGCAACTGATCTTCTCATCAAGGTACTCTCAATCCGTTCCCAAGGCACCTCCGGGCTGTCAGGAACGCTACAGGAGAAGTATTGCATTAAAATTAGACTGGAGATTATGCAAAGCTATTTTGCCACCTCAACTGGAACATCATGTTCATTCCTGGTGAGGAGCCATTTCTGGGTTGTTAAAAACCGAAAATAGTTTTGCAAAGCTAACTATCACCATGATGTTTGGGGATGGGGAGCGTCAGGCAAGGGCTGCACCAATATGGACTTGATCGGACAAAACAGACTGAGAGTGAAGAAGATGAGACAGAGACACTGATGAAGACGTTGTCACTGTTCCATGGATGCAGCAACCAGCAAATAAAATCCTATAAAACTTGGCTATTTGAAGTACCTTCTCCTTGATGTAGTGCTTTGAGTGTTGGCTGCAACCCTGGAGACAAAGATTCAATTTCCTGCTCAGCGATGGAAATATTTCCAACCTACAACAGCAAAAAAAAAGTAGAGTTGCATGTGTAAGGGAACTTACAACAGCCGTAGGGCATTGACAAGAATCTGGCCATTATTTCCTGTAGGAAATTATTTAAAACATTGCAAACGGCCTCTGAAAGCAGTAACAACCCACTAAGAAGATATTTAGAAGACTGATAAGGCAGGCAGCAAATCTACCTGGTCAACAAACAAAACATGCTGAAATAAAACTTAGAACAGCAGGATCTGTACAACGCAACACAACGTTCTTCCCAAAACTCAAGAACATACGGACATGCCTGCTGTCATAAGCAAGCTCAGATCTGCACCAAAAAACGGGCAACGAAGCTTCGGCAACCGACCGAGGACAATAAAAATGGATGCCTTGGCAGGAGACCTGGGGTCTTCAGAAACTCTCCATGCTGATAGATTCATCGACTGCTAGTCTGCCTGCATGTAGCCAGGCTGTTTCATCTTTCATTTCAATGACGCTGACGTTCAAAAACGCTGTGTGGTCACACGGGGATCCTGCCCTTTTCGAAGCCGGAGATGCAAGGGCATATGATGGGGCAAGCTACCAAATCAGATCAATCATATACCAGGCTCATTAACAGCAGCTAGTAGAGGAGCAAGAAAATGTTGGGAGGCTTTCTGGCATGGAGTTGCAATATAAGGATGTTCTCCACAAGATGCATTTGTCGATAAAAACCGTATTGTTTTAATGCACAAAGGCTGATATATATTTTGGGGCTGAACTTTGCATGTTTATCACTGCAGGGAATTGGATCTACTCTCCAGCAATATATTTCATCTGCTGAACTCACCGGTGAGAAGTTATAGTGAACTTTTATTCTCCTGTATCCTCCTTTAAGCTCCTTTAGACATGATTTATTATTAAAAGCAAAGCTGGGACTCAACATGCATACCTTTTGGACTCGTACTTTGTAACATGAGGCAAGCGTTTTAGGCTTATGAAACCCAGTGTCATGTAGCGGTTTCCATATTAGAGGAAGAGTTCAGAAGACTAGAGTTCAAATCTCCACTCAGCCATGGGATCCTGTTGGGTGATCTTGGAAAGCCCTTCTCTCTCAGTCCTGGAGGAGGACAATGGCAAACTTCATTGCCCTGGAAGAGAGCAGTGAACAAATCTTGCCAAGAAAACCCTACAGCAGGGTTGCCCTCCGCCAGAGACAATTTCAAATATTTTATGCCTTCCCAAGGGCCCTGATTTGGATATTTATCCAAGCCAAAGAATAATTCATCTCTTCCTCTTAGAATCATAGAAATGTAGAGTTAGAAGAGGCCATAGGGGTCATCCAGTCCAACCCCGTGCCATGCAGGAACACCCTCAAAGCCTCCCCGACAGATGGCCATCCAGCCTCTGCTTAAAAACCTCCAAGGAAGGAGACGCCACTACACTCCAAGGCAGCAGATTCCACTGCCGGACAGCCCTGACCATCAGGAAGTTCTTCCTGAGGTTCAGGTGGAATCTCCTCTCCTGCAGCTTGAGTCCACTGCTCCTTGTCCTGGTCTCTGGAGCAACAGAAAACAAGCCCTCTCCTTCCTCTACATGGCATCCCTTCAAATATTTAAACATGGCTATCATATCCCCTCTTAACCTTCTCTTCCGCAGACTAAACATACCCAGCTCTCCAAGTCTGTCCTCATAGGGCTTCATGGCTCTTGCACCCACTAATCTGCAAATTTCATATTCAGCCCACTCTCTTTCAACCCTATCAGTATAGACAAAAATCCCTCCTCCTTTCTCTCCCACAGCAACACTAACAGAACAACAACAGGTCAATAGGATCACAGAGAACAGAATTCCTAGTACCTAAGCTAATCATTATCACATACAAGAGAAAAAGGAGAAAAACATGTGATATTCATAACACAACCAGTGCAAAGTAAAATGGATGGAAAGAAGATGAAGCCTTATGGAAAAATGGAACAATCAGCTATGATGGGACCCAACGTTAAGTTTCCTGGCATAAGACAAGTTGCACTCCCAACTGTGTTTGTGTGTGAGAGCGTGGTACCTCTCCTTCGTTAAATGCACAGATGGGTTGTTAATTATCAAACTGCTTAGGGTTTGCATGCAACACTTCATTAATTAGGGACAAATTCATCCTCTCTCTTCCTTCAAGTATCTCTGCAAAGAGACCTTTCCTTCCCCTTGTGATCCCTTTTTATTCAGTTAAACTTTCTTACACACTGTGAAGACGAGAAAGAGAGATGATTCATTTCAAGAAAAAAGTGAAGGCCAGCTGTTCCAAACAGGGGTCACGCATGACAAACGGGAAAGCCACCTGGAACCATGGGGTGTCTTTTTAGCGTGAAATCTGGCTAATTAATTCCTTCCGCCATAATCCAATTACCTTTGGAGTGCTTTCAATTTAAATGTCATGTGCAAGTTTCACTGGCGTTACTATTACGGATAAATAAAAGGCAGGAAGTTGATGTTCATCTGTGCTACATTTAACAACCGCAGGAGCATGGGTGCTTATGGCTAAAGCATAAGGGATGGCTGCATTTAAAACAGAGGGATCAGATCAAAGAGTAGAGACAACTCACAAGGATTAATGGAAGATGAATTAGAGGCTTTCTGATATAGAAAATCCAGCCCCATGGGCAAGGAAAACCAAAGCAGCATTCAGTATCTGTAGTACTGGATGCAGAAATAGTTGGTGGCTTTCCTGTCATTGGGGCTGTGCATCTACTTTGGGTTTCAATCTGAACTTTACACGAATTCTCTATAATCTAAGGGGCTGGGTGGGTTTGCACCTCCAAAAGTCACCTGTCAGCTCATGGTGACCCAATTAATTTCTTGAGGGATGCTCAGAAGTGGTTTGCCATTGCCTTCCTCTGAAATACAGCCTACAGTACCTGGCATTCCTTGGTTCCCATCCATGTATTAGCCATGCCTCATCCTGCCCAACTTCAATATGAGATGGGATTAGGTACCTTCCAGGTATTTAGGCCATCTGATGTGCTGAACTTCCTGTGGGGGTAGGTTTAGCATCTTGAAAAGTTCCCTTAAAGCTCAAACTAAGGCCTACAGTCACCACCCATTGACTTGGAACCCACTACCTACCACCCGTTCGATGAAAGTAACAGGAAGCTTGACTTGGTCATTCTGATGTCCCTGGCCAAACATCTGCTCAGCTACCCAATTTATACAATGACTGAAATATACTCTTTTTTTCAAATAACAAACTTTTCAACTACTCCCATTTGGTAACAGGGGTGGTATTTTCTACATCCATGATTGCTCCAAAAGGCCCAGAAACTCTTGCAAACCTATGAAATGGTTGAGAAAAAGTTTTTCTTCCCCAACTAAATATATCCCATCCATAGTCTCTGTTTGCCAAGGTACTACGAAGAACCCAAGTCCGAGATTCAAGTCTGGCACTATTCTCCAGATGCTTCAAAACACCGTTGTGTTGTGAGATATGTTGCTTGTATTTTTATTATTTTGCAGGATTTTCCCCCCTGCTGTTCTGTTACCGCATTATTCATTTGCAACAGATCTGCTTGCAAAATATTTCTTGAATTAGTAGGAGAGGTTTTTCACATCTTTGGGACATAGGTTTTTCCTTACAATTTTGTGTGTGCGTTCATTGCAACACACACTGAATTCTAAGGACAAGCTTACATTCCCCCAATACAACAACTTCCCCTACTATTGTGTATTCATTCTAAATAGCCAACTGGTTAGAGGTTTGAGTGCTAGACTGTGGTTACCAGGGTTTGAACTCCACTCAGCCATGGAAACCCATTTGACCTTGGGCAAATCGCACTCTCTCGGCCTCAAAGGAAGGCAAAGGCAAATCCCCTCTGAACAACTCTTGACAAGAAAACCCCCTAATAGCTTTGTCCAAAATTGGAATCAGCTTGAAGGCGTGCAACCACAATTCATTGCAATCGAAAGACCAGAGTCCAAATGGATGTTACCTGTCTATGAGTATTTTTAGTTGCTACTATTAATATTCAATGTATGTTGATACTCATTTATGCTTTTGTTGAATATTCATGTCTATTATCCTGATGGGTTGTAGGTTTTTTGTACATACCATTGTTATTATGATTGTGACATTCCTTTGTATTCACCTTTATCTCTCTTGCAAACATCCTTGACTAAACTGACAGGTTAGGGACCTGAGCAGAAAACAGAATTGGTAGAAAATTGGAACCCACATATTGCATGGGGCGTGAAGGATTTATGGAGGCTCACTTGGGATCAACCATGTGCATGCTGCTTGCAAAGTCTCTCCGCCGGCTTAGTGACTCCTTTTCAGCTCACTTTGCGAGTAGCACACTTGTGAGAGCAGGTCCAAGGAAGTCTCCACAGGCAACAAAAACTGATGAAAGAGTGGAACCCCCATTGAATTAATGGAACTTGTCCTGAATTTGGAAGCATCAAAAGAATGAGTTACCAGACAATGGGGCATTGAAAAAATGGGGGCTTCCTGTAGTTATATATTAGTTTCTTTGCTCTGGTTCATTTCTACACAGATGTACTTTGATTAATGATATTAACACAACCACCTTTTTCTGGTTCTTAGCGCCTTTGGTACGACATATTATCTTGTAGATCCCTAGAAAACGCCACACCCAAAGTCTTCCTTGGAATCCATGACCCTTCCCCAACATACAATATAATTCTTGGCAAGGACAAGAAGTCCCCAAAGCACTTCCATCTTGTTCTTGATTTTAGCCCTGCCTATACAGCTCTCTTAAGGTCAATGGCCCATGTTAAGAATTTTATTGCTTCAAATTCTATTCACAAAAAAAGAGAGGAAGCTAGGTTTTTGGCTTCCCTGTGAGACCTCCGTGTTTTTATGGGGCCAGAGAAAAATGACCCCAACGCTTAACTAATCAGGTGCTGTCTTTAGTATCAGAGGCCCTTCTTCCCAATTTTTTAAAAATGTCTTTTTACAAGACATTCAGGGTTATGCAAGTCTTCCCGCACATTTTTATTGTAAGCACAAAGTATAAATGAGCCAAAAGGTACAGAATATAGGCTAAATGGGCCAAAAGATATAGAATATGGTTTCAGGAATATGATTGAGAGAGTTATCCCATGAATTGTGGCTGCCGCTTTGGAAGTGAGATCTTTGCATGGCTTTAGCCCCAGTTCAGTTTAGAAGGCAAGGCTCCATATGAGCCAGAGGTAGTAATCATTTAGCTTTCCAGATGCTGTTGGACTGAAGCTCCATCATTCCCCACCATCACTTGAGACAACTGGGGTACAGGACTGCATGATCCCAGCCCCAATAGGGGCCAGGCATTTTTACCTTCTTTTCAAAATTGCTCCCAGGAGTTTTGAAAGCAGAGTTCCAAAGTTTGTTTCATTGCCAGTGTGACAAAGTTCATTCAACAACATAATAGTCAATTGTGGAAGGGAAAACTACTAGGGCCCAAATCTTTCTTCCCCCTACAAGAGCAGATTCATTAAATTTGCATGGATAACTCCAAGGCTGTCAGGGACCATTTTCCCACATCCAGACTCCTCATGGGTCAGGCACCCCAAAAAGTGAGCCCAAATACCTCTTTTCCTCTTGAGCGCATCTAAAAATGGCAATAGGGATAACATCCCATCACATCCTATCTCCATTTTGACAAGGAATGCAGTGGAAAATAGAGTTATTTGGAAGTAGTATGCAGTTTCATGATACTTGCTGGGCTGTGTGGTAGGTTTTCCTGCCTTCTAAGTCATTTGTGGCAAATCACAGAATCATAGAGTTGGAAAAGACCACAAGGGCCATCTTTTGCAGGAATACGTATTACATGCAGGAATACATATTCAAAGCACTCGGAACAGATCGCTATCCAGCCTCTGTTCAAAAACCTTCAAAAAGATGGGGACAAAAGACTCAAAAAGTACCTTGAGTTATGATTTGCAAGAAAATGTTTACAAGACTATGTTCAGGTGGTTATCTTACTGCTGAAAAACTTTTCTAAAACGTATAAAGGCTCTCCAACCAATTACTAGAAATGTAATGAATCAGAGTGAGCATTTTATCTTATTTGGTGGACTTGTGATAAAGCAAAGAAATTCTAGGTGATGAGACACTTGTCTGATGGAGAATAACTGGCAGTGAGAATATTGTATGCTCAGATGTGGAAAGATCTCACAATTTCATCTCAAGAAGACTGGATGATGAAGGTAATGGATAAACTCACAACATTATTAAGAGGTAGTTCTACTGATTACAAAAAATGTTGGAAAAAGTTTATATTTTCTTTTGAGGTTAACTGGAATAGCAAGCAAGAGGCTCTGATTAATTGATATGGTGATTTATTATGGTACAATGTTAGCCGTTTTATATATAGTAGTTTATATATGTATGTATGTATCTATTTCTTTTAAAAGTATGTCAAGAAATACATTTACAGTTGGCCGTCCACATTTGCTCGGGATAGGAAATTACCGAAATGGATGCTGAACTGGAGGCACCCAGAATTTATCTCACCTTCATGGAAAGTTTTTTCAAATAAACCTGAAAACAGATGGATCTTCAAGAAGAAAAGGAAGCGCTGTAGGAAAAGAAAAAGACGAAATTGGAAATGAGACGGAAACTAAGAAAAAAAATGCATGTTGCACCATCTAGTGGTGAAACGGTCAAACTACTTTGTTGGAAAGGTTGCAACTGAACACATGCTTTCACATCTTAGAAGATGGCTTCTAAGCAGTCAAGATTTGGCAGGGGCAGTCCTGCTTAATCCTCTGTCATCCCATTTTTTTCAGCTGCTTTTAAAATGTCCCAGTTACTCTCTCCTCTATCACCTACTTTTCTCCTTTGTCCTCAAGCTTACTTCAACTGCTGCGAACTTAAAAAGCAAAAGTACTTTGTATTAAATTAATGCAACAGAGAGGAGACAGATTCTTGCAAAAGCAAATTGCTGCAGCCTCTCCTACTTTCTCTGTTCGTCTGCATGAAGTCCTTTTGCCATCTTGACCACACTATAATGCTGCTCTGCCACATCTACCCCAAGTTTTGTTTTCATTTGTGAAATGGTAGAAGATATAGATTTACTGCTAAGAAGGCATGGACAGAACTGGGTTGTAAGTGGTTTACCTGTTGCATTCTTTAGTACTGAAGTGAGTCCCTTCACATTAAAGTCAGCTTGTTTTTTCAACCAGGGTTCCCTGGAACCCCCGTTTCTTCTTCGTGGTCTCTGTGCCTTCATACACTAGGAGTTTTACGCCTGCGCGGTCACGTTTGGAAACTTCTAGAGCTTTTCGCTTGGCGGGAACCCCTCCCCCACACCGGTACTGCGCATGCTCCTCCCGCCGAGCAACGGTCTCTCCTCATTTCTTTTGTCCGCCGTCGCGTACGGAAGGTTCTTCGGTTTGTTCCTCTGCTTTTGTGCTTGGCTTGCTGATTTTCACGGTTTTTTGGATATTTGGACTGTCTCTGACCCCTCTTTCGGACTTCCCATTTGGTTTTGGTGATTTCGGATCTTTCCAGTTTGGCGTTTTAGTCTTATGTCCGCGCTCTTCAAAAAGTGCGTGTCCTGCGGGCGCAAAGTTGCCCTCAACGACGGCCATAAGGAGTGTTTTTTCTGTTTGGGCGAGTCCCACAACACTCGGACTTGCCCAATTTGCCGGGATTTTACTCCCCAGACTCTCCGCAACAGGTCCACGAGACTTAAATCTTATTGTTGGGAGCAGTCTCTGCGGGCGATCGACGAGACCTCCGTTTCCAAAATGGCCGAAAGAAGACGACCATGCCATCGACGGTATCAGCGGCTGCCGTTCCGTCCACCTCGTCGGTATCGGGCTTGGTACCGGCGAGAACGCCGATCTCGGCGTTACCGAGGATCCCGAAGCTGTCGGCGGCTGCCAAGTCAGCGAAAGGATCCTCGACGGCGAAGAAGGCTGAGGCTCCCCTGAAGGAGACGCCTGCTAAAAAGCGCCCTGCTCCGGATGGAGACAAGGGCAAGGAGAAGGAGAAGAAGGAGGAGAAGAAGCGCTCCCCGGCTGGGGACGTTCAACCTCCCACTCCTCCTCCGACTCTACAGCCTTCCAAAGGGCGAGGCGAGTCCGTCGATCTCTCGGACGATGAGATCGAGGACGTTCCCCAACAGCGCCCGGACTCGCCTGTGGTAGCCCCCCACCCTGGTGGAGGAGCGCCACCGCCTTTCCAGCCGTCGCAGGTCGGCCGACCTGCAGCAGAGAGAACCCTCTGCTTCTCCGGAGCGGCGTTCGACCTCGTTCAGGTCCCGGTCCCGCTCTTCAGAGCGTCCGGTGGCCTCGCCGCCTCCTAGGGAGACTAGAGAGGAACAACCTCGCTCGTCTGACTCCAGATACACCTCGGCGTCCTACGTGGCCAGGTACGCGAGGGAGTCTGAATGGAGAGAGTGCCCGGCCTATCGGTCAGATTCACCATCGTACCGGGATCGGTACCATCGTGACCCGAGACGCTGGGAGACCTTCCGGAGGTCCCGGTCACCTCGCAGACAGCGCGAATCACGCTCGCCTCGAGGGGAAGAGGCTCGGTACCGTCGCCACCGAAGCCGTTCACCATCGGACCGCCGCTCCTTCAGCCGCTCTCCCTCTCCTTGATACCATAGGGCGAGGGAGCCTTCACCTCGATATCGGGCGATATCGCCACCCCCCTAGGGTCACGGCAATGGCGACGCGCCCTATGGAATCGGTGGTGACTGAGCAGGCTAAGACAACATCAGCCTGCCAGACTACCCCAGTCACCACTAAAAAGGTGAAGTCCGTGGTCAGCCAGCCCAAACGTGACGCTGCCACTACCACCGTCCCGGCTGCAGAGAAGCCTAAGAAGGCAGCACCTGTGGCGGCCGTGAAGGAGCCGGAAAGCGAGCGGCGAGAGGACTCACCGAGCTCGGAGTCGTACGACTCGAGCGCGGAGTCGGAGGCGTCTGAGGCGGCCTCCCAGGAGTCTCCTCCGCTGGGATTCGGGGAGCCGATCCCAGATTCAGATCCAGAGGACGTCCACCAGTTCTCTGCGATGCTGCTCCGCATGGCCTCACCCTTGGCCTTAAGATCGCCGATGCGGAGCCGGAGGACGAGATCCAATCTTCTCCGTCTTTGAGGAGAAGCAACCTGCCACGGCCCCGCTGCCTCTCCTGCCCCGGATCTCCAGAGTGGTGAAGGCCGCCTGGGATAACCGGCCTCGGCGCAGCCGATACCGCAGCGTTGGAGCACCTCTATAGGGTGCAGAAGGATAACGCAGGTTATCTCTTCAAGCACCCTGCACCGAACTCTGTGGTGGTCGAGTCGGCACAAACAAAAGGGACCGGTAGGCAGCACACCACCCCGCCGGATAAGGAAGGCAGAAAGTTGGACGCCTACACTCGGAGGTTCTATTCCGCCGCCTCCTTGCAGATCAGGCTGTCCAACACTCAGGCTTGCCTCGCGGCATATACCTGAAGAAAGTGCTCGACCGCCTTCAACCGGCGATGGAGGCGGTACCGGAGGACATCCGCTAAGCCTCCTCGGTGATATTCAACGAGGCCATATCCATCGCTCGGCAGCAGATGGCCTCCTCCCGGCAGCCGTGGAGATCGCCTCCCGGGTCATGGCGGGATCCATCGGCCTGCGCAGCCATGCTTGGCGGCGAGCAGCCGACATCCAGGAGACACCCGAAGGAGGATCAGGATCTCCCCTTCGACGGTGAGGGCCTGTTCAATTCGTCCACCGACCAAGCGCTGGACAATCTGGTGAAGGCGAGGTTGACTGCCAAAAAGATCGGGCTACAGCCGGCCACGCAAGCCCGCAGGACCTCCACCTTCCGCCCATCCTGGCGACGATCTTCCACCTCGTCGTTCCAGCGTTCGGCCCAGTCCGGACAGTCAAGACCGTCCTCCGGCACGTCGCCCGGCTTCGTCCAAGAAGTCCTCCTCGGACGCAAAGTCTCGGTTTTGACGTGCCTGGCAGGACCTACCAATACCCACTTTTCAGCCTACCGTCTGCGCTCGGAGACCGACCGACTCTGGCTCGACACCTTTTGGAGTGGCAACATGTCACTACGGACTCTTGGGTGCTTTCCATCGTCCGTCTTGGCTGCGCCATCGAGTTTCACGATATTCCGCCTCGAGGCGTTTACTACTCCACCCCGTCGAGTCCGGCCCTCCTGGAAGAGATCCAGTCCCTCCTCCAGAAAGGAGCGATCGAGCAGCTCCCGCGAGAAGCCAAGACCACCGGCTTCTTCTCCAGGTACTTCACGGTACCGAAAGCCGACGGTACCCTCCGGCCGATCCTCGACCTCAGAGGGGTGAACTACTACATCCGCCCCAAGAGGTTCGAGATGGTCACGATACCGTCGATCCTGCCCTTCCTACATCGAGGGGACTGGTTCGCCTCCATCGATCTCCGAGATGGATACTTCCACATCGCCATTCGCCCGCAGCACAGACGGTACCTCCGTTTCGCAGTCGACGACACCTGTTACCAGTACAAGGTGCTGCTGTTCGGACTCTCGACTGCCCCAAGGGTCTTCACCAAGTGCATGGCCCCGGTGGTATCCTTCCTGCGGATGAAGGGTGCTTCTGTCTTCCCTTACCTCGACTATTGGCTGTTGGTGGCGTCCTGCAAACAGAGACTTTACCACGACGTCCACATGACGTTGTCACTCCTGACTCGCCTTGGTCTACGAGTAATCCGAAGAAGTCCCACCTCGAGCCGGCGAGGATCTTGGACTTCATCAGGCCAACGCTCGACTCAACCTCCGCCAGGGCGTACCTACCAGAGACTCGAGCTCAAACCCTGATCCGGGCCGCCGCTCACGCCCACACGGCCCCGACGTTATTGGAGAAGTGTCCAACAGCTCTTGGGCTACATGGCTGCGACGACCGCTGTGACATATCTCGCCAGACTGAGAGAAACACCTCTTCAACACTGGTTTGTCCACACATTCGACCCCCTGCGAGACGAACAGACACTCCGACTACAGCTGCCGGAGGACGTCCACTCCTCCCTCCGATGGTGGCAGTCGCGACGCAATCTGATGTCAGGGATGCCCTTCAAGTAGCCGACACCGAAGGTGACGGTAACGACCGACGCCTCCCTGTATGGATGGGGTGCCCACTGCGGCGATCTCAGAGTCCGCGACAAATGGACCGACGACGAGACCGCTCTCCATATCAACGCGCTGGAGCTGCTCGCCGTCTCGAAAACGCTACGGGGGTTTCCCCCACGTCGTAGCGGGGCGGACGGTCCTGGTTCTGACAGACAATACCACCGCCGTCTGTTACATCAACAGACAAGGAGGGACTCATTCCACGACCCTACTCAACATCGCGCTCGACCTGTGGGAATGGTGCATTCGCCTGCACACGCATCCCGTGGCGGTTCACCTGGCCGGGCAGGAGAACACCACGGCAGACGCCCTCAGCAGGGACACCCCATCCCATCACGAATGGTCTCTCTCCGGAGAGGCTTCAGACTGATTCGAGACCGCTGGGGGGAGCCGTCGATCGACCTCTTCGCGACCGGGAAAACCCGAAGTGTCGCCGATTCTGTTCGAGAGCGGGCCACGATCGCGCTTCCATCGGAGACGCCTTCCAGTTTCCGTGTACTGGGGAACTCCTCTACGCGTTCCCCCCGTTCCCGTTGCTCGGTCGGACGATATCGAAGATCCTCGCCGACGCGATCCTCGAGCCCCGTACTGGCCGAGGCAGCACTGGTTCACACCCCTGCTACGAGCTGCACGAGGCGACCTGCTCCCGCTGCCACCGACGCCGGGCCTGCTCTCCCACTCCAGCGGCCGAGTCCTCCATCCGGACCTGCCACGCCTGGCCCTCCATGCCTGGAGAATATCGCACTAGACGATCCCGTGCTCGGTACCGTCCTCGTCGCGGCCAGGAAGGAATCCACCCGTCGCAACTATCAATACAAATGGCGACGCCTCCTGACCTTCGCTAACGAGAGGAGTGAACCGGTATCGCCCCCGGGACTCTCTACCGTCCTGCATTTCCTACTGCATCTCCGGCAACAGGGTCTGGCGTTTCCATCCCTGAAGGTTTATCTCTCCGCGATCGTGGCATACCAACCGCCACGATCTGCGGCATCGGTCTTCTTCAGGAACGATACCGTTAAGCGGTTCCTGAAAGGACTTCATCATCTCTACCCGCCGGTATCGCCGCCGCTACCGCCGCAGTCCCTCTCGCTGGTGCTCTCGCAGCTGACGAAGCCGCCCTTCGAGCCGATGGCGACCTCGGATGACAGGCTTCTGACCATGAAAACTGCCTTCCTGGTGGCGGTGACCTCAGCGAGGCGAGCGGGTGAGATCAGCTCTTCGGTCCGATGAGCCCTTCATGGTCTTCCACAGGGAAAAGGTGGTCCTGAGACCTGACATCTCGTTCCTGCCAAAGGTGGTGTCCAGTTTCCATCTCAACCAGGACATCATCCTGCCTGCCTTCTTCCCGAACCCACGACACCGTTGGAGCGGTCCCTCCACTCCCTGGACGTGCGTCGGGCATTGGCTTTCTACAAGGACAGGACTGCTTCCTTCCGACAGACGCCGCATGTCTTTGTTTGCTATGGGCGACGTCGGAAGGGCCTCAAAGTGTCCACCCAGCGTTTCTCCAAGTGGGTGGTGAGGACTATTGAACTGGCGTATGAGCTCGCGAGGAAGCCTCCGCCAGTCCTGCTTCGAGCCCACTCCACCAGAGCTGTGGCTACTTCTGCGGCCCTCCTGCGAGGAGTTGACCTGCATGAACTCTGCCGTGTGGCGACCTGGTCCCAACCATCGACCTTCGTGCGCCACTACAGGCTCGACTGCCGGTCGCGCAGAGATGCCCGGTTTGGACGTGAGGTGCTGGCTTCCGTGCTGTAGGACCTGACCTGCCATCCGACCGGTAAACTACACAGTCTCCTAGTGTATGAAGGCACAGAGACCACGAAGAAGAACAGGTTGCTTACCTGTAACTGTGGTTCTTCGAGTGGTCATCTGTGCCATCATACACATCCGCCCTTCCTCCCCTCTTTCTCAGGTCCCTGTAGGTTCTACGGCGGACGACAGAACTGGGGGGGACCGTTGCTCGGCGGGAGGAACTGCGCAGTACCGGCGTGGGGGAGGGGTTCCCGCCAAGCGAACAAGCTCTAGAAGTTTCCGAACGTACCGCGCAGGCGCTAAAGCTCCTAGTGTATGATGGCACAGATGACCACTCGAAGAACCACAGTTACAGGTAAGCAACCTGTTCGTTTCTTGAGAGATCATCAGGGGTTCTGTGAGACATTGAGATGTTCTTAAAAATAAAAATCACTATTTTTTCTATAACAACTTTTATGCAGAGATTCCTTGGGACCTGAAAATTATATCAAGGCTTTCATCCAGGGTCAAAAGATGAGAAAAGCTCTCTGTTTGTTTGCAAGCAAGGAGAGAAGTAAAAAGTTGATGCAAGACACACAAAAAACCAAGAGCAAGGAGAGAAACTTTTAAGAGGCCAGGGAACACAATTGTGTGGTGGGTTGTTCTAGAATCATACAGGGACACATCTGCCAGGCTAGCAAAAAGCATGTCAACCCACAATGAACTAAAACAACCCCTTTCTCAGGGGGGACTTAGTATCACTTGCCAATGAAGTGATAAATCACTTGCAGAAAAACTCACAACGGAACACTCATAAAAGAGTTTTGTTGCTGTGTTCACAACCATGTCAAAAGTGACACTGATTGGCAAGGCTGAAAAACAGGGAGCATGAAGTGTCCCCCTTGGGAAGACTCCAACTCCAGCAAAACCACATAAGGAATGAAAAAGAAAAGGGAAAAGAATTTCTCATGACTCGCATGTGCAAATCCCCTACAGACCATGTACAGAACAGCGGAGCTTGGGTTCAAAAAGTGTACACTGCAGCAGGGGGAATGTCCTTCATAACTTTACCCCTATATTCAGAATCTGTGCATAACTTGTGAGGCACAAACTTAAACCCTTCCTCCCCAATTACTGGCTGTTAAATGGAGATATTCTTATCCACTCCTCTCACACTAAGATTTCCCAATGGGTTGGCAGTCATCAAGAAATGATGAGTCTAAAGATGTACAATGCAGCCTACTCAGTAGGCTTCAGCCAGTCACTGGCTTCCCAAATTGCCTGGCTCGGATAAAAGAAATTGCACTCTGGAGTCCATGTGCCACAAGATAGGTACAGATTTGTACAGAGGAAGGCAGATACAGAAATGCACACTCGCTTTTTTGGAAGGAAAAGCAATGTGCACTATTTGAACATTCAAACCAATGCACACAAATTAGAAATACATAACACACAAAGAACGTGTGCGTGTGTGTGTAAATAAAGGAAGAGCAGATTCCAGTCCATAATACAGCAGTCGGCAACTGCTCCTCTCTGCATTTACCCAGCAAAACTCTCAAATGTCTTCATCTTCATCTGAGTCCTTCCCCAAAATGGCTACCAGATGTGTTTGTGTCACTTCTTGTTGCCCTTCTGAGGATTCCAATGGAAATAAGATATATTTTATAGAGCTCTGAGGGGCTTGAGATGTTTTTATATGTTTTATATGTCTGTCTGTGTTTAGGGCAACAACAACAAAAAAAAGACAAAACACTCCGCACTGTATGATGATTATTAGAAAAAAAATGAGGGACTGGTGGCTTTGGAGGACTAGCAGGGGAGTATCAGTGACCACAAAAGGTGACTCTAGGGGCTGTAGAAATTATCTTCAGGTTTTGATTTTCAGGATTGTTTCCTTTAACTGTATGAGGAAGCTGCACTTGGTTATTTCAACTATGGAAAGATGGAGAGAGAACTGAATATATTAGGGCCCTTTTCCATATTCCCAAAGGAGAGCAGGGACTTTTCACACTAGTCTAAGCCATCTTTGGAGTCTAAGCCATCTTTGGAGTAGCGGTTCCCTCAGTTCCTCTGACAACCAACCCCAACTTTCTGAATAGCATCCACTGCCATCTAGTGGAATCAAATCCTGTTCTCTCTCTCTCCAAGATTTTAAAACTCTTTTAGAAGAAAGCATCAAAGAAATACAATGCTTTGTTCATTGCAAATGCAACCTGTGGAAAGTTCTGTTTTAGAATTGTGCTCCAAGGAGTCCCAGGAACATTGCAAACAAAGGGTTTTAATGAAAAACTGAGTGTGAAAAACAGCTCCATTTATCATATATGAGAGATCTGTAATGCTTTTTTTGGGGGGGGGGTTGGCCATTTAATAGCACTTACTTATATGCCCCGTTTGTCCTGGACCATTTCTGCACTAGGCTGTTATAGTGCTATTATTCCTCTTTCAACATTGGACCATTTCTGCACTAGGCTGTTATAGTGCTATTATTCCTCTTTCAACATCCTATGGAATCCTGGGGTTTGCAGTTAGGAATCAGTCAGAATTCCCAGAGTCTGCTGTTTTGTGTTGAGTCTGCAAAACAAATCTCATTCCATGGGAAGAGTTATGGCTTCAAACATGGAGGAAACCTGAAGTCATTATTAAGCAGAAGTTCAAAATGTCTCATCAAAGTCTACCTAACACAATATTCTTTCTAAGAACATCAGTGACCAGCATGCAGACCACCAAAATAAAAGACAGTAGGACACACCCTAGCGTGCTGTACAGCAGAGGTGGGTGGGCAGTGTGGACCACAGACTCTCGACTCCACAAATCCCCCCCTACTCCTCCCCCACTTTATAAAATTAAGGTTGGTTTAATTTTCGCACTCCTTTTTCGCCATATAACCACATAGAAAATCCTTTAACACATGAAACCACACACATACACACACAAAAACCATTTCTGCCACTTTTCTCCATGGCCGTTCTAAAGCTGAAGTCAGGGAAGATGCATTTGAGATCACCACTTTCAGAGTGACTGCAGAACAAAGCGAAGGCTTTAGGGCTTGTGTTGTGGAATGTATGTGTGTATCCCATGCAAAATTGGGGGAATCGATTACCACCATTCCCCCCTGCACCCCCGCTGTAGGGAGTGCTCACACATTACATTCATCACAAGTACAATCTTTCTGCACATACACAGAGCTTGATCTGCAAATGGATTTTTTCAAACGTGACACTCAAGACATCTAACACCAGACTGATCTGTACCCATGTGTAATTATTCACACAACTGTTTATGCCTAAATGCAAATAGGCTGCTTTAC
The DNA here is from genome assembly GCA_948474755.1 of Ctenosaura bakeri. Classification (NCBI taxonomy): domain Eukaryota; kingdom Metazoa; phylum Chordata; class Lepidosauria; order Squamata; family Iguanidae; genus Ctenosaura; species Ctenosaura bakeri. The sequence goes on from CAOLHI010000288.1 coordinate 29,106, forward strand.
ACACACCCAAAATTAAGAGGTTGTAAGGTACTTATAGAGATGCAGTGTGGTGCAGTGGTCTGAACACTGATAAGACTCCTGGAGAACATGATCCAGTTCCCCACTCAGCCACAGAAATGATCTTGGGCATGTCACACGCTCTCAGCCCCAGGGTTGCTGCAAGTTTCAAATGACATGAAGGCACACAACAAATTATTTACACTATACAAAAATTAGCGTCTGGGGTAAAAAAAGGGGGCAATTTAATCTCAGGCCGGCTTGCGATTGGGCCACAGACCCCAACCTGACAAACCTTTGAAAAACAACTAAGTCCTCTTGTAACATTTCTTGCTCTATTTGTCCAGTTGGTTCTGAGAAACTGAATTCTGGAGCTAAGGAACGGAAAACAGCTTCACTGGCTACTGGTCCATTTCCAAGTAGAATTAAAAGTGCTGGTTATGACCTTTAAAGCTCTAGTCTATCTGGGGGGGGGGGGACAGTCTTTCCCAAAAGGAGCCAGCCCTAATTATAATTCCTCCCAATCCGATCACCATCACAGGTCTATCCTTTGGGGACAAGGCTTTTGCAGTGGCTCCTTCCAGGTTATGGAATTCCTTTCCATGGGAGGTGTGGCCAGTCCCCTCCTTCCTCTCTTTCCATCAGCAAACTAAGACCATTTAATTTAGGCAGGCCTTTTGACTTTTAATCCTATGGCGGCAGGCTGTTTGAAAGTGGCATACTACTTTTTGTCCTTTCAGTTACATTTTCAACCCACTGTTTTCAGCCACTAGCGTTTGGTTCCGGGACCTCCCGTGGATACCAAAATTTGTGGATGCTCAAGTCCCATTATGAACAATGGCAGAGTAAAATGGCATCCCTCATATAAAATGGCAACATCAACGCTTGCTTTTTGGAATTTTCAAAAAAAGCATTTTCAAGCCGTGTTCGGTTGAATCTGGGAATACAGAATGTGTGGATATAGAGAACCAACAACGTTTTAAGCTGTTTTAACCACATGCCTTTTAAAAAACAAAACTGTAATTTTTTATTTAAAAATTGCAAAGTTCTTAGATAAACTGCAAAGCAAGTGAAAGTCAGCTTGTATCAAAATGTGCCAAGACCCAATTGCTCAGGGATTCCTAGACTTTAATAAGAATTTAGCTACTGTGCTGCCTCACTTCCACTGCTGAACAAACCATGGCACTTATTGACTGAAAGGAATTCTTGCCGTCTGATTGAATTTCATCTCTTAACTACTGTAATTACTTTCTTAATGAACTAGCCTTATCTTGCTAAATCCGCCCAAACAAAATGAACTGCTGATCTGATTATAGTAATTGATAGAATTATTTCTGGCCTCTTATGCGTGATTTTAATCTGGCATTTTTATTACATTTGCTCTGCCTCTATCCTGCTGGTGCTGGGCTTCTGGAAGATCGGTCTTGGGCTACACTTTCTACAATTCAACATACATCCAAAGAGAGGCCATTTCCACACGGGGGTAAAACTCCGCCTCCAGACGATGGGAGACGGAGGTCGTTCACACCGCCGGGCGATCTAGTGCGGTTGGAAAAGGTGAGGCTCCACGCCTCCAACCGCTCTAGTGCCGCTGCAAGGGTGGCGCTGCAAGTTTTTTAAAAACCACCTTCCCAGGTAGTTTTTATGAAACTCGCCCGCACTAATCCGCAGCTGCTCCCGGTGTGAATCTGCAGAGACACATTAGTGCGTCTCTGCAGATCTGCCCGGGGGCGGGCTTCCGGCTGGCGCGCTGCCCTGATTGGCGGGGCGCCGCCGAAATTCGGCGGCGTGTGGAGCGACGGAGCCGCGCTCACTGCAGGGACGGAGCAGGGGCAGCGAACTGCACGCAGGTAATTTCCGCCCCTGAGTGCACCGCCCCGTTTTGGCTCCCCGCGTGTGAAAAGGGCCAGAGTAGACACCCCGTACCATGTCATGTAATCCAGTTCAAAATGGCTCCTCTAGCTCCCAAAACCGAACTCTTATAATGAGGCAACAAAACCAAATCAACTCAGAAGTTTACTGAGAACAGATGACACGCTTTCTGGCCAAGCTATCAGAAGGGGACAAACAAATGGCTGCCACACTCCAGACATAGGCTAACAACCTTGCCTCCCCAACACATTACCATCTCAACACATCGTGGATTGCAGTGGCAAAGCCCTAGGAGATGCCATCGCCCTCAGGAAACATCCCTGGGCTGAGGTCATCAGGCTTTTTATTAATTATTATTTTATTAATTATTATTAATTATTTTTATTTGTATCCCGCCTCTCCATATGGATCGAGGCGGCGAACAACTTACAAATAGCATGTATTTAGAAACATTTCTATACATGCCCCCAACAAGCTGGGTACTCATTTTACCGACCTGCGGAAGGATGGAAGGCTGAGTCAACTTTGTTCCATTCAGCATGTACCTCTCCCACCACTGATGTTTTTGTGTTTTGATTTTCCTTTTGTTCCTTAGCAAGGACATACCAACAGCCTGCATGGCATGGACCCCTCAGCCTTGCTGGGTGGGATTTTTCTCTTAACCATTTCTCTCTCGTTTTCTTTTTGATGCGGGTATCCTGATCTGTTCAACCCTCTGATGGCAGCTTCAACTGATCCAGACATTTGTTATTGAACAATAGAGCACCTCTTTTTGTATCCTAAAGCATCTTGACTACCCTTTGATACAAGAGGGGGTGTGGAAAATTATCAAGCCCCCCTCCTGAACTGATTTCCTCTCAAAGACTTAAGATATACTTTTTACTCAAAGACATTGAACTCTGTGCACTAAAAAACCTGATGGGGTATGCAGTACATTTCATCAATTGGACTGTTGTTCCTGCTTTTATTACAGAAGATTTTTTAATCCACCACACAGACTTTTTGGACACTTGGGGAAGGTTGAATTCCTCACTTCATCTATACAAATCTGAAAAACAACAACACCACCACACTATTTTTCATGTATTCTTACCTCAATTTTTTTTTAATGTTCCAGGAACTTTTATTTTTTATTTTATTTATTTATTTGTATCCTGCCTCTCCATATGGATCGAGGCGGCGAACAACTTACAAAGAGCATGTATTTCGAAACATTTCTATACATGCCCCCAACAAGCTGGGTACTCATTTTACCGACCTGTGGAAGGATGGAAGGCTGAGTCAACCTTGGAGCCCGGCAGGATCGAACTCACAACCTTGTGGCTTGCAGTACTGGCATTTAACCATTGCGCCACCAGGGCTCCTTTGCCTATGAATTGTTTACCCAAGGTATTGGAAATCTCTCTTTGTAACGCTGCCATTCAATTGAACTCTTGCCTTCATTCAAATTCTTGATTGCTACACCATTTTCTGTGATTGATGATGTATTTTTTTTATTGTTATATGATGTATACTTCTAGTAATTCCTGCTTTGTTATGAACTCTTGAGCATGAGTGTAATATGTGTGATGTTATGCTTTCTGTTTCTCTCTTTCCTTTGCATGCATGTTTAGTGTGACTTTACAAGATTTGTAGAAATGTGATAGGATTTGAACTCAGAACCCATAGATTTGTTAAGCTGCCTAAGTAACTTGTATTGATTTTCAACTGATCATTGTTATTTTTCTGAATTGTTTGCGTATCGCTCTGTTTGTATTGTGAATTTAAACACCACCACCCCAGATACAAAGACACGTGGGTTGATGCGTTTGTTATTTTCCTCTGTCTGCACCTATCATTATTAAAGAAGACGTCATAACATAGAATAGAAATTTATGTTAGATAGATCAAAGATTTCGTATACACATTTCTTATGCTCCAATTGTTGGAGAATACTGCTAATCAATTGTTGATTTCATTTACACCAATACAACAGTATATAAGTGTAATATGCTTAATGTGGGTTTGCATTCAGAGATATGTTAATTTTGTTGCTTACTTTCATATATCCTTTATGTGTAACTAGTAAGTATCATAATAGTAGCCCTTTTCCTAAAAAAAAAAAAAAAACAGACAAAAAAGGGAAACTGAAGTGATATAATGTATTTGTGTAGTGTGCCCAGAAATTATTTTAAATGTGAAATTGAGGACTTTTTCGTTTTCTGTTTTAAGTGAAGTTGCTACACTCTCAATTTCATTGCTTTTGCGGTTTTGATGAGAACTCCTTTCTGTTGACGCTAATTTTTTTTTACTCAATTGGCTCTAAAATTATTTTTGTTTTTAATTGGAAAAATGAACGATTTCACACAAACGGGATACAAATAAATAATAAAATAAAAAAATAAAAATAAACATCAAGTAGCATTACTTGACAGAGTGCCTCTGCACCATTCCTACACCATCCCTGCAGCGTAGACCACTGGCGCAATTTGGAATGCCAAAAATTAAAATCACATAAAAGGAAAGTATTAATCTTGCAGTGGTTAGCCAAAAGGTTATTTCAGGCTGAAACAAAATTTTTTAATTGGCTGGCAGTTTTTATGTCAAAACAAATTTCTATATTTTGGATGAAGTTTAAAACACGGTTTGTCTCAAGACCCTCACTTTTTCAAACCAAAAGATTTAAAAAAAAAAGTGAGCTGTTGGAAGAGTCATTGCCTTGCATCATAGTTATGCAAATACTCAAGAACTGAGGAGAAAAACTACTCTCAACAGCAAGACAAAAGAGATTTTCAGCAACGGGAGACAGCTTTCAAAAAAAAAAAATGTTTCCTGAGCTCAGACTTTCAGCAAGCATTTTAAAACATTTCTCTAGAAATCAAAAGTAAGAAAATGCAAAATATAAAAAAAATCATATTGCTTACACAAAGCAAACCCAAAAACTGTGTTAGTTCATGGAGGCTTCCAATTAAACTTTAATTTCTTATCAGAAATGAGAGCTGGTTCATTCCCGTCACCAAACTGCTCCCAATTCACACCTCCTTTGTTCTCCTTGGAAAGAGGCCACAAAGAGAAGACTCCCTTTGCTAATGAAATCATGTGAGGTCTGCAGCTGTCTAGCCGAGCCCTTTGAGAGGGAACCCCTTTGAGGACTAGAAACTTGGGAGGTCCTGTAAGCTTTGTGTTAGTTCTGCAGTTTTCTCACTGCAATCCTCATGGCTAACGTGCTGTTCTGCCTGGCTAATATGTGGTGTTTTGGCATGTTCTTCCTCTTGACTGGCTAGTCTACTCTGAAGTATTTGAATTTGCACTGAGGCTTTCTCAAATTTGGCTTGGGCTTCCTGAACAGCAGACGCAAGAGCCAATTTATCTGCTTGCAGGGCGCTGTTTTGTGCTCTCAGTTGCTGCAATTCTTGATCCTGTCTCTCAGCGTTTTTGGTGAGCTCCTGGAAGTTCAGGGCTTCATTTGAGTCAACTAAAATAGTGGCAGAGATCGTGTCCTCAGGCAGCTTTTCTCTGAGGGCAGCAATAGAAAGGGAAGGAGAAAACTCAGGGCAAACAGCAGAACTGACTGCCTTCTGGGTTTGGAGCTCCTTCCCAAGCTTTTCTATCCCTTTTGTGACATGCTGCATGAATAGGGTGCAGCGCATTTAGTGCTGCTCCAGAATTTAAAAGTACAGCGGCAGGGGTTTTGTCCCTATCAGTCCCAATGCCTACCTTCACCCAGGACCTCTCCCATCTGTCAGGCTTCAATTTGGCCACAACACTACTAGGGAGTTCCCTGGACTGAGGGCACTCCTATTCTGAGATAGCGTCCAACAGGAGGAGGACCATTGGTCACTGAGCTCACCGGTTGATCACCTCCAGGTCTGGAGTGTTTTGCCAGTGCATCCATGAGCTCTAGGGTGGATCGTTTCTCAAATTGACTCATGTCAAGTCGTAAATTTTTCAAAGCACCCCAAAGTCTCATTCTTTCTTCAGAGCAAGTCTGTGTAGTGGGATCATCTGGGTTGCCTCTTCTCCTGTATGAGTTAGAGGGCCAAACAGTCAAAGAAACCATGATATCTTGGGCAAAGATGACAGACCATGTGATTGAATTGGATCCGTGGGAGACATCTTGGAAATTAAGACAAAAATTTACGATGGTCCAAGATCTTAAAGAAAACTATATAAAGATGTTTTATAAGTGGTATTTGACACCGGTTAAAATTAAAAAAATGGACCATACATCACAGAATCAATGTTGGAGATGTCAGGAGAAAGCCGGGTCATTTATGCATATGTGGTAGAAATGTACAAAATTCTAGTTTTTGGAAAGAGGTGAATAAACATCTGATAGAAACATTTAAAGTTCAAATTTCTTTGAAACCGGAGATATATGGTCCAAATGATAGATTCAAAAATTTTTAAGAAATATTGAAGGATCCTACTATACCTCATTACAGCTGCCAGAATCCTTATAGCTAAAGGATGGAAAAGTAAAGAACCCCCATCCGTAGAGCAATGGACGGTTAAAATAATAGAAATGAAAGAAAATGACCGGCTTACTATGAAAATTAAAGAGAAATCTGAAGAGGTTCTGCGAGAATGGGACCCGGTAACAAAGTTCCTAAGTAGCAAATGGGGTTTGGCACATATAGAGCATATATAATATTTACTAGGAACAGTATTATAATACAGAGAAAAGCCAAGAAAAATATAATGAAGGGAAGTACAAAAAACAGGCTGTTACTTTTAATTTATTGGACAACGAGGATACGGGTTCAGGCCTTCGGGAGTTTCTCCCCCCTTTGTAAGGTTCTTTAGTTTTAGAGAAATTTTTTTTTTTTGAGGCTTTTGAAATATTCAAAAACAGGAGCAAGAAATACTTTAACATTTAGATAAAATTATGGAAAATAATATATAAGTAAGTAAATTTAAAGTAATTGATGTTCAAAGCCAATGAAATGAGAAGTTGATCTGTTCTATGGTCAAACTGTATTATTATGCCTTAGGATTATCGTGGATTGCACACTTGATAACGCTAAAAAATGACCAGATGCTGAAGTTATAAGGAGCAGACAATAAATTTGGATGGCACGCCTATCTGTGGTACGGGAAAGAAAGAGCGGACAAGGAATTCACAAATCATTATATAAGAAAATCATTATTACAAATCTGGAAAAAAAGAGATTATTCTGAACAAGTTTAGTGTCCTCCTGTGTGAGCTCAAGCCAAATCTGTCGCCATATTAGCCAAACAGAGCATTGTTGCTGGATTCTGTATCCTAATCAGATGATGATCCAATTTCTTAGAGGTACGCACCTTCAAAGGATAAGTGATAGTTCTTCGTTCGCGTCAAAAGTAGGCTGTTTTTAAAAGAGTCTTTGGCGGCGATCGTGCTGACTTAGTCCAGCAGTCAGAAGCAGCTGTAGTCGCGCTCTTCGATCCCCACTCTCGTCCGCTACCCGATCCGCGATAGGAGACAGCTAGAGAGCTTGGGGTCCCCGGTGAGTCCTCTCAGCACCCCCTTAGCAACTCCTTTATCGGGGGGGTAGTCGGCTGGCAAATTCCTCCAGCTATACTGCTACTGATGGCAAAGGGTGACACACGATCGTCACTCCGATGCCAATCTCGATGCCATGAAGACCGGAAGCCAAAGGTGCTGGTTATTTTAATTGTAACTGGTTTGTTGTTTTTAATATGTATATTAATTTTGTTTTCATTATTACTGTTTAGCATGTTTTAACTTTTATATGTTACAGTTTTAATTATGTTCTCTTTTAAAACGGTTGTAAGCCACTTTAGGTCCTTTCAAGGAAAAAAGGGCAAGGTTTAAATAAAGATTAATAATATTAATAACAACAACAACAACCACATTCTCAACAGCAGAGTAAAAAATGTTGCTAAGCCACCAGGACCAAAGAGCAAGTAAAGCCAACAGCATGGCGATAGCCATCCATGGGACCCTTTGCACAACAGGGTTCCTGGATGTGCAACTGAACTAGTGACCATTGCGTCATGTAGCACAATGTGGTCTTGAACCCTTGCTGTGCCATGACCATCTGTCTGTCTCTTGGACCTGCCTCTGACTCTGTGTACACCTGTTACCTCGGACTCTTGTGCGCTCTGATCTCTTGCCTGCCTCCTGGATCCGCCTCTTGCCTCTAGCCCCCTGGGCTGTTGCTACCTGGGGGATTGCTGCCTTGGACTCTTGTTGGGCACTCACCCTTGGCTTCCTGACCTAATGGCTGTCTCTCGGCCCAGCCCCGGCGTCTGTATCCGTTGGCCCTTGCCATCCACGCCCTGGACCCTGACGAAAGGGCATACGAGTCTTTAAGCCAGAGATATATTAATAAACAGCAGAGCAGCCAAAAAAATAAGAAAAATGCTTGAGTTCAGAGTGTTTGTGTTGGTACTTGTTCATAAAGAGTAGTTGTGTGTGGTGGCGTTAGATTATTAAGATCTCACAGGACCACAGGCATGCAGGGTACCACAGTTGGTGGCCATAGCCATGGGACAGAAGGAGGTCATCACATTGGTGGCAGAGGTGGAAATAAGAGGAAAGCCCTTGCAGTTGGTGGCAGCAGAGGTATACCCAAAACCTCACATTTGGTGGGTTAGGTGGAAATCCTCACAGGCATCAATGCAAGAACACCAATAGAAGTCTTTTCCATTAACACAATGCCTTCACTTTAATGCTTCTTCGTCAGCATCAGTCTTGGGGCAAACAAAATATTAACAGAAAGTATACCAAGGAAGAGCAAACAAAATTGACTGGCTTAAAAGAAGAAACAGCAAAGTGGCTGCCTCATTTTCTCACCTCTCCTTTGCTGGTGTTCTGCTGAACAACCTCTACTTGTTTTTCAGTTGAGTTTCAGAACGTAACTTATCAGTATTAATTTTAAGTAAGCACATTCCAAGGAACTAGACGGCAGAGTTCCCAACACAGACAACAGAGGATTCACTGCATTAAATCCCAGGCTTTCAAGGATATATAGTAAGTCATTTTGTAATCCTTTTTTTTTTTGCATTTTTTTTTTAACGTAAGACGGGTGGCAGCACCTACAACCAATAAAGTTTACTTGACATGTTCAGGTAGGCTGCTTTCTTATGAAAATGAGGCTTTTATTTTTTAATGGTATCCCTCATGATGGGCACTCCTGTAACTTACATGGTGGCTTGAGTCTGGGAAAACATATTCTTCTTTGTGGTCTCTTGTGCCTCACAAAACGGGAATCTTCATTCATGTGCACTAGCTTTTCGGAAAGTTCCAGAGCTGAGCAGCTTGACGGGAACCCTTCCCCATCCTGCTCAGTCCCGCCAAGCTAACGGTCTCTCGGTCTCTCGTCAGTTTCTTTTCATCCACAGACCTGTCAGCAGCTCAGAAAGCTTTCCTTGCTGAGCAGTTTGCTTTGTTTTATTTCTTCGTTCTTTGCTGTGTTTTCTACAAAGTCTGTAAGAACTCTTCCCCCTTTCTACATCATCCTTGTTTGAATTGTGTGTGACTTGCGGTCGCAAGGTCTCCGACAGCCACTCCAAGTGCCTGTTCTGCCTCGGAGAGGCCCATTAACGTCCAGACATGTTCCATCTGTAAGGACTTTACTTCTCAAACCTTGAAAAACAGCCTCCCGGTTGAAGTCTCATTCCCCAGCATGTTCTCTGCCCAAGGACATCAAGGAAGCAAGGGTCAGTTCAGCCATGGGCTTCCAGCCCGTAAACAATGACCCAACACCATCCACACTGAACTCTTCTGAGTGGGCTCCTGGCAGCTGAAAAAAGAAATCTTTGCTTGGGTAAGAACATAAATCTTTATGTTACACCCTAAAAGCATGATAATGGCTTAAGTAGATTGATCCATAACTGTATATTAATGCTGCTTATATGCAAATATTGTTTAAATTGCTTGTCATTGAATATAAATCTCAGACTTTTTCACCTACAATTGGTGTATTTTCTTGCCTCCAGATGCAAGAACCTCCTTGCCTTTGGCGAACTGGCCAATTGCCTTTAGCAAGAGAGGCTCCACAAAGACTCCAGCAGAGCCCCTTCTGGAACGAGTGTCACCAAACCCTTTACTGCATTTCAAGGAATAGTTGCACAGATTTAGGAACAAGTATGGACTGAAAAATGCCAAACTGATCAGAGAGACTGTGTCTGCCAATGAAGAAGCTGCCACCACATTTCCAGAAGAGTTTAAGAGATTGATTCAGAAGAAAGGCACCAAGTCAAGTTTTACCAAAAGCACAATCCGAAACATATCTACTCAGAAATAAGTCCTGTTGAGTTCTATGAGAGCGGAGTTCTTAAGTGCGTCTAGAATTGCCACTGAATGGGTATGATGCCCTCATTTCAGCTGGGCATGAAAACAACCCCTTTTAACTAAGATTACTGTCTTACTCCCAGCCAATCAAGGGTACTGCAGGAAGTATACAGCCAGAGCTGGTCTTGGAAGTAAACAGCCCATCCAAATGGATGTCGAACATCCAACTCAGTACAGTAGTGGGAGTCCAAACACAAAATGGAGGACAATCAGAAAAAGTTTCAATAAAAGAGGAGGAGTGAGTGGGAAATACTTCCCCCAAATCAAGTTAAATCAAGTTTAACCCTGTAATGCTTTCTGGTAAAAAACCTTTTATTCAAGGAGATCTATTAGAAGAAGTAAAAGCCCAGAAGTGAGAGAAAGCTCTAAAGCTCCCACACCAGTGTTCAGAGATACCTGAAAACTTCACAAGTATCTCATGTAAAAGGACAGCTGGAGTATTTGGAGGAAGGAGTCCCCCTTTTTCATATGCAGAAAGTACCACAGGGAATGGTTCAGCAGTTTGCGCAACAGCACAATTAAATTAAACTAAATTAAATTAAATTAAATTAAGCCCGGAAGCATGGCCTTGCCATGGCTAGTGAGAGGGACAGATCTCCCCTGAAGACAAAGGGGGGTTTCATTGGCTCTTTCAGAGAAGCAGCACAAGCATACAAACTAATCAGAATTGGAGGGCCCATCAGGCTGCAAGAAGAAGCAGAGTGAGAATCCAAATTAAGCCAGAAACCAATTCACAGCATTCAAATTCAAAGTATCTCCACCCTACCACAAACTCAAGATCCACAAAGAACCCCACCCTTTCATACTCCCATACACTACCATGTTCTGCTCTTTCAAGTCCCTCAAAAATAAGTAACTTAATTTTTTTCTCTCACCATTTAAGAGCTGTCTTTAAAAAATGTAACTCAGGCCAGTAAGAAGAGCCACATGGGTGCTCCCGGCTGTTTGGAGGACCTTTAAAAAAATCCAGATGTTTAGTGGAAGGAAGCATGTCAACACAGTTGGAGGGGGAATGCCGGAGAAACATGAGCCGTAAACAGAGAAAAAGGCCATAATGGTATTTAATGCAGTTGATTATCACCGGCACGGCATGAGGGTATCTATCAGATAATTTGCTACCATCTGTCAGAGATCAGAATGACCATGGAGATAACCACATAGATGCACCATCGAGTGATGCACCTGATCCTTCGTTCCTGAACTGGGCCTGGCCTTCCCTCCCCTTCCGAAAAGTGGGGAACAGCCCATAGTCTCCCTTGCCCCCATAGTGGATCTAAACCCATGCTATGCTCCGGGGGGGGGTTTCACAGGAGGCACTTACACAAGGGTTGCCACAGGGCTATGAACCACCCCAGGCTTTGAGATCTGCGGGAGAGGCCCTTCTGTCTGTACCACCATCTTTCCAGCTGCATTCAGTGGCAACCCGGAAGAAGGCCTTCTCAGTGGCTGCTCCCAAGCTCTGGAATTCCCTTCTCAGAGAAGTCAGACTGGTACCCTCCCAGCCTTCTTTCCACAGATATAGATCCTTATACTAACAGAAAAACAAAAAACCAGTTTAAATGCAAATATATCAATGATGGAGGTGAATGAGGCGATTAAGAGACTTAAGATAGCAAAATCTCCAGGCCCAGATGGATTTTCGGTATTATACTACAAAGAATTACAAAAAAAACTAAGTATGCCAATGCAAAAAATGTTTAATGAAATAGCAAATAATGGAAAACCAGAGTCATGGAATGAATCGAATATCACATTCATCCAGGAGAACCAAGCAGTTATAGACCAATTGCATTATTAAACATCAACTACAAAATATTCACAAAGATAATTGCAGAAAGATTGAAGAAAATATTGCAGAAAATAATTCATGAGGACCAAAATCGGTTTTTACCAACAAGATATATCAGAGACAACACAAGAACAGTGATAAATATGATTGAATATTATGAGAAACACAATGAGAGAAAATGTGCCATGATATTCGTGGACGCGGAAAAAGCTTTTGATAATCCGGAGCAGGAATGATAAAATTAATGGAGAACATGAATTGTGGAAACAAATTTACTGATTGGAAAAGACAAATATATCAAAATTGTAAAGCACAAATTACAATAAATGGGAAGAAAACACTATGTATAGAAATAAAAAAGGGCACTCGACAGGGTTGTCTGCTGTCACCTTTGCTTTTTATAATGACTTTAGAAAGTGTGTTAAGAGCAATAAGATCAGATAGGGAAATCAGGGGAGCGAAGGCAAGGGGACAAGAATATAAACTAAAAGCTTATGCAGATGATCTAGCGATTTTTTGGAAGATCCCAATCAAAGCATGAAGAAACTGTTGGAAATTTGTAGTGACCTGCAGATCTTGATAGCAAAGTAAATACTTTCCATAGATACATAATACAACAGTGCACTAAACATGGCTATGCGTTAAGTAGTATTGGAAATACGGATGAAATTCCAATGAATTTTGATATGGTTGGAAATAAAACTGCCCATCAAAAAGGTGAAAAAACAATTTTAATTAAAACAACAGGACATGAGATGTCCAGTTTTACAGTGGTACTAGGATGCACAGCTGATGGCGCCAAACTGAGACCAATGATTATTTTTAAAAGAAAAACAATGCCGAAACTCAAGTTCCCTGTTGGTTGCTTTGTACATGTGAATGAAAAAGTCTGGATGGATGAAGAGGGGGTAAAGCCGTGGCTTGATAATGTATGGAGCAGGCGACCAGTTGGACTTATTCAAAAACGTGGTCTACTGGTGTGGGATATGTTCACGGCTCATTTAACTCCCAGCACCAAGCAAAGGCTTGCAAGACTAAACACAGATGCGGCAGTTATTCCTGCAGGACTGACATCGTCGGCACAGCCACTGCATGTGTGCCTAAACAAGCCATTTAAAGATTGCATTCGAGAACGCTGGAATGAATGGCTGGTTAGCGGTGAAAAGTCATTCACAAAAGGAGCAAACACGCGTGCTGCTCCACAGTTGGATGTTTTGTGCAAGTTTGTCATAAAAGCCTGGAATGATATTGATGCAGAAACAGTAATCAAGTCTTTCAAGAAGTGTGGCATATCAAGTTCATTAGATGGTATGGAGGACGACTACTTGTGGCAAGATGAAGAGGAAGTTGAAGCTGAGACCACACCATCTGATATGGGATTCGATCCATACGATGACTGCCTTACAAATGTATCACAAGATGTCATTGATATACTTTTGATATCAGATGACGAACAGGAGGATTTTGAAGGGAAAACTGTCACGCCAGCAAAACCTGTAAAAATGCCATAGCTTGCAGTTATGATGGACGTTGCTAACTCGTCAGGGACTTGCCTGGCACTTGCTCTCTCTCTATTTGTTATCTTCCTCCTATCATCATCAGCTCCAGTTTGGTTGACAGCTTAGAAAACAAAGAGCATGGCAACTCCCGTGGGTTTATTGTCTTATCCTTCCTTTCAGCTTTAGAGTGAATTAGGAAAAGTTTAATCCACTTGCACTGTTTTATGTTTACATGTTTGATCACAAACAGCATTATGTTTATAAGTGACAGTTTTCCTGCTAAGTACCTGCATGTCATAAGCATTTGAATTAAAATTACCATATTGAAATCAAATCTGATGTTTTTTTTTAATTTTTATTTGGTGTGCATTGTAAGAGGGGTAGTCTTATACGGCGAGTATATCCCAAACTCTACATTTTAAGTGGAAAAGTTTGGGGCCGTCTTATACGCCCAGTCGTCTTATACGCCGGAAAAACTGTTGGAAAATTACCAGCATTCTCTCCCCCCATTTCGTCATTAGAACAAATGGAATTAGTTAGCATAGGGCTTCCTCCCCCGTTTGCATGCTAGATCTCTCACATTTCCTTTCTCTGCTTTTATTGCATGATAATAAATGCCTTTAGTGCCCAGGTCATCAGATCATGTGACCCAGAACTGTATCCTGATAGGAAGAAAGTTAAGTCTCCCCAGAAAGAGGAGGAAACATCTTTAGTTTTTGTTTTGTTCCCTTCCTTGCACTCTCATGAATCCTACCCTATGAAGTCTGCATGTTCTGCAACTATCCAGACGGGGCGGTGAGTGATACAATACCAGAGATTATCCTCTAATTCTTTAGCTAGTCAAGGCAGGAAACTCTCAATGGAAATGTAGATGAAGAAGTCATTAGTAAAGTTTTAAGTCTTTATTCAAGCTACCTGTGTGTGTTTGCATTTAATTGGATCAGGCATTTTCAAGCCACGAGTTCTTAAACAGAAAAGGACTTTAACTTGCTTCCTCTGCATAACTCTGCTAATGAAGACTAAATTATAACCGGTTTAGTCTTATTTCCTACAAAAATATGGTATATTTGGGGGGGGGGAACCAGAATTAAATAGAAAATCTTGATAGAAGAAAAGGAAAGAGGCAGCTGCTGAGCACTCGACTTAAAATTACACTATCATGCAAGTGGAATAACTTGGCTAAGAGATTGGATTGGAAAATGAAAGAACACTTAATATAGAAAGAGCAGATCTTAGATGTGGTCGGCATGCGTACCCTTTGGTACAATAAAGCAATAATAGACAGAAACTTCTCCAATCATCACATCAGAAGATCACTGTTAAAAATCTGGAAGAAACGGAAAAAGAAAACATATTCCAGAACTCCAATTCCATTATGGGTTTCTCTGCAGGAAACCTTATTTAGAAAATGGAATGAAGAGAAAATTGGATTATATAAAGATGTAATAGTAAGGGATGGAAAGGAAGACCTACGAATAAAAATGAGAAGAATTAGCAAACGAAGGTTGGAATTGCCAGTGGCTCTTACACATACACATGAAAATAAGGTTTAAAATGGACCTAAAAATGGAAGGTTTTGAGAAAAATATTCAATTAAACGAATTTGAAAAAATATTTGATGTATCATACATACATCTCATTTTTATAAATACATGCTAGACAGAGAACTGGAAACGGAAGTAGTAAAAGACACAATGATCGTGTGGGCATATGACATAGGCCATGAAACGATGCTGGAAAACTGGGAAAAATGTTGGAGAGAGACTCAAAAATTTACTTTGGCGCAGAGTCTAAAGGAAAACTACTTTAAAAAATTTTATAGGTGGTATTTGGACCCAGATAGGCGAAGTAAAATGTATAAGACGAAGGCAAAATTCTGCGGGAAGTGTAAAGAAAAAATTGGAATGTTTTTATCACATGTGGTAGAACAAGGGAATGTTGGAAAAAAATTCATAAAAGTATAAGGGAGATCCTACAAATAACCATTCCAATGTCACCAGAGATATTCCTATTAAATATGACTCATCAAATAGATAAAGTTTACAACAAATACAAAGATACAGTATTATATATGGTGACAGCAGCCAGAATAATATTTGCAAAACGTTGGAAAAGAGAAAAAATACATGAATTGGAGGAATGGTTGAATAAACTTTGAGAATTGGTAACTTGCGATGCTTCAACAAGAGGAGAAAAGAATAATAAGAAAATAAGAGAAATGGAAACAGTGAAAAAAATTATAGATAGTAACTGGACAATACTATGTCAAAGAGAAGAAAAACATAAAGAGAAGTAAAGACAAGAGATTAGCAAAATAGGTTAAATAAATAAAAAAAAATCAATATTTCAGCAAGTAAACAATGATATGGTCAATAGAGGAAGTAACAGAAAAGAGAATCTTAGATAGTCAACCAAGAGGAAATAGGAAGTTAATTGGAGAAGATAAGGAATGGAATAGGATCAGAGTAATAACTTTAAAATAAAAAAGTTTGATATTGTACACTATATAGTAAGATAAGAATAAAAACACTGAAATATTAATAAACATATGACAATAATAGTATAAGAAATAAATGTGAAAAAAAAATAAGAACTTAAGAATGTATGGCTTTAATGATGTTGTGAGATGTTAATTTACATCATACAAAAGAATGTTTTACGTATATATGTCTAATGAACTTATGCTTTTATCTTATGCTTGTAAGAATGAAAATTTTTAATAAAAACAAAAAATAAACATTTTTTATTTACGCAAAGTATTAAGTATGTGATCATTGCCTGGCTGATGAAGGTGCTGGCTATTACAGTATTTGTGATTTCTTTGAATATGTATACTTTTAGTTATTTACTTGCTTGTTTTGTGTTTTAACTTTTATATGTTATGATTTTTTAATGTTTTAAAATGTATTGTAAACCACTTTTGAGTCCTTTGAGGAAAAGAGCAGGATACAAACAGAAGTAACAACAATGGGGGGGGTGTTTGGGGGCAGTGTGAGGATGCAGAGCAGGCTAAGAGTATTTTTAAGTGGTGTTCCACTGCAGCTATTTGGCTCCCCATTGCATTTACAGGGCTCAGCTCCCCAGGTTGCATCTCCACGAGCCTCCAACAAGCAGCCTTCTATGAGTGCCAATGTTGGTATGGATGATGGCACCACTCCCCCTTTCGGGATATTAATTACAGGCTTGGGTGATCGTTTATCTCAGGTGATGATAGGACTTTGCATGGGAATTGCATTGCTATCTTCTCTACAGAGTAGAGAAGAAAGACTGGGAAACATTGGGTGAAAAACAGAAGGTAAAAATTAGGCAATGTAAAGTTGAGCGGAACTGGAGGAACTGGCTTCCAGGTTATTGTGCTTATGCTGGTCTCATTGCTGGGGTCCAACGTATTTGCTCATAAGGTATTTAGGCCTATGTGGATTTTACAGGTTCTGCACAGCTGGATCATGAGGAGGCTTTCAGGACGTGGCTGGCTATGAACCCTGCATTAAGGTGGGATCAGGTGCATCCACAACCTGTGCTTGCCCCACTCAGGGCAAGCACTCACGTGGTAGTTACGTGGCCCTAGTCTCTGATCGTCATCTGCCTTTGTCTCCAGACACCATCTTAAATTGGGCTGCATTTTGGCCCATGATTTGTGGTTCTGGCTACCTGGTTTCGTGCTCCATCTCTGACTGCTTTTTGGGGGGCTCGCACATTGGCAAATTGGTTATGGCAGCAAAAGGTGATGCTGCTGGTAGGGCTCTGGTCTTTACAGACTTGGGGACTGCTAGTCAGCCTAACCTACCTCACATGGCTTCTATTGAGGGTAACAGTGGGCCAGCAGAGGCATGGATGTTGCTGTGAGCTCACTGGAGTAAATGAACTATACCGAGAAACTGTCAAAATATATATGTAAGCCACAGGCTACCATCTTATTTAGCACAGCCAGCTTTGCTCCCTTTGACATTCTCTGGAGAACCAATACACACACCCATCTCCTTTTTAATGCTTGCCTCAAAGAAAGTTGGTACGAAAGCAAGTATGAATTGGTTGGAGAACGGGACGAGAAAGTTAGTAAAAGTGAGGTGGTAAGAATTAGGGAATTATTGTTTAAAAAGCTTATTGATTATCGTAAAGTAAACTGTTTAGTCATTGATAGAAGGTTCAGTGTTTAGAGGTATATATACAAATGTATGCCAGAATGAATTATTGGTATAGAGAGTAGTATAATAGTATGAAATATAAGGTATAAGCTAGAGCATAAGCTGTAATAATTATACAACTTTAAGATGGATTCTAGATTTGTTATTATAGATATACATAATTAAAGTACCACGGATAAGGATATACATAAAATATATGGAAAAACACGTATTAGATAAACCTTTGTTTAATAGTTAACAGTTTACTGCATAAACGTACATTGTTATTGTATAACTGTATTTTGAAGTAGTTGTGTGTCATCGTTTAGAATGTTTGCAATGTATGTCAATGTTTTAAGTTGAATTTAATAAAATTATTTTTAATAAACAAAATTAAAAAAAAAGTAATGCTTGCCTCAGCAAGGAGAAGGATCAGCTCTGACTGCCTTTGAGTGTTCATGCACATGCATTTCCAAAGGTACAAATTGGTGCTCAGCCTCATAGTTGAACAAACCGGTGTTCAGCCCACAGTTGCACGAGCCAAAGAGGGAGGAGGGGAAGCATGCTGGGAAGCACATTCTCTTCCCATGACACCATCCCCATGGCAACACACCAACGACACGACGTAGTAGCTGACTGCCGGAACTGCAGGGCAGGCTGAAACCTGAGCTCAGGACCCGGGCGGCAGCCCTTAACTGCAGAGCGGGAGGAAGAACATCAGCCAGCTGGACTTTCTGAAAAACGCAGCAGACGGAGGATGGAAAATGCCTTTGTAGAAGAGGTGGCTGCATCTTTGGTGAGGGAGTTTCTCAGCAAAAAGGTAATCCAGCCTCCTTCTTTGCTTCAGGCACTTGGAAGGGCTCTAACAGTCCTTCAGCTAATGCATTTCTGTTAACAAAATGAGCCTATTATCTCCCCCCCCACACTTCTTTTGTCATGGCTAGAAGCAAAGATCTCAATGGCAACAATTTTCCAGCTTTCTAGGTTAACCATTTTTAAAGCTTTTCGTCTTTTATTCTAGGCTGCTACAAGCTATGCCTCCCACAACTACATTTCCCACAATGCATCTCCTCATCACAAGGAATTCAGGAAGCACATTTCCATTTGCACTGCCAGCCAGCACTTTATCTGTGTTATTATCTGTTGTGTTGCTGTGGATGTTAGAATTGTTGAAGTCAGAGGTGTTTGGTTGGTTGTGAACGAGACTACTAGCGATGATTCAGAATTATCTATTACTCCCTGTTTCCTCAAGAACTTCAGCTAAGAAGAAAGCTGGGACACTACGATCAGGGTAGCTATTAAAACTCTGGGTCACAACAGCCTTTATCTTCCACTGCCCAACACTGGCTGCTTTTTTCCAATCATGGAAGTATAGTCTAATCTCAATTTAATAATGTCAAACAAGTTAAGTGGATGCACCAGCTGCTAATTTAATATTAACTGTCCCACAAAACATCCTTAAATGCAGAAGCTCTGCAATATGGGTCTGTAGCCTCACACCGAGTTCTCCCAACCTTCAGACCACCACATATAACAATGTTAGGGTGGATAAATTAATTACAGCTCCACCGTATCCCCTGTCAAACATGGAGCTGATATGAACCTCCAAACATAAGGTAGGAAGGTAGGTAAGATAGACCACACGTGCATGAATACTTTGATCAAAGGCTCCCTCCCTCTAGTAATCACCAAAAGTGACGGCCCCAGAGGGAAGGTTTATTCATCCATGCTTCCCTTCCCATGACATTTTCTATGCTTGCATCAGGAAAAGATCGAGCATCAGAGGAGTCACTGCTCATACAGTGAAATTCCCACCCAATCATTTCCAAAGACATCAGTGAAGCAATACAGAACTCCATTTGGGTACATGTTAACTATATACGGGAGCTAAGCATAATGACCAAGTGAATGGTGAAGGTCATTTGATAAGCTACAAAAATTATCTAAAATGTCAATTCATATATCAATTCTACAGCAAATTGTAGAACCCCAAATTTCAAGCCTAACAATACATGCTCCCACTCCAAGAAAATCGTCCCCTGCACCTGCCACTGAGGTGAATCAAGGTGCATCTGTTTGTTGTTTTTTCAAGTCCCTGATTTCCCAAAGAACAAATAAGAAAAAAGCTTATTCTCTGGCCCTTCTCCAGTATTTCTTCCTCACAGCATATGGACCTCCAGAATTCCCCATTTAGGACTCCCCACGCAGGTGAAAACTTACACCAAGTGAGATAGGACTGGTACAGAGATAACTGGTTCTATTTTCAATTATGATGTATTTTGTTTGTATTTTTAATTGTTTTTAGTGCATGTTGACTTGTGATTTATTTTTGATTGTATTTTGATTAATGTTGCACCCTGCCTTATGCAAAGGTGGTTAACAAGTAAGAATTTATTAAGTCACCTGTACTGTTTATTTCTATTTAAAAGGAGAACCTGAGACTTCTCACACTAGAAATGTTACTAACAAAGGAAAGAAATTGTAGAACTCAGAAGACTGAGTCTGTAGAGATTCATGCTACAGTATAGTAACGAGGATGTCCAATCACGTCCCCCATCTGGGTCAGTGCTAGCTAACTCTTCAGTTTTGATACAGAACTTATCTGTATGTGATGTTGACTACCAAATCAAGTTTTAAAAATCTGATTTGTTGGTCTTTGTGCACTTCAAGTAGGGAGGTTGTTGTTATGTGCCTTCAAGTAGCTTCCAGCTACCCTAAGGTGAATCTATTATGGAGCTTTCTGGGGCTGAGAATGTGTGACGTGCCCAGGGTTTCTATGGCCGACCAGAAGATCAAACCCTGGTCCTACAGTGTTGCAGTCCAGTGTTCAAGCCACACTGGCTCTCTACAGTGGGATTAACTCTTGGAAACTGCGAAGTTAAAGAGATGGCTTCTAAAATTTATTATTTTCCCCAAAATAATGATACCTTTGTTTGCCAATTACCAGGAGTCTCCTGGTTGCTTTCCTACTCATTTAGAATTTTATTCCAAGTCTTTGTGAACTCCACACCACCCTGTTGGCAGAAAATCTTATTGTCCTGTCCATATGCATTACATATGGCCAACAGCTTTTCTGGAGAAACCTGGTAACATTTACAGCCAACTTGTAAAGACTACCTTTGCCTCAATTTTTCTCTTCCCTGCAGGGCTTGAAAAAGACAAGCACCACAATGGACGAGGAGTTCCCACGTACAGCTCTCAGCATCAACAACCGAAATGAGCTCCGTAACATTCTACACCTGCAATCTTTGTACAAAATGAACAAGGTAAACATCTACCTCCTCACACAAGCTGTTAGGGTCAGTCAGTAAACTGGGCAATTTGAAAGAAACTCAAACAGGACCCTGAGCCACCGTCAGACAAAAACATCTCCTGAAGTGGTCAGCTGAAGTCAGCCTCAGGACCCACAGAACTTCTACTTCAAATCTGTTCTGGTGAAATCCCAGAAACAAAACAAGAAATGGACTTCAGAAGAAACAAGTCCCTAAAAGAAAGGAATGACAAAAAAGTTTACTGGAGGCAGAAAAGAATGGCACTAAGTGGTTGACTTCATGAATCACTGAGCACTGTCATCACAGCACTAAATGAGATCAAACCATCTGGTTCAAATTACGTTTTAATAGCTCTGCATGGAGAATAAAGTTCTTTTTTAATTTTATATATATATTTAAAAAACCACAGTTGACAGTGAATAGATTTGTCTCCAAATGCAGCAGACTTTCTTTCACTGGAGGTTTTCAGAAACTGGAAATTGAGATGCCTGACCTCTGGATTTTCTGCACTGGTAGCAGGGTGTACTAGGTGACTCAGCTCCACACTTCTGTGATTCTTAACAGCACTCAGTGCCTTGATAAAAATTTTGTAACTACCTAATTTTTTGTATTGCAGGCAAAGGAGAATCCTCTAAAAACCATTCTTGAAATCATGACTAACTATTTTCTGGAGCACACAAGCAGTACCAAAGATGTTAGAAGGAGCCCATCAGTCCTACAGAACAAGCCCTCCCAGCCTAGAAGTACAGAGAACTTGACATTTAAGAAATCTCCCCCTGAAGAAGCTACCAGCAAGTTGCCAGAAAGAAACAAAACAGAGGCCTACAGGTAGAGAATTTTTTTTTAAGCCTGAAATTCTGAACGTAGTTTTTCACCTCTAACCAGGTATTGCTAAAATGACTTTCTCTCTCTGTCTTACAATTCCTTTGCTAATCTGGTTATTGAAGAATTTAGTTCTCATTCCAGTTTTGAAATCAGTGAAGCTTTTCTTAGTTTTTACAAGGTGCAAAATATAAACATGTCACGTAACCGATCTGATAGCAAGTATTTCTCTCCGAAAATTTTTACCTGATCTAAGCTTCCAATTTAAGCAGTTGTTGTTGCTAATGGCCTCCCACAAAGTGCAGTTGCCCCTTCCCAACTTCTCTACCCCTATTTCCTTTTCTAGACACAACAGTGTTAGCAAGGAGTTCAACTAATGACCCTTAAGATTCCCTCCAATGCCACAATTTTATGATTCATCTCAAATCAGTAAGCCCAACACAAATTCTTTTTAGTTTGAATTGGAACTGAATGGCTGAAAGATCTATACAGCTGGACTTTTGCATTTACAAGGGGGTTAGGGATGCGGGACCCTCACAAAAGTGAGAAAAGTATCAAAATGTGTGTGCTTGCAGAAAGGGGGCTGAGGCATGGTGGGGAGAATGGGCACCCAGGGCCCAAACCAGGTCAGTGAAAGGCGAAGAGAGGGAGGTGGGTCAGCACGGTGGCCGTATATTCAACCATCGCCTCCCTTCGGTCCGTGGGGGCCACAGGAAGAGGGTTTGTGGGGCTGAGAAATTTGCCTGCCATTTGTCCTTAGCTGGTCAGGCAGCGGGTGGAGATCAATCAAAATTTTTTTTTACTATTTTAAAATTTAATTAAATCCAACAATTAAACCAGATGTGACCAAGTATATTGAAACTAATGACTATTTTCAGTAAGGAAAGGATTTTGTTTGCAATCAGGAAATACTACAAATAATACAGGTGCTGTATGTTCGTAATGAATTAAAATTTAAAAAACAAAAAACAAAAAGGTGCAGTTCTTCAGGGCTTCCAGAATCCTCCACTTCCTCTGCCATGCAATGATTCTTCTAGCATGTTCTTGCCCATTTTTTCTTTTCTTTTGTTTTTTAACATAGTGCCCGCACTATGGGCACGCTCTGGAAGCTGTCGTCTACTTACATCCGGTACGTAGAGGAGTAAGGCAAGAGATGAAGGAACAACAAAGCCTTCCTCAAACAAAAAAAAATTCATTCTTACCGGAGATAGCCCTTGCTCCAGAGAAAAAAATGGACAAGTCTGAACTCAGATTTTCAAAGGCCTGATCGGAACCCCCCTGAAGGAAGGTTCCCCTAGAAAAGAAGCGGCTGAAGCGGGACACACAGGGGTTGGAAAAACTCAGTCAAATCTATTAAACTCAAACCCAAAAACATGGAAAGCTGTTTACCATCTACCCCTTGATTCTAGGCCAGGGCTTTCCTAATGGTGTTATCGCGACATATTAGTGTGCCGCCTGAAGAGTGTAGGTGTGTCACCTCCCTGGACTGAGAATGAGCCCTCCAACCCAAGCCTTGGAAATGAACGTTATAAATAAATTATATATTTTGAAAAATATAAATGAACAGTTTCCGTAAAATATGCTGTGTCCCTACGTATTTCGTTATTGCAATTTATGCAAGTGTCTGCAGCTCTTATAAGCGGTTAGGTCTAATAGTTGTAAACAATGATTAAAAATTTAAAGACAGAAGAAGTAAGGATCAGTTGAAAAACGTTAAGGGGCCCATGTTCATATCCTAAAATTATATATACATAAAAGGAGGACGCATCCTTGAAGAAAAAAAAAGGGTTAGGTTTAACCTCCAGTTTGCTAGTAAAACTGGAATTACTCTGTCATGAAAGGATGCACGTCTAAAAAGTGTGTCACCAACATGACACCAACTATTCTAGGCTATGAAGAAACATCACATTTAGAACAGTTCCGTTTAAGCACAGGGCTTCGAAATGCCCCCATTGGGGAATAAATTCACCCAATCTTTTCAACTTTTTTCCCCCTGTAGGGACTAGAAACACCCCCCATGTAGATCCTAAAGTTCAAAAAGCCTTTCGATTAGTCTGCAGAAGAGAAGGTTAAGAGGGGACATGATAGCCATGTTTAAATATTTGAAGGGATGCCACATAGAGAAAGGAGAGGGCTTGTTTTCTGCTGCTCCAGAGACCAGGACAAGGAGCAATGGATTCAAGCTGCAGGAAAGGAGATTCCACCTGAACTTCAGGAAGAGCTTCCTGACAGTCAGGGCTGTCCGGCCGTGGAATCTGCTGCCTCGGAGTGTAGTGGACTCTCCTTCCTTGGAGGTTTTTAAGGAGAGGCTGGATGGCCATCTGTCGGGAGTGCTTTGAGGGTGTTCCTGCATGGCAGGGGGTTGGACTGGATGGCCCCTGGGGTCTCTTCCAACTCTACATTTCTATAATTCTATGATGCCAGCACTAATCTGATGGTTGGGGTGGGGGGCTAGACCCCCAGTCTTTCTGGAAGTCTCAATAATAGCTGAACCTACAGCTTCCTTCGGTATTGAAGCTGGTGGTTTTACCTGAGCATTTTTACTATTAGGGAAATGGGAGAAAGCTGAAAAACCAAGAAAAGAACGACCGATTTAAGAATGAGCCCGCCATTCAGCGTAGCTCTTGTGGGGGGGGGGGAGGAAACACCCAAGTTTGCCATCTCAGATGGTTGTGACAATCTGCGTGGCTTGAGTCTGGTATAGAGGACAGAAAATGAAAGGCAAACCCTCCTAAGATGGCCGCCCCTCAGCTTGTCTCTGAGGAAAGCTGTGTTGAGAAACATTTTCCTTCATGGAGATATACAAGGTGGTGTCAGGGAAGAAGTGGAAAATAGCTTTCTAAACCTCCCCATTTTTTTATTTCTGCTATTATGAAGTACCCTAACTCCTCTTCAGATGGAGAACTAGGTGAAAATGTGTCATCACAGCGAGAAAAACATTTCCTATGTGAAGTCTGTGGGAAACATTTGAAGTCAGACCATCTTGAGGATGAGCACATGAACTCCTGAGGCATCAGAGTATACAGCCAGGAGAGAAAAATTTGAACGCTTTTTGTTTAAAAGCAAGGGCTTTTCAAGTGTCTTCTGCTTCCCTCAAGAGCAACGCTGAACAATCTGGCATCTGACAGTTGTAATTATTATTTTTATTTCTACTCTGCTTTTCAAAAAGCAGAGCTGAAAACTGTAGCGTACAACAGTTAAAAACACGGATTAACCATCTGTAACGATTAAAATAATGTTAGAATCCGTTATTAAAAACAGCCCACAAAAAAAAATTCAATGGCAATTAAAATTCATATTCAATAAAAACTTTTGCCTCAAAAAAAAAACCACCACTTCCTTCTAAGCTGCAAGCCTCAAACTGCATTTTTTATGCAGGTTGTCTTTAAAACCTTAGATTGTATTGAAATATACTTTCAAAGGAAAGCATAAAAGCTTTCACAGAACCTGGCAAAACAACTCCTTAATCAACCTAAACAACTGCTAAAAAAGACCTAGTGCGTTTCCCAAAAATTATCCAGCTTTTTACGAATTACTGAACCTTGTCAGTAAAAAAGATAGCTTTTAAAAAGCCACCTCTTATTTTCATTGCTAGGGAAGAGACAGCTATGGAAGTTCGAAACGCTGAACCAATGCGTTCCCTAAAATCTCTGCTGCGAGTGAGCTCTTCTTCCCCCTTGGATAATTAGTTAATTAATTAGCTAAGGCAACTGGTCAGCTCCACGTTCCCCCATTATAACACAACCCTATTACTCCACCCTATCTAAACACTAGACCACACCAGGCCACCTCCCAACAAACAGAAAATGGCGAAGCGCCTGCTCTGTGCCCACTATTTATAGAAAGACCCGAAGCATGCGCACTCGCCTCGCCTCGCACTTTTTTTCCGCTTCCCCTACGGCGGAGGGGTAAGGGCTGTAACTGGTCAAACGGTCGCTTCTCCTTCCGCGGGGCCGGATTGTAAATGTGTTAACCGGCAGCCAATGGGAGGCAAGAAGGGGGAGACGGTCTTCGCTGCTTCTGTGTGGGAGCTGAAGGGAGGGAAGGGAGCGTGGATCGCGAGTGCGCAGGCGCAGGCGACGAACCTCTAATGTTAAAAACTGAGGCGTGTGAGGAGAGATGAGAGAGAAGCAAAATAAACAAACCTAAGCAAAGAAGTAAAAAAATAGGACGAATGGGTTTCTATTCCATGGCCATTCAATAACCTTGAAGCTGGTGCACCATCCCCAGTGTGGTTACTCGGGAGTAAATCCCACTGTTTTCAAGGGGGCTTACTTCAGAGTAACATGGGCCATTTCCACACTAGACTGTTATAACGCTATTATTCCGCTTTCAACATCCTATGGAGTTCTGGGGTTTGCAGTTTAGGGAGGGGCTGCCTGGCCCCTCCCTCAACTGCAAAACCCAGGATTCCATAGGATGTTGAAAGTGGAATAATAGCGCTATAACAGCCTAGTGCGGAAATGGCCCTGGGACTGGAAACAGTCTCTTTAACTCCTCCTTCAAAGTAGAACAAGCTGCATAGCTAGCTCCGTTTCACGTCTAGGCTCCCTTTTTTTGGCTCCTGGTTTTTCTTAAAAGGTGTGAAGAAGTTCAACAAGAGCTTTCAGCTGTTACTTCTTGGACTGCAGCTCCCAGAATCCACGGCCCAGGGTTGGGAGCCGGCAGCTCATGGTGCTTCAGTTACTCAGTGCCTTGTGTTCTGAAAGATTAGCCCTTGCTGATAAACACTGAGGGTTGTGAAAGACTTGGGCTAAATTAAAATTTAAAACAAGGAAACTAAAAGTTATTATACAAAAGAAACTAAAAATTAACATTCAGATAAAAAATGAAAGTATCTTTCATACTAAGTATTCTTTCTAAAGCGGGGGTTGGAAATCGTGCATTCCACCTATGCTTTGTTTGCAATTCCCAGCAATTCCTCACCACTGGCTATGCTAGCTGTGGCTGATGGGACTTGCAATCTGACGAACATCTGTTTGATTTCTGCCCCTGTTTTAAAGCCTCTTTTTTGGACTGTTGTGATGCCCTACTTTGCCTCCTTACTTAGAAGCAAGATACACTGAGTAATGGTGCTTGCTTCCAAGTAAATATGCATGTGACTCACTTGGAGCAAGCACACACCAAGGCCTTTTCCGCGCTACACTTTTATAGCGCGATGATTCCACTTTCAACATCCTATGGAATCCTGGGGTTTGCAGTTTCGGGAGGGGCCAGCTGGATTCCACAGGATGTTGAAAGTGGAATCATCGCGCTATAAGAGTGTAGTGCGGAAAAGGCCCAAGTGTTGTGTTTATGATCAAGGTGGAAGAAAGGTCTGTTTCTCTCTCCATCTGTATCCTGTTTTTCATGTATACAATCGAAATGCCTGAGCCACAATTCTAAACAGTCATTGGAGAATGAGAGCCAGGGAATTCAGTGGAATTTACTTCAAAGTAAACATTTTTAATGTTGTGGGTACTGTTTTGGGAGTGATTGTGAGACTGGACTAATAACAAACAGCAGCAATCTGGACCCAGTCCATAGTCACAAGAAAGATCCCCTTTTTACTAATATCTGTGGCCCACTCACACGACACGGTTATAGCACCATCGTTCCACTAATGTCCAAAGTTCCATCCTATGGAATCCACAGAATCATAGAGTTGGAAGAGACTCCAGGGGCCATCCAGTCCAACCCCCTTCTGCCATGCAGGAACAAACACTCAAAGCTCCTCTAGCAAATGGCCATCCAACCTGTGCTTAAAAACTTCCAAAAAAGGATCTCCTTTTCTGAAATCTTTCTGAGACTGAGCTTGCTTGCTCCTCATTTCATCCTCACAACACCCCTGTGAGGTGGATCTGGCTGAGAGGGCATGATTGCCTGCAGGTAACCAAGTCCATTTCCGCACTAGACTGTTATAGTGCTATCATTCCACTTGCAACATCCTATGGAATCCTGGGGTTTGCAGTTTAGGCCAAAACTGCAAACCCCAGGATTCCATAGGATGTTGCAAGTGGAATGATTGCGCTATAACAGTCTAGTGCAGAAATGGCCCAAGTGAGTTTTGTGGCTTGGAACTTGGAATTGCCTAGGTTCTACTGTACCACACTAATCTCCAGTTGTTAATTCTCAGAAAAAAAACCTTCTCAGACAGATGTACCAGACTTTGTTGAATTGCAACTCCCAGCAGCCTTGGTCAGCATAGCCAGTGATGCAGACTGCTGGGATCTGCAACGCAGCAACCATTTGCACTTTCATGAAATACTTAGAATTTTCTTCCAGAAATCTATAGTTCAGGGGAGTGCAATAGAGAATTCTGAGTACCTCAACCCAACTACAAATCCCAGCACTCTGTAGGATGGAGCTGAGGCATCTGAAACAGTATCAAACTGCTATAATTGTGCTTAAGGCCACCTAATGAGTTAATAGTAGCAGTGAGATTTGTGAACAGAAGGTCTTTGACATTCAGTCTCTAAAAATGACGCTATGTGAGCTATATTTCAATGGGAAGGGATATATATTGAGAATATGTTTTCTTAGATCACAGCAATGGGTCGTTGTGATTATTAAATCAGAAGTTACTCTCTCAGTGCACACATATTAACTTACCCATACTCAAATTTTGCTATCCTGCAGATTGCATATGATCTGCTGACTGCAAGGCCAAGGATTCATTAGCCAGCTGCAAATTATTTTATCTGTGTTGGCGCCTGTTTCTTTTCAGTTATGAAATTGAGGAGGAAGTAATCCATCCAGCTGGTCTCCTTGGGTGGCATCGTCAGAAGAAAAATGAGAAAAACAAGATGGAAAAAGTGCTCAATAGCAACTTGCTTACTCTGGGAGAGAAGAGGCCTGTTTATCACTGTGAGGATCGTCAAACAGCAGAACCATCTTTGGAGACAAGGACAACCATGCGAGAGAAACTCCAAGCCAGGCCAGGCAATCTGGTTGCCAGAGGGATGGCGGCTAACCTCACGGACAGTTCTCAAGAGGTTCTTTGCTCCCATTCTTGAATGCTCATTCTGTTTTTCCTCTTTCGTATTTGTTTTATTTGTTGCGTGTCTGTCCTCTTCCCTTCACTGCTAAGGAGTGTAAAGGGGGGGGGATAAATTGCAGTTGTCGTTGTTGTGTGCCTTCAAGTTGTTTCTGACTTAATGCAACCCTAAGGTGACCCTATCACAGGGTTTTCAGGGAACTGAGAATATGTGACGTGCCAAAGGTCACCCAGTGGGTTTCCATGGCCAAGATAGGAATCGAACTCTGCTCTCCAAGGTTGTAGTCCACTGCTCAAACCATTACACCACACTGGCTCTCTCAAATTGCAATTACTGCAGGATAATAGCATCTTTGGCTGGGATTTACCACATGATGTAATTCCTCTTCTGTTGTTCTCCCAGTGGGAGACTGTTTGGAAAGCGTTTATTTTACAAAGGGAGGTCATTTAGAAGTTTTCTTGTGTGTTAGTAAAAGAAACACTGTTCAAACAGCCTCCCAACAGGAGAACAACAGAAATGTCAATCCTGGAGTTGGAAGAGATCACAAGGCGCATTGAATCCAACTTCATTCTGCCATGCAGGAATATACCATCAAAATATTCCCAACAGATGCCTTGTGCTTAAAAAACTCCCAAGAAGGTGACTCCACCACACGCCTTGGCAGCAGCATATTCCACTCTCAAACTGTTCTTACCGTCAGCAAATTCTTTCCAGTGTTTAGGTGGCAACTGTTTTCGTGAACTTTGAAGCCATTGCTCCGTGTCCTGGTCTCTGAATCAGCAGAAAATAGACTTGCTCCATCCTCCCTTCCCATATTTAAGCATAGCTATCAAGCTGCCTCTCAACCTTCTCTTTTCCAGGCTAACATATCCAATTCCTCTTTTGTGCAACCATTAAAGGTACAAGAGCCCAGTTTTCTGTCTGATTTGTCTAGGGCTATTTCTGCATGAGATGGTTATAGTGCTGTAGTGTTATAGCCCCTCCCAAAACTGCAAACCCCAGGATTCCATAGGATGTTGAAAGTGGAATCATAGCGCTATAACCGTCTCGTGTGGAAATGGCCTAATTGTAGTACAAAAAATCAGGAGGACAGCAGGTTAGGTTATTTGCCCTAGAACATGCCTCAGATTTCTCCAGAATTTTCTGTATGTTAACTTTCTCTACATCAGCAATATATATTTAACCTTTTAAAATTATAGTTCTAATATCTTGATTTTAATTGATTTTATTGCAAAGCCATCCTGCAATGTTTAGGTAGAGTGTAAGAGCTAGCTTGATGTCATGGTTTAAAGTGTGGACTATGACCCTGGAGACTAGAGTTTGATTCCCCACTCAGCTATGGGAACCCACTGGGTGACGTTGGGCGTGTCACACACTCTCAGCCACCAGAAAACCCCATGATAGGGTCGCCATTAATCAGAAATGATTTGAAGGCACATAACAACAATTAGAATGATAGAGCGTGATAGATGAAGGGAATGCTGTGGACATAGCATACCTTGATTTCAGTAAGGCCTTTGACAGAGTCCCCCATGACATTCTTGCAAAGAATCTGGTAAAGTGCAGGCTGGGCAGGGCTACTGTTAGGTGGATTTGGAATTGGTTGACTGACCGAACCCAAAGGGTGCTCACCAATACCTGTTTTTCATCCTGGAGAGAAATGACTTAGTGGGGTGCCACAGGGATCTGTCCTGGGCCCAGTCCTATTCAACATCTTCATCAATGACTTGGATGAAGGAGTGGAGGGCATGCTCATCAAATTTGCAGATGATACCAAATTGGGGGGGGGGTTGCTAATACAGCAGAGGCCAGGATCAAAAGTGACCTTGACAGATTGGAGAGCTGAGCCAAAGCTAACAAAATGAGTTTCAACAGAGAGAAGTGTAAGGTCCTGCACTTAGGCAGAAAAAATGGAATGCACAAATACAGGATGGGGGATATGTGGCTGTATAACAGTATGTGTGAAATGGGTCTAGGTGTCTTGGTAGGTCACAAGCTGAACATGAGTCAGCAGTGTGATGCGGCAGCCAAGAGAGCCAACACGATTCTTGGTTGCATCAGTATGGTGTTTAGATCGAGGGAGGTAATGGTAACATTCTATTCTGCATTGGTTAGACCTCATTTGGAATACTATGTCCAGTTCTGGGCACTTCAGTTCAAGAAGGACATCGACAAGCTGGAGTGTGTCCAGAGGAGGGCGACCAAAATGTTGAAGGGTCTGAAAGCCATGAAGCCCTATGAGGAGCAGCTTAGGGAGCTGGGGATGTTTAGTCTGCAGGAGAGAAGGTTAAGAGAGGACATGATAGCCATGTTTAAATATTTGAAGGGATGCCATGTAGAGGAGGGAGAGGGCTTGTTTTCCACTGCTCCAGAGACTAGGACAAGGAGCAATGGATTCAAGCTGCAGGAAAGGAGATTCTACCCTGAACCTCAGGAAGAACTTCCTGACAGTCAGAGCTGTCCAGCAGTGAAATCTGCTGCCTTGGAGTGTGTTGGAGTCTCCTTCTTTGGAGGTTTTTAAGCAGAGGCTGGTTGGCCGTCTGTCAGGAGTGCTTTGATGGGTGTTCCTGCATGACAGAAGGGGGTTGGACTGAATGGTCCCTGGGGCCTCTTCCAATGCTATGATTCTATGAATATTTTAAGAGCTGGCGTGGTGAAGCGGTTTGAGCATTGCTCTATGACCCTCAAGACCAGAGTTCCCTGCTTGGCCTTGGAAGTCTGCTGGGTGACCTAGGGCCCATCACATACTCTCAGCCCCAGAAAACCTTGTGATAGGTTTGCCTTAGGGTCACCATAAGTTGGAAATAACTTGGAAACACACAACAACTACTAGTATTTGAATTTTGCAGAAGTCAAGTAATATTGTGAATATGGAACAGAAATAAGTTTCAGCTGCCCTTATCTCAAAAGGCTGTCATTGCCTATCTGTCTTGCTCTCTCGTCTCTGGTTAAAGAAGTTTGAGTAGCTGGTGCATTTTTTTTTCTTTCAAATGTTCTGCTAAGCAATATTAGTAGGACATCAAAAAGGTTTGACTTGAATCAGAGAGCAGGAGACACTAGTGAGACAGAAGAAAGAAGTGGACAAATAATGGAACCGTCTTTTCCTTTCCAACCCTCTAACCAGCTAGACATCCTGATCATGAGAAGCCACCCCAAATCTTCTTCCAATACAGTCATAGGAGGACAGTGGTGGTCTTATCGATCTGATGTATGCTGGATATACATTAGCCAAGAGTAAGGAAAGGTTATTTGCTGGGCCACAACCCCCAGAATCTGCCATGGTGGCTGATGGATTCTGGAAATTTTAAGTGTAACTCCCAAATTAGCTTCTCTACAGCAGGGCTTTCCAAATGGTGTGCCAGGACACATTAGTGTGCCACCTGAAGCGTGTAGGTGTGTCACCTACAATCTTGGAAATGTATGTTATATGTATAAATCATATATTCTTAAAAATATATGAAAAGTTTTCATGAGATGGGTTGTGTCTCCATACATTTTCTTATTACAATTTATGTATGTGTCTGTATCTCTCATAAGGAGTTAGTTTAACCACCAGTTTCCTAGTAAAACTGAATTACTGTGTCACAAAATGATGCATGTCTAAAAAAGTGTGTCACCAACATGAAAAGTTAGAAAAGCTGTGCTCTAGGGTCTGTATTAGTCCTACACAGGAATGACAGAAGAAGACATGCATGTGCGTGCATCCACATTGCACAATTAAAAGCATTTTGATCCTGCTTTAACTCTCATTATATCCTATGTAATCCTGGGATCTGTAGTTTGAGGAGGGGTTTAAAATTCTTTGCTAGAGAGCATTAGCTCTCCATTTTAAAGGAGAACACCAGATAATTCAAAGTCCCTATCAAACTACGAATCTCAGAATTCCATAAAATTATGACAGTAAAGTGGGATGAAAGTGATGTTATTGTGCTGTGCGGCAACGTACTGTGAGGACGTTGCTTCTGACACAGCACATACATTGGAATTTAACTCTTTGCCTTCTGAATTGTCAATTAACTTTAGGAACCCTCAAAAAGGAGGCATCTCAAACGGCTCTCTGGAATCGCTAGCACAGCACAACGTGGAGAGGAAGGTGGCGCAAGAACCTCTTTGACTGTGCCAACTGATGATTCCCAGGAGAGACTAGGAATTCCCAGGCAACCACTGAGCTGTGTCTCTTCATGCAGTGCCGCATCCCTGGATGGAAGCAAGGATCCCTCACCCAGAATTCTGTTTGATCTATATGCAGACATAGATGATGAAGCAGCCAAAAATTCAGCGAGCAGCAGTGGGGGATTGTTTGCCAACCTGGTGTCAGAGAAACCTCGACATGAAGAAAGAAAACCTATGTCTAATTATGGCACGGAGATGAACAAAAAGAGCTCCCGTTTAAACATTTTGCAGAAGCAGAAGTCTGCCGGAAGTGAACAAAGAGGAAGCTCACCCCCAAACAGTGAACTTCAGGTGTCAGACTGCAGGTAAGACCATGGTTTTCTTTAATCTTAACATTGATTTAAGTATCTGTATCTGCATCCAGATATGTATTATCATCTGTTTTCTTTGCAGATTGAGATAATTCTCATCTGAGAAAGAAACCTTAACTTGCTTTCTTATTAAAGGAATCACTCCCTTATTAAAGAATGCAACATGTAAACCGTTTACAATCCAATTCTGTCCGTGCATTCTCTGCTGTAAATCCATACCTTCTAACATTTCACAGAGGAAAACTGGGACAGCTGTGGCCAAATAACATTAAGTGTGGTCAAGATGGCATAAGTTAATGAACAAGGCAGAACGCACAAGCTAGGAGAGACTGCAGCGGTTTGCTTTTGCCTCATGGGATGGACGAGTTTCTGCCCCTCCTCTCCCCCCTGCTGAACTAACAGATTGCAAACTACTTTTGCATTTTGAACTTGGCTTTCAGCATTTGAACTATACTGAGGACAAGGGAGGACGGCAGAGAACGAGAGAGAAACTGGGACATTTTAAAAGCTGCCCAACCAGTAGTTCTGCCAAATCAAGACAGCTGATGAGTATGGAAGTCCCTGCACATTTTACTCCTGATCTTTTCAATTCTGCTTTCCTGCCTCTGGCATTGAAAGCTAGCACTGCACCAAGGTTTTACATTTCTGTGAACACAGGAGGCATCCCAAATGGAAATGTTAATATGTAGTTAACATTTCCATTGTTAACATTTAACATTTCCATTGAGGGCATGTTAATTAGATTTGCAGATGACACCAAAGTGGGAGGGGTTGCTAATACCCCAAAGGACAGGGTCAAAATTCAAAATGACCTTGACAGATTGGAGAGCTGGGTCAAAGCTAACAAAATGAATTTCAACAGAGAGAAATGTAAGGTCCTACACTTAGGCAGAAAAAATGAAATGCACAAATACAGGATGGGGGATGTGTGGCTGGATAGCAGTATGTGTGAAAGGGGGCTAGGAGTCTTGGTAGATCACAAGCTGAACATGAGACAGCAATGTGATGCAGCAGCCAAGAAAGCCAACATGATTCTTGGTTGCATCAATAGGAGTATGGCGTCTAGATCAAGGGAGGTAATGGTACCACTCTATTCTGCATTGGTTAGACTTCATTTGGAGTGCTGTGTCCAGTTCCAGGCACCTCAATTCAAGAAAGACATCAACAAACTGGAGTGTGTCCAGAAGAGGGTGACCAAAATGGTGAAGAGTCTGGAAGCCACACTGTATGAGGAGCAGCTTAGGGAGCTGGGTATGTTTAGTCTGCAG
The DNA here is from genome assembly GCA_948474755.1 of Ctenosaura bakeri. Classification (NCBI taxonomy): domain Eukaryota; kingdom Metazoa; phylum Chordata; class Lepidosauria; order Squamata; family Iguanidae; genus Ctenosaura; species Ctenosaura bakeri. The sequence continues at coordinate 63,491 of CAOLHI010000288.1, forward strand.
AAGAGAAAGTTAAGAGGGGACATGATAGCCACGTTTAAATATTTGAAGGGATGTCATGTTGAGGAGGGAGCAGGCTTGTTTTCCGCTGCTCCAGAGACCAGGACGAGGAGCAATGAATTCAAGCTGCAGGAAAGGAGATTCCATGTGCACCTCAGGAAGAACTTCCTGACAGTCAGAGCCGTTCGGCAGTAGAATATGCTGCCTCCATGGAGTGTGTTGGAGTCTCCTTCTTTGCCGGTTTTTAAGCAGATGCTGGATGGCCATCTGTCAGGAGTGCTTTGATGTGGGTTCCTGCATGGCAGAAGGGGATTGGACTGGATAGCCCCTGGGGTTTCTTCCAACTCTATGATTCTAATCTTTCAGACAGAGAGCCGGCATGGCATTGCCATCCTGAAGCCCAGGTTTCTCCGTGGAAACCCACTGGGTCATCTGGGGCACATCACACACCCACAGCCACCAGAAAATCCCTTCGTAGGTTCCCCTTAGGGTCACTGGAAGTTGCAAATGACTTGAAGGGGCCCAAAAACGACAACACTTCAGCGGAACTGAAATTTTAGGTTACTAGAAATTTGGAGATTGAAGGACAATTTAATGGAAGGGGCAGAATTCTTATTTGCAGAGCAATCCCCTCCTTTTGCCTCCCTCCAGCTATAGCTACAGCCTGTAGAGTCAGCATTTACTTTGCTAGAATAGTATAAATGTCTGTAGTTTGAGTGGTGTAGCTCATTTCACTTCACATTTCACAGTATTGTGAGGCTTCGTCATATTATGCTTTTTTACCTGAATTTCCCCCTCATACAGAGGCCCTTTCCACACGCCGGCGGAGAAACAGGGTAAGCCACGCTGAAACGGAGCTTACCTGAGTCTGTTGCCGTGTGGAGCAGCGCATTTTGCTGCTCCACACTCGTCGGCGTCCCGCAGCGTCCGGCAGTGCCCAAAATGGCGGCTTACGTCTGGCGGAGGCTCTCCACCAACCGGAGAAACTCGCCAGCCGGAAATCCCGCCCCCCGCCCAATCTGCAGGCACGCCCTTGTGCGCGCCCACAAATCCACGCCGGGCACTGCGACGGGGCTGCACGCCCCGTGCCTTTTAAAAACCACATAAAAAGTGGTTTTTAAAAAGCACGTGGTGGCGCCACTTCCGGGCGCCCTAGCGTGGATTGGGGCGTCAAATTACTCTAAAGTAATCCACCCCAATCCACTTTACCGTGTAGATGACGCTACCACGTGTTATTTCCCCGTGTGAAAAGGGCAGAGTCAAAAATTCAATTTAACTCTCATTATTTCTACACCAGGGTGTATTCAGATAAGTCATGCGTTTGAAACACCACAAGAGGGCACTCGTCTAAAAGCAATGATTCCAGTTATTGGTTTATTTACGATTAGCTTTGCTGCATAGCTGACGGCTGTAAGATTTGCTATCAAATATTCTGTTTCAATGGCCGTTTCTGCACTACACTGTTATAGTGCGATTATTCCACTTTCAACATCCTATGGAATCCTGGGGTTTGCAGTTTAGGGAGGGGCCAGCTGGACCCTCCCTAAACTGCAAACCCTAGGATTCCATAGGATGTTGAAAGTGGAATAATTGCGCTATAAGAGTGTAGTGCGGAAATGGCCAAAGCTGTATAAGCTGGGTTGCCTTTGCCTCCTTCTGAGGCTGAGAGAAAGTGATTTGCCCAAGGCAACCCAGTGGGTTGCTGTGGTCAAGTGGGGATTTGAACCCTGGATTCCAGAGTTGTAATCCAATACGCAAACCACTAGAACACCACGCTGGCTCTCTGAGGAGTTTAGTATTCTGGGTTAATTCCCTTAAAAAAACAAGTTGACTAAGAAGGTTCAGAGGGGACATGATAGCCATGTTTAAAGATTTGAAGGGATGTCATGTTAAGGAGGGAGTGGGCTTGTTTTCTGCTGCTCCAGAGACTAGGACAAGAGACTAGGACAATGGATTCAAACTGCAAGAAAGGAGATACCACCTGAACCTCAGGAAGAACTTCCTGACCATCACAGCTGTCTGGCAGTGGAATCATCTGCCTTGGAGCTGGTGGAATCTCCTTCTTGGAGGTTTTTAAACAAAGGCTGGATGGCTATCTGTTGGGAATGCTTTGATGGATGTTCCTGCATAGCAGGGGGTTGGACTAGATGGCTCCTGGGTCTCTTTCAGCTCTATGATTCTACGATTCTGAGTTGAAAAAGACCAGAAGAGCCATCAAATCCAAACCAATTCTTCCATGCAGGAATACACAATCACAATCTCAACAGATGGCCATCCAGCCTCTCTTTAAAAACCTCCAAAGAAGGAGACTCTCCCAGGTAGCAATATATTCCACTCTCAAACTGCTCTTAGTAAGCATAAGATGTTTAGGTGGAGTCTTTTTTCTTCCAGTTTGACCATTGCTCCATGACCTCAGCTCTGGAACAGCAGAAAACAAGCTTGCCCTGTCTTCCACATCCTTTCAGATATTTAGACATGGCGATCATGTTGCTTTTTAGCTTCCTTTCTCCAGGCTAAACATACTTTAAGCTTTCCCTTTTAGGGCATGGTTTCCAGGTCCTTTACCACTTTGGTCCTCTGTTTTCACAAGCCGCTCAGAACTTATCTTTACAAAAAGGAAGCCTTGGCCTGCCCCAGTGGCTAATGGACGTTACAGCCACAGAGGCAGTCCACCTTTGAACACAAAGCCCAGGAGACAGTGTGGCCATCTCTGCACTAGACTGTTATAGTGCTGTTATTCCACTTTAAGCATCCTATGGAATCCTGGGGTTTGCAGTCAAGGGAGGGGCCTCAAAGTTTGTCTCAAAGGCCCCTCCCTAAACTGCGAACCCCAGGGTTCCGTAGGATGTTGAAAGTGGAATAATAGCGCTATAACAGTCTAGTGCAGAAATGGTCTATGAGTGGTCAGTCCCACTCCCCATGCCTTGATGTAATTGGTTATTGTAGAAAATGGATTGCTGACTTTTCCTTCATTTCTACATTCATTTTCTTACAAATAGAGGAGAAGTTTTTTTTTTTACTTCAAGCTGCCAGAGCCTCAGTTTGTCAGACACCCATAACTGGCCCAGATGGGTGAACAGCTGCTGGCATTTAGCTTCATTTTGGCCAGCTGCAGCTGCTATGTCCATGGGGCATTTCCCCCTCCCTCCTGCCATCCTCCTCCCTCCATGCAGGTCCACTCCAGACACATTCTTTTTGTCATTCTTCTCATTCCTGTTCTGCTTGTTTTTGTTTTTAAAACAGCGGTTTGACATTTTCAAAAGCAACCCGTCCGTTCTCCGCCAGCAGCTCCGGGCACCTTATTTTAATTTTAAAGTTTTTGCCTACGCGTGCTGTCTGGAGAGTGGAATAAAGACAGAGAACCGCAAGGAGAGATCCAAAGGACAGTTTGGATCTCGATGCCTATGCACCATCAGTGGGAAAGACTGGGGTGGGACTTCTCCCTTTGGGGGCTCCTTTAAGCCTGGCAGGAAAAAAAAACTAATGGAAGGGTCTGACTTATTTATTAGAGCAAAGGAAAAGATGAACACAACACTATACTCTTTTCATTGTCCGTCTCAGAGCTTGGAAGGACTGCATTAAAAGTCACATTAAAAGTCACACATGGGTCATGAGGGTGTGCCCAAGTTACACTTCCAAAAGGAAGGTGATGAGTGTGAAGCTACTTTAGTGGGTTTCTTTAATTTAAGTGGATTTTTAAAACTGTAATTACAGACAAAGGGCAAAGGAAAGATGAAGAAAAAGAACAGAAAGGGAGCACGCAGGATACAAACAAGGGTTGTCTGTGTCCTTGATATTAGCTGATGGTATCGTATATAAGCAGGATTGTGGGGTCAGTGAACCAAACTAATGTGTCTCAAACTTTTTGTCCTTCAGATCTACATGAGGATGTTGCACTCCCCCTTCTTGACATTGTGCCCTCCACCCTAGCCTATCCTACTCCTTTCTCTCCCTCTCTCACAAGCCCCCTCATGTCCCACACACCCTGATGAGCTCTCTGCCTCTTGTCCAGTTCCCTGAGAAAGTCCCCCGTGGTCGCTAAGGGGCATGCGCACAAATGGGAGAGCACTCATAGAAGCTGACTGGGGAAAGCATAAACAAGAGAAGCCAATTTTTGCTATGTTTGAGATTGGAGGAAGGCATAATGGGGGAAGATGCTTTTCCTTTTGCAGGGACCCAACCTCAATTTTGCATGTGTGTACACAGAAGCTTGTCGTTCTTTTTCACATCTGCTGTACCTGTAGAATCATAGAATCATCAGGTTGGAAGAGACCCCAGGGGTCATCCAGTCCAACCCCCTGCCATGCAGGGACACACATCAAAGTACTCCCAACAGATGACCATCCAGCCACTGCTTAAAAACCTCCAAAGAAGGAGACTCCACCACACTCCCAGGCAGCAGGTTCCATTGGCAGACAAACCTCAACTCAATTGACTTTTCTTGCACCCCCCTTGAGCAATGGCTGTACCTTAAGTGTTCCACACCACAGTGTGAGAACCACTGTGCCAAACCTTGAGTCCTCTATTTTTCTCCTGCTCAATCCTGATTCCTTCATAAGTGGGACGTGTATTAATTAGTAGTAACAAATGTCCTGTAATGAAATGGCAGCACAGTGCTTTTCATCACCTTCATCCTAATTGTCAGGGTACCAAAACTGACAGATCATAAAATATATTTATATGATCAAAAGGAAATTAAAATTTCTCAACAAAAAAATTTCCCAAATTCCTATGAAAGTAAATATGCAACAAACTATGCATTAAATAGGAATGTACCTTAAAAACCAAAGAATATATAAAATTAAGACCAACACCAGGAAAACATCATAATAAGTTCTTTACCAACAAATTTTTGTATAATTACATTATATTTACCATTTATTGTTACAGTATTGTAAGTTTTTATTTTGAATTTGGAGTCAGCACTTGGGATGGGAGTCCATCAACAAATACCAGGTGGTTTAAGGCTGTATTTAAGAGGAAGGGACTGGCAAAACCACCTTTGAGTGTTCCTTGCCTTAGAAAACCCTATAAAATTCATGGCATCTCCATAAGTCAATAGGCAACTTGTAGACATGTACTCTCACACACATTTCTACTGACCCTGACTCCCACTCCACCCAAAAGTGCTGCTGGCTCTGACACACAACTCGAACTCTGACTCCACAGCCCTGCCTTTAAGACCAGTGATTTATTTTATTTTATGATTTATGCATACGATTTATTTTAACATGAGCTCTCAGAGCCTTCAATCTGCTTCCTTGGATACACCAAGAGAGTAGAACATTGAAGCCACAGGTATTTTAACAATTGCATAGTTTTGTAGCCAAACACAGAGTGTAATGGGATAAATGAAACCTCATGCTATAATAAATCAGTCTCAAAGGTGTTGCCAGACTCCTTCTCTCTTTTCCACTTTTTGTTTTTAATTCATAAAACACACATTTATCTCCTTCTAAACTAGTAGGGATGTCAATCTTCACTATTTATGTTCTTGAAAGAGGGAACAAGTAATGTTAGTAATTTTTTCCCACTGCAAGAAATTCTTCGAAAACTGTACATTTTTAAAGACTGTTCACAATTCAGGAGTTATTCTGTGTAAAATTTGTGTAGCCTTTTTTTTCTTTTGCTGTTTTCTGAACAAAAAAAGTATAGATTTTGCACACAATAATTCCTGCACTGCAAAGATTTTCATCAGACTTTCCCAATATGGAGAAACACCTTTTTTGCCATTTTTCAAATACTGCCCTTTACTCTACAGTGTTGTTTTAAAAAAATAGGTCTTGAATGTTTTCTGATCTTGGTGTATTCTTAGCAACCTAAAAGCATATGGGACCCAGCTCTTGACTGTCAGTTAAATTCCATGTTTCAGGGATGTCATTTAAAAGAATTTATATTATTGGTATAACCAACAGTTTCTCTTACTCTCAAAAGTTACTTTTACAAGCCATTTGAAAGCCACTGTGATAGTTTTTCAATTTTTTTTCAAGTTTTGTGCCACTCTCTTACCGATCCTAAGAGTTTTTCTTTCAAAAATTACTGGAAACTTAATAGGAAAGCAACAGACAGGATGTCAAGTAATGCAGCAAATGACTTTTCCAGACTTACAACAAGTTACTGCAACAGGTTGCTTTCAAAACACTGTATTAACAGGACCTGATTATTTTTTTAAAAAATTAACAATAGTTTTGTTGAATAGTTTTGTTAGCAATAGTTTTGTTGAAAAAGCAGAGTAAGCAAAATGTTCCTGTTAAGAGCATGAACTATAGCAAGGAATTATGCCTCAGCCATGAATTTTCTAGCAGAATTTGGGAAAGTTCTGCTGGAATTCTGGAAGAGGCTTGTTGTTATCTAAGCTGTACTCACTGACCAGCTTTAAACCAAAGCCTGTGTGCAAGTCTGATTTATGGGGTCCTAGTGTTTCCTTATTGGGAAGATGATCCAGTAGCTTCTTCATTTTGTTTCCATGAAGGAGAAGAAAAGAAACCACAGAACCTATTTACCAATACATGGTCATGTCTGATTGGTGACCCTGTTGTGATGGAATGCTTTTTGGATCCAACAGAGGAACGGGGATAGATTTTCCATGATTCTTTCTTCCCCTTGGTCTCCGCACAGTTAATTCTTCATTAATCTCCTTTTCTGCTCAAAGTAGCACTTGTGTCAGCAAAGTGCTCCACTCTTCCAAAGGCTCTCTCCAGAGCAAATTTGTGGGTTGCTACAGGCTGCCGTGATAGTAGGGGGAAGTTATCATACACCACTTCCTTCCCCAGTTGGATGATGGAAGCTTCCAGCAGGGCAAATAGCCTTTTCTCAACAGAGGAATACCAACCCATAATATTTTTAGTCATGGGATGACACCAGCTTTTATTTCAGTGTAGCATCTGCCAACTATTTGACTCTACAGCTCCCATAATCACCATTGCCATAGGACATGCTGGTTGAAGCTAATAGATGTTGCAGGTTAAAGTGTGTGGAGGGGATCAGACTGGGGGAAATAAGGCATTATTTCAGAGCCAGATTTTCCAAAGGTAATTAGCTGAACCAGACCGATAACATCTAATCGGGCGACACAGGGAGACGAGAAAAAATTAGTAGGTGTATTGTTAAGACAAGGCATTTTTAGGTCAAGTACATTTTCAGAAGTCGTGAACTCTTGACCAGTGTTGCACAAATAGGATGCTTCCACTCCCGCTTCCTTTAAGCAAGGCTTCTTACTGTCTCTATTGGTGCTTCCGCACATGTGTAGTCAACAATTGGTGAAACTTCTGTTAATATCATCAATAGAAGAAAGCAACTCTAGCGAACTTCAACGAATACTGTTAAAACGGCAAAAAAGACTTAAAACATTCAACATTCTTAAAATGCAGGCATCCCCCATTTATTGGATGGGTTAGGGACCAGAGCACTGTCAGACGGTGGAAATGGTTGAAAAGCAGAACTTAGAATCATAGGCCATTTCCGCACTACACTGTTGTAGTGCTGTTATTCCACTTTCAACCTCCTGTGGAATCCTGGGATTTGCATTTTAGGGAGGGGCATTTAGAATTCTCAGCCAGAGAGCTCTTTGGCCTCAGGAAACTACAAACCCCAGAATTTCACAGGATGGTGAAAGTGGAATAATAGCACTATAGTAGTGTAGGGCAGAAATGGCCATGGAATCGTAGAATTGGAAGAGACCCCCAGGCTCCTTGCATCCATCTCCCTGCCATGCAGGGATATACCATCAAAGCATTCCTGACAGGTGGCCATCCAACCTCTGTTTAAAAACCTCCAAAAAAGGAGACTCCACCACACTCCAAGGCAGCATATCCTACTATCAAACTGCTCTTACCATCACGAAGTTCTTGCTTAATGTTTAGATGGAATCTCTTTTCCTGAAGTGAGATTCAATCTAACTATCCCATCTAGCTACTTAACTACATCGCAGAGGTGCTAAGAAACCCAATTACTGAATTCCAAACATTTGTAAGGGGACACTAACTAGCAAAAGCGTCTAATGTGCATTGGTAGAATGATGTATATAGAGAACCTCCTCATCTGCTATGCATTGTGGGAGCATAGCACAAAAATCCTGATTAGTGTTAGTCCCAATACATGCCTCAGTCACTTTGCTGGCTCCCTTATGTATTTATGTAACAATGATCCTTTACTGGTTGCAGAAATTATAGAACAACTCAGTTCTGATTCACACATGGAGATGATTCACTCAGGGAGAAATAACTCCAGCTAATATTATTGTTAGGTGGATTCTATAATATGACAAGACTCAGAGGTCTGTTGTTCTGACCTAGGGCACGAGGAATAAATTCTCACAAGCGGCATGGAATGTTCCTCTGCAGAGGGAATTGTGAGAAAGAAGGTTGCCAGAGTTAAAACTGGAGAGGGCTAATGTACCCTTAATGGTCATGAAGCAGAGGAAATTTCAGCAGGTTTTCTTTGTTTCCTGGGCCATTTCCTAAACTGGAAACCCCAGGATTCCATAGCATGTTGAAAGTGGAATAATAGCACTATAACAGTCTAGTGCAGAAATGACCCTGGTTGCTTTAGAAACAACACCTCCTGGAAGTCCATGTTCTACACAACCGGTAGAAGAAGAGCCTCTGGTTTTCAAAATGGCAGCCCTAATGGGCAATGGAAATAGATCTCAGATGCAGGCATTTAGTTAGAGTACTTCCAATGCCTGCTATGAGGGGCTATCAAAGTGGGAGAGGAGGCCTATCACAGAACCCCAAGGTTCCTGGAGTTAGTTCTGTTGGCTGGTGTGAGAGGCAGGGGGTGTCCCAAGCTTGACCCAGCCTTTCATCTTGGAGCTTCAATTCCTGCCTCTTCAGACATGAGAAGTAAAGACCTTGACCCAGCATGTGTTCATTGGCATGTCAGATTTTGCCTCTTCCCTGACAATTCATCCCCTCTTCCGCCTCTGCACACAAATGCTTTTTAATAGCTCCTGAAATGCCATTGCAAAACCTCATTATTTGGTAATGGATTGTTTTTGAGCTATGACGTGCGTCCACATATACAGAGGGAGCCATAAATTGCTGTAGACTCTTAAAAAGCCTTTATTAGAAAATTAGTCATGTTTCATAGAATCATCATAGAAATTAGATATTTTAGGCCATATTGTTCTCAAGTAAATTATTCTGGGTTGTGAACAAACGCACACTATTGTGCCTGTGTGTGTGTGCGCGCGCGTGTGTTATAACACACTGAGAATATTTTGCTTTAGCAGTATTTTCCAGAACATTGTCCATCTAAGATGACTACTGTGGCAGGATTTTTACCACTTCCCTTAGGGAAAATAAGACACATTCTAAGTAGATTTTCAGATTGATTGAATATTTTCTTTGATGGTTAATCTTAGATTTTCCTGTGTCTTAAATCCATGCCGCTATAGTTTACAATTGTGCCTGCAGAGTTGTTTATTGGGTTACCTATGCTGGCTTTGTATGATTTAAAAGCTACTTAAATCCAAGTGATACAGATTTTGGCAGTGAATTTTTCATTTAGATCTTAGGAGAACTTTTAGCTAGACCACTTTGGTGGTCTCTGGCCTCTGGGAAGCCCTGCCCCACCAACCACCATCTCATTTGACCTGAGGCTGGTACGCCAAAAAAGATTATTTTTGGTTTGGCCATCGTTGGTTGGGATGATGTGTGAGTCTTTATTTGGCAAGCACACCATGAAATGTTCCTGCCAGTGTTTCTTCATAATGCACTTTCTTTAATCTGACTGTTCAGGGAACATGTGTTGGTATTACTCCTTAGGACCATATAGAAGAGGAACTGAGAATGCGACCTTCCCCAAAACTTCTTTCATAGGTGTTTCTGAGCTGGCTATGAAGAAGGCATTGCTTAGGTCCTAAAACAGCTCAGAGGGGTAGATCCTGGAGAAATTGTCTCCCGTGCCCACTAGAGGGTTAGAGAGGGCTCCTTCTTTTTAAAAATTGAAAAAATTGGGCTCCATTGGGGCACTACACATGGCCTGTGTGCATACTCTCCATGTCCCCGTTTGGTAGGAACATACGCGAGTAATTCTCTCATCTCATTTTTTCATCTTCTTTTAAAATGGTCCAGTTCACCTCTCGCCCTCCCAGTTTCTCCCTTCAGCCACAATTGACTTCAGTTGCTGGAAACTGACTTCAAAATGCAAAAGTAGGTGGCATTCAGCAGGTGGGAGAGGACAAGAAGGATGACATCTTGCCGTTTCCAGGAGGCAGAGGCAAAAGCTAACTGCTGCAGCCTCTCCTAGTTTGTGTTTTCTTTCTCATTAATAATTTGCCATTTTGATTACTGCGAAGTTTCTTGGCCACATATGTCCTGGGTTTCATCTGTGAATGTTGGAGGCAGTTGAGGGCCAGCACAGTGTAGTAGTTTGTGCATTAGACTATAATCTTGGAGACCTGGATTCGATTCCCCACTCAGCCTGGAAACCCACTCGGTGCCCTTCGGCATGTTACACACTCCCAGCCCCAGAAAACCCTGTGATAGGGTTGCCGTAAGTTAGAACTGACTTCAAGGCACACAACAACAAAAGCATGTAGCTCTTTAAAAGTTTATTAATTTCCTCCTGCCAGCCCCCACTTCAACTCTTAGGCAGATGTTCCATAGTTAATTATGTGTTGTGCACATTTAACACACATTTTAAAGCACCAAAATCTTTGTTTGCAAAAGTAGTGACCTGTTTACAGACATGAGCAAAATACCTTTGTTGCCCTTAAAACATCAGAAGCTAACACACAGAAGTCACAGAGTAGTGTAGGAAATTTTGTCTTCTTTTGGCCCATTTGTTGGATCTAGCAGTAATGTAGTTGAGGAGAAAGGAGGGCTTTTTCCCCCCTTCTACATGGCTTTGGTGCAGCTGGTTCTTGATGAAACACAAATGTATGTACTGTACGTGATTCTCTCCTCTGCCTCCAATTTTTGGGTGTGTGTCTGTGTGACCTTGCATCTGTGTGGGTGAATGACACACTGTCTTCCATAGAGACCATTTAAGGAAGAAAGTATAGGACATAAATTCATGCATATCTCAACTTTCTCTCCACCCTCACACATTTTTAATTCCGGATATAATTCTCTTTGGGAAGGGAGAGCCCCTTCTGTTTCTGGACAATCCTCGGGTTTATCCAAACTAAAATCTGAGTCATACGTATGACCTGACATAATTATTTCTGGGCAGGGGGATATCTCCTACATCCAGGAGAAGGAAACAGGGACGTTTAAGAAGTTTTTGCAAGTTCTTTTTTGCAAATTGCTTGATCTGTTGCAATCAGAGGCAATCTCAAGGATGCATTTAGCACATTTTATAGAAGGGCTGCTTCCACAATTGTTGAAAGATGCCTGTTTGCCATACCTGTTTCTTTCTACCTACAGAACTTGCATTTAGGTTTCTCTGTTTTGTCATTGGAAAGCAAACATGACCTTCATTTGCAAGTCTTATTGTTCAGACATAGGTCTTTGAAAAAATCCTTTTGGATGACCAAAAACAGGTGTATTGCAGGGCAGACAGCTGTAATCTGACCCCTAAATTAATGTACAGAATGGAACCTGTCTATATGTGAAATTTGGTGCACCTCCAAAGCAATTCTCAGAAATTTGGATCTGTCAAAATTAGATTTAAAATGGTTCATTTTGAGAGAATATTCTCATTTTAAAAAGTCTGTTGTGGGACAACTTTGTTCTATGTACATGTTTAAAAACAACAAGGACAACTACCTAATAACAAACTGCCTATTAAATTATTTTTATATTTATATTTATTTATATACTTCCTTTTTCCCAGTCTGGGACTCATGGGAGCTTACAAAAATTAAAACAGATATAGCTAAAAAAAATCATTTGGTGTAAAAGTTAAAAATATAATTAATCCTGTGGAAGATAATTGTTTGCAGAACAGAAGGGGCACTTCTATGCTACACAATTAGAGTGCTATGATTCCACTTTAACTGCCATGATTCTGTCATATGGAATCCTGGGATTTACAGTTGCTGGTGGTGGTGGGGATCAGAAATTCTGGGAGCTGAAGTTCAGAACTTCTAGAAGACAGAAGGGTGGCAACCACTGTTCTAACCAATGTGTGAGTTTGAGGAAATTACACACAAAGCTTGGAAAGGTACTTTTAGGACTACAAGAAACACCCAACCACCGTGACCAGCCGCCATGCTGGTTGGGCGTTCTCATCCTAAAAAGAATTTTTCCGGGCTTTGGTTACAAGTGTGCCTCTGTTTTCTGTCTTAAATAATAAAGAACACTGAGAGCAGAGGCATGGGATGGAAGGAAAATGTGACCTGTGGTGGAATAAAAAATGGATAGTACCATCTATAAGTATCATAGATGCAGACAGAGCCACAATGTGCAGATGTGCTTTCTGAATGGTAGGAGAATCTTTTTGGATGGTTTCTAAATCTTATTTGGACTTGGTACAGAGTGTGTCACCCAAACCATGTGGAGGTAGCTGCCGTCTCTGCATGTATCATGAACCTGCTGTTCCTCTTTCCCTCCAGCATTTCATAGAAGAAATTTGGAAGTCTTAAATGCATTCTCTTTCAAGAAGGTGGACCTGCCATGAGCTTGGCATCAAACCCAGTCCTCTAATGCTTTTCTAATGCTTCCCATTTCTTCCTGTACTCCCAGCTGTTAAAGCAAAATCTTACTTGGTCCTGCTAGTAAAAAGCTTGGCCTCTTTTTTGTCTAAAAAGATATCCCACCAGCTATAAAGGCTATATGCTGTTTTTAACTTAACCGTTGACATAGCTGTAAGAAAAGTATGAAGCCTAAATGGGGGAGGATATTCCTATCTGTGCCACAGCTTAGTTCTTTAACTCCCCTTAAAACCATCTGGCTTAATTGTTAAGTCTTGCTCAGTTCCAGATTCAGGAGTATCATAACATGCTGGCCACTGCCAAGTTATTCAGATTAATATGGTATATTTTCCACAATTGTGTGTGTGTTGGTGGGGGGTACACTTGGATTTTATCTCTCATGAGCTAAAATGTCTCTGCCCATTTCTTTTTTTATATTATTTATTTATTTGTTTTAAAACAGACAATCAGATTTGCAAGTAGAACTGGAGTTACAATCAAAGAAATATAAGTCCAAATAAAACTAGAGCTATAAATAAATACCAGCACATTAAACTAAAACATTGAACATTAGCTAACTAAAATATCAAATACTTAGCTGCTAAAACACTAAAGCTGTGGTTCTTAATCTTTTATGTACCGGGGACCCCCTGTAAATATGATTTGTTGCTGGGGACCCCCAAGACTTAACTCAAGATTTAAATATCCAAATATTTATTTAAAGATGTTTATCGGGATCGTCAAATGAGAGAGCAGTTTGGGCATGCACACATGCCTGCTGCTGTGTCCCTTCCATCAGGTATGTGACAGCAGGGAGGAGGCAGGTGCCAAAACTGCTCTCTTGTTTGCAAATGAAGGAGCAATTTGGGCACACACGAACACCTGCCACCGTGCCCCTTGGTGCCCACACTCCCTTGCTGCCTCAAGGCATCCCACAAATCAGCAGCACCCTTCCGAAATGAAAAATTAGCCTATTACTCACTCACGTTGCTTTCTCACTGTGGGGAGCTCAGAGAAGGGAGTGAAGCAGGTTTTTTTTTTTTTTAAAGGAGGTAATACTTCTGTGTAGAAATGATACTTTCTGCGCACAAAATGTTTCCTGTTCACATGCAAATATAGAATCATAGAATCATAGAATCATAGAAATTCAGAGCTGGAAGAGACCACACAGGCCATCCAGTCCAACCCCCTGCCATGCAGGAACACCCTCAAATCAATCCCGACAGATGGCCATCAAGCCTCCGCTTAAAAACCTCCAAGGAAGGAGACTCTACTACACTCCAAGGCAGCAGATTCCACTGCCGGACAGCCCTGACCATCAGAAAGTTCTTCCTGAGGTTCAGGTGGAATCTCCTTTCCTGCAGCTTGAATCCATTGCTCCTTGTCCTGGTCTCTGGAGCAGCAGAAAACAAGTCCCCTCCTTCTTCTACGTGGCATCCCTTCAAATATTTAAACATGGCTATCATGTCCCCTCTTAACCTCCTCTTCTGCAGGAGGTTAATATTGCGCAGAATAAGTCCTGAATTGCAAATAGGCTTTGAAAACTGGGTAGTTTTCAAAGACTTGCTTTGCAACCAGAAGACATTGTTAGACTTTCTCATAGCTTCCTCCAAGAAGAAATTTTAGTGAAGAATTACATCACTGATTTCTTTGGCTGCACTTGATGGGAACTAGATCTCAATCAGGTACTATGGATGCTTCCATGTCACAACTGCCGTTCTCCTTGGCGGAGATACAGCAGGAAGAATAACTTGAAATCAGCTGGGACAGACAGCTTGTTCTGTAGGTATTACATCTAATAGTTAATATTAAGTTTTTACAAGAAATCCTGCCTGATTTTGAGGATTTGAAGCAAAGGGCCATTGAATCCAGCTGGGATCCAGCTGGTAAGCATGATGTGGCTTACCGTCCTCTCTGCTTCCGAGCTGCAGAGCTGTCACATCAACTTTAGTTTCCCTACCATGCATCCTCATGCCATTATAACGACATGTAATGCTTTAATGTTTGATGTCATGTAATGCCACGTAATGTGCCATGCAGTGTAACATCGTGTTATCTGCCATGTAGTGCTTTGCTGCTTGATGCCATGTAATACTTGAACCAAAGGGGCTCAATAGGGATGATAGAAAATTAATGAAAAAACAGTGTTTTAGGAGTGAAGGAAAGTTATTCTAATGAACCCTGATTAAGAGCTGCTGGCAGATGGGAAGAGAACCTGGGAAAAGAGTTGTTTTAATTAGCTGTCGGATAGGGAAACTGTGCATGCTAATTTGTAATGTTACTGCTTATAAGACATTGTAAAATCAATAAGGGCTTTTGGTCTGGGATGTGCTGCTGTTACTCTCCTGTTCCTGAATAAAGCTATCACAAACCTCTAAGCTTAATCTCTGGGACTGGGGTTACCCTGTACATGACAAGAGCCTCCAGAGTGTGGCTCTCGCTTCTGAGATGGGACTAGGGGTTCCTTTTCCATCCCTTTGTGTCAATTCTGCCTTGAAAGCCACGCAGGCAGAAAACAATGCTAGGAAAGAGTAGCTGGTGCCTTCCGCAGAAGACCAAACGTCTCCCTGTCTTGTCAAACGTTCCACTGTGAGTATCCCAAGGCTCCTGGTTAGCCACAGAGGAAATGGTTGGCTTGTGTCACTCACCCTGTGTTGGCATGAACAACACAAGGCAGAACAAAGCAAGAAAAGAACAGCTTTCAGACGTCATTCAGGTTGCATAAGTCTTGTCATAACAAGCGCTGTATGGGAAAGAGGACCTTAAAAGTGAGATGATTAAACAGAGATGGTAAACCTGCTCTTTCTTCTGAATCCCAACCATGGGTGGGGGGGGGCACTTCAAACAACATCTGTGGGTATGGCTTTCCTATGTCTTATCTGCCAACTTTTCTTTTCCAGCGTGGTGTAATGTTTCAAATGTTGGACTAGAACTCTGGAAGACGAGATTTCAAATCTCATACCCTCTAACTGTCCCAATTTGGCAGGAACAGTGCTAATTAATCATTAGTTGTCTCGCTTTTAAAATGTCTCCGATTCTCTCTCTGCCCCTCACTTTCCCCCTTTGCCCTCAGCTTCCTTCAGATGCTGCAAGCTGAGTTCAATTTGCAAAAGGAGTTTGCACTCAGTTAACTCCGACCGAAGAACGGTACACTCCTTCTATTTGGGATGGTCGTCCTCTTCCACCGAGCGTGCAGCTTTGGGAGGGATGCACATGGAGCGGTGAAGGAGGAAGGGGGCACCCACCTAGCCAGCCAGATCAGCCGAATCAACCCTGGCGATCAATGGGGTGACAGATGTCGCAGCCAGATCGCCCTCACATCCACTCAGTTAACTCAGTTAGCAGGAGGGAGGGGAGAGGATGGGGCAAAATCTGGCCCTTCCCAGAAAGCTCAGGCAAAAACAAACTGCTGCAGCTTCTCCTAAGCTTGTGTTGTTTCCTCGGTAATAATTTTTGCCACCTTGATAACACTCTGATGTTGCTTGGCCACAGACATCCACATTTTCATCTGTGAAATGTTAGAAGGTATGGATTTACAGCTAAGAAGTCATGGACAGAATTGGGTTGTAAGCTGTTTACTTGTTGCATTCTTTAATAATAGATTGATTCCTTTAAGAAGAAAGTGAGTTAAGGTTTCGTTCCCAATTGAGAATTATCCTAAGAAAGCAGTGGTAGACCTTCTGTGAAGAAAAGTTGCCAAGAAAGCCCTCAGGTAGGGCCGCTTTAATTCAGAGTCAACTCAAACGCACATAACAACAAGTTGGAAATGCGCAGACCATTTATGCTTCTCTTTTTATTTAATTCTCTTTGCTTTCTGTTCTTGGGTAGCACATGTAAACAAGGAGCCAACTCTTCAAACAGGGTTAGGAATTATGAGGCACTCCAGCTGTTGTTGGACTGCAACTCCCAAGGTTCCTCACTGTTGGCCAGGGCTCCTGGGAGTTGCAACCCAACAACATCTGGAAGCCTGCAAGATTCCCACCCCTACCTAGAAAGCTCTACTGCCTGTAGGATTATAGAAATTGCGGTTCAGCACATCAACTATAAAACATGCAAGCCAAACAATGCCATCTCATTTCTCCTATCATAAAAGAGTGCACTTTGTTATTTTGAAGTGGCCGGTGACTGTTGCTTATTTTAAAACCCTTTCTTCGTTTGTTGTAGGGCAGGGGCTCTTGTAAACAGGAAGCAGTAGAGGAAGTGTGCATTATTGTATGAGAAGAGGGACTTTCTCTATAAGCTTTGCCATTCGTGTAAACTTAGAGTCCATGGGGCTTGGAGATCAAAGGGGAAGGCTTGAGGATTCGGAGAGGGCACTGTATGGTTTGCTTATAATGAGAGCCATTTTCTTCCTGTCCTGTTTTCCTAGCGTGATAGATTGCTTCCTTCTGGTGGCCTGTTTGAGTCATGTTTTTTCTTCTGACATATACGGGAAGCAGGGTTGCGTGATTGGTCTTTTGGAAGTGAAACAGCAGTAAAAATTCTCAAATGTTTTCTGGACTGGTCATGTCAGTTTGTTCACCAACTGGTTTGAATGGCGGCTTCAGTGAATTTGGCCATTTCTGCACTACACTCTTACAGTGCTATTATTCCACTTTCAACCTCCTATGGAATCCTTGGGTTTGCAGTTTAAGGAGGGGCCTCACTGCAAACCCCAGGATTACATAGGAGGTTGAAAGTGGAATAATAGCACTATAAGAGTGTAGTGCAGAAATGGCCTTTGTTGCCCACTGTTTTGAATAACAGTGTGTGTTCCTTGCAACTATCTCCAAAAATGTAGACAGATCCATTGATACATGTCAACAAATCTTTTTAGCAGTTCGCACCTATGTGGAAGCAGGGTTTTTTTTTATTATTTGTTTTGTTTTTTGGCAAATTTACGGCTAATTGTCCACTGAAGACCAAGCCATACGATAATACTTTGTGTTACTACAGCAGTGACTCACAACAGTACTTTGTTATTAAAAATATTCTGCTTCCCACCTAGTTACTGTAATTTTTATTTATTTCCAGCCCCTTCACTTTCATCCCATCATGATCGCCGGTCTTTGAATGTATTAACATTGGCAAGCTTCTGTCTTGACTCATCCCAAATACCGATGATTCATTTTCCACTCTAGTATATGTTCACATATGTAGCCAATGTGCCAGTTGAGTCACGTTTTAATGAAAACAAGACCTCTAGTGCCTTATGTCCGCAGAGAACTGAAAGTCTGTCAGACCTTCATGGGCAAAAGAATCATCTTCTTACAAGGAAGCTCTGAAGGTCCACGTGAGTGCTCCATCTTTGGCTAGCTCCTGCCAAAAAGCTGGAAGAGGAGACTTAATGAATAGGAAGGGTGTTGACAAGTCAACATTATAGCATCTGAGCAACACCACACATGCAACCTGCTCTGGGTCCAGTCACCCACACTCTGCTTGCTTGCCTGTCCCCCATTTTATCTACTCTTCCATCAACACTGCCACTGGAAATAGCTCTGGCATCACTGGAAGTAGCCCCGTACTTCCTATACCAAACAATACAATAGTGTTTGATACTTTCTGTGGTTTCATGCATCTATTGGGGGGGGTCTTGGGGCATATCCCCCATGGATATATCCCCCATGGATAAGGGGGGACTGCTGTACATGGAGTCCTCAATCCTGGACAGCAGCCTTTAACATTCATTGCACTAAAGTGTAAGATGGCATTCCCCCCCGCCAAGTGACAAATAGATGCCAGGAACAGATGTTAATCATGATTCCCTATCTGAAGCGAACATAAAAATCTGCAAGCCTGATGGGAAGGCAATGTAACATACACACTGAGGTCTCTTTCATACTACATGGTTATAACATCTCAATCCCACTTTGATTGCTAGGCTCTATCCTCTGGAATCTAGGGGTCAGTAGTTTTATAAAATATTTAGAATTTTCTGGCAGAGAGTTCTAGCATCTAAATTCCATAGGATGGAGCTGGGACAGTTAAGGTCGTATCAAAGTGCTATCATTGTACAGGATAGAGGAGACATAGAATTACATGCAACCAGGAAGACAATCGTTTCTTATATTTTCAGAATAAGAATGGCAAATTTACTGTCAGATTCAGAAGGTATCATCAAAGTGGCCAGATCTTGGTCACCTCAATGGACTGCTTATGACCCCCCAAGTTCCACTGTTGTAGTTACTGAAGCCCACAGCAATCCTTCAAAGTCTTTAAAAAATCCAGCACAGTTTCCAAATCCTCCAGCCCCCCTCTCTCCAAAGCCATTTTTTGACCAACGATAATGGCCAGGAGTAAAGTGACATGACTCCTGGTGTACTGGAGAAAATCGGCTTCCACCTCTTTGTAGCTGTCCATCCCTCATCAAAGTCTGGGTCCAAATTGCTGTCTGTGTTTCTCTACCTCATTTGGGGATATAGAAATGGAAGGGCCGTTTTGGACAACTTTTACCAGGTTAGAACTACAGCCCTCCAGTGGAGCTTCTCTTAGTGGCCCTCAGCTGGCTGCTGCCACTTTTATCATCCACATGTGTCCTGGATAGCATTGCTTTGATGAGTACCTCTGTGAATAAAACAGCTGCCTAAGCAGCCACCCACCCAAAAATCAGAACAATACTAGGCCATGTAGTGTTGTTCCCAGGGCCTTTGGGGAGAAGAACCTGTTGGCTGTTGTGATTGAAGAATTTCAGATGAGTGATGTTGAGTTCCCCACTCCTTCCCATTCCCTGAAATTTTCTGGTGGAGGAGTCTGGTTCTTCTTCCACCCACTCCCCATCCTTCACAGCATGAGATTGGTCTAGGAAAATGATTCAGTGGCTCAGCTCAGTGGATATGTATAGCAATCTCACTGGGAAGTTACATGGATTTAGTAATTGGTGTGCTTTTCCTCCTTTCAATGCAGAAAGACTCCCATGCCCACATCCACTAAGGAACACATGCTCAGAGATGCTTTGGAATTAGGTATGTTCAACTCAGCAACATCTAAATTGATTTTATCTACCTTATTTTTTATTTTATTTCATTGTCTTGTGTTTAAAAAGTTCTTTGGAAGAAAAAACTGAAATGAGACTAGGGACTACCATTTCCCAAACCTGACTTTCTCTATGTGTAATGGATTACCAGTATCACCATCCTCATGAAGCATGTTTAGTGGGGATGATGGAAATTATAGTCCCATCCTATCTGCAAAGCAGAAGGCTGGAGTCGCCTGCCCTATACCCTCCCTGAGCAGCATCAAACAAAAGGCCAGTAGTCGCTGAGGTTCAGCAAAAGGTGGTGTCCCCTTTGACACTCCTTTTTGCAAACTGCCAAATTAGGAAGACATTTTTGGTGACTTTTCCAAGGGAATGTGACACAGGAAGCAGTTGCAAAGGTTTTGGAAACAGGAAGCTTATAGGTATTAAAATTGAAACAGTGCACCACTATGATGTATGGTTGCTTCAGAAGGATGAGTAGGGAGAAAAAGTAACTATCTATCATCTTTTGACTCCCAGAAATGCCTTTGGAACAACTTTGTCTTGACGCATCATTGTTCCAACTAAGCCATTGTGGGAAAACTTGGCAGCCTGGCTGTTTGGCTGTGCCTAAAGAGCCTAATGGCTGTGACAAATGGGTAGAAGAGGTGTAATGGTTGTACTTCACTTTGCCAAAGTGAAGAATGCAGAGGTTCATTTCTTAGAGTATGTTCTAGGTATTAAATAGTCATTTCTTCCCCTTTTAGTTGACGTTGAGGATGAAGAACCAGTGGAGGAGGTTTATAATATCCCTGACTCTTCTACTCTGCACGTACTTCAAGTCATGTCAAAGCCCATTGACTTCTTCCTCGCAAGGGTAAGGAACACTTTGCTGTGGTTAAATGCCAGATGTTGTTTTGAAAAGATGGAAAGCAGGCCGAGGGTGTTGTCCCAGCCATGATTGGTTGTATTCCTGGGGCTGGTGGGAACTGCAGGCCAAAAAGTCTGGAGGGCACCAAGTTGGAGGCTGTAGAGTGGGGCTGTTTGCTCTGTTTGGTGGGAATAGTGCTTTTCTAGTATTCCAGACAGGTGTCTTTCCTTCCTTATCATCTACCCAGAATCCTTTCAGGAGGAGATAGGAGGGTTTGAACTTGGCAGTGTCTTCAGAGCATGTGATCTACCGCTCAGCTGTATGGAACAAGTGCTGTACCTATAATTCACTATAATTCTTCCCTCTAGCAATGACCTGTGACTCCCATGTCAGTGAATCCATTCCAGTTTTTGACTAGCTTGAAAGGAGCTCTCCAAGGTGCTGGATCCATTTGAAAGGGCTCCTTTCAAATATAGATTAAAACCTGGAGTGGATTTCCCACCCACTGACCTGGGGACCATCAGCTGTCATTGCTTCTTTTACCAGCTTCCCTGCTCTCTTCATCCCAAAAGCTACCTTATCGTCAGTTCTTTATTCTGGCTTGCTCCAAAACTCTTGATCTGGACTCCAAACAGACGTCCGGTCTGCCTGCCAGGTTTCCAAGAACATGCATCTGGTCATCCATATCCTCAGCAGGTACTCAGTGCCACTGAAGGTGACAGTGCTGAGATCATCTCTTCCAGGGGGTGAGGGGCCCTCTGGCCCCTCTAAATTTAGTTGCATCTCAACTCCCATGAAGTCCAAACCAGCATGGCCAGCATTCAGGGATGATGGCAGTTAGACTCAAACAGTCAGTTCCTCAGTCTTGGACTGATTTATTTTGCAAGGTCCTCATAGCTTAGCAAAAGTTGGGAGATGTAGAAGAGTGGGCAGTATGGAAGCATTCTTGAATTTTAGGCACCATGGTTGAGATACTGTCTGAGCTGATGACTTCTACTAACATGCATGGATTTCCCAGTGGAGAAGGGAGGAGCACCCTTTGGATGGGTTGCTTCTTCCTCCCCTTGTCCCTTCACCCCTGGAAATAAATCTATCTATCTATCTACCTATCTATCTATCTATTTATTTTTAGTGTGTTTATATGCTGCCTTTTTCCTAGAGTGAGGCAACTTCCACAGTTCAAATATTCGCAATAAAATTTTAAAACAATTAAAATCAACCAAGTAAAAACAATAATGAAATCACTAGAGACATATAAAAGTTTGAAAGATAAATGAACATCTCAATAAACGCTTCCCTGCTTATACATTTAAAAACCTGCTTACACCAAAAGTTCTTTGGCTGCCGGTGAAAGGAAAGCAGGGAGGGGGCCCGCCAAGCCTCACATGGAAAGGAGTTCCAAGGGGTGGGAGCAACCACTGAGAAGGCTCTGTCCCATGCCCTCGCCCAGTGAGCCTGAGATAGTGGTGGGACTGAGAGAAAGCTTTCCTCTGCAGATCTTTAAACTCTGGCGGTATCATATAGGGAGAATGTATTTAAGATAAGACAGTTGTTTCTATTATAGGTGGCAAATGGGGGAGTTGTATTTCAGTGCTTTTAAATCTGTTAATTAAATCTGATTAAATTAATGTTATTTCTTTTTTTAAAAAAATTGTGAATCGGAAAATATCACTAGTTGTGGGGGAACTGTTTTTAAACAGGCTGGATGGCCATCAGTCGGGAATGCTTTAATGTGTATTCCTGCATGGCGGAATGGGGTTGGACTCAGTGGCCCTTGTGGTCTCTTCCAATGCTGTGATTCTAAGTGTTTTTCAGCAACACACTTAAGAGAATGCCTTGCAGTTTTATATTCATTATCTATTCCTCTGCCGCAAGAAGGTTTTTTGTTTTTGTTTTTTAATGGTTGAGCTTGACAACGCCTTCCTGCAAATGATTAAAGATTGGCACTGCTGTGGATCTGTAGCCAAAGTTGAGCGTGGTGGCAGTGACACATAACAATTTACGCTGGAGAAACATTGCAAGGAAAGGAAAAAATTATTCCCTGGTTGAATAAGCTGCATTCAGTATTTATAACACAGAAATTGAAAGGGCGGCTAGACAGTCCCAGGAACCATGCCACCCTTTCCTCCGGATTAGATTGCTGCAAATAGATGTGTTTGAATGTCTCTCTGTAATTGGATAGATGACTGAAGGAGGGATGGACAGATTAAGATTGCGGTGGCAACCAGCATTGCTTTCTTCCTTCCTTCCTTTTGCCTTTCAGGACCTAAAAATTCTGTTGTTTGGCTCCAGCCTTGGCTGCTTCAGTGAAGAATGGAAAATCCAGAGTTTTACCTTTAACAACAACCCTTCACTGAAATATGGCATTGTGCAGCAAAAGGTAACGAAAAACAAAAAGCACACAGGCCGCTAAGGAGACCTCAGTGTATCCTTGGGCTCTATACCATGTGAGAAAACATCATCAACACCATCATTTGTTTGTATACCACCATCACTGTACATAGCGCTTTACAAGTAAAAGAACAACAAAACACTTCCCTGCTCTCAGACTTACAATCTAATAAAGATATGACACAAAAAGAAAAAGAGGTGGGAGCTTGGGAGGAGATTAAGTCCAGCAGATACTGCCTCTTCTCCTCTCCCTCCGAGGCCAGGGCAGTGGTGGTTGGGATGGACAGAGGGCCTTCCATCTGCTTCTGGGCCCAGGCATGATGGAGCCGTGCCTGTGTCTTCTGCTCTCCCTCTGAGGCTAGGGCAGTGGCGGTTGGGATGGAGGGAGGACCTTTCTTCTACTACTCAGCCTAGGCATGATGGAATTGTGTCTGCTTCTTCTTCTTCTCTCCCTCCAAGGCCAGGGCAGTGGGCACTGGGATGGATGGAGGGCCTTTTGTCTACTTCTCAGCCTAGGCATGATGAAATTGTGCCTGCTTCTGCTTCTTCTCTCCCTCCAAGGCCAGGGCAGTGGTGGTTGGGATGGAGTTAGCACCTTTCTTCTGCTTCTGGGCCTGGCCATGATGGAGCTGTGCCTGCCTCTTCTTCCCTCCCTCTGAGACCTGGACAGTGGCAGGTGGGATGGAGAGAGGATCTTCCATCTACTTTTGAGCCTGGACATGGTGGAGTTATACCTTCCTTTCCTTCTTTCCCTCCAAGGAGAGGACCTTCATTGGATGAAGCTCCTAGCTACCTGCCCATGGATGACTCATGTGTTCCTTTTTCAAGTCTGATTCCATCAAAGCTGTTATTAAAATGCTGTTTTCTGTGAAAAATGGACCGTAAGGTCACGTGTGAATTTTGTACAGGATAGGTCCATCACTGCAAAAATTCTTGTCAATCTTGGATTCTCCTTGTCAGAGGTTCCTAGCCCTTGAGGGCCCATTTCTTCCCAACGATTTCTTTGAATATTTTCAAATATTCTTTCCATCCCTAGTTTTCAGTAGAATATACATTTGTGGAGGGATGTTTCAGATTTCATCCCTGGAGGTATTACTGACTGTTCCTTTGGTCAGAATATAAACAGACAGAATACTAGCCTTTGAAAACTGCACCATTTTCAATTACTTTCTTTCAGGGGGTAAAAAATGTCTCACGTTACTCACTGCTTCCTTCGAGAACAAACTTAGTAAAGAATTACACCTCTGCTTGAAAGCACAGATCATGACTGTGGTGTTAATCAGCATTACTTTGATAATTTTAGTTCATCAGTTGTATGTGGGTTTTCCCCCAGCCACTGGCCCACAGGTAATTCAAGGACCAGGCAATCTTACCCTTCTTTAATCTTCAGGTAGCATCACACAACTGCCATGTTACCTCAGGTGCTGACACTGGCTGCTCACAGTATTCTCTCCCCTACTCCCAAAGCAAACACATTGGGGCCAGCCTTTTGCTTAGAAGCACCAGATTTTCATTTCAGTCACTTGTAGTATTTGCAGTATTGTTGGTAAAGCAGAAAACAAAACTGGCTGGAACATAAATTAAAAGTTCCAGGCTGGGAAAGGGAGCTTCTCTCACACCAGCAACAAACAGCTTTGTTGTTTTCTTCACCCCCTTTTACCTTCTGATACCCTGTAGGGCGGACCATGCGGGGTACTGGCAGCGGTTCAAGCCTGTGTCCTGCGACACCTTATCTTTGGAGACAGTAACAGGAACAGCGATACTCAGTAAGTCAACAGTTCCAAGGGCCAGATTATTTTCCATTCTACGTTGACCAAAATCCCCCTCACTCCATTGTTATGAGTGGGAAAAGGGGTCTTCCTGATCTTGACCTTATTGAAGGGAGGCAGAGTACAAATTGATGAGCTCACGTGGACTGCAAAGCATAGGGAAACCATCCTGGGAGTTGTCGGTACTGATGCCATTTCGTTGTTTGCAGTAGCAAAAGGCATGCTCTGATGCTGGGCTGGATATATGCAGAGGAAGAGTTGTACATGGAAAGGAAGCTTGGAGGGAAAAATGCATTGGTGTGGGTGCATGCACGTTATTGGCTGCACATACATTATTGTTGCTGTGGTTGTTGTGTTGCGTACCTATCAATCATTTCTGATTTATTGTGACACTAAGGCAAAGCAATTATGGGATTTCCATGGCTAGATATGTTCATCGGGGCTTTGTCATCGTCCTCCTCTGAGGATGAGAAAGTGTGACTTGCCCAGGGTTACCCAGAGTGGGGATTTGAACCTTTGTCTCCCAAAGCCTTAATCCAACATTCAAACCACTGTATCACACTGACTCTTTTATTGCTATTATTGTCCCCCCTTCTTCCCAGTTCAAGACTCAAGCAAACAAATAGAACTAAAGTGAAGAAATAGAGCTAAAAATTCATGTCATGCAAAAGTTAGTTAAACTGTCAATAAAATCTAAAACAGTTAAAAACATAGCCTCTATTATTATTATTATTATTTATTTGTATCCCGCCTTTCCATATGGATCGAGGCGGCGAACAACTTACAAATAGCATGTATTTCAAAACATTTCTATACATGCCCCCAACAAGCTGGGTACTCATTTTACTGACCTGCGAAAGGATGGAAGGCTGAGTCAACCTTGGAGCCAGGCAGAATCGAACTCACAACCTCGTGGCTTGCAGTACTGGCATTTAACCACTGCGCCACCAGGGCTCCTTTAAAATTCAAACCAGCAATAGACTATACAGCACATAGGTCTGTTCCCTTTGAGCAGCCACTCTCCAAAGCCCTGTTTTTTTGGGCGGGTGTCTTTACCTTCCTATGGAAGGACAGCAGGGAGCATGCCAGTTGGCCCTCTCTGGGAATGGAGTTCCAGAGCCTGGGAACAGCAACTGAGAAGGCCCTCTCCTGTGTTCCCACCTGTGAGGGTGGTGGGAGCAAGTTCGCCAAACATGGGCAAGCTTGTATGAGAGAATATGGTCATTCAGATACCCTGAACCATGCAGGGGTTTATAGGCCATCACCAGCACTTTGAATGGCGCCTGGAAATGGAAGGGCAGCCAATGGAGGTGTTACAAGGAAACTGTGTGCTCCATGTAGTCCACAGATTTTCTTTCACTACCAGTTGAGCCAGTGATGCCTCCCTTGCAGTTGGGTGTTCTATTATGCTGCTTTTATGTTTTGTACAAAACCAAGGAGATTTTTTAAAATGCAAATGAATTTTTCACCAAAAAGCCCCACAGTGCCTCCCACCTAAAAAAAACCCCTAAAAAATTAGGAAAGAAGAGAAACTTTTACAACTCTCAGCCCAGAGGGAGAAAACCTGAAATTGTTCATTCTTGCATTCAGTGAATGAAATGAGTTCAGGATTACATCTCCATCACAGAGCAGTGTTTCCTGATCCCCTTAGGTGCCAACCCCACATGTGGGACAAAAGAACTCAGCTGCAGGTTGTTTTGAGGATTTGGGCATGAAAACTAGCCTGGCTTTATTTGCCCTCCTTCAAATATAGTTGCTGACTAGGAATGAAAAAGACACAGGCAGAGATAAATCCCAGGACAGTGGAGAACAAAGCAAAATTCACTTCCATACGGTTAAACAAAAAGGGGAGACTGGAGCCAAAAAGTACAAGATTCCAAAGCTTTTCCCGTCTACCTTGTTCTAAACGGGAACCTTTGCTCTTTTCAATGAAGACGCCACTTGAACCTCAGACAATAGGGCACATCGGCCTGGGATATAAGGCTGCTCTGTGTTCCCACCACCAGCCTTAAAAAGATCTAATGATTTAAGAAGACTAAACATCAAATCAAAGCAACCAACATGAAAGCAGAGACTCTGGTCTGATTCATCTGCCTTTGGTGCAGTGAGAACCTTCTTCCTCCTCCTTTGAAGGGCATTGGATGTTTGGGCAAATGTAAGAGGAAGCAAGATTCTGCACCACCCAGTGCTAATCTTGTTGCCTCGGGAGGGCATTGACATCTGTACTGTCAGGTGTCACAGGGCTGAGGTCCAGAGCTCTACAGGCAAAGTATCTTCCACCCCCTAGCACAAATGGGCAACCATGGCTCTCCAGATGTTGTTGGACTGCAGTTCTCAGAATGCCTGGTGGCTGAAGTCCAAAACACTGGGAGAAGCAAAGTTGAGATCCACTGCCTTACGCTAGGAGGGGGCAACTGTGGCCTTCCAGATGTTGTTGGGCTACAGCTGCTAGTCTGCTTAAGTTTGAGCATTGGAACTACAGTTCTGGAGACCAGGGTTCAATTCCCTACTCAGCCATGGAAACCCAGTGGGTGACCTTGGGTACATCACACACACTCAGCCCCCAGAAACCCCATTATACATTCACCTTGGGGTAGCCATAAGTTGGAAATGACTTGAAGGCACACAATCACAACAAAAGAGATGGTGGAAGTTAAAAATCAGCAACATCTGAAGAGCCACAACTGTCTTTCCTTGCCCTGTACTCTATATTACCGGGAAGTTGATGGTTGCAAGAGAGAATTACAAGCTACTCAATTTGGGGTGCCAACATCACAGCCCAGAATCCTCTTGGTCCTTAGAATCAGGTGATTTTAGATAGCCATTCCCATGTCATTTCCCAGACAGCCAGTTCCCCAGTCCTTCAATCTGTGCACCTTGAGACAGAAGGAAGGCTTGCGATTCTGTGGTCCTTGCATGATAGCTCACATGTCTGTTGGCTCTTCAGCTAAGTGGAGCTGCCCCTTTGTCTTCATGCAGACCTGGGACCAGAGTTTCATTACTTCAGTGGTGTCTGGTTCCAGGGCTTTCAAAAATGCCTTGCCAGAATTTTCCTGCTTAATGATCAGTACCTACTGAGACCAATATTCATCAAAACCACAACTGATGGCTTACTGGCTAGATACAGAACTTCCCATGAACATATACGTCTAGGCCATCCATTATTGTTGCTATATGTCTTTAAGTCAATTCTGACTTGTGGTAGGGTTTTCTTGGCAAGATTTTTTCAGAGGAAGTTTACTGTTACCTTCCTCCAAGGCTGAAAGAGTGTGACTTGCCCAAGATCACCCAGGGGTTTCCATGGCTGAGTAAGAATTTAACCCCTGGTTTCCCAGAGACCGTGTCCAGTACTCAAGCTACTATAACACACTGACTCTCTCTTGGTCACCCACAGCATATAGGATTTATGCAGATACAATTAAATCCCACCCTTTGTACTCATGCATGCATTTTACTCTCACAGAACCCCTGTGTGGTAGGTTAGGTTGAGAGAAGGCAACTGGCCCAAGGTCATCCAGATGAGCATCACGGCTGAGGGAGGCTTTGAACTCAGACAGAGGACTGCCCAGTTTCAGGAATAAGGAGACAAACACTTCCAAACATTTCACGATGTTTACACCAGCTTTTACCTTTAAGACACTGTGGAGAGGAGCACTCTTTAGTCTTACAAGGCCTCTAACGCTGTCAACAGAAGTGTGTCAGTGAACCAAGGTTTTTAGGTGTTATTTGATCTACCTGCTTCTTCTTACCGTCAGGTAGATGGCATGAGCAGGGCCTGCATGACATAAGCAGACCTTAGTTCATAAGAGTATGTCTCATTTCACATGGATAGCACTCGAGTTTCACTGAACGCTCAAAATGAGGACTAGAAAACATTTGATCTGATTTCTTTTTGGCCTGTGACTCCTATAATTCCTCACTATTGGATGTGTTTCACGGAGCTTATGGGAAGTGCAAACCAGTGGGGTGTAGCGGTTTGGGCGTTGAACTACGACCATGGAGACCAGGTTTCAATTTCCTGCTCAGTAATGGAAACCCACTGGGTGACCTTGGGCACATTACACACTCTCAGCCCCAGAAAACACTATGATAGCTTCACCTTAGGGTCACCATAAGTTGGAAGCAACAACCCAAAATGTCTAATGAGCCAAAAATACCCCATCTCTGTTCTACTTGTAGTAAGGGAGAGCACAAGAATATGAGGCCTGCAACCATGACCCACCCTGCTACAAGATGTAAGGTCCCAGCTCAAGTAACATCACAAACTTCCTCTGTGCAGGATTATTTTCAGTCATAGGCCATTTCCACACTAGCCTGTTATAGTGCTATTATTCCACTTTCAACATCCTATGGAATCCTAGGGTTTGCAGTTTAGGGAGGGGTCTGTCCAGCCTATCCAGTTTAGGGGCCCCTCCCTAAACTGCAAACCCCAGGATTCCATAGGATGTTGAAAATGGAATAATAGCACTATAACAGTCCAGTGTGGAAATGGCCTTAGTGTCACTCCCTCTGTATTTTAGACTTCAAGTGCTCTGCTGAAGTCCCCTGTGGTGAGCGGGATATAACGTAGGCTTACGGCAACATGGAAAAAGCAAAAGGCTTAGCAGGCCAACAGCTTCGTTAATGTCTATTTAATTTTTTGTTTTGCTTTCCCCTCAGCCCATCTGCAGAGAGTAGCTTTTGCGCCCCACCCCAAGTACTTTCTTCCACATCCCAGAGAACTTGCTGTCCAAGGCACTATTATTTCCTGGTGTTTGGTCTGAAGTGGCCCTCCCCTAATGTTGTCCCATTACTTCTGCTTTTAACCTTTATACCATGCTAAATACTTCCTTTCCTTCTTCATTTGGACTGGTTGGCGATTCGCAGACAGCTTTTATTCCCCTCCTCCCCGGTTCCCTCCTCCCAGCCCTGATTCCTTTGTGCTTGGCAGAAATCAATTGGATTGATAGCAGAACAGAGAATGTTTGTTATTCTTTCCATTGGAAATCCAAAATGGAAAGGGCATTAAGAATATAGTTTCCAAGCTCAGAGGAGGGTAGGGCTGTTTTATCTTTCATAGTTGCCTAGAAGAGAAGATTTCTCCCTGCCTAACTTAACAGTTCATCTTTTGCACAAGCTAGAGATGGTTCAATCTACCATTTTTGCTTCCTTGGGCACTTGATTTAAAACAAACAAAAAGGAGGGTTTTATTTTCAAGTCAGGAGAAGTAATAGTTCCATTATATTCTATGCTGGTCTAGCCTTATTTAGAGTACCGCCTTCAGTTTTGGGCACCTGATATAAGCAATTTGGAGCATGTTCAGAGAAGGACAACAAGGATGATGGGAGGCATGGAAAACAAAGGATGAAGGAGTTTGGCATGTTGGTGATGAGACCAATTGCCTAAAGAGATGGTGGGGTATCCCTCTCTGAATGTCTTCAAAAAGAGGCTGGACAGCCACCTGTTGGAGATGCATTAGTTGGAGATCCTCCACTGGGGTTTAACTCAACAGGGCCCCTTCTGATTCTGTGATTCTATGTATTTTCATTTTCTTGTTGTGGTACAAGCTGGTATTCTTTCCTCTGCAATGAACAAAGCCCCTCTGGGATTCGCTGTTTTGCTGTAGTAGCATAGCCTCTCCATAGCCATTCAGTAGATGGTGGAGAGTGAGGGGATCAGAGAAGCATTTGGCTGTGTCCCTATAGCCAGATGCAAAATTATTGCAGCATCCACTGAGAACTCCAGAGGACCAAAGCATATTTCAGCAGGTGATGTCATTGGTCTGTGGCTGGTGGTGGGGACATAGCCAACTGCTTCTCTGATGCTGCTGAATAGCTGCTGAATAGCCATGGGTTGTGGGCTATCACAGTAAAACGGTGAATCTTAGCATGGTGAGAGGGAAGCCGTAATGTAATTCCCTCTGCAGGATTTTTAGCACACAGTGATGTGCGATCTCGGCAGCGTCTGGCAACAATGTCCTGCGTTTTATTTTCTTTCTTTGAAACACCAGGTGCCTTCAGCCTTCAGATGAGCACAGGACCAAATGTCTTGCATTGGCACTTGCTGGCATTTTATGGCGTGCAGGCAGCAACGAGAAAGCAGTGGTTACCTTGTGAGTAAAAGGTGCATTAAAATATATATATGTATTTAGTGGGCTTCCAGGCCAAATCCCCTGCCCCCTTGCAATCCACTTAAACAGCTTTGTTTCAATCTGTTTCCCAGGCTGATGTTTTCTTAATAAGAATGACACAGTTAAGCAGAAATCCAAAGGCCATCTAGCTAAACCACTGCTGCAGATGCAGGAAATGTGCTGCTAAGCCATTTCTCTGGGTGAGGACACAGGGTTTCCTTAAAAATAGCTAATAGAATTTGATAGATAAGCATCCTCTTCCAAAGACAGCTTTGTCTTATTACTGACTTGCCTTCATACTGCCAAACACACAGGAGTGTTGTGTGTGCTCCGTGCACTTCCTCCATCAGCTACTCTTGAATGATTAATACTTGAATGGAAAACCATCAACAAGCACCAGGTGCCATGGGCTATATTTCAGAAGAAGGATCTGGCAAAACCAACCCTGAGAGTATTCTTTGCCTAAGAAAACCCTGCAAAATTCATGGGGTTTCCCTAAGTCAACAAGTAACTTGAAGGCTTGTACACCCACACATGAACATGGGTTGAGTATTGCCAGCCCATGTTCTAGAAGATCTTTAGGGTCTTAAGCAAAGCCTTCTACCCATGAGCCCTGTTTTGAGGAAATGAGAAAGACCAAAGTCCCACATGTGCACACTGAATACCAAGGGTGGGATCTATTGGAATCTCTTGCAGTCAAGAGGGGCTAGGCCCACCATGTGCTTTTTGCTTTCTACATCTGTTTTCCTTATCTTTTAGGTGTTCAGGAATGCAACAGTTCACCCCTGCTGGGAAATACAAAGCAGATGGTGTCTTGGAAACGGTACCACTTTATCTAGATTTTGAAAACATTATTTGAATATGTTTCAGCCATTTTTCACATTATGTATAAATAATGTAGATAGGAGTGGTCTCTTGTTGTGGGTGTATGGGGTTTGTAATCTCTGGTGTAACATTCCGATGCCCCCAGAACCCTAGCTATCCATCAAACAAGGTAAGCATGTTTCTAGCTCTTAATGATCAGAGAAGAACTGGGGAATGTACCAGATTTAGGTCTGGTAAATGGTGGAAGCCAGAGAAGGTTTCCACAGGTCTACAGACTTATCCAACTTCCTGTTGCTTAATGACTCCTGGGCCTCTGGTGGTACATGCGTAAGGATCTGTTGGCTAATCCCATAGTGCCATTCCCAAAGGAATTCAGCCTATCTCCATCCAGCTGCGCATTATACACGAAAGCATGTAACAGAACAGTGTCCAGTTGTCTTTCTTTCCCCCAGAAATGCTGAGATCATGATCACTGTCATGCCTGTTTGCATGCCAGGTGTGCTTGAACCCACTCAAACTGAGGAGGCTGCGCTTTGGTTAAAGACCAGAGCACCTGCCGCTTCCTCCCAAGACAACTTCTTCCCAATGGAGGGATAAGGAGCAAGAAGGGAAAAGAAGATTAAACAGATGCTGGACTGGAAAGATCATTCTTGTGGAATGAACCTCATAAAAAATACAGCACATTTCAATTAAGGTCTGCCTTGGAGGCATCAGAGTTTAATGTTTGGTTTCCTCGGTGAAGAGCCTCTCAAAGCAAGACCCCACCCACCTCCTCCCTTCACTGCAGTATGTGGAAGAGATATACAGGAGAGGGGCCTTTTGTTTGTGTAGGACAAACAGGCTTTTGCATGTCCAGCTAAAAGGGATCAGGTGGCAGATGAGAGAACGCATTTTCCTGAGAGCTGTTGCCTTCAGAGCAGGAAATAGAGGGACTAAATAGACAACTGGTCCCACCTGGCATAAGGCAGCTTTCTATGTTTTCTATAGTGTTACAGGTTGAGGGCGTAACAGTGCCCAGATTCACCTGTAGAAAAGCAGATTAAGACTAAGCCAGGCCAATTCATGCAGAAACATCATCACCTAAACTACTAAGATTACTTAAACTTCCTGTCAAGAGAACATTATGGACTTCTAGTTGTTTAGAACTAGATTCTTTTGTTAAAGTTATAAAAACAAAAGATGTGTCAATATTATGTGGAACTAAGCAGGAAGGTTAATGCAGCAGGCAGAAAGAGAAGCCTAGTGACACAGAGGGAAGATCCAGGGTAAATGAACAGCTACTTGGAAGGGAGTCAGTACACACAGCAGTAGGGAAACTGAGCTGAAGGCAAAGAGACTGTTAGGAGTTGACTGCAGATTTGTTTAAATAGATTTCCTTGGTTTTTGTTCTATAACTCCTGCTTGAGTCTTATTGAAAACTAGGACTACACGAAAGATGGTTTCATCCATTGCACCTTCAACCACTGTCTTGGGATACTGTTAGCTGAAGGCAGTTCAGCAGTAGGAATAAGTGAAACTGTAATCTCCGTTTGTCTTTTTATAATTAAGAAACTATCAATTCTCACAGTTTTTCCTATCAAGGATGGAAAGATTAAATGCAACTGAACATGGGAGAAACTAAAACTAGGTGATTCATCCATCCAGGAGGACAACTTTGAGTGCTTAACTATTTAAAAGTCTGACTTTGAGCTCCCATGTGCTGATGCAAGTTTGTGGTGCTGAATTAAGGTTGCCAGGTACAACATATTTCTCCATACTGAGAACAGCTTCACCTATGGAATTTGGCCAGTCTCTGCTGATGGCTTCCATGCCACTGGGGCGGTGAATCCACGCAGAGTCTTAGTTCAA
Source organism: Ctenosaura bakeri (assembly GCA_948474755.1). NCBI lineage: Eukaryota > Metazoa > Chordata > Lepidosauria > Squamata > Iguanidae > Ctenosaura > Ctenosaura bakeri. Next base: position 96,815 of record CAOLHI010000288.1, read on the forward strand.
GCTTTAAAGGAGCAATTCAAGGTGTTGAATCATATCCACAAAATAGGTTCAGCACCTTAGGTAGCTGCTGTGGAGTTTATATAAAATGGAAAGTAGATTCACTGTACCACTACCAATGGAAACCACTGGTTGCCTCTGCCTGAACAGAGGTCACTCCAGTTGGTTTTTGATGCGCGTACCCAAATTTGCAAATTTCTTCATATTTGGGATGGAAACAATATGCAAGTTAAAACATCAAAATTTGGGAGAAAGTAAAACGGACTAATTTTCCAGTCCTTACTCAGCAATCATCTGCAACTATTTCTCAAGGCCAAAATGATTCTCGCCTCAATATATGATAATCAAATGTAATTTTTTTTTTAGGGTTCTTGACCATATCTTCATGTTTTGTTTTTTCCACCACAAATTTCATCCTCCTGATTCTTTCTTCACAGCTTATGTTGTACTCTGTCACAAAATATGAAGACCTCCTGTCATTTCTGCAACAAAACATTCATCAGGTAAGGAACTCAGCCAGGGAATGGGTCTCTTCATTCAGTTTGCTGATAACTTTGTCTGCAGCTTGGGAAAATTATTCTTGAGGAATGCTGCTTTCAGAATTTGGAAGGGCCTGATCATTCTGGTAGGGTGATTCTGTGAGCTGTCATCCAGAAAAGTAACTTTTCCATGCTTTGCCCTTGCTACAGCAAAATGCAAAAGCATTTCATTTGCTTGTTTCAGCTGTTTACTCCTTGCCTTTAAGCCTCTGTAGATTAAATTTATGGGAAAGCTTGCAAGACTAGATTGTAAAAGCCAAAAGAGCAAATCAGTTACGATGAAATGATAATGAAAGAACAGAGCACAGGATGAAGCTGGAATAAGGTCCATTAATGTAAAGAAAAACCTTTCACAGCTGCTGTAACCAAACTCCATTTAACAAACTCCATCAAAAGCTTTTAAGAAACTAATCATCCTATCTGTGTCCCTAAAAATACAGTTAAGAAAGACATTGTTAAAAATCCATTTGATACAAAAGTTAAAACATGCTTAAACAGTCAAAATAATTAAAACCAGATTAAAGCATACATTATTAAACATACACACCCAGCAAAGTGATCTGACAAATCTAGTCCGTAAGCATGGTGTCAATAAAGATTGAACTACATCATCAGTCACTTTTCTGTCCGTGCATGGATGGTGGAAACTTTCTACATGTAGCCTCAGCGCGTGGAGTGGTTTATTGGGGAGTATGTTACCCCTATAGATTCAGAGCAGGAAACCAGATATTGTTGAACTATAACTCCCATCAGCCCTGGTCAGTATGGAGCCTCAGTTCAAGAATATCAGGTGAGCCTCAAGGTTTCCATCTCTAATTTAGATTCCTTGATCCTGCTCTGCAGAGAAGTGTGAAGATTAAGACAGGCACCTTGAGATGCACTTGGAAACAAACAGGAAAGCAAATGAGAGAACTTTTGAAATTATTTCTCTTTTGCATAAAAGAATGAACTATGCAGAGATTTGCATCCCTGGCATGCAGAGCTAACATTTCTCCCCAGCTTTTGATCTCTAATATTCTAGTTTTCAACTTGTGGTGCAAGGGTTTGTTGATTTTTTTCTGCTCACAACATGAAGAAATGTTCTATCACACAGTCTTTTTCTGCATATCAGCAGCCTAAAACAGTATAGTCTGGGAATGCTTTCACTGTGTGATGAATTTGTGGCATTATTTATATACACATAATGTATACATATTACAGTATACATAATATATACATAAAATGTATAGGCTGCCCTGTAACAGAAATCCTCTGTGTGGTTACAAAAATCAACAGAGAAAATCAAAGTAAACAATGAAATAAAGTATAGCCAATGTAGTGCACAGGCACGCAAAACAAGCAAACACCGTTGCTTAACATGAAGAGCAAAGAGATTTTGTAACTCTGCGACTGTGGTCCTCTACCTCCTTACTTGAGAGTAAGCCTTATTGTGGTCCAGAGTGGGTAACTACAGAGGGCAGATGGGCCAGTTTTTGCTCTGATGCACACTATGGAACCCAACCATACCCCAAAATTAGCCATCACACATCCCAACACAGCTTCCGGTCTTTTTGCAGCTGATTTTTATGGGGTTTAGTGGGGTTCTGCCTCTGTGCTACTCGGGGTGGGGTGGGGAGCTTCTGGAAGTACTAATATGTAGTTGTGAGGATATTTGTGCCCAAATGTGTTGCAGAGTTGGAAGGCATTAGGGGTGCATAGAATTGGCCCAGGGGTTACATGTGGCTACAGTTTCCCTGTTCCTGTTGTAGAACACACTTCTGGATGATAATAGGTATAGAGAACAAAACATAGGTGGAAAAGTTGAAGGAGCTGGGCTTGTTCAGTTTTAGGAAGAGAAGACTGAAGGGTGACATGGTGGCACTCTCAAGGGCTGTCACAGAGGGGAGGATGGCAGGTTCTCTGTTCTCTGCTGCCCTGGAGGGTAGGATCAAGGCCAGTGGTTTTAAGCTGCAGGAGAGCAGATTTTGATTGAACCTTAGAAGAAACTTCTTGACACTGAGAGCAGTTTGGCAATGGAACCAATGGGTGGGGTCTTGTTCTCTGGAGATCTTTTAAAAAGAGTCTGGAGAGCTACCTGCTGCGCATATTTTGGTTGGAGATCCTGCACTGAGTAAAGGAGTAGAACTCAATGGCCTGTGAGGCCCCTTGCAACTCCATGATTCTTGTGAATAGCTTTGAATTTAAAGAAAGAGGGCAGAGCAGTAGACTAGGCCAAACATTCAGTTTTCTGCCACTCCTTGTTTGTCATTCAACAGATACAATGCGTCTCGCTATGCAGTCGAAGAAGCTAATTCTGCTACCTTTCTCCTTTACCTTCACAATCAAAACAAATTATGTTATGCCCATCTGTAACAATTTTAATGGTGACACATGAGCAGCTCAAAAGAGCTGTGTCATAAAAATATATGTTTAGCCTGTGTGACATTCAGTTCTTGGCATTTCTAGGGAAAGAGCCTCAGTAGAAATTGTGCATCCATGCTCAACAGATAGCTCTGGGCACTGGGCAAGCTTCTGAACCAGGGAGAGGGAACCTTGGACCTCCCAGTTGGTGTTAAACTTGAATTGCCATCAGCTCCAGCTGGCCATTCCAGCTGGGGGGATTATGGGAATTGTAGTCCGGCAATATATTGAGATCCAGAAGTTATCATCCCTGCTCTAAACAACTCTGGAACATAATGATGCTGAAAACAGTTGTGATTTGTGGCAAATCTTCAAGTTGGATACTCTTGTATTTGAAATATGGTAGAGAAATATTTTTAAAATAAGACTAAGAAATGCATAGATCTTGGGATGTGCAATGAATGTTTGGATTGAAAGGTGTACTTTTCAGTTGGAACTCACAATCTTCTCATGCTTCTGTCCCCACCCCCTTCCTTCCAGTTTGAAGCTGGTCCATATGGGTGCATTCTTCTGACTTTGTCTGTGATATTATCAAGATCTGTCGATCAGTGAGTATATTTGCATTTCTTTCTGACATATGTCATGGGTTCCTAAGCCTCTGGTATATAATTGGAAGATGTATGACATGGCCAATGTCTCAGAGTATGTTCCAACTCACCATAGATGGAATTCCTTAGACCAGGGTTTCTTGGAAATTGACCTTTCTGAACCTCCCTTGTGGGCACGTCCACATTCATATTTGTGATGTCAGATGCATGCCGATGTTGTATGTTATCCCTCCAATCCACATGTGCAGAGAAAACCTGTTTATGCTCAAGGTGAGGGTGTGCAGCTCTGAGGTCCATTCTGAGCAGGTGGTTAGAACCAAGAATCACCCCACCCCTCTTCTATGCAGATTTCCACATTACATTTTTTTAAAAAATTATAAGAATCTGTGCTTTTTTTCCTGCACATTCCAAATCACAGCTATGCAGAGGGGTGGGTGGAGCAAATTCCTTTTTGGACTACAGGTTCTCAAATCTCCCAGGCGTCATGGCTGATTGCTATATTGGCTGGCGGATTCCGGGACTTGTAGTTTGCAAAACTAAATTTTCTGAGCTCTGCTCCAAAGGTATGCCTTGTTTTGTGTAGGAAATGTGGATATATCTTAACAGTCTCCCCATAGAATAATGTTTCCCTGCATGTTTTCAGACATGGGCACATTTTGTATGGCTTTTCATGCCTTAGGTTGGAAATGACTTAAAGGCACACAGCAACAAACAACAACAAAGGCCATTTCTGCACTATATTGTTTTAGTGCTATTATTCCACTTTCACCATCCTGTGGAATTCTGGGGTTTGTAGTTTAGGGAGGGGCATTTAAATTCTCAGCTAGAAAGCTCTTTGACCTCAGTACTAAAACAATGTAGTGCAAAAATGGCCAAAGTCAGGCAGGCTTTTGGCAGTTGACTGGTTGGTGAGGAAGGAGTTTTAATAGGCAGTCACCATACTTTTTACAAAAGCCGGTGTGGTGTAGTGGTTTGAATGTTGAGCTATAATTCTGGAGATCAGGGTGTGTATCTCTGCTTGGCTATGGGTGACCTTGAGCAATTCATACTCTCTCAGCCTTAGAGGAAGGCAAAGATAAAGCCCTTCTGAACTAATCTTGCCAAGAAAACCTTATCTTAGGGTCACCATAAACTGGAAATGACTTGAAGGGCATATAACAACAATATATCTTATAAATGTCTTTTTAGCTGGTTTTAATTCACTTGTTTTCTAATACAGTTTGTTTAAGTGGATTTTTAATATTATAATTTTTGTGTCTTTCATTAAACAGAGCAAAAACCAGTCAATCAATACTGTAAATAGTACTCCTGAATGTTAGAAAAAAAGAAAGAAACTGAACAGATAGGCTGAGAATTACAGAGTGAGGTCTCATTCTCGCTACTCAATGATGCAATTTTTACTATCACAACACCATCTTATAGAATCCTGGGATTTGTTGTTTCATGAGATATTTGGAATTCTCTGCATGAGAGCTGTAGCGCTTCTACAAATCCCAAGATTCCATCAAATGGAGCCATGGCAGTACAAGTGCTATCAAAGTGCTGTAATTGTATAATTTGAAAGAGACCAAAATGGCTGAAACTGATATCCATCCTATTCTCTGGGGTCCTTTAACCCTGCCCTGCAAGCCACAAATTATTTGTGCCTGCTTTACCATGTTTGCCATTCTGTGGGTCTCAGATCATATTCAAGGTCTTTTAAAGCACATTGATTAGGTCTCGAACTCATTACTCTCACTGTGTTGAGAACAAGTAGCAAGTCAATAATATTAACCTCCTTATTATAGCGAGGGGCAGCTGGAGTGGAGGTTGTCTGAGGCTGAGAAAGAAAGTGCTTGGCCTGTGTCCAATTAGCAGGTTTTGTGACTAAGATTATAAGTGAACTGGGGACTTCAGACCGTTAGTGACAAGGTCATTGACTTCAGAGAGCAGGGCAGCAAATTAAAAGAGACACGGCAAGTGAAAAATCGTTGGCTGGAGAGCCTGACTCTGCCAGCGTGGAGAAGAAAACAGGCAAGTAGAACTACCCCAAGCCTTATCTTCTGTTTACATTGAGGAAGCTTAATGAGTTTATCCCTTATCACTCAGGAGAATGAAATGCTGGGTTTGTTTTTTTTACAAGACTCAGTTTGGCTGGACAGCACTGGAGGGAACAGGCCATGCCTCCTTAAGCGTTTTTTAATTACACATATCGTAATCTTCTCCTTCAGGTTAAGCAAATGATGGAAGTTAGATGCCTTCATTTTTTTCTTGTGTGAAATAAAATGCGCACCACTGAGTTTCTGGTACAGGTATTGTAAGGGGTAGAAATTTGACATAGCAGGCATAGTTTGGAAGGAGTGCTGAAAAGACCTGTGAAGAGTTTACCAGTGGTCAACCTAAAGGCCAAAATTACGTTGCCTAGATAATCAGGAAAGAATCAAGCCCTGTTTGTTAATACTGGTTTGTTAAGTACACGGGAAAAGCCAGCATGATATATAGTGGTTTGAGCATTGGACTATGATCTTGGAGACCAGCGTTCACATCCCAGTTCCGCAGTTGAAATCCACTGAGTGGCCTTGGGCATGTGAGATACTCTCATCCCCTGAAAACCCTGTGATCGGAAATGACTTGAAGTCTCACTACACAAATGCATAGGAGTCACTGTGGCAACATGGCCCCTACACACCACAGTAACACTAGAAGTCTGCCTCAGGACATGTGAGAGGAGCCCATACTGTGACTCCTGCCTGAGAAGGAGGAGCATTGTTGACATGGCCTTCCACTCTGAGGGTTTCCGCACTAGACTGTTATAGTGCTAATATTCCACTTTCAACATCCTATGGAATCCTGGGGTTTTTCCTCAAAAGTCCCTCCCTAAACTGCAAACCCAAGGATTCCATAGGGTGTTGAAAGTGGAATCATAACACTATAACACTCTAGTGCAGAAATGGCCTCTGTTTCTGGTCTGCCACCCCTTGAGTTCAGTGGGTGTGTGAGGCAGATCCAGCGTTTGGTAGCAATCTTATAGTTCTAGCGTGTTTAAGGCTGCCACCTCCATGGCAGCTGGTTCATGACCATGATGATGGAATTATAAACTTGGAAGGAGGTCTCTGAAACAGGGAAAACCGGGTGGTGTAGTTTGGAGAGGACATGGTAGTCATCTTTAAACATCTGAAGGGATGTTGCGTAGAAGGTGGAATGAACTTGTTTTCTGCTGAGACTAAAACAGGAACCAGGGGATTCAAATGGCCAGAAAAGAGATTCCACCTAAACATTAGGAAGAACTTCTTTACTGTAAAAGCTGTTCAGCAGTGGAATAGATGGCCTCAGAAAGTGGTGAAGTCTCTGACTTTGGAGGTCTTTAAACAGAGATTGGATGGTTTCTCCTAGAAGGGCTAGGTGATTGTGTTTTCCTGCATGGCAGTGGGTTGCACAAGGGTCCTTTCTAACTCCAAGATTCCATGATTTTATGATTCTTTGATTTAGTGTAGCCCTTTGCTCAATGCAGAATATAACTGCAGTGACAAATGGCCACCCTGCCTCTACTTAAATATCTCCACAAGAAGATGAGCCACCACCTCTTGAGGCAAACTGTTCTTTGTCAAACAGTTCCTAACATCAGGGCATTTCTCCTAATGCCAAGCCAAATTCTGATTCTCTGCCATTTTCCCACCAATTGACTCCTGTCCTTTCCTTTGGAGTAACAAGAGAACAAGTCCGCTTCATCTTTTGGACTGGAATGGTTCAGACAAGGCAGTTAATTAACACTGAATGCAAACTCATCATTACCATGCGTGTAGGACTTGGGAAGGCTTTTTTTCTGACCCCTGTACTCAGTTTTAACCTGTGTCCCATGGGGATTAAATGCATGTTTTGAATAAAGGTACCCATCTCAGCTTGGAGTCCCAAAGATTTCTTGAAGCTTTTCAACTTTTCCCTGTCTGCAGTGGCTTTCTTTTTTGAGAGGATGAAGAAAACAATGGGTGGTGGGATTTAAAAAAAAAAACAAATTAAGAAAAGAGGGAGCATCTTTTTTAAAAACAGCAAAAAAAGAAAACAATAGCATTAAGAAAACAGCTTTGGATCTCAGGTGCACTGGAGGTCAACAAGAAAAGCTGTTTGGTTCATTAAACCCACTCTATTCTAATCCATGGAAAATATGATTCTGTCTCATCCGTCACATTACTCTTATTCTCAAAACTCGAGTCGCTGTGCCTCCGCAGCAACTCTTACCTTCCTGAAAATGTCTCTGACTCCTTCCTGAACAGCACTATGTTTCTCTTAAAATAGATTAGTGATTTACTGAGCATAAGAGGTAAAGCCATATTCTTCTTCACCCAAACTGTCTTCATCTTAATACAGTTGTGTTAGTGCTTCAGTATTCCACATATTTTGTGAGTGGGTCTTCACATTCTGGGATCTTGCATGCAGGATGGAGTCCTGGGGTTCAGTCACACTACACAGTAGCAGCATTATCATTCCACTTTAAATGCTGTTGTTCCATCCTGTGGAATCCTGGGGTTTGTAGTTTGGTGAGGCACCAGAGCACTCTGGCTAAGAATTCTAAATTCTGTACTTGCAAATCCTAGCTTTCTATGGGATGAAATCCATGGCAGTTAAAGTAGAAATTAAAGCTGTAATTGTGCAGCATAAATGTGGGCCCCGGGTCTACATGGAATAGCATGATGTGGGAAGAAGGTGGCTCGGAGATCTCAGATGACGGCGTGAACTTTACCAGTTCAGATTTCAGGATCGACTTTACTTATTTATTTATGTAGTTAGTTAGTTTTGATAACAATAAAGACCTCCTGCAAGTAGAAAATCAGCACAGGAGAGGAAGATTGGGTTAGAAGGTTTTACTCAGATATACTGTATTTTCTGCTTGCAGGGTTGGGGGGTGGTTGGAGAAAAATGGTAGAGTATTTTAAAAGGAATACCAGTTTTTGAGATGAGCTCTCACTCTCCAGTAATCTACTGAACCGCTTTAGATGTGCTACTTTAGAATCAAATACCAAAATTAAGTGCTTGGCTGAAATCTGAGTCCGGCAAACAAAATTCATGCTAGATGCTAGACCTGGCATGAAGCTATCTTGAAGATGCAGACAGGGTGGAATGTAACCTCCCAAGCAGCCTTCAGCCATATGAGACCACCTGAGCAGATATACATTGTGCCTCCTGCCTGTTACGCCAGGGAACCAAAGCCGTTCATGGTGGCACGTACGGATGTTGAAACGGAACATTCCTTTGGTGGTTCCTCTCCTCTCGACTGCCCTTTCTTAGAAGCTTCCCTTGTAATTATTTTAGATTTTTTTCCTCTGTACCAACCCATGTTCTATTTCTGTAGCTGACCCGTAATTGTGTGTTTTGTTAATGTTTAACAGTCTGTTGCCATGAAGAAGAGGTGTGAGGTCAGCCATGGTGTATTACCGTTTTCACCCCATGGATAGGAGCTGTGAGAGAGCCAAACCTCATCATTTAGCTCTGAAAACACATATGACTTTTATTCTTCTTAATGGCAAGCATGAGGAAAATTTACAGGAAACAGAGGGGGTGAGAAGCCTTCTCCTGCAGATGTCTGTTGGTACTTTCTGCAGAAGAAAAATGCTAACCCTTTTACTTTCTGCTCATGGCATGGCATGCTGTGGAACAGCCCAATAGCTGTCAGAAACGTATGTTGCAAAGCATCAAGGGTGTAGCTGCTGGATTGGGGAACGAGGGCCTTGCTCCCTCCATGTCACTCTGCCCCACCGATGACATTTTCCTTCGGTCCCCAAATTTCTTGTTGCAGAGAGTGAGGCCTTGAAAATCGTTCATACCTGGAACTCTTTTATTTGCTGTGTTCACATACCTCGTGTCATCTTGCCTGCCCCTTTTCTTTGGATGCCTCAGCTGCATTTATGAGTGCTCAACTGAAGTTTTAAGCTACAGGCATTCCCGGTTTATCTGCTCCAGGGAACTGGAGCACTGTCAGACAACAGAATTTGTTGAAAAGTAGAACCCATGTACTGCACTGTAGGGAGCATGAAGGACTTATGGAGGCTCACTTGGGACACCAACACATGTACACTGCTTGCAAAGTCTGTCAGCCAGCTTAGCACCTATTTCCCCATCTCAGCTTGCTTTGCAAGCAACATGTACATACAAGAGGTTCCAAGCCAGCCTTTGTAGGCAAGCAGAACTGCTGGAACTTGTTCTTAATTTGGAACCATCAAAAGAGCGAGTCGTCAGATAACAGAGTGTCTAAAGGTGGAGGCTTTCTGTACAGCTATGCTAGAAATTTTTGGACTGAAAGAAAATGTCATCAGGGGATAGAATTCTTATTACGGAGGCAGTACCCTCATTTTGGATCCCCCCACCATGGCTACACCCCATCAAAAATTATGAACTGTCCTACATCGTATATTTCTATGACAACTTTGAGCAGATGACTGTCAAAATTGCTCTAAGTGTAGAACGACCGGTAGGAAGATGTGCCCAGGGCAGGTGTGAACCAATTTTGCAGTATCTCCATTTAGAAAAGCAGGATTTCCTTCACCTCAAGTCCCAAGATCGGGTTGGAATGCAATGTTCATCATCATTCTTCTCTTCTTTCTGTCCAAATTAGTGAAATTACTTTTAAGATGCTTATCATACAAGGCAGGTAAATTGCAATTGGAGCAGGATAATAGTGCCTTTGGCAGGGAGTTATCACTTTACCTCATTCTTCTTCTGTTGTTCTCTTGGTGAGACACTGTTGGGAAAGCATTTCTTTTACAAACACACACACTCACACACACACAAAAACCTCCCATTAATGATCTCTTTTGCAAAAGAAACACCTTCCTTTACTGAAGAGAAATGACGTCATGTACTAAGTCCCAGCCAGAGATGCTGTTATCCTGCTGAAATTGTGATTTATCTGCCTTGTGTGATAAAGACAAAGGTTGGCACATCTGAGGGTTTTAGTATGTCTTCCTAGCAATCTGTTTGTTAAATCTTCTCAATAATAATATCAGTACTCATAGGCTCAACAGGTACCCCGACTGAAAACAAGTTTATGTGTATATGTCTTGGTAGCTTTATTCACTTGTAATTTGCACTTCATTTATCCTGAATTATTTTCTTTATACCTGCAAGAGGCTGGTCTATGACTGTTATAAATTGTATTTATGCATACAACTCTGATCGTCCCCAGCCTGCCCACCAACTGGGGTGATAGGACTTGTAGTCCCACAACATATGGGAACCCAAGGTTGGAAAAGGCTGATCTGAAGACTTGGGAGCCGCTTCACTGAGTAGAGGTGGGTAGGATAGGGATGTGAGTGAAAACCGTGGAACATCACCACCAGGGATCAGGCAGTACTTATTCCGATGGACCACTGGCGTCTCATAAAGGTATCTCATTGGTGGCCCTGACACAGCTTTCCAGAAGGGGTGCCTGTTTTCCAAACTGTGCCTGTAATGGTACTTACCTTGGAAGTGGGGGCTTCAGTACAACCGAAGCTGGCTGTAAATCTTCAAGCCATATCCTTGATGGCCACTTCCTTACCAGCACAAATGATGTGAACCACAGCTGTTGCTTCTCCTTGAAACGTCTTAGGTAAATCTCAACATTCCCATACCCGTTGCACCCAAGGATGGAATTAGAACTTCCTCCTATTGTCCAAACTCTATGTCCCACAGCCCCAGTTGACGCATGTTGCATCGGTCAGGTTGTCTCGAGCAAAGCTTGTGGGATTTCCATGATGTGACTGTTCCTGGAGCTAAGAAGTGGCCAGGGGCCAAAGATGCTTCTGGCTGAAGCAGCAATATCTTGAATGTTTCACTATTCATATTTGTCTTGTCAAATAATTCTTGAGAATGGTTTGAAATATTCATTCATTTAATTAGCACGAAGAGATGAAGTTGATTGGGATAAGGATGAGGTTGATCTACAGTGCAGGTATGGGGGAGTGGGGCAAAATGAGGGAATTGACCCCTATAAGAATTCTCCTCCCCCAAATGAAATTTTCCTACGTTTTTTTCCGGTTTTCCTTGGAATTAGATGGAAAGGAGGAATAGAGGTGGATGTTATCAGCCTACTGGTGACTAAACTCCCAAACTCTGAATAACTTCTCCTACATGCACAGGGCTGAAAGTACATCTGGGGAGAAGGAAATGAGCACCCGTGAAACTCACTGCTGGCTTCTCTTCTCTATCCATTTTTACTCGCTGCATTGAAAGCATCTGTATCTGAATCCAAACCACTATGAATTTCATTTTGATGATTCTCTGCTCTTATTCTTGGGATTAGATTCTTCTGGGGGGAAAAAACAAAAAAAAAATTCCATTTTAATATTTGACTCTGGAGGCAGATTTTCAGTCAAACCCTACTTAAACAATGCATATTCTTCTGATGTCATGACTTAATTACTGAACATGTTTAAAATTTGTTGGCTCTTCATTTCGTTTTAAGTGGAGATAAAATAATAGAAGGGTTGAGGGTAGAAAGTAAATCAAAATGCAGACCGGATATACTTTGGCTACTTATCAGAGGGCACTGTATACTCACAGCAAAATTTGGCAACTGTTTAAAAAGATATTTTTATTAAGGTTTAAGGGCAACTGTTTAATAGAATGCCACAGTTCATGGGCTAGAAAGAACTGGACCACGTTTTTCACTGTGGTTCTCCTTTTCAAGGCTTGAAAGCTTGACTGAGTCCAAAATACTGCTGTTAGTCTGCTGTGAATGGTTTGAGGGATCGTACCTCGCACCAGTTCTTGTACATTGGTTGCTAGTCAACCATTTGGGGTGCATAATTCCATGGGCTGGTCTTTATTTCCAAAAACCCTAAATGGGCTGGGCGATTGGTGTCCCCATGGAGGTTGGTCTGACACTTAATCTTATGTCTTTTTGGTATCAGGTTTTAATAAGTAGTTAACACACAATAAAATCCTGTAAATAAATAAATAAATAAATAAATAAAAAATCATGATAAAATTCTATCAGAATACCAACAACAACAAAAAAAGAAAACAATTTTAATGGGTTTTAGTGATTTTGCTGGTTTGATCTATTTTTGCCGTTTCACTAGGCTGAATTGCATGTATTTTTATTATATGTTATAATGTAATGTAATATAATATTATTCTCATTGTCATGTATGCTGCTAGCTTCCCCGAGAGGAGAGTTTTCTGTACCGAAAGCAACATTCACTTACATTAAATAACTAAATAAGTCTGCCCACCTCACAGTTATGTTACTTTGATACTACTTTAGGTGCCATAGTTCCTTCCAGTAGAATCCTGGGATTTGTAGTGGTTCTTTTTCCCCATACGAATCCCAGGATTTCGTGGGCTGCCGCCATGAAAGTTAAAGTGGTATCAAAGTGCTGTAATTGTACAGTGTGGAATAGGGGAACATGATGTACAGGCATACCCCACAGGAGTGGGTTTTTGTAAAAAAAAAAAATTCTTTGAGCAGGAGACTTTCCCAAGCTGTAACATAACAAAAGGTGCTTATAATGGTGGTTGAGGAAAGGGTCCCAATCCACAAAGGGAAACTGTCACACTTTTCTTTTAATGTCAGCCCAGGTGTTTTATTATATTCTGTTTTTTTTTACCGAAGTATTTTGGTGATTGCTATTGTTGTTGCTACAGTATTGGGGGGTGCTGAGGAAGATGCTCTGTAGTTTCTTTGTAAGCGAGGGGGAAGACATTCCTTAGTTTCTCAAATCTCATTTCTTTTCCAGTGTTCGTGGAGATTTTGATGTGACCACAAACCGGTTGATTGGTGCACATGGATACTGTTCACAGGTAAGTACCATAAAGGTCTCTGTACCTTCTCAAATGAGTTATTTCACTAAACAGTCTGGAGAAGGGAGGAAGGGAACAAACATGGTGTCGAATAGGTGGGCCAAGGGAAGCAGCTCTTTATGCTAGAGTTTGAATTAGGCAGTTGTCCTCACCCACTGATGGTAGTACGTATCTTCAGTGGTGGAATTGCATGCTCTTTGTGAAGCAAGAGGCTATGCTGACCATAGCAGTGCTGCTGGTAGGGTCTCACATTGGTGGAAGATCTCTCAGAGACAACAGGAGTGATGCCATTGTTAACCCTTGTTAGTGCTGTGCCTCCGTCCTTGCGCAGTTGTTCACCCATGCCCTTGTAGAACTGCAGGTCTGTTCATTACGTGAATTCTCAGACCATGGTTGGACTTCCACTTCGCTTCTTCAGTTGTAGCACAAGCACCAACCCTTATTCCAGCTGTGGAAAAAGTGTGGTGCTGAGCCACCACTTTGGCAGCTCTCAAAGCTTTTCCAGAGATTCCTCCCAGTTATCAGGCAGTTTTTCATGCAAAAATAGGCCATGATTTGAATCACTCATACCAACACTCCCAAATCCCTAAAAATCTGACCAAAAGGGGCCAAAAATGCCCCCAAAAGGTGGTGGGTGGGTGGAAGTAACATTGCATAACTGCTGGTACTCCTAGGATGCATGAATGTGGGGGGAGCTGGGCCCCATTTCCCTATGTTGTTGTTTTTGTGTGCCTTCAGCTCATTTCCAGCTTGCAGTGAGGCTAAAGAAAACCTATCATGGGGTTTTCTTGGCACGATTTGTTCAGAGGGGTTTTGCCTTTGCCTTCCCCTGAGGCTGAGAGAGTGTGACTTGCCCAAGGTCACCCAGTGGGTTTCCATGGATGGGCAGAGATTTGAACGTTGGTCTCCCAGAGTCCTTATCTAGTAATACTCAAACTACAACACCATGCTGGCTTATTCCCTGGCCAATATCAACCCCAACATCTCTTTATTCTCTTGATTTATCTCTTTACTCCAAACTAGGAACTGGTTAACCTGCTGCTGACTGGCAAAGCCGTGTCTAACGTTTTCAACGATGTGATGGAGCTGGATTCTGGGAATGGGAACATCACAGTTTTAAAAGGCATCAGTGGTCGCAGCAATGTTGGCTTGCTGTCTCTTTTCGAGCACTATGACATCTGCAAGGTACATACTGCTAATGGGGGATGGAAAAAATATTCATAATTATTTCTTCCCAGGTCAAAAAATAATAGTCAGTCAGAAAGCTCCATCAGGAAAAATAATAGCAAGAATTTTGCACAATTTTCTTCCGATATTTTAATGTCTTGTGGTGTGGCAGAGGAATTTATTCTTGGGAGAAAAAACATTTGGGTTTTTTTGTGGGGAAAAAAAACAAAACTTTTTTGGCACAGACAATGGATTTCTTGTGCAAAAAACACTGCTTCCTCTGCAGGAAAACTGTTTTTTGCACAGAAAAAAAGGGGGAGAGTTTGCCCCTGAACTCCTCATCCACAAACTAATATCCTGCACCGTTTCAACTTGTTTAAATTTCTGTTGCACTAGGGAGAAAACTATTCATCCTTCCATGTGAAGACAAAAGAGTTGAGAATTTACATCTTGACTACCTAATGCTTCTTCCATTGATAGAAGTAAGGTGCTGATAAGAAGTATGCTGCTGATAAAACTCACCTTTCATTTTTGCAGAAAGTCTATCTTTGCTTTGTGGTTGATTAAATTCACCCTCTTTTGAGGGGAACCTCATAGTAGCTGTACCACACAGCACAGTACATTTGCTGAAGTCATTGCAAAATCAGGATGAGCAAATTTCATGTTTTCTGGCTTTATTCTAACCCAGTGGTTCCCAAACTTTGGTCCTCTGGGTGTTTTGGACTTCAGCTTCCAGAAGCCCTAGCCAGCTTGGCCAACAGTCAGGAATTCTTTCTGGGAGCTAAAGTCCAAAATATCTAGATGACTGATGTTTGGGAACCACTGTTCTGACCTGTGCCCTACTCTTCCAGTATTCCAGTCTAATTAGGATAATTTCTAAAATGGGTTCCATGTGGAACTTGAATGTCCGTTTAGCTCCAGCTTCTCTGATTGTTGCATTACCAATACAGACAGATATGTCGGCAAGCAAGCTACCTCAACACAAATACATCTGCAATTACATCAAGATTATTCTGGGATGATGTTTTATTGATGCTCATGGCACTGGCCACAATGGCTTGGGGATTCTATTCTAGTCCAATAAAAAGAATAATTTCCAAGAATTTTTTCCAAGTTTTGAAACTCAGGACCTATTTCCTAGGATACCCATAACAGTTCTAGTCCAACAAAGATGTGCAGCTTCAGCCACTGTCTGGCCTAAATCCAGTAGCTAGACCCAACCAGGGTAGACCCATTGAAGCAATGGGATTTAAATAGGCTTTAACATGCCATTTAGCAGTTGATGCCATGGGGCGAATCTAGTTGGGACCCAGGTCCCTCTTGTTTTGAAACCTATAGCCAAATGGCTTCAAATCAGCTGACAAAGTAACATTTTTTCTGTACGTAGCTCTTTGAATGGAGTCTAACATGTTATTAAAGTACAGCATCTGGGGAAACTGGACTCCTGGCGAGTAACACAATCAATTGCAGCGACTCAGAGGGAAGGTCAATGTTGCCTACTGTCTGCAATAAAACTTCTGGACTTAAAGAGGCCGACTTATTAAGAACATGTGCTCACCAGTCTGGTGGAGTTCCTAAATCTTCATAGCCCAGGAGGGAGAAAATGAAAAACCAATAAAATTTTAGTGGGCTTATTTCTTCCACAGTTTGGTTCTGAAGCTGCGAGGGAAAGGAGGAGCAGCTGCCTTCTTTCAGCCATTGCTGCATAAACACAGAGAAACTCCATAATATCCTTTTGACCAATCTGTATTGACATTGGCACAGTGGGAAAAAATGAATCCAGATCTTAGGAGCCATACACCACACACACACAAAGACTTCTCCTATCCAGCATTTCAGTTTAAATAGACTCAATCAGCATTGAATTAGCTGGCAGTAATGGAAGCCAGGTATAGAAAATAGGGGCAGAGTACCATGAGTTGAAGATCAAGAGTGGTGTAGTGGTTTGAGGGTTGAGACCAGGGTTTGATTCCCCATTCGGCCACGGAAACCTACTAGGCATGTCACATGCTCTCAGCCCTGGAAAACCTCATGATGGGTTTGCCTTAGGGTCTCCACAAGTGGAGCAACAACAAGCATGAGTTGATCCTAAATGCAACAACTAGAGAATAAAGACCACACCATGGTAGGAAGGTCCGTGGGTTTCTCCAGAAAACATTCATCATTCGTTTCAGAATATTTGCACTATTTTGTGCACCTGTCGTTCTGCCTTAGAAGTCTGAACTTTTGGGTTTTGTCATCTGGACAAAAGGTAGGTAATTAGGTAATTTGTTTCCCACCTTTTCCCTAGCCCCAAGACTCATGGTGCATTATACAAGTTAAAACAAACACAGATAAAAAATCATATTTACTAAAAGCCTACAAATATAAAGTATATAATAATATATATAATTAAAGTATCAATAGAATAAAAAGCAGTTTAAAGGCATGCTTATTTTTTTAAAAGAAATACATGCAATATACAGCACAATATTAAAGATCTTTTCCCCATGGGTAGTCAGTTTCCAAAGGCCTGTTTCCAAAACTCCTGGCTGAAGCTTTCTGCCACCCTGCAATTGTTGGCAGTGGCAACAGTCCCAATCCTGCTCATTTATTTGTAAATGAATGACTGGGATCAAGAATGACACCCTCAACAACCTGAGGCTGGCCCACAGCTCCTGGCCAAAGCTCTTCATCGTCCTAGGACTGTTGGATCAAGACTGCCACCACTGCCAGCGACAATCACACAGTGCTGAGGAGCTTTGTCCAGGAGCTTCTGACCACCCTGTGAGCGTTGAGGGCATTGTTCTGGATCCTGGTTTCTCACTTGCAAACAAGTGATTGGGATTGGGACTGCTGTCGCTGCCAACCATCACACAGCTAGGAACTACTGGCCTCCCTGGGATTGTTGAGCGGTCAATCCTGATTCTCGTCGCGTGTTTGCAAGTGAGCAACCAAGATCAAGACTGCCACAAATGCCAACAATTGCAGAGCGGCAAGGAGTTTCAGTCAGGAGCTCTTCGCCACCTTGGTGGTTTGGCAGTGCCATTTTTTTCCTGGGGACTTGAAAATGTGCAATGTTTTGTATTTGTGAGGGGTCCTGGAATTAATCCCTTGCAAATACGGTGGGTCCACTGTAATCCATTTGGACTAAAGGGTGGGATAGGCATGTTAGACATTTCTATCTAACAAGGAATGTCAGGGTCTCCCTTGGTAAGCCTAGAAATTACTTTCTTCATCTCAGTACCTCTATCAACATATTGCGACTTATTGTGTGACCAGTATTCCCTGTCCTTTCTTATTTTTTTTTATATTTTTTTACATTTTTTTCCTGTTTGTGCCTCAGCAATGATAACCAACCACAGAAAAGTTATCCCATGTACTGATTGTGGGAATGCACTTGCTTTGATTTTCCAGTCTAGGCTTAGACCTCAGTCTTATTGGTTGGTTCCTATTAGAGTAAACCCATGTAATTACTCTTTAAATGGTGAATCAACACATAGGTAAAATCCTATTGATGCACTGGGTCTACCGTAATGGGGGATTCCCATTAGCACCGAGGCCTGTGTTTATCCATTGGTTATGTCTTCCCTGAACCACTTCCCTGTTTCTATCTTATCTGCCTTCTTTGCTGTCTTCCATTTCTGCAGAATTTGGCAAGCAGTTATAGAACAGCCTGTCTAAGCCTTTTCTTTATTTTCAAACGTGGCAGATCCATGTGGGAGTGTGATTTATTAATGGCAAATCCTTCGTCTACTTTGAAGTCGCCAGCATTTTTTTAAAAAAATTGCCCTGCCAATGTCTGCTCCCTAGTTGTTCTCAATTCCACATAGCCTTTTCTCTCTTCCTGGCACTTGGCACCTCCTCTTGCCCTCTGGAACATCTCTCTCAGGACTATGGCCTTTTACAGCCAAGGCTGGCACTGGCTTTGCGGATGCCTCTCTTCCGCCTCTGTCCTGGATTAGAGACAGGCTGGAAAGTCATCAGGTGAGGAGGGAGGATAGACTTGCCAGCTGAAGGGAACAAATAACCTGGAAGTTCAGTTTTATTTGTATTCCTCCTCCCTCTCCTCCTCTTCTTTGTTTTCCTGCTCCTTTCCCTCTTCTTCTTTCCCTCCACCTCTTCCTCTACCACCACTTACTACTACTAGTACTTCCTCTTCTTACTCATCACCCTTTGCTTCTTCTCCCCTCCTTTCTTCTCGTCCTCCTCCTTCTCTCCTTCTCCTCCTCCTCCATTTTTCACCCTCCTCCTCCTCCGCTGCTGCTGCTACTGCCTCCTCCACTACTACTACTACCACCACCACTACTTCTTCCTCCTCCTCCTCCTTTTCCTCTTCTTCCTCTCCACCTCCTCCTCCTTCTACCCTTCTACATTTTTCACCCTCCTCCTCCTCCACTGCTGCTCCTACTGCCTCCTCCATTACTATTGTTACTACTACCACCACCACGACTATTTCTTCTTTTCTTCCTCCTCCTCCTTCCTCTTCTTTTTCCTCCTCCCTTTCCTCTGCTTCACCTCCTCCTCCTTCTACCCTTCCACATTTTTCACCCTCATCCTCCTCCACTGCTGCTGCTACTGCCTCCTCCACTACTACTACTACTACTACCACCATGACTACTTCTTCTTCTCTTCCTCCTCCTTCTTCCTCTTCTTCTTCCTCCTCTCCACCTCCTCCTCCATTTTTCACCCTTATCCTCCTCCACTGCTCCTGCTGTCTCCTCCACTACAACTACCACCACCACCATTACTTCTTCTTCTCTTCCTCCTCCTTTTCCTCTTCTTCCTCTCCTCCTCCTTCTATCCTCCTACATTTTTCACCCTCTTCCTCCTCCGCTGATGCTATCACCTCCTCTACTACCACCACCATCACTTCTCCTCCTCCTCCTCCCTTTTCTTCTTCTTCTTCCCTCCTTCTCTTGCTCCTTTCCCTCTCCTTTCCCTTTCATTGTCCTCCTCCCCTTCTTCTTTCAACTAAGAATGCCCACTGCAGAAAAGCTGGCAAAGAGGATTTACAGTTAACAATATCCAACACATCTGCATTTGTGTGCTTTATACATTATAGCTTGATAGATGAGTTGCTACTTTGCTCGCAGCCCCATTTAGGTCAGGAATGCACAACTTCAGTTCTATTCTGAATGCGGCATTTGCTTTGTGTTCAGCCCGGATTAGCTATAAGCCATTTCTGCACTAGCCTGTTAGAGTGCTGTTATTCCACTTTCAACATCCTATGGGATCCTGGGATTTGCAATTTAGGGAGGGACCTGAGGCAAACTGCAAACTCCAGGATTCCATAGAATGTTGAAAGTGGAATAATAGCACTATAACAGTCTAGTGTGGAAATGGCCATAGTTTAGGGCAGATTTTTTTGGAAAGGCTTGCTGGATATCAAGTGACATGCAACCCAGCACTTCTAATTGCTGCCGCCTGTGTAATGTTGACTGCTGGCAAAATATGTTTTGTTTTCGAAAGGGATGGAGGGATGAGAGGTAAAGAATCTGGGGCAAATAAGGCTTTGATATGGGCGCAGTGGAATGGAGCAGAGGTTCCAGAAAAGTTGGGTAGGGGGAGAAGAAATAAGAAAGACATATCCCAAGATGGGCTATTTCCACACGACACTCTTATAGCGCAATGATTCCACTTTCAACCTCCTGTGGAATCCTGGGGTTTGCAGTTTTGGGAGGGGCTGGCTGTCCCCTCCCGGAACTGCAAACCCCAGGATTCCATAGGAGGTTGAAAGTGCAATCATCGCGCTATAAGAGTGTCGTGCGGAAACGTTCATGGTCAGGAAAACCAGATCTTGCACAGAGATCTCTTGCTAAAAATATGTGATGTCCGAAAAAGTACTGTCCAGAGAGCATGGAATCAGGTATCAGATCATTCATTTGTGTAGCCCTGTCCTCATTTCAAGAACCATTTCTGTGTAAAAATCACAGACCCTGAATTGTAGCTGCTAGTTTCTCACATTTTTCGGCAATCTGTAAAATTCTTTCTTTTTGAAAAGAAGAAGATGACGACAGTGCTGGGATACTGGCATGATTCTTGACTTATTTGTCAACTTACCCTTCTGGATTTTATGTCTTTGGAAAGGAAACGTTTCTAAAGATTTTTCTCCCAAGGCCATTAGAGATACAATGAATGAAAGAAAACACCCTTGTTTCCATATATAACAATGACTACAAACCCGGAAATAAGTTGACAATTGTTCCTTTTCTTTTTCATGGATTCATAGAAATCCAGGTCAACAATTGCCTTACATGTTGTCTCTCGTACCAGTTACTGAATTAAGACAGTACAATATAAAGTATATATTATAATAACTGGTACATTTTAATTTTCTGAAAGTTTAATTTCATTTGATTTCATACTTTGCTATTTTTAACAAAGAAATCAGTATCAGTATTATTATGAGTACAACAATATTCAGCCAAAGTAGTGAACATTTGCCAGGTACTCTTTGCATCAAAATATGCCTATGTATACAGCTGTGTGAGAGCCAGAGTTGTATAGTGGTTTGAGTGTTGGACTATGACCCTGGAGAGCAGGGTTCGAGTCCCCACTTGGCGATGGAAACCCACTGGGTGATCTTGGGCATGTCACACACTCTCAGCCCAGAAACTCCCATGATAGGTCACTGTAAGTTGGAAGTGGTGTGAAGGCACACAACAAGACATCTGTATGCTCTGATTCAGTTACAGGCAATTTTGATTGGAACAGAGTTCCGGTAAGGATTTCAAAAATAGAAATATTAATGATTGCACTGTTCATCCGATCTTGCCTGTCCAGTCCTCTTTTCTCCTAGCCCTCCCTTTGACCCCGACGAATGTATTCATGACCTGCTTTATTTCAGTTCACACTTTGTCATCCTTGTATGTGCTAAGAGCAGGATCTGTATTTCATTCTCACTACCTTTTGTGTAGCTGCAACCTGCCTCTCTCTCTCTCTCTCTTTCTCAAGGGGTCAAATGAATCTAGAAGTTATGAACTACCGTGCTGGAAATGACCGGGTCATCATAGCGTGGAGGGAAATTGATTTTACCATCATGGGAGGATGAAAGAAAGCCAAACAAGCAAAAACATCCCCCCTCGACTCCCCCAAGGAGTTGAAAATTAGTCTGCCCCTTTCACAAGGGTTGACATTTTGCACAGAAAGGAAAACTGCAACCGAGGTGCATGAGAGCAAATAAGGGTTCTGTAGAGGGAAAGGGCAATGCGATCTGCAGACCTCTGATTGTGCTGTGCCTGCCATCTTTTCCCAGCAGCGAACTTCTGGGAAAGTGTCAGAAGCAATCAAAAGGAGGCGAGACGGTGGTGATGCTTCCAATAGCCCTTGTGCAATTAAGCACATAAACTTGGGTCCAGTATTTGAGGGGAAGGTTTGATATTTTTTTGGGGGGGGGCAATCAATACATCCCGTGTTTTTAATTTGACAACTCATTTGTCCCTGTGCTGCCGTAGAACTACCCAAGCCAATGATCAAAAGCTGGCATTGGATATATATATATATATACACACACCCATTTCAGATTCAACAGGAAGCCATGTTTTTTCCCTATGGTTTTTGCTTTTTAA
Organism: Ctenosaura bakeri; assembly: GCA_948474755.1. Classification (NCBI taxonomy): domain Eukaryota; kingdom Metazoa; phylum Chordata; class Lepidosauria; order Squamata; family Iguanidae; genus Ctenosaura; species Ctenosaura bakeri. Next base: position 118,772 of record CAOLHI010000288.1, read on the forward strand.
CAAAGATTCTAACATCACTAGAAGGGCTGCAACTTTCTTAATTGCATTAGCTTAAACCTGTGCAAGCTATCACAAGGCATTCCCAAAAGTCTGAACTTTGATCGTCCTTATGGCTTTATTTTGTATATTTTACTTCTTACTGATAAACTTAGCAGTGCTAGAAACGGTGCTGGAAATTCAACGTTGTGCTTTATGTTTTAACTTTGTAATTTGATATTTGTACAATCTCTTTGTTTTTACATTGTGGCTATAAGCAATTAAATGTGAACTGAACTGTTCACACAATGGCCAAACAGTTGCCTGTTGGAAGTCCACAACTATAACGACAACTGAGTCTTGATCTGGCATTTGGAGATAGAACTGGTGTTAGGAATGTTACTGTGTTGGCTGAAGTTCCCAGAATCCCCCAGCTAACATGGCTCGTGGCCATGCTAGATGGAGGATTCTGGGAGTTGTAGTCCAGTAAAACTCTTTCCCGAGTTCTGAGAGTGGGAACGAAGGATGTGCTGTCTTAAACCATGGCTTGCCCATCACTTTTGAGTATATCATACAATTCAGAACTGTGCTGTTTTTTGGATTTTCAGTAAGGATCACTGTCAGGTTATAACAAGGCCCAACAGCTGGCCATTGGTAGGAATTTAATGAATACTCACAAATTTTCTTGATAATGAGAAAGAGCATTTTAAACGTATTGGGGGGCAAAAAAGGTCAAGTATCATATCTGAGGACATTTTGCAAAAAAAAAAAAAAATTTTTTGTGCAAGTTTTTTTTAAAATTCCCACAATGAAAAAAATAGCACAAAAATTCTTTTGACTTCAGCCAGTCTGGAACAAAACATTCGAAATCTTTTGTTCAGGCATGCGAGAACGATATAAGCAAAGATTTGCATCTCTAACCAGGGTCCTGCCTGATTCGCAAGTGCAGTCTTATACATTTCCCAAAATGCTTTACAGGAATTAAATGACAGTCATGAAAGTTTGTTGTTTGAAAGACCAATCCATGTGGGAAAGTTTCCTTGAAGCAAGGAAGTTCAGAAACCACTGTTTTAATTGGGCAATTTATGTAGTTTCACTCTAGAGAAATTTGTTGGAATGTTTCTAATTTCACATCAAAAGACAATTTTTAAGAATGTATTTATTCTGCAGCACAGAGTGATGGTGGGGAAGACAAAGCACTTGTTTAATTTTCAAAACGCCACCGTATGCATGCGCTCAGAAAGGAAATCCTTCTGACATTATCTTTCCCCTATCGAAATCTAGCTTTTGCTTTTTTCTGACAGCATATTTATAACTTTGGGTCTCTGTTTACAATTCAAGAATTTATCAAAAACAAAGCAAAGCAAAAGTATTGTGTGGAACAATGGGCTTAAAAATAGCCGTTAATGGAGTCAGGAGGAAGAATATGGTCGATTCATCCAGAGAGGTAGAAAATATTTTATCTAAAGGCTGCATTGAAAGAAAAGTGGGCAGGTAGTTTTTTTTACTAGTATAATATTTGAGATTTTTATCACACTACACTGTTACAGCACTATTATTCCACTTTAACTGCCATAGCAACATCCTGTGGAGTTCTGGGATTTGTAATTTACAGAGGCCAAAGAGGTCTCTGGCTGAAATCCTAAAAGCCCCTCCCTAAACTGCAAACCCCAAGATTCCATAGGAGGTTGAAAGTGGAATAATAACACTATAACAGTGTAGTGTGATAGGACCCTTAGTGCATGGATTTTATTGTTGTTGTGTGTGTTCAAGTCATCTGCGACTTATGGAGACCCTAAGGTGAACCATCGTGAGGTTTTCTGGGGCTGAGTGTGTGTGATGTGCCCAAGGTCATAGTCCAATGCTCAAATCACTGCGCCCCGCATGGATTTTATCTCATATTTAAGGTCTGTGTCCCATGGGAGTGGGGTGGGAGACATTTCCTTGTGGCACAAGGGCATTTTTTCTGGAAAGGAAACAAAGTAGGATAAGCCAGGTGGGATGAGTGTCTCACAGAATCATAGCTGGAAGGTCTCGAAAAGATCGTGCAGGTCAAGCCCTTGGTGATGAGGGACCTCTATTGCAGTGGCATCGCTAACAGGCAGCCATCCAGACTGTCCCAAAAAACCTCTGTCAACCAGCTCCTGAAGACATCTGTTCCACTACTGAGCAGCTCATATATTCAAGAGGTTCAACCTACAGTATAGTTATTGTTGGAAGCCACCTTGAGTCCCAGTCTGGGAGAAGGGGGCATATAAATATAATTAATTAAATAACAGTTGATATCCCTTTTCTTATGTTTTGAATTTTTTGATTTGAGCCCTGCTTTCTGAAGGAACATAGAAGACATTTGTTCTATTATCTCTGTGACACAGATCATTGGAAATGTCAGCTATGTCACTTCACAATTGAGTCTTCTTCACCCTAAACCTACCCAACTCCTTCAGTCTTTCCTCTTTGGTCACGGCCTTCATGTCCCTCCATGTTGCCTTTGTTTTCCTCTTCTGGACATGCTCCAGGTTGTCAATGACTTTCTTAAACTGTAGTGTCCAGATCCCAATGCATTCTCCTTCCCTAGCCTACTCAGTGTGGAGGAAGAAACCACATTGCTGGAGTAGTTTGTGCAGATGGTAGTGGAGCACCAGGGAATTGTGTCACACAAGAAAATGTTTCCCTGCCATGTGTGAAAGACTCGTTGTCAGTGTGGTCATCAGGCAGATGGTCTTGCAGTCCCTTCATACCCACATCGATGAGAGGACACCTATAAGTTCCTGCTCCCACAGGTAGGGGGGCCAATAAAAGTCTTTCCCATATGGCCACACTGGGAGGAAGGGTTCCCATTGAGGGAAAAGGACCAGCAAAAATGGGCTGCCATCATGTAGTCAGATTGCAAACATTACCTGTATAATACGGGTCTAAGCCACTCGGGGAGAGCGGTAAGATGAAAGGGCCCTCTGTCTTTATATAAAATGGTTATATGATTCTTTCTGCCCCTGTGAGGACCAACAACTGCACGTTTCTGGGGTCACGATAAAGTTCAGAATGTTTACTATTGCTCAAAACATTTTTCTTTGCTTTCTTTTTTAAAAAGCGTTTGCCTTTTCTCTTTTTCGCTCAGGTTGGCTGCTTTTTGAAGACTCCCAAGTTTCCCATCTGGCTCGTGTGCAGCGAAAGTCACTTCAGCGTACTTTTCGGCCTGAGGAAGGATTTACTTGGGGACTGGAGAACAGAGCGGCGGTTTGACCTGTATTACTACGATGGCTTAGCCAATCAGCAAGAAGAGATCTGTCTGACCATCGGTATGGAGACCAACTTCTTTCACAATACTGTGAAACTTGTCTTGTGGTTGTTGAGCAGATCAGTGTTAGAATGCTATTCGTGGAAGGACTTTGGATACCTTAAGAGGCTACAGTCCTGATCGTTCGAACCATGTTTGTGAGGTTCTGAAATAAAGAGCTGTTATCATGCATTCCCTCCTCAAAGGCTCAGACTTCCCAGTCCCTTTATTCTCCTGCATGTTTTTGTGCAGCTACTTGAACTGCAGGTACTCTTGCTTTCACAGCACACCCACATGTCTAACTATGCTCTCCCCTCCAACAGCCTCATGCGCCAGAGCTGACAACCTGCTAGTCATAAAGGTTGCAAAGGAAAGTGGAGTGGGTGTTCTGTAACTGAGAGCTGTCATTAAAAAAAAAAAAATATAGTAAAGAGGTTAGGCGAGTTGAATTCAATGCTGAGATCTGAGGTTCTCTTCTACTCTGTGTTGATTTCCTGCAGCCTTCAAGACAGGGGCATACTAATGGGGGAGAGAAGGCAAATGAGAGCATTGCCCCTCCGAATTAAAATCTCTGCCCCTATGAAGTTTTTCCTTCAATCTTCAAATTTCTAGCACTGCGGAGAGAGATGCATTGAAAATCACTTGCGCCTAGAACTCCTCTGTTTGCTTTCTTCACATGCTCTTGATCACTTTACCTGCCCCTTTCCTTAGGATGTCTAAATTGTATTCCTGTGTGCTCAGTTGAAGTTTTAAGTTGCTGCAATGCTAGACATTTTGATCCTGAAGAAAAATGCCATGCAAGGGATAGGGCAGAATGCTTATTTGGGAGAGCAATGACCTCATGTTGTCCCCAGTAGCTAAATCCCTGATTCAAGACAGAGCTCCACACTGTTTTCCTCTCCCCTGCTAGATCATAAGAAGAGGAGTTCATTTACTAGATTCAAGCAGTCCTTTTTTAAAAAAATGGGTTTTAAAAGTACAGGTTGAGTATCTGTTATCCAAAATGCTTGGGACCAGACGAGTTTTGGATTTCATTTTTTTCTTCAGATTTTGGAATATTTGAATATATATGATGAGATTGATTACTGTTCTTTCAGTATGGGGCCCATTCTTTTGTCAGTTCTGCTCTTGCAGAATATTGGAATATTACGTTGGAAATGATATGCAGTTGTCCTGACTAGCAGCCATTCATAGCCACATCCCCAAGATTTTATCTAATGTTCTTTTGAAGCTTTCCAAGTTGGTAGCCATCACCACATCTTCTGACAATGAATTCCATAGTTTAAACTATGGTTTGTGTGGAGCAGTCCTTCCTTTGGTCCATTGTGAAGACCTTTCTTTGGTCTACCATGACTCTCCCACCACTGAGCTCCTTCAGTACTGGAATAGCAGTCTAATTGGAATACCTATCTAAGCAATATGAGAGATGGAGGAATATGTATTCCTATATACTTTCTCCACACTGTGCATGAATTATCTACATCTTTATCATGTGGAATTTGGGAAAGAAACATGAGAGGCTGTGCAGATTTCATATCCATTTTACTACATTACTATCTCATGTGAAGAAGGCCTCTGGGCTGTCTGATGGACAGAAACCATGCCAGAAGGAGTGAATTTGTTTCTTGTGTCTGTGTTTCCAGTGCAGAAACAAAGAATACGTGCAAATTTTCTTGTCTTCAAGGAGACAGAATATCAACACATTCATACTACCCATCAAGGGTCAAACCACATTTTTGTGTGAGTAAAAAATTCATTTGTACAAAAAAACTTGTCATTTATTCGGAAGCTTTTTTTTTTTTTTGGCGCAAAAAGCCAACATTTTTGTTTTTCACAAAAGTCCCATAGTACCAAACAATAATCCAAAAATGTCCAAAACCTCTCATAATCTTGCCCAGCGGGGAAAAAACTCAAATTATTCATTCTTGCATGCATGCAAGAATGAAAGGAGCACAAATTTACATTCCTAAGTTCTTTAAGGGGATGCATTCATGGAAGAAGTAGCAAGTGTAGGAGGAGTTAACCCCTCTTTCTTCTTATCCACTGATCTTTTTCAATGTCCCTCCTTCACCCCAATGAATAGACTATCCCTAGGACATTCAACCTCAAAAAGGTTTCAACAAACACATGTAATCCAATGCTCATGTGGTGACAGTTCATATCAAACTTTTCCCTGCAGATACATCACAACCCTATGTTGAAGACAAAGAAAATGACCTCATTCCTCCACTTGAACACTGTATTCGGACCAAGTAAGTGAAAACTATTATGGGGGAGGGCAAGGATCCCCAAGGCCTACCCCACCCCAGGTCTGATTGCTTAACAGAATAATTTTGTACTGTGCATGTTTTTTAAGAGTTACATGACAGAAATACAGGTAGAGTCAATTCCACTTTGCAGAAGTCACATATGGTGCAGCGAGGGGAATGTTGGCATGACAAGTCATCACATCTTACTCCCTTGACTTCTGTGTTCCTTTCCCACTTTGTAGGAAATCATAGCACCATTGCCATAGCTTCAAATGCCACCCCCCCCCCGCAAACCCATCTTAATATCAAGGAAGCCAGACCAAAGGACGGAGTTCTGCTATGCTGGCAAGCAGGGTACTAAAGGATGACACGTACAGCCGCCTCCTGTCAACATTTCCTGGTAGAATAATGGGGTGGTGAGATTCTTCACACTGTCCATAGTCTTTAGAGGCATTATTCTGTCCAGAAATATTTGGACCACAACGATGCTTTCACATGCCATCGTTGCAGTCCCATCCTTCTTGCGTCCCCAGCCAGTGTAGTCACGGGGTATATCATTGATGGAAAACCTCTGTCATTGGACCCCAATTGTGCAATGCTCCTGTCGCTGCTGGCTGTGCAGAAGGGATGGAAATGTGATCACACGCTTCCTTCCCCACTGCAGCATGGGGAGAAGGCCGGGTGCCGTGCGGAAGGAAGGAGCATGTTCCTCATCCTCTCTTCTGCAGAGAGCCAGCTGGGTGCAGAGGAGAGGCTTCCTTTTGCACTCCTTTCCCGGCATTGCCGGGTCTGCGATGGATGTCAGCAGGAACCAGTAAGGTGCGGAAATGGCCTTAGTCTCCACTTTGGTTAACCAGAAGCGATGACATGTATAGACAAATCTTTCCAGTACATTTCTGTGCACATTCTCCTTCTCCCTCCTCCAGTCCGTTCTATACTGCATCTTTGAAGATCTTTCTAAAAAAATCTGCAAAACCTCTGTACAGATTTTCATGTACATTTTTCAAATGGATCCCTCATTGATTAAAGGAGATTTTGTGCAGAAAACTCAAATTTATTTCTGGACAGAGTAATTCTGTGAAGACTTTGCAAAGTGTGAAGGATCTCACTGTTCCACTATTCTCCTCAACAGGGCATTCCTGAGTGTTGAGAGACCCCTTATTTTGCCAAATAGTGAACAGTATGGTGAATATGCCTTCCATCCCTAATAGGCAAGAATCAGTAACTTGGAGTTTTGTTTCCTCAGCACTTCCACTGTGCCAGAGCATGATTGCCTATTGTTTTCTGTCTGTTGGACAGCTGTTGAAGACACAGACTCCTGTGTCTATTAAAAAGGCCACAGCCCTTTTGAGTGCAAGCTGTAACTCTGTTATATTTACTTTCCGTGATCATTTCCCAGCTCATTTCTCCTGGCTGAATAGAGGTTTTCCCTAGCCTGTTTCCTTCTTACAGTGGACCCTGCTTTATGACCATGCATCATCTCCCTTGGCCAACTCCCTGTAGCAGATGCTGCAAAAACTGTACAAACCACTGTTTTAAATTAGGGACATTATGTTTGGATAAAACGTAGCCGAGAAGTATTGCAGGTTGCAGACTGGATTTGCAAACAGCAGCTTTTCACTTCCCATCTTCTTGTCTTCCACAATGCCAGCTAAATTGCACACAGCTCAGTACAAGACATTATCTTTTGTGCATTTTCAAGACTGTGTGGACTATTACAACAGCCATTAAAGCCTTTGTTTGTTGGAACATTGCATCCCCTTTTCTCATGAATAGTCTTTCTCTCTTATTTTATTTCATATTTTATTACTTACTGGTGATAGCTTTTTCTTAAGACTTGAGAGCAGTGTGATAAAAATCATTATCACAGCAGTAGCCCCTGTATTTGTCTTGCTGTGGTCTCTGGTCAAACAGGTTTGGTAGGTTTCTTACCATTTAAAAAACCTGCGAAATGTGTTTTGCCATGTACTGTAGCACAACTTTTGAAGGGAATGAATGCTTGTATGACAAACAGTTATGGTTCCCTGAAAAATAGGGATGGATGAATATTAAAAAAAATATTTTTAAATAGTTGGAAAATGTGTTTCTTGGGAGTTAAGAAAACCTAATGAGAAAAACTGTGGACTGACAAGAATCTGAAGTTCGGTATTTTTGCAAATTTTACATGTGCCATTTTTGTGCAGAAAACACCAATTGTTTGGCAGGAGGCTGCTGTGTCCTGTGCACAAAATGTTTTTTCCTGTGCAAAAATACTTCATGTAGATTTTGTACAGAATAAGCCCCTGCCTATGAATAGTCTTCAGTATCTCCACATTTTTTGAAGAATTTCTCACACCAGGAAGAATATTGCTAAAATTACTCTTTGCTTCCTTTGAGGGGAAAAAAAAGTAGCAAAGAATTACTTCTCTACTGAAAAATCTTTGAATTGTCATCTGCTGCATAGCTCAAGTATATAGGAGTGACAGCCTACACAAGCAGGCAAATGTGATGAGTCCAGAACCACTTCTCTGCTCTTGTCCACAGTCAAAAATTCCAAAAGTTGAAAAACAAAGCAGAAAAAAACTGGAAATGACTGGAAGTCTACTTTTGATGTTAAGCTGGGGTGGAAAGCATGTGTCCCTTTGGAGTCCAACATGGCCCTTGGATCCTCTGCAGCCCTTGGCACCCAGTCCCCCAAGTTTAATTCAGATAAACTAGTTTGTGCTGGGGGGAAAACAAGCCTTTTTTATTTTTTTAATTAAGAAAACCTTTTGCAGGGCTGTAGAATGAAAATGTCCTTCATACTCTACGAGAATGAGAAACAGAAAATAGTTCACTCTCATATTTGATGTCTTCATCTTCCTTTGGGAACATTCTGTCTCTTTTCTTTGGGTGCCAAAACTCAATTTCTAAAGCCTCAACTCAAGTTTTAAGTTACTGGAGTGCTAGAAATATGAGGACTAAAAAAATACTTCATGGGAAATTCTTATGGGGGGCACTAATGCTCTCATTTTGCACTCCCACCTTATCCCCCCCCCCATAGCTATACCCCTACTCCCTTCCCTCTCCTTTATTTGAAACTTTTTCTTGGTAGGACAGTCAGATAATCCACAGGTATAGTTTTGAGCTAAGCATAACCTTGCAAAATATATGTATCGGTGAGGAGCAGTCCAAAGGGACCACTGTGTTCTGATCTACATAGGAGCCCAGGAAGCATGAATTTTGTAATTTTGCTTAGATATCAGAACCAAGCAAAATTCTTCCCAAGTTCTATTGTTGCTCTTTGCCAGCGTACACCTTCCTTCACTCCAAGTTGGCCACAATGAGCTCAGCTTGTCCTTCTTGTGAGTGGCAGGGCAGATTTGCCCCAAGGTGATTCCAGTGGCTGATCCCTACCTAAGAGTGACCTTTGAGAAGTCTTTAATCAGAGTCTTGAGAAGCAAACCTACCCGCTCCCCTTCTTCGTGCCATTTCCAACCTCAGACAGCCAACAGAGCAGCCGCTCAGCCATCCATTGGAACTTGGGTTTCCAAACATCTGTGCAAGCAGCTATGCTTTAATCCAAGCGCCAAAAGGAATGTGCGTTTCTTGAGTGTTTTTGGCAAATGCCGCAGAGGCCTAATATATTCCATTGCCCCAAGGAAATGAGCAAGACTCATATCTCAGTCCCAATCCTCTGTTGTTTTCTGTCTCCAGCAAAGGAAATAACTTTGGTTAGTTCTGCCTAAGGTTGTAGAGGAGGGGGATACTCTTTGTTCCTTTTTTGAGCTCAAGAAGAAAGCTATATTTTGTTTTGCTCCTGAATCTAGCTTTTGCTGGCATTTGCCTTGCTTTGCTGCATACCTGTGTGAAATGCAAAGGTTTTTTTTTTTTCAATCTCACTAGAATGCTGAGTCAGAATTGCCACAGGGGTGCATATATAGTACTTGCAGGAGATGATGAACATAACTGATGAGCATGGTACTGTTTGCTGCACCCAAACAGTTTTTGGCCCAGGTTCTAAATTGTGAAACCTTCCACCAGTGTTGTTGAACTGCAGTCCCAGCATCCCTCTCCATTGGCCGTGCTAGCTAGAGCTGCTGGGAGTTGCAGTCTAATATAATCTGAAAGGCTTCATAATCCTCCACCCCGTTTACACGTTCAATAACATCTTTGCCAGCAAAACTTCCCAATCCTGCAAATACTTCTCCATACACAGACTTGTTGATCACAAGCAGGATCGCTTAGGGAAGGTGTAGGGAAGCTGTTTTCAAACATCAGGCTTCCGATAGCTCCAGTCGGCATGACAAAGCTATCAGGAATAATGCAGTGACATCTCGAGAGCCATGGATTACCTCTCCCAAGGTTATGGGCACATCAACTCTTTAACTAGGTATATCAGGGTAGGGGAGGAGGGTAGGACTCAAAACAGTCTATTCAGTTTCAGAGAGGGAGGTTTCTGACTAAATGTTAGGAAAAACTTCCTGGCTGCTCGACAGTAGAATAATCAGTCTTGGAACACGGTGGATTCTTCTTTGTTGGGGCTTTTTAAACATTAGATGGCTGAATCTCGGCAGAACTTTAGCAGTAGATTCATGTCTGGCAGTGGATTGAATGAAATGGTTGTTGCAATCCTTTTGTAGAATCTGTGATTCTCTAATTCCCCCAGGCTGCTTGTAGGCCTTATGTTGCCCGCCTTCTTTGTTTGTAGTTCTACATTAGTCTGTAACTCTTTATTTCTATCTACACACAAATGGCAGACAGTTAACGTTTACGGCCACTGAGAAGGGAGCCAAGTTTCAGGCTGCAGCTGTTAGAACAAAGTCGCCAAGGCTGAGTCGTGTTGACTTTGATTTTATTCCATCTCTCTCTTACTCTGTATTAACATAAATTTCATTATGTTGTGTACATTGACTGGGCATGCTTTAAATTTGGGGCTGGTTTTGATGCTGAAACGGTGCTGCTTTTTCTGTGTTCTGTAGGCTGGAATAGATGATATTGAAAAATTGCTCTGATTACTCTTTGGGCAGCCCCACCTCCAGGGATCTTAACATGCTTGCTTGACCTTTTATGAACTTAAATTTATGTCCTTCCTCACAAACCCTTCAGCTTCCCTGAGAGAGTCAAACCCAGTCTGTCCGTGGATGTCCTTATGATAAGTGGTTGCAGCTCAGTGGTAGACACGCCAGGTGTGTGGCTTGCAGAACGTCCTGGGTCCAATCCTCAGCATCTCCAGTAGGAAGAATCAGCCAATACTTGATGGAGAAAGACCCCTACCCAAGGGGTCTTGACCACTACTCAGTGTTTGTTGTCTTCAGTTTCTTGAAGGAAAATGGGACCCAAGTGTAATAAAGTAAAAACAGAATAATAATTGGACAAATTATCTGTCTTGGTACAGTATTATTTCCATGCTCTTAGGATAGGAAGACAGACTCTCTAGTCCTATCCTGTCTGCTTTGTGTTCTCTTTGCTTTGCTCCTCTAGCATCAAGTTTGAAGTATAAGAGAAGTTCCCTGCTGCACCCCAATAAGGATGACCTTCAGAAGTCATACAGAAATCACTCTGAGCATGTCTAGCATTTCATTTCCTTTAGGACAGAGAATATGTCTGTGCCGTCACAAGCAATCCTAAATGTGTTAACTCACTGGATATTGCCAGGGAGAGTAACTTTCTAGTGAAAGCATGCATAGATAGGAGTGCAGCCTCAGATAGCTCGTCTGTCTTCTCCCAAACAACTCTGTGATGCAAATGGATCCTGGATCCACACTGGATCCATCCCTTTGCTGTTGGGCCATGTGTAGGTTTTTGGAGATCAAATGAGTCAAGCAAGTACCCCTGATCACCTGAAATAGCCCCATAAAGATAGACATAGAGCCACCTTCCAGTGTCCAGTGGGGCCTTTGCTTGGCCAAATCTTTTCCCAAGTTTTCTTTACTGAAATGGAAACCCTGACTAACCAGAGTCTTCAGATTTAGAATGTGCGGACCTTGGAGAAGCACACATACCCCAAATGGGCTAATCCTCCGACTTCAAATACCATAAAAGAGGAAATATTTTGCAAGTGAATCCCCCAAAAATGCATTTTGATGAAAGTAGTATTCTGACTTCCATATATAGTTATAATACGGACGAATCAACTAAATCCCATTTTTGTTTAGTCAGTTGTCTACATTCAGCTCTGAGATTATCGTGAAGACCTGGAACCATAACAAAGAAAAGTAAAATATAATTGAGTACTACATAGTTCCATAACAATATTTTTCAGGAGTTGCATTGGTGTTGTTTGTAATGTTTTATTGATGCTGGTTTGAATCTTTATGCCATTTTTATTGCTTAACAACCCTGTTTATTCAATGTATTAATTGTTTATTATCCTGCTAGGTTTTTACAGAAAGGCAATGTAAATGTACTTAGAATCAATAGCGTAATAAAGTGAAATGACATAACCACCATTCCCTCCTAAATATTATCATACATCATTATAATGGTCTGCCATGTTATTGTTTAAATATTTTTCATATGGATTAGGGATGTACAGATTAGCTTGTTTTCAGACTATGTCAGTTTCACGTGTGATAATCATTCAAATGTTCGTTCCATCCTGCTTTCATATTATCTGTATTTTGGTTTTGTTCTTTTCCTTTCCCTGCATTTTATTTTAAGGCAGGCATTCTGTGATTCAAGTAAATTACACATTTCATCTATATGCATTTTTAAAGCTGAAAATTGTATTGCAAAAGTCAGAAAGATACAGGATCAGAAGGATGTTTTCCCACCTGTTCAGTTGTTCAAGAGGTGTGAACAATGTCAGTAAAATGTGGGCCAAATGGAGCTCTTGAGCATCCTTACTACGGATTCTCTTTGGAAATTGAATCCACACAAGGATGCGGTTAGCGGAATGCTTTTCTCTGCAAACTCTGCATGAAAATTTTCCATCATTGCCCGCCATTTAACAATGGTGGATACTACCAATACTACCAAAAATATACAGATCCAAAATGGCATAGTGTTGGCTTAGTGTTGGACTAGGACACCGGGAGCCCAGGGTTCGAACTCCAGCTCAACCGTGGCAACCCATTGGGTGACGTTGGGCGAGTCTCACTCTCTTGCATATGTTTTGAGGGGAAGATTGTTGCAGAGGTTGGTATTCTCTTCCACCCTTCACAGTGACCAAAGCTGCCCCCCACCAGGGTTCACGGTTTTGCTCTGATAGCCCCCACTGCACAGCCATTCTGTGTGGCTGGTGGAGAGTGAAGGGGATCACAGAAATGTCTGGCTGTGCCCCAAAACCAGATGCACACTGATGACATCACCTACCAAGCCCTCAGTAGATCCTGGCAGAAGATGTCTTCAGCCTGTGTCTGGCTATGGGATACAGCCACATGCTTCCCCAGCACACACACACGCGCACACACTCCAACAGCCACAAAAGGGGGACTCTTGCAGTAAATTGTGAGTCTTGAGGTGGTCCAAGGGGACCTGTAGAGGAGTTCCAGTTGTGGAACTCTTACACTACACTCGGCAGTGTTGTATCTTGGCCATGGTCAGCAATGGACTGCAAGTCCTGGACTTTCACTCCAGCAGTTTCCAAGGAAGTAGGGAGGGCAAATGAGATGATGGAAACCCATTGGACTAAAAACATCTGTTTTGCCTTTAGGTGGAAAGGAGCTGTTGTCGACTGGAATGGCACAGAACCCATCCTGTGACTGACCTGACCCATTCTCAGCTGGAAACAAGCTTGTTCCCACACTTCAGAGGAAGCCGGGCAGATGCTGGACTTGTTGTCATCACCTGCGATGAAACCCTCCCTTAGGGTGGGCGAAAACGGGATTTCATCTTGCAAAGCCTGTGCTCCTTCTCTGTTGTAAACAGTGGCTGTGTGCCTGTGGACCTACGTACAGTGTGGGAGAGGAGAAAATCAACCTTGACAGCCAAAAACAAGCAGCAGGAAAGAAGCAGTAAATCTGTCAACATTCTGGTTTCTGAATCCACCCCTACGTCCTGCAATTGTATCTGCTGAACAACACTGACAGCACCCACATATCTTCTTAGCAATGGTTCTTGCTCACTGTCTCCCTTGTGACTCAAGAAAAGAGAAACAGATATGCACTCACAAATAATAGATGGAGTAATTCTTCTCAACAGTGTCTCTGTGATAAGGTTAACATGATGGTCCCTAAAACAGTGGAAGAAAGAAGATCACTGCCAGTACTTTGCTCCCATGACTTTTCTCAGTACTTGGACTCCTGGATAGACAAAGGCCTAAACTAGTGGTGTTCTCCCTCTTGTTTCAGTGCAGATCTCAGAATATTGCCTGACAATGGCCCTTTCCGCACCGAGCTATTAAAACGGTGCAGAGCGACCTCCGATGGAGGTCTTCTGCACTGTGGAGTGGACTGGGGCGGACTACTTTTTGTAGTTCCGCACCTCAGTCCATTTCGGAGAGACCAGAACTGGTCACGCAGCGTGCTTTTTAAAAAAACCCTTTTAAGAGATTTTTAAAAAGCACGGAGCGCATGACTCCGTGTCGTTCTGTCGCCGCGCTCCAGTACGTGCCTGCAGATCTGCCGGGGGCGGGCTTTAGGCTGGCGAGCTTCTCCAGTTGGTGGAGAGCCTCCACCAGCCGGAAGCTGCCATTTTGGATGCCAGAGCAGTGCGAAGCGACGGGCTCGCACTGCTCCTCGTCCCGACAGACTCAACCAGATGCTGAAGAAATCCATTGAGTCCCGTTTTTGCACAGTTCCTTTCCCACGTGCGGAAAGGGCCAATGAGAACTGTTGAGTTGCATGCCTAACTTTTGAAGCTGAGATGCTGTAAGGGATACTCTAAGGTAGATCACCTTTTTAAAGGGTGGTGGGAAAGTGTGCTTTATGCTTGAGCACTGTGTGTTTTTGCTGGTCTGGACATTACATTCATCACCGGGCTTGTACCCCCATAATAATTTTTCCATAACCACCATAATCAGTTCCAATTATTACTGGGTAACATGTAAATTTAGGTCATTGTGTTGCAAATTTCCTGGCACTGCTGATAGAAATAATGAACATAGATCCCAGGCAGGGAAACAGACGATGTGATATTCCTGACTCATGCAGGAGTTCCAATAGAAAGTATGTCTAGGATGGGGGAGAGGATTTGCTATGGGGATGCCAATCTCTATGATGAATAAAATGTCTAGACTGGATCTCCATCAGAAAAGCATTTCCAGAAATTTATACATCTGAAGCATTTTTTAAAATTGAATAAAAACAAAACAATATATACACAAGGACACAGGTGGGTGGTTTCTCCTTTTTTTTTTTTATCAGATTAACTGATCTTACAAAAGCAGCAGCTCCAGAAATGTGCTCATGATCTTGCCTTCATGATTCTGCCCACTTCCTAGGGAGAGCTGGGTCAGAAATCTTCATGTCTGCTGATATTTTGGCTTTGGTGCTATGGCCTACAGGTGTGGGGGCTTGGTCAGGAAACATCAAGCTTGTTCTTTGTGCCCCACTTGTACCTTAGTGATTATCAAGTGAAAGGTAGCTGCCAAAATAGAACATTGCTTGGGAGTAATATTTTCAGTAAAATGTAGCAGGTAGATTCGACAGTGCCTCGTAGGAGCTTCAGAATTTGTCAAATGAAATGGTACTTTGTGGGTATTTTAATGTTATTTTGTAAATAAAAGTGGGCCTGAAAAGGACTGTGAGACATTGCTGCATGTGTGTGTTTTCCCATCAGTGGTAAATCAAAAGATTAAATCTTGCTCTTGAGTAGACTGCCCAAGATAGGTGAGAAAAGCCAATGCTCTGAGGCAGGTCTTTTTGAAAACATTCGTAGAATGAATCAATGAATCACACTGTAAACCTTAATCTTAAGTACTGTCAGGACCCTGGCACTCCAGGACTCAAGCTCTGAGTCTGAACCAGAGGACTTCAAAGCCATGGAGCCTGCTGCACCAGCAGAGCCCCCCCAGAGGCTGCCATGGAGCCTGCTGCACAGCCCACCCCAGGGGCTGCCCTGGACACAGAGCCCTTGGCCCCAGTAGCCCCAGCAATGGAGCCAGGGGCTGCCTTAGACCCAGAGATTCAAGAGCAGGTGCCTACTTACCAGCAGCATTGGGAGCAAAAGAGTGCTCTCAGAAGGTCAGAGCGTTTAAATAGGAAACTCCAAGCAATCAAGCTCCAGCTGAGGTAGCACCTGGGTGAGGGCCTGCTTAATAAAAGCACTCACTCAGCCTTGGGTCTTTGTTGGCTCATAACTGTCCATTTTGGGTGTGCCTGCTGGGCTATTGGGGACCCTTGCTTTGCTTACTGAAATGCTGCCCAACCGGCTATGGAACAAGCTCTGTGGTACGTGGACTCTGTTGGCTGTTTTGCCTGGCTGTGCAGTAACAGCCAGGGATATCTTTGCTGCAAAAGTCTCTTTAATTTACTGCTGCCTTACCTACTTACTGCTGAAGTAAAGCCCTTTGATTTATTGCCTGTCTGCCTTATCTGTGAAAAGACCTATTAGCTGGCTCTTGGCTGCCTTCCATGCCTTGGTGCTGACAAGTACCCACAAAAGGATACATAACACATGTACAGGGACAAGACCCTGTCACAAACCCAGATGCCAACTCTGTCCTCATATCTACTCGGGGAGCAATATTACAGGGACCAATAACATCATCCAGAACATCAGAGGAACATTTACTTGTGTTTCCTCCAATGTGATATATGCCATCTTATGCCAGCAATGCCCCTCTGCAATGTACACTAGATAAACAGAACATTCTCTTTGCAAGAAGATCAATGGACACAAATCTGATATTACAAATGGCAATACCCAAAAACCAGTTGCAAAATGTTTCAGCTTTCCTGGACATACAGTAAGGGATTTACAAGTCGCTGTACTTGAACAAGGAAATTACAAAGGAAAGCTACAAAATTGACCAGCTGAATTGAATTATATTCACAAATTCCAATCCATTAGCTAGGAGATGTATGAATAAAGACAATGGCTTTGTGGTGGACTACATATGCTAATACAAGAATCCTCTACTGCACATATAACAAAAGGAATCTTCTCAAGTTTTGAACCCAGAGAAACGGACTTTTGGTAAACAAGAACAAGAAGGGGGGAAAAGAAACCTGACAACGCCTGTAAGATTAGCTGGTTTTTATTTTAGCATGAGTTTTTGTGGATATAAACTGACTTCTTTGCATGCAGTAGAGGATTCCAGGCAAAATTTTCACTATCATCATCATCATCATCATCATCATCATCATCATCATCATCATCATCAATGTTAATCAATAATAGTGGTTTACAAGTGGAAGAACAACAACAAAAACAGCCAGTCCTGAGAAAGGTGTACAATCTAATACATAGGCAGACACACACATACACACATAGAGGAAGAAAGGAACATGCAGTTATAAAACTATGCAATGCAATTGTGCAGCATATTATCCAGACAGAAATAGGAGAAAAAAATGAAAGATTATAGCAAACTGGCCGAAGTTGTTTTCACCTTATGATGACTCTAAGACGGTGGTTCTCAGCCTGTGGGTCACGACCCCTTTGGGGGTCGAATGACCCTTTCACAGGGGTCGCCTAAGACCATCAGAAAATATGTATTTCCGATGGTCTTAGGCTCCATTCTCTCCTCGGTGGTGGTGCGCAAGCACGAGCCACACACTCGCATCCTCCTGCCCCCTGTTCAGAAAGGCCTGAAATCGCTCCCCTTCTCCACTACCGGGAGAACCTTCCGTCTGACAGGCCAGCTTGCCACGGCCCCTGCCCCACTCGCCATAGAGGGGGGTGCTGCTGAAGGGCCAGGTGGGTGCAAGGCGGCTCTTTTCCGGGGGGACAAGCTGCACCCGACATAAAAGACAAAGGCGCTGGGATTCCTCCCCCCCCGGCCAGGGTTGACACTCTGGAAACTTTTTCCACACTGCCCTCTCCCAGCGGAAACGAGAGCAAAGCAGAAGCAGAGCCAGGGGGGTTTCTCGGAGTTTTTTCCCCGGGGGAGACGCACGGCTCCTCTTTCCCTCCCTGCCCGCCCCCCCCCCGTTCCTGGCCAGCGAGTTGGGAGGCATTGTAAATAATAAATAATTTTATGGTTGGGGGTCACCACAACATGTGGAACTGTATTAAACAGTTACGGCATTAGGAAGGTTGAGAACCACTGCTCTAAGGTGAACTTATCATGGGGTTTTCTTGGCAAAATTTGTTCAGAGGGGGTTTGCCCTTGCCTTCCTCTGAGGCTCTGAGGCTAAGAGAGTGTGACTTGCCCAAGGTCACCCAGTGGGTTTCCACAGCTGAGCATGAATTCAAACCCTGGTCTCCAATGCTCTTCAAACTCAATGCTCAGACCACTGCAGCATGCTGACTCTCTCTAAACTGACCAAAACATACAACCACAATATGCAAGATGATAAAACCATATTCAACTAAAAATTCCAAGAGTTTTGGAAAACATGAAAATATTTAATGGAGATTTGAAAACAACAAGAAAAGGAGCAGTTTACAAATGTTCAGGGAGGCAATTCCAGGAGCATGGTGGAGCAAGTGATAAAGGACAGAGCCGAGACAAAAGGAAACCGTGGGTTGAGTGAGAAGCCAAGAGTTCCTAGAATGCAGATCCTCAGAACACCAGTAAGAAGAAATGAGAGTGGAAAGATAGAGGACAGTTAGATCCTGTGGGACTATAGAAGTTAAAATTAGAAGCTTGCATTGGAATAGGTAATCAATGAACAGCTATCAAAGGTGGCGTAACAAGATCAAAATTGTGGACCAAAAAAATCATCTAAGCAGCAGAATTTTAAATGTAAACCAGAGGATGGAGATGAGATAATGGAAGATCAGTCCATTTTTAAAAGACCATTTTAACCATATTGATTTAGAGTAAGCGTGCCATTTCGTGTTTAGTGCATATATAGCTCCACAGGGCTCAAGCAGCCTATTGTTTTCCAAGTTAATATTCCAACTAGTCTAGGTTATCACTGCTTTTTTTTCCTTCTTCTGCTCATTGTGTAGAGAGCTGGCAATGGTTGCTACCAAGGCCAACTCCCAGCGAGAGAACAATCCTTCCTACTGCTAAATACAATGCTAGCTTCCTGTCGGCTGTGTAAACCGTGAATGATGGGCTCAGGAACTTCCTATATATTAGCAGCCTTGTAGATATTCATTTTTTTTTCCTTTGAAGCCTCCAGCTGCGAACACCAAAATAAGGAAGCAATCTGGGTTGGAATGTGAAATGAAGCATGCAATTTGTCTGGGAATGTTCTGGGCAGCACCTGGCCATGCGTTGCAGGTGGGGGATTGTGGGAGTTGCAATCCAAAACGACCACTTTTTAATACTCTGATTTCAGGACAGCAGTGACAAAAATGCAGCCCTCCAGAGGTCATTGAAGATCTAGCTATGATCTAGCTATTTCTCTGTGTCATGCCTTTTAAATAAACTTCTGTGATGGTCTCACATAGCAGACCTTGGTGGCTGGAGGTTTAGGGGAACTGTAGTCCAAAATTAACCTTCTGTATATTCTAGTCCTTACTTCTACTTTTATGCGAAAAAATCCCAAACAAAGCAGTCATTCTCCCATTCGAAGGTTTCCCCATTCCTCTTCAGAAATGTAATTTTCTTTCTTTCTCTTTCTGTTCTCCAGGCTGTAAGTGTTATTTGCTCATATAAACAAAATGACCACTCCAGTAGACCAAAGGAAGCCAGTAGCGGGGTTGGAGAAACCCCAAGGTTAGCCAAAGCATCCCACCGAAGCACTGTCTGATGTAACCCACAGAGCACTGCTTTGTTTTCCTTCAAGTTATTTCCAATGCGCAGCAGAGCTAGGGCAACACTGATTGTTATTGTTGTGTTCTTTCAAGTCATTTCTGACTTATGGAAACTCTAAGGTGAACCTCTCATGGGGTTTTCTGAGGCTGAGAGTGTGTGATGTGTCTAAGGTCATCCAGTGAGTATCCATGGCCAAGCAGAGAAATGAACCCTGGTATCTAGGTTCATAGACCAGTGCTCAAACCACTACTACAACATACTGGCTCTCTTAAAGCGATCCTATCACAGGGGTTTCTTGGCAAGGTTTATTTGGAAGGGGTTTCCCATAGCCTTCTTCTGAGGCTGAGAGAGTGGGACTTCCCCAAGGTCACCTGATGGGTTTCCATGGCCAAGCGGGGATTCAAACACGGATCTCTCAGTTTCCTAGCCTAGCACTCAAAATGCTATACTTCGCTGGCTCTCTACAGAACCACAGCAGGGGAGGAGAAAATTCCAAGGATGCTGAGTATAAAATGTTGGAGTGGGAGAGAAAAATCAGAAAGAGGGAGAATCAGACGAAAAGAACCTTTTTTTTTTTTTTTTTTTGTGCTTTGACTAAATCCTAAGGTAGATTCACTATCCCACTGGAAACCATTGAACACCACCAGGGAGAATTCGATAGAGTGGCCAGAGACTTAAACTGCAACATTCCCCAATGCAATGGTGTACTGCAGATCCCACAAAATTCTATCTGACTCTTGTTTTGTTCTCCTTGGCATCCCGACGGTTCATCCCCAAACAAATATTCAGGTTTATATAAATGTGTTGCATTGACAACTCTCACCCCTTCTGATCTCCCCACAGGTTGCACGCCCCCAACAGTGCTTCCAAATCCATGGCCATTTCCGCACTACAGTGTTAAAGTGCTGCTATTCCACTTTCAACGCCCTGTGGAATTCTGGGGTTTGTAGTTTACTGTGACCAAAGAGCTCTTTGGCTGAGAATTCAAAGTGCCCTTCCCTAAACTACAAACCCCAGAATTTCATAGGAGGTTGATAGTGGAATAGCAGCACTTTAACACTGTAGTGCGGAAATGGTCCCTCTTTCCTCATTGGAGGCCTTCCCAAAATGGTGACCACAAGTGAGATTAGATCACTTCCTGTTGCCATTTTGAGAAGGACTCTGATGAAAAGAGAGAGATTTGAAAATGCTGGGGTGTTCTTAGGGCTTCATTTGTAGGGCCAAGAGGTGTTTTTGCACATGGGGGGGGCTTTCCTTGCAGTTTGGGGGCAAAAAAACACCTGAAAATTGCTCTGATGATTTTTCAAAACAATTTTTGGAGGGAGGCTTTGCAGGTCTGGCACGGGGTCGCAGGGGCCACCGTGTGTCCCACGAATAACACTCTGCCCACCCTTGCTTTAGGAGAATTGGGTGTCTTCTGTTGAGATGCTCCAATGAGATGCTTCAGCAGCCAAGAAAGGATAGCAAGAATTTGCCCATGCAGTGAGATTGAGCCCCCTTGCCAATAACCCTTGACCAGGTGGGCTGGGAACAACACCTGGGCCTCTTGCCAAGGGGGCAAGCTCGTCTGGGCTTCTGTGCTACCTTTGGAAGAAGGAAACTCCCTTGCTGTCCCAAAGTGTTTGCAAGAGAGAAAGTGGGAAAATGTACAAATGTCAAGTGTGTGCAACTGTGTGTGTTATGTTTGGGCTTGTTGCCCAAGCATCTTAAACTTGTTTGGCACAGGCCTTGCAGATCCTCAGCAAGGAAGTATGCCAAACATCCCTCACCCTGCTTTGTGAGATGTATTTATGAGTCTGCAAAATGCCAGAGAAGAATGCATAAAGGCAAAGGAGGACTGCCCTTCTTGCCTTGCAGTCACGCGGAAAGAATGGGATCCAGGTAATTGCGTCCAACGAACCTCATCCACTTTCCAGGACCCACTCAGATTATCAAATTGCACTCCCCCCCCAAAGATATCTGCCCTGGCATAGAAATAGGAGCAGAAGGTAGAGGTGGCCAAGTTTTGATGGGTTTGGACAGCAAGATTTGGAGAGTCAGGCAGTGCAAGCTGGTGGGTTCTGGTAATTCTGAAGTCAGGTGTGGTTTGATTGGTTGTTGTTGTTATATTTCTTCATCTCCCACCTTTTTCCAGTTTGAAATTAAAGGTTTGCAACAGTTAAAATGAGCCTCGTTAAAAATTCACACTGTACAAAAAGCTGAAAAGCAATTAAACTGTCACAACATTTGAAACCAGCTAAAGCAAAGTAAAGAGAGGCAATATGGCGGAGTGGTTTGAGCATTGGACTATGACCCTGGAGACCAGGATTCGATCCTGCTTGGCCAGAGAAGCATACAACACATACTCTCAGCCCCAGAAAACTTCATGATAGGGTCGCCATACGCTGGAAATGACTTGATGGCATACAACAACAACAAAAGTAAATTGAATCAACGACAAATAAAACTCCAGCGTATTATATGCGAGATCTAGGCCATTTTGCATGAGGCTGTTATAGTGCTTTGATTCCACTTTCAACCTCCTATGGAATCCTGGGGTTTGCAGTTTCGGGAGGGGCCAGCCGGTCCCTCCCGAAACTGCAAACTCCAGGATTCCATAGGAGGTTGAAAGTGGAATCAAAGCGCTATAACAGGCTCGTGCGGAAATGGCCCTGGTGTGGTCTAGGACTGTCACGCACTGGATAACCCACACTCCACACAACAGCAGGTCAGAAAGATGTCTGAGCACCAGAACATAGAATGGAAACCAGAGGGCTAAGATGAGTTAGTGGAAGATCAGTCCATTTTAAGAAGACAATTTTAAATTGCACCCTATATATGTTGAACCCTGGTCTCCCAGAGTTCTAGGGCCTTTCCGCACTACACTGCTATAGTGCTATTATTCTGCTTTCAACATCATCCTTGGGGGAATTCTGGGGTTTGTCGTTTCCTGAAGCCAAAGAGCTCTCTGGCTGAGAATCCTAAAGCCCCCCCCTCCCTAAACTGCAAAACCCAGGATTCCATAGAATGTTGAAAGTGGAATAACAGCACTATGAGAGTGTGGTGGGGAAAGGCTATCCTCCTAGGGGAACCAAAAAAACCTACATGGCCAAAAGGTGGATTCCATGTTCACGGTGTTCCCTTCCAGCACCGGAGCGGTCACCTTCTTGGATCGCCTCCTCCCTTCTACCTTTTTTTGTTAGTTCTCACCTGATCTCAAGGCCGGAGATTAAGCCGAAAAGGAAGAACAGTGCCTGCGGGTTGACACATTGTGTTCACGCATCACCTCCCGCCTAAGCAAGAGTTGGATGGGATGAAAGCACAATGCACTTCCTCGTTTTTATCGCCTGGTTCATTTCAAGTCCTGCCAAGCAACGTTTGATTTAGGAAGCCCTAATCATGGAGCGCTGGGGTGTTTTTTTCACGGCCCTTCCCGAAAGCTTTCCAACCCATTTTGGTGACTGTTCTCTAGGAAGTTTTGCCTGGAACACTCATAGAAAACATCTCCCTCCTGTCTTCCTGAGAAGGCTGTGCGTACATTGACTTTTAATCTTTTTTTTAAAACTTTCTTTTTACACAAACATGACAGGGGGTTTGTTTATAAAGGACTGAATCCCTTTTTGTCATTTCAACAATCTGTTTCCTTTTGGCTTTGGGGTGGTGTGAGCCTACCCTTGGAAATCAGATTGTCCATCAGCAATAAATACTTCTCCTAAGTATGCCCATACGTGATTCATGGGCCATTATAATCCATTCTCTTTCTTCACGAGAAGGTGGTCACATAGATACCCATTTGACCTATGAAGGGCATCCCTTCAGCTTTTGGTAAGGCCAAACAGGAAACGTCTTTGCATTGGAAGGTTTTTTTTTTATGCTCTCTGAATGCCACAACAGTAAACAGGTTTAGCTCCATAAGTAAGCCCCTATGGAGCTAAGGGAATATTGTCCCTTTGTAGGTGTGGTGGATTATAGTCAGTGAGCTGGTGCATTGAATTTTCAGACTTTATTTGACCTTATTGGATGGAATCACATTTCCTGTGGCTTGAATCCATTGCTCCACATCCTAGTCTCTGGAGCAGCAGAAAATAAGCTTGCTCCATCTTTCATATTACATCCTTTCAAATATTTAAACACAGCAATCATGTCACCTCTTCACATTCTCATCCCCAGCTTCACAAGCCACTCCAAGACAGGGCATGGTTTCTAGTCCTTTTACTGTTTTGGTTGCCCTCCTATAGACACCTCCCAGCTTGTCAATATCCTTCTTGAATTGTGGTGCCCAGAACTGGACACAGGATTCTAGGTGAAGTCTGACCCCTATCACTTCCTGTTCCCATTTTGAGAGAGAATGCAAAGGAAAATGGAGGTACAGGACTTACTGTGTGGGATGTAGCAATATTCCTGTTGGTGGAAATCATCAACAGCATCCCAGCCCTTGTTTTAAACATTTTATCCATCACTTAACACTGTTCATTTTAAATATTTTGTTTCCCATTAGATGCATATTCTTGTTGGGCACGGGACGGTCCCTCCAACTTAGTGATTTTATGATGCCATGATTGTCAAATTAGATATTTTAAATACTCAGAAGGGAATGAAATCACCACTGTTCCCCTTTTTCTGTTGCTTTTTGTGTGTGGGGGGCTTTCAATGAGTCCTGGATGCGCACCTTACACTCGCTCCTGATTTTTTTTTTCTTTTAAGTGAAAAGGACTGAACAACTTGTTCCAGGATTTGGAAGAATTACAGTACAGTTGTATTTGGGGAGGGGGGGTGTCTCAGTTTGGTCTGGAGCCTTTTCCTGCTGACATTTTTGAACATTCACAGTTCAGAGTGTAGGAAACAGCCTCTGGTGACATTATTCAGCTTTCAATGGCACAGCTCAGACCGTGCCAGGGAATGCTCTGCGCACACAATAAACACACTTAGAAGGGGGTAATAGCCTTGCCGCGCCTCTTCGCCAGCCCTCTCTCTTTTTGTGGAATCCAAATTCCATGCAACTGAGAGGTTTCGAGCTCGGTCCCTGGAACGCTGTTCCAAAGACAGGCGAAAAGAAGTGCCCAAGCTTTCACGTGCAAAACGGAGGCGAAGAGATGCCTATCAGTTCCAAAAGAAAAAGAAAAGAAACCCAGCCTGTTTGCTCAAGACCAAGTAGTTACGTCAAGTTAACATGTCATTAAGAGCCACAGTTTGGAAATGTTACTTTACGGATGGAAAAATTACACCCTACCTCAGAGCTTTCCAGACTTTTCATGTTGGTGACAGACTTTTTAGACATGCATCATTTTGCAACACAGCCATTCAGTAAGTGGAGGCAGCCCCTCCACCTGGCTCTGGCCCGCCACGGTGCCAAGAGAGGCAGCCCCTCCATCCGTTACATTTGCACGACGCACCTACACACTGCAACCGACACACTAATGTGTCGCGACATACCATTTGGAAAGCCAGCCCTCTCTCTTTTCGTGGAATCCAAATTCCACAAAAATCTGCAATTTCGAGAATCCAAGTTCCCGAAACTGCAAACCCCGGGATTCCATAGGATGTTGAAAGTGGAATCATAGCGCTATAACAAGCTAGTGTGGAAATGGCCCGAGAGTTCGTATTGGTATACATAGGTGAAAAGCTCCCTGGGTTACCCCCTGTCTCAGGTTTCCTTTGAGCTATAAGTCCCCACTTTTCCACAGCTTGTGGATAGACCCCTGAGCTACCTACCTTTTGGGGTAACAGTATCTGCTGGACTTAATCCCTTGCTGTCATTTTCCCTACGCATTGTTACTTCCGCTATGGCACTGTTGGTGAGGACCCCAGATATCATTTTGATATCAACCAATTCGGCCTTAGCTGGACCTTTTTCCAGCCACCCCACTCCACGTGTTTGCGAGGTTCTCCGGACAAGCACGGACAGAGTGCGGCCGCTAATGCTGACCCCATTGAGGCCAGCAACTCAAACCTCGCTCGTAGCTTCAGGGAACTTCCAGCCGCAAACTCCACAATAGCGGCACAGCTCTCAGCCAAGCCATTCCTTTGTGTTGGGCCATCAACGTCCCGGCCACGCTATTGTCATCAAGAGCAAATCCAATCATGTAAACTTGACCTTTGCCAAATCGTTTGTCCAGCGCTAAAACTCCCTTTGTTCTCACCTGGCTTGCCATAGCCGGTAGGCACAAACTCCCCTATAAAAACCCCTCATTTCCAAATGGTCTTCGGACTACTTTGGACTTCCATCCTGCCTTGCTGCCGGTTGTCTAAGGAAATTCCCCTCAGCTAACCCCGCTGAGCTTTCTTCCCCGGAACCCCACTCTTCTCCAGGACTACGAGACCAGGTGTCGTATTGCCTTTCCCGAACAACTCTCCATTTCTATTTCCCAGTTAGTTAGTTTATGCCTTGTCGTTCGTGTTCCTTGTCTTTAATAAAATATTGTTTGTTACTCTGAAAACCTTGGCCCTTTTCGCACGGGCTTTCTGTCGCGCGACAGCCCCGTGAGCCTCGCGGGAGTGGGAGCGTCGCTCTGCATGACGCACTCCCACTTCCGCCGTGCTCACGGGGCTGCAGCGGCGCGATCGCGGGTTTTTTTATTTTCGCCTCAAAGCGAAAACCACCCGCGCTCGCACAACGCTCCCGGCGCCCACGCGCACTTACTTCCTGTGCGGAGCGTCGGGGAGGCGGCCGGGTTGCGCTTCCTTCCCTCCGCCCCTGCGGAAGGAAGGGGCGGGGTGGGGCGCTAGCGCAATGGATGCGACAGCCTCCTGCTTCGCGCGAGCGGGGGGGCGGATGCGACAGCCTCCTGCTTCGCGCGAGCGGGGGGGGGATGGACGCGAAAGCCTCCTGCTTCGCCTGGGGGAGGGAGGGCAGCTCGCGCGAGGCTGCCGCTCACCCCCTCATTCCTTCGCCTGCGGAAGGAAGGAGGGGGAAAACGGCAGCCTCCCGGAGGAGCCTTCTCGCACGAGCTGCCCTCCCCCGCTCGCGCGAGAAGTCTCAATGCAAAAAGGGCCCTTGTCTAACCGCTCTCTGACCCACCGCTGTATACATAGGGTTAAAGATCCTTGCTAGAGTTACCCTGCCTCCCGTTAGCCAAGAGAGTGCTCCAGCTAATTTCCCCCCAATTGGTGTTTTATTTGGCAAATCTGGGTGCCCCTCCCAGGACCCCCCAACACACAGGGTAACAGCGTCACATCATATTTAGAAGGTAAGCCTCAACAGTTTGTAAGCCGCTCTTGGAGCCTTGCTGGCTAAAAGTCTGGGCGTAAATATTCTAAATAAATAAATAATAATACATCTCATTCTTAAATGTTTTTATTCTTTGGACACCATGTCAGGGGACGTAGTGGTTTTGAAAGGAGATGCAGAAGGAGCCGTTAAGATCTTGCAACGCCTGGGAGGGACGGTGAAAAGACGCCAGTTAAAGGGGACACGCAAACGCTTCAGTTTTATTCTTTTCTATCTGAAATCTTTAGGAGCAGGAGCAGGTGTCTCTCTTAGAAACTGTCAACTTTCCAGGAAAAATAAATAAATAATATATCTTGTTTCTGGATGCTATTCAAGAGTTTGCAGCTGTGGACACAGCAAGGAAAGAAAAGTACAGGATTTTTAACAACACGGCTGTCTCCGTACTCTATTTCCCTGCAGTCGGTAAGCATCACACGAGGAACGATGGGCACCTTTTGCACTGAAGTAACATGGCTCTACTTTAATAATGGGATTCAAACGAATTTCTTTCTTGTCATCTCCCCTGTCCTTGGTCTCTCTGCAACATGTTCTACTGCCCCTCCTTCGTCCTTGCTTCTCACATCTTGGAAAAAAGTAGTTACAAGTAACTAGTTACCTAAATTAGTTCCTTTTTTATAACAACAAACGTATAATTGATTTACGTCACTTTGTTAAACTTACTACAACGGCTTTAGTTTGCGTTGGCAATCTTTCCAACGTAATTTAGCAAAAGGCAACGTTGCTCTTTTTGTGAAGCAACTCATTTCCGGCTACTTTTCTGGTTTGCCTTTTGTACCACTTCCTTAAAAACTAATTCATTGCCCTTAATGAGGTGACCACTTTCAAATAATATTGACAAAAGTTTGTTCTTTTAATGATTAAGTGCCACCAGTGAAATGTTTCTATCACAATTAACTTTTCTCATTACTATAATTTTTTTGCTGGATATTCTCAGTAATTATACATGATATTCCCAGCATGGTAATTCATTTTAACAATTAATGTGCCGTTTTTTAAAAAAAAAACTAAATGTTTTAATTTCAATAAAGCAAAGCATATCTAACAATTCAGCAGTAATATGTTATTGCTGCCCTGCTCTATGAGGAGCAGCTTAGGGAGCTGAGTACGTTTAGCCTGGAGAAGAGAAGGTGACATGATAGCTATGTTTAAATATTTGGTGTCATATGGAGGACGGAGCAAGCCTGTTTTCTGCAACTCCGGAGACTAGGATATGGAGCAATTGTTTCAAATTTCAGGAAAAGATTCCATCTGATCATTAGGAACAATGTTCTGACAAAGCAGTTCAGCAGCAGAATCCACTGCTGCCTAAATGAAGTGTGGTGGAGTCTCCTTCTTTGGAGGTTTTTAAACAGAGGCTGGATGGTCATCTGTTGGGGGTGCTTTGATGGTGTATTCCTGCGTGATCAGGATGTATTCTTAATGATCAGATGAAATCTCTTTTCCTAAAATTTGAAACCATTGCTCCATATCCTAGTCTCTGGAACCACAGAAAACAGGCTTTCTCCATCCTCCATATGACATCAAATGTTTAATGGGGTTGGACTGGGTGGCCCTTGGGGTCTCTTCTGGCTCTACGATTCCATGATTTTATGTTAGCGCAAACACCATCAACCTCAAGCTTTGACAGGGCTGTAACATTCAGATTTTTGAAAACAGTAGCTGAAAGTGACTATTCCAGAAAGAGTAAAATAAATACATTATTCAAAGAAACCTTGCACTATAATGGTAGCCAGCTAATTCAGGTTTCTCTTGGAATTATAAAAGTAACTAATTTTTCCCCTGAAAAAGACAGCTTTCTGTGATCTGCCCATTGCTAAGATCTCTGTATTGCCCATCCTTCTTTTCCTTAGACTTTTGTTTTTAAATTGTTCTGTTTTTATCTCATCTTCTTGTTCTCTGTCCACTGCTTTATCTTCTTTGATTCAACCATCCCCATCCAGAATTCTTTTTTCCTATAGCTTCTCTGTATCCTACGGAAATTCCGGTGCAGGTTCCCAGGGAAACTCTGTTGCTTACCAACCACTCGTTGTCATCTCTTCCATGGGAAGGTATTAAATATGAAATATATATACAAGAGCCAGTACGGCATACCAGTTTGAGGGCTGGAATCTGAGGGGCAGGGTTTGACTCCCTGCTCAGCTATGGAAACCAACTGGGCGACCTTGGGGAAGTCACACTATCTCAGCCTTAGAGGAAGGCAATAGCAAACCTCCTTTGAATAAATCTTGCTAAGAAAACCCTTCATAAGCTGGAGTTGACTGAAAAGCACATCAAAGCAACACATTAACCTGTGACACTCTCTGAAACTGTTTCCGCACTAGCCTGTTATAGTGCGATGATTCCACTTTCAACATCCTCTGGAATCCTGGGGTTTGCAGTTTCGGGAGGGGCCGGCTGGATTTTAAGGATAGGTTTCAGGACCCTTGATATCTCCTTTAAAACTCAAACAAACCTGGAGTGGATTCACCGCCCC
Source organism: Ctenosaura bakeri (assembly GCA_948474755.1). NCBI lineage: Eukaryota > Metazoa > Chordata > Lepidosauria > Squamata > Iguanidae > Ctenosaura > Ctenosaura bakeri. Next base: position 147,671 of record CAOLHI010000288.1, read on the forward strand.
ACTAACTTGGAGAACACCAGCCACCACTTTGGGATTGCCAAAGCCCTGCAAACTACTTAATGCAGACACGGGCAACTTGCAAGGACGATGCATACACAGTGGACTCCATCCCCTAGCCAGTTTTGGGCCACACGGTCATTGCCAAAATACAGTGGTTGCCAGCATCATATTTTCCAAGCCATTAACTGCAATATTTGCCTATTGAATTATTACATGATTTCTTGGCAAGTATTTTATTATTTTTTTAAATACGAAAATGGATTTTAAACTCTTTAGTCGGGGTAGATGTTCAGTATACATACACAGATTAGTACACGTTTCTCAAGAAGCTGGTTTCTTCCAGATAGTTCATAGCAATAGGCCTATTGTTGGAGATTGTTTAAGCCTAGAAGCAACAGGAGCCCTGGTGGCGCAGTGGTTAAATGCCAATACTGCAAGCCACAAGGTTGTGAGTTCGATCCTGCCGGGCTCCAAGGTTGACTCAGCCTTCCATCCTTCCGCAGGTCGGTAAAATGAGTACCCAGCTTGTTGGGGGCAATTAGCTAAAATACATTGTAAACCGCTTAGATAACACTCAGTTGATAAGCAGTATAGAAATAAATGCTATTGCTATATTATTATAATGCTGGATCACTAAGGCCCAGTTCATTGCGTCATGCTACAAAATGGAACCAATTACTTAGACAGGTGGTGAGGTCTCCTCTCTGGATGTCTCCAGAAAGAAGCTGGGCAGCTACCTGCTATGGATGTTCTAGCTGGAGATCCTGTGTTGGATTCGATGAGCCATGAAGCCCCTTCCAACTCCGTGACTGTATGGCCATTTCCGCACTAGACAGTTATAGTGCTATTATTCCACTGTCAACATCCTATGGGATCCTGGGGTTTGCAGTTGAGGGAGGGGCCTCAACGGATTCTGAAATTCTGGAATAGAGGTTGGAGTATAAAGTTGGCTCCCAGACTTGAGACTTGACTCGAGCCTTGACTTGAAAGTAACTTGCAAGGACTTGAGACTCGACTTGCAACTTGGAGTAACAGACTTAAATACATCACTGCTTCCTTCTCTTTTGGACATCCAGAGATGGCAAAAAGGAGGAGATTGTTTTTCCCGGAGGCATCACCATCTAGTAACATAGTGCTTTTGCCAGCAGAGGGCAGGGGGCCAGAGGTGGCCGAAAGACCACACTTTGCCCATCCCTGATTTAACAAGTCTGTGGCCTCGCTTTCAACTCTGGCAAGATTTCCAGCAGATTCTTGCATCAGAGCTTCATAACAATCTTGGATGAAAACTCTTGGATGAAATATTATGGGCTTGATAAGGCCTTCCTTTGCTCGTAATTCCAAGCATCAGTTCATTTTTCTTATAAGTCCTCTTTCATCTGGTAACACTTAGATCCACACAGATCTTGTTTCTCTGAAAAAATTCTGGCACATCAATGCGGCACTGGAATTTCAAGTTAAGATGGCTTTTGGATCCATCGGCAAAGCTCATAAAGGCATTGTGCGGGGTGAACTTCCTAGGAAAGGTTATCCGTTAACACTCACTTCGAAGGATCCGATCCATAAAAGGACACACCCGGCTCTGGTAAAAACAACATTGTTTCCCTGAGATGCCGTGGGGTGAGGTTTTGATGGAAAGTCCCCAAAGGTCCAAGGAACGCCATCCATCACTGACCGATATAGATGAACATATGAAGCTGAGCCAAGATTCCACAAATGTGAAAAAATGCTTCCTGGTTTTGGTGATTTTGGGCACTTGTTCCCAATACATTGGGCTTCTTTCAGTGTTGTCCTTTGAGTGTTCTTCTCTCTTACCATCACCCTCTCTGACTTCATTTGTCTTCACTGCGGTCCAGTCTAACACCTTATTTACCCTTGCTGAGATCCAATCTTTGGCCTCACTTGCCCTCACTGTGATTTGATATTATTCACAGTAGTAAATGAGCCGGATGATTTTCTCAACAGCACTATGATGCCACATCCTATATGATGAAGGCATATAGACTTGGAAAGAATAAACATGTGGATTACTGCCACCGATCAGACAGAGGGGCAGTGTAGGCACATGAATCTGAGGACTGGGGAGTCCAAAATGGAGAAAGATGAACCATGACACATAGAATAATAGAATCATAGAAATGTAGAGTTGGAAGAGACCACAGGGGCCATCCAGTCCAACCCCCTGCCATGCAGGAACACCCTCAAAGCACTCCCGACAGATGGCCATCCAGCCTCTGCTTAAAAACCTCCAAGGAAGGAGACTCCACTACACTCCGAGGCAGCAGATTCCACTGCCGGAGAGCCCTGACCGTCAGGAAGTTCTTGTTGAAAGCATTTTGTGGAGAAGGAATGCCTATCAAAATTATGGCCATTTCCGCACTAGCCTGTTATAGCGCTATGATTCCACTTGCAACATCCTATGGAATCCTGGGGTTTGCAGTTTTGGGAGTGGCCGGCCGATTGTGCAACTGCTTGGATCTTGTGCATGCAATCCCCCCAATAAAATAAATAGGCTTACTTTTGGATCTCTGGCTGCACTAGTGCTAGTAGACATATGTGCAAAAGATCTTGTAAGGTTACCCCCCTCCCCCACAGGCCTCCTCTTTGAACTAATATTCCCCACCATTTCACATAGACACTGGCATCGTGGATAGACCTCTGAGTTACCCATGTATTGGGGTAACAAAAGGCTGGTTGTGCTTCCCCCACACTAAGGGTGAGACAGAAAGAGGGGTTGGAGAGTGTGTATCCTTGGGGAAAGATTGGCTGGATTAGACATCACATGGTCAGAAGTTCTGAGAAAATGTGATTACATCTACAACAATTTCTATGTTAGGGTAGGGCCACTTAGTCTTCTGCCTATTTTGCTTGGTGTAAATTCGCTGATGAATCAATCAGAAGTGTTTCTCAGCCCTATCAAATGAGCTGAGGTCCTTTAACTAAGGATGCCATGCACTGAACCTAGACTCTTCCATGTGCAAGGTGCATGCTCTACAGCTTAGTTATGGAGTCAGAGAGTATATCCATACTGCAGAATTATAGTGCTATGATGCCACTTTATCCATTTTTGCTCCATTCTATGAAGTTCTGGGATCTGTTGAAAGGCTAGAATTCTCTACTAGAAAGTTCATAGAATAATAGAATCATAGAATCCTAGCAATGTAGAGTTGGAAGAGACCACACGGACCATCTAGTCCAACCCCCTGCCATGCAGGAACACCCTCAAAGCACTCCCGACAGATGGCCATCCAGCCTCTGCTTAAAAACCTCCAAGGAAGGAGACTCCACCACACTCCATGGAGGCAGCAGATTCGACTGCCGGACAGTTCTGGCCATCAGCAAGTTCTTCCTGAGGTTCAGGTGGAATCTCCTTTCCTGCAGCTTGAATCCATTGCTGCTTGTCCTGGTCTCTGGAGCAGCAGAAAACAAGCCCTCTCCTTCCTCTACGTGGCATCCCTTCAAATATTTAAACATGGCTCTCATGTCCCCTCTGAACCTTCTCTTCTGCAGACTAAACATCCCCAGCTCTCTAAGTCTATCCTCATAGGGCTTCATGGCTTCCAGGCCTCTCACCATTTTGGTCGCCCTCCTCTGGACTTGCTCCAGCTTGACCAGGTCCTTCTTGAATTGGGGTGCCCAGAACTGGACGCAGTATTCAAGATGAGGTCTAACCAAAGCAGAGTAGAGTGGTACCAGTACCTCCCTCAATCTGGACACCACACTCCTATTGATGCAACCAAGAATTGCATTGGCTTTCTTGGCTGCCGCATCGCACTGCTGACTCATGTTCAGCTTGTGATCTATGAAGACACCTAGATCCCTTTCACACGTACTGCTATCCAGTCACGTGTCCCCCATCCTATATTTCTGTATTCCATTTTTTCTGCCTAAACGTGGGACCTTACATTTCTCTCTGTTGAATTTCATTTTGTTAGCCTTGGCCCAGCTCTCCAATCTATCCAGGTCATTTTGAATGTTGATCCTGTCCTCTGGCGTATTAGCAACCCCTCCCAATTTGGTGTTAATAGTGTTAATAGTTAATAGTGTACTTCTCAGAAGTAAAGCACAGGGGTGCTCTGTTGGAGAATTCCAATCATGTTGTTGTTTTTGTTGTTGTGTGCCTTCAAGTTATTTACGACTTAGGGAAACCCTAAGGCAAACCTATTGTAGGGTTTTCTGGGTCTGAGAGTGTGTGACACACCCAAGGTCACCCAGTGGTTTCCCATGACTGGGCAGGGAATCGAACTCCAGTCTCCAGGGTTATAGTCAGTTCAGACCATTTCACCATACCGGCTCTCATCCAACTACTTCGCCCAACTACAAATCCCAGGCCACCCCAGAAGATGGAGTCATGACAGTGAAGATGGATTCAAACTGCTATAACTGTGCAATGTGGATGCCTCCAGAGTCTCACCACCAAACATGCTTTGTCACTGATGACAAAAGTTATCACTCTCTAGAACATTATGGAGATGTTTAATGCAATTTATTCTTTTTATGTTCATTTAAAATTGATTTTGAGTGTGTGATGTTTTCTTTCTCCGAGAAGGGGAAAAAAGAAAAAAGAAAGAGAGGGAGGAATCTATTTTTGCTACCTTCCCTCCCGTTCCTCCTCTGGCTCATTTTGCAAAGCTTTGTTGATTTAAAATTAGCTCGTTGGAGATGTCGGTTGGGAAAGTTTGATGGCCAATTCATTGGGGAGCCAGCAGTCCTGAAGAAAAACAGAGGTGGTCCACGTGCCGGGGCTGAGTCACGTGCCTCTTGTTCTAGAGGACGGACTCGACTGGAAAGGAAATGGCTGCAGAAACATGCTAACCACCTAAGGGACCAAGGGAAATACTTCCCATCCTTGCCTGGCATGGAAACAGCTGCCAAACGCTAAGCCAGGCATCAATTAAGGGCTACCACACGTTCAACTCCGCACATGCAGGCATTGTGTTTGACCCAAGGCCAGACTCAAAAGCAGGCCTTGAATCCAACAATAAAATCCACAGAGGTTTCCCCTGTTTTTCCCCCATTGTTAAGATTTGTGAAACGTTGCCATACACGCTGGGCTGGGCAACTACAGCATCTTTGCGGACCATTTTTCTGCCCATCGGAGTGACATGAAGAACTCAAAACGGGATGGGAGGACCCAAAGACCACTTCTACGTTTCGAAAACTGGTTTTATTCCTCCACCATTTCTAGACAGTGTAGTGGGAAGAGGACATGACTTGGTTAAAAGATGCATTGCTTCTCCTAGAAAGACAGTAATTCGTTTTCCTTCCTTCCTTCCTTCCTTCCTTCCTTCCTTCCTTCCTTCCTTCCTTCCTTCCTTCCTTCCTTCCTCCTTTCCTTCCTTTTTCCAAATGAAGGAGTATGGAGGGGATGAGGGCTGGAAAAACAGTCTTGGACACCACATGAGGACTCAGGGTCCCACTAGGTTACCACTGAAATCATTTCCGCACTAGCCTGTTATAGCGCCATGATTCCACTTTCAACATCCTATGGAATCCTGGGGTTTGCAGTTTAGGGAAGGGCCGGCTGGCCCCTTCCGAAACTGCAAACCCCAGGATTCCATAGGATGATAAGAATAATCAATTATTATTATTATTATTATTATTATTATTATTATTATTATTATTATTATTATTTATTTATTTATTTGTATCCCGCCTCTCCACATGGATCGAGGCGGCGAACAACATGAAATACATTATACATTACAAATAGCATGTATTTCTATACCGCTTATCAGCTAAGTGCTCTCTAAGCAGTTTACAATATGTTTTTTAGCTAAGTGCCCCCAACAAGCTGGGTACTCATCTTACCGACCTGCGGAAGGATGGAAGGCTGAGTCAACCTGGAGCCCAGCAGGATCGAACTCACAACCTTGTGGCTGCAGTACCAGCATTGAACCACTGCACCACCAGGGCTCCAAGGATGTTGAAAGTGGAATCATAGTGCTGTAACAGTTTAGTGCGGAAAAATCCTGAGACAGATATCGGCAGAGATAGAGACAGAGATACAGGTCATTTCCACACTACCCAGTTATAGGGCTTTTATTCCACTTTCAACATCCTATGGAATTCTGGGGTTTGTAGTTTCCGGAGGCCCAAGAGCTCTCTGGCTGAGGATTCTTAAGGCCCATCCTTAAACTGCAAACCCCTGGATTCTGTAGGAGTGGAATAAGAGCACTATAACCATCTAGTGCAGAAATGGCCAAAGAAAGCGAGCGAGCGGAGAGCCAGAACAAACCAAGACAGATCAACTGACAACACATTTAAGTCAAAACTGAAGAGGATTAGCCCCAAATATCTCAGGGGAGAGGCATAAAAACACTCACCCCAATACAACTGGTGTTCACTGCATTTCTCTTTTGCAAAGCTTTTAGTGGCGACTCGATATATTGATGTGTCAAAGACGCTTGTTGCTAATAGCAATTAATGGATATGATGAACTTCCTTGATGTAGGCGATTCCCTCCTCTGATCAGAGTAAAGTGTGTTCAAAGGACTTTTTAAAAAAGAAAAGATGATTCAGAAGACTTTTATCTGCTTTCATCGGAGAACTCTGTGTTCTTATGGGGGTAGAAGAATCTCACACTCAGGCAGTCTAACACTTGCAAGCAAATGGGCCAAATATCAGCTCAACAGGAACATAAGATGCACACTTGGTGCTGAGTGGCTACCCATATCATCCCAAGCTTCACCACAGGCCTCTGATGTGCCAGGGAGGATTATCATGACCCCGGCACATCCCAAAAACTGGGATGGGAGAAGGGCAGCATGTGAGTAGCATGTATTCTGTGGGTTCCCATTTTGCAGCTCCCAAATCCATTTTTTTTTTAAAGAAACAGTTCCATGGACAATTTTTCAGCTCCAAATGTCAAAAAGTGACTCAAAATGGCTTCAGGTTTTGCTCCCAGATTTCCAAGTGGATGTAAAAGTTTGTTGTTTTTGTTTTAAAGAACTCAGACCAGTTGGAAATAAAGTCAGTAGTGATATAATGTCAGTTTGGAGGTGTTAGATCCCAACGTGCCTCTTGGGGGATAGGTTCAGGTGTGATTAATATCCCTAATTCCCTCTGCTATTGCTCACCCCTGGCCTAAACTGTGGCCATTTCTGCACTGGACTGTTACAGCGCGATGATTCCACTTGCAACCGCCTATGGAATCCTGGGGTTTGCAGTCGAGGGAGGGACCAGTGGAAATGGCCTGTATCAGCTTCTTCTTCTTTTTTTTAAGTAGCAATGGGGAAATCGTCAGAAATCTGAGAGTCTGGAGTAGAGCTGGCTCAGCCATAAATAGAAGTTGGACTTCCCTACCCTCCAACATTTCACAGAGGAAAACCTGGACATGAATGTCCAGAGAACATCAGAATGCAGTCAGGCGGGCGGTTTGAAGCCATTGCTCCATGTTCTAATCACTGAAGCCACAGAGAACAGGCTTGTTCCATCCTCCATATTACATCCCTCCAATGATTTAAACAGAACTGTAATGTTACCTCCTAACCTTGGCCATTTCCACACTGCATTGTTCTAGTGCTATTATTCCACTTTCAACATCCTGTGGGATTCTGGAGTTTGTAGTTTCCTGAGGCCAACGAGCTCTCTGACTGAGAATCCTAAAGGCTCCTTCCTAAACTGCAAAACCCAGGATTCCATAGGATGCTGAAAGTGGAATAGTAGTGCTATAACAGTGTAGTGCAGAAATGGTCCTTCTTTTCTCCAGGCTCAACATGCCCAGCTCCCTAAGCCACTCCTCCTTGGGCATGGTTTCCAGATCTTCTACCATTTTGGGCACCTTCCTCCGGACATGTTCCAGCTTGTCCATATCCTTCTTGAACTGTGGTACCCAGAGGTGGACACAGTATTCCAGGTGGGGTCTGACCAAGGCAGAAAAGAGTGGTACTATTACTTCTCCTGACCTAGGCCCTTTTCGCAGCACCGGCACTTGCGCGACGGAGGAGGGGGCTCACACGAGAACCCTCTCCCGAAATGCCGCCGCTTCCCCCACCTCCTTACCGCACGTGGAGTCTTCTTGCGCGACGGGCGCTCTTCAGCCATGCCCCCAGCTTCCGCAGCGCCCCCTGGGAGCTGTAGGCACCGCGGGGGGCGGAAGCAGGGAGGAAGTGCAACAGGCCCACCTGCAACGGCGCTCTACACTCCAGTAAGTGCAGGACGCCGCCGGGAGCCTTGCACGAGCGCCGTTTACTTTTGCTTCAAGCCGAAAATAAAAAAATCCGCGCTTGCGCCGCTTCAGCCCCGTGAGCGCCGCAGAAGTGAGAGTGCGTCGTGCAGAGCAACGCTCCCACTCCCGAGAGGCTCACGGGGCTATTTTGCGAGAGAAAGCCCGTGCGAAAAGGGCCCTAGACACTCTACTCCTATTGATGCAGCCTAGAATTGCATTGGCTTTTTTAACCGGCTCTTTTAGCTTTCTTCCTCTGAGCTATGCTAACAATAACATTATGAGGGACTAAAACTTTCACTTTGGATCCGACTCAGAGAAGCATCACTGCACCTTCTCTAAGCTCCCCCCAAGATACAAAAGCAAGCACGTCAACATGCCTTAGGAAATGGGAACAGCATGTATTTTGCCTGTGTGCTGATATAACCAAGCCCAGCATCTTGGTGTGATGCTATTCCTCAGAATGGCTGCGCTCACCGCACAACATGGGGAGGTTTGTGCTTATGCAACCTTAAAAGCCACGAACCTGCCGTGTTTTTCCATTTGGGATCATTTGGGGCGGAGGTCTGTTGGAGAAGCATCGACAGCATTTCAAAGCAAGGGATTGCCAAACAGACGTCAGAAGCCAGATTTACGGATACAGGGAGACCTTTTTTGTTAGGAGACTCTTGGCCTATTCGCGTGGACAGAGATGGGATGATTTCCATGTTGCCTTAGGTGGGGTTGCAAAAGCTGGACTTCGGCAGAGAAATGCAATCCTTTTTTTGAGATTGCATCTGTTTAACAAATTAATTAAGCTGAACAAGGGTGAGCTGACTGCCTTTGGACAGCCTATGCTTTGCTTTGTTTTGCTCCTCGTGCAAAACCAATGTGTTTCAGATTTATAAATGGAAGGTCCGGATGCAGCATCTTTTAGCACTTAAGGCAGAACACCTCTGTTTGGCCCATACAGAGGCAAGTATAGGGGTGAACACGCATCTTTTTGAAGAAGTATAACAGTTGGAATCCTCTTAATTTGGTACCCCTGTGGAAGTACTTTTACACATGACAATCCGTCCCATATACCTGGGTCCTCTGGGGGCCATTTACTTAAACTGGCCAAGAACAGACTGGCAATGGTCCCCCCCAGAGGACCTTCTCATTGGCCGCTGGAATCCTGTGGAATGACTGGCCAGGAGAGATTCAATGGCAAAATATGCTGTCCAAATTCAAAAAAGTGCTAAAGACCTCTCTCTTTCGGCAGGCCTACCCAGTCTATTTTTAAGTATACCTTTAGTTGTATTTGTAATTGCAGCTTTCATAGTATTGGTACTTTTAACTGTACTTAATTATGTTATATTTTAACTTGGATATATCTATGGCCATTTCCGCATGCGAGTGTTATAACGCTGTTATCCCACTTTCAACATCCTATGGAATCCTGGATTCCATAGGGTGGAAGGGGCCAGCCGCTTAATTAATTTGTTAAGCAGATGCAATCTCAAAGAAAGGATTGTATTTCTCTGCCGAAGTCCAGCTTTTGCAACCCTACCTAGTGCAACATGGAAATGGACCCTCCCGAAACTGCAAACTCCAGGATTCCATAGGATGTTGAAAGTGGGATAACAGCGTTATAACACTTGCATGCGGAAATGGCCTGTGTTTTGTGTTTTTAGGGTATTTTAGTTGCAATTTGTTTTTAATTGTATCTGTGTTGTACCCCATCTCAAGTCTGGGTAGAGGTTGTTGTTGTTGTTGTTGTTGTTGTTGTTGTTGTTGTTATTATTATTATTATTATTATTATTATTATTATTATTATACCTTTCTGGTTGTCATGTGATGAATGCATTCAGTTCCTGGTTGCATGTGCACGGTTTCTGAAATGCAACCATTTTAAATGGATGTAACTAGCACCGATGAGAGCCTTTGAATAAACTGGACTTACTGCTGTCTCGACTCACCATTCAACAGTTTCTTGATTCTTTATTTGTCTAAAGTATTTCTGAATTGCTTCCCAAGCTGGAAGAGCTCCTGAGGTGATGAACTTATAAAAAGTCGTATTAGAATAATGCAAAGATTAAAACATTTTTAAAATATACTCTTTAAAAACTCCTAAAAACAGTGTTAAAACAATCCTAGAATCCAGTTTTGAAAGAGTTAAAGCTTCACTTTCAAACACTGAATGCCCCGTCGAACAGCATTGTTTTGGCTGTCCATCAGAACCATAAGAGAGATGGGGCCAGCCTAACTTCCTTGAGAAGGGAGTTCCACAATGAAGACACTGTTGTAGAGGGAAGCCCTGCTATGTTTACCCAAAACAATATTTTGGGACATGCAAACAGGGCCTCCTCTGCTCATGTCAAGATTCTGGCAGGCTCCTATGGGAAGAGGTGATCTTTTAGATATCTGGCAAGGCCTCTAGGGCTTTGCAGGTCAACACTAGTTCCTTGAATTGAGCATGGAAATAAAATGGAAAACTGTGTCCAGTTCTAGGCACCGCCATTCAAGAAGGATATCGACAAGCTGGAACGTGTCCAGAGGAGGGCGACCAAAATGGTGAAGGGTCTGGAAGCCATGAAGCTCTATGAGAATTGGCTTAGGGATCTGGGTAGGTTTAGTCTGCAGAAGAGAAGGTTCAGAGGGGACATGGCAGCCATGTTGAAATATTTGAAGGGATGTCATGTCAAGGAGGGAGAGGGCTTGTTTTCCACTGTTCCAGAGACTAGTAGGACAAGGAGCAATGGATTCAAGCTGCAGGAAAGGAGATTCAGCCTGAACCTTAGGAAGAACTTCCTGATGGTCAGAGCCGTCCAGCAGTGGAATATGTTGCATGGGAGTGTGGTAGAGTCTCTTTCTTTGGAGGTTTTTAAACAGAGCCTCGATGGTCATCTATTGGGAGTGCTTTAATGTTGGTTCCTGGATGGCAGAGGGTTGGACTGGATGGCTCTGTGGGGTTTTCCAACTCTATAATTCTAGGATTCTATGAATAAGGCCTTGGTCAGATCCTATCTCTCCATGTGAGATGGTCTGGACACTAAGATCATCAAAAGAGGCCTTCTCTCAGGCCATTTCCGCATTAGCCAGTTATAGCGCTAGGATTCCACTTGCAACATCCTATGGAATCCTGGGGTTTGCAGTTTAGGGAGGGGCCTGTCCAGCCTATCCAATTTAGGGGCCCCTCCCTAAACTGCAAACCCCAGGATTCCATAGGATGTTGCAAGTGGAATCATAGCGCTATAACAGGCTAGTGCAGAGATGGCCTTAGTCTCACCACCGTCACAGGCACAGTTGGTAGGGATCCAAGATAGAGCCTTCTTGGTGACTACCCCTCGATGCTGGAAGTGCCTTCTGATGAAAGCCAAAAAATGTTCCCCTCCTTGCTTTCCTCCAGTCAGCAAGCAAAACCCTTTCTATTTTGAGATGCCTTTAAAACAGAAAGTTTGAAAAGAATGGGCTGAAGGGTGTCATTTAAAACAGAACTGTTTCAAAGAACTTTTTATCTTAGTTGCATTGTGTTCTTTGAAGTGTAGGCATGTGTTGTTTTAATACTGAGAACACTTTAATTCTGCTTGATGTTCATTTTTTTGTGTGTGTGTTTATCTCTATTGCTCTATTGTATTCCTACATGGCAGGGAGTTGGACTCAATGGCCCTTGTGGTTTCTTCTGGCTCTATGATTCTATGATTCTATTTAAAACTAGCATATATACCCGCCGTTGCCCGTGATGTTATTTTCTCATAGGTGATACTTGTTAGAAAGACGTGAGATCCTGTACCTCTAATTCCCCAAACTGTCTTGTCCAGTACCTGTAACTTTTGCCCATACTCCCCAATCCAATCTGTATTCAGAGTTATTAACACAGAGAGGTCGGGTTCCAGAGGGAATACGCTGCCCTCCTCCTTGCTACTAGGCCTCGTCTCCATAGCAAGAGTTCTTCAAGAGTTCTGGCTGAGAATTTTGTTCTGGCTTCAAGTATCTTTAAGAGTTCTGGCTGAGGTCCAAGAGTTCTGGCTGAGAATTTTTAAATGCCCTTCCCTAAACTGCAAACCCCAGGATTCCATAGAATCTTCCTAGGCAGCCAATCATGTGAGGTTTTTTTCACCTCACACAGCCAATCCTATGAGGTTTTTGCCTAACACAAACAAACAAACTTTGACTTTTACATATCAGATGTTAAGCTGCCTTGAGCCCTAAGTTTTGGAGAAAGGCAGAATAAGAACAACAACAAGGACAATCATTTCAACATGAATAATATGCTATTGGTTGAGATGAGCAGGAAGGACAGGAAATGAAAGCTAATGCATGAGTCTGTACATTCTAATTCCAGAATTCTTTTAGAAATTCTCTATAGAATTCAGGGTGTGTGAAAAATGGAACAGAGGAAAAATAAAGAATGGGAAGAAGAAGATCCTTTTCGTATGTACTCACCGTCTGTCCAAGTTTGGATTCTTATCAATCCAAAATTTCATCACCTACACAACTGTTTGCAAGCCCAGGAGAGTCCCAAGATTTGCAAAATTACAGAAAGATGAATTGTGGGGGGGGAGGGGAGACATACGAGGGGAGAAACTATGAAAATGGGACTGAGTGGAGGGTGGAACTAACAAGTAGAAGTTAATAGAGTTAACTATAATTTAATAACTTTTGCAGGTAACAAGAGTACAATGGGGAAAAAAGAAAAGAAACCACATTTTAAAAGTCATAAGACAACTAAAAGCAAAGTTACTTTATCAGTGTAACATGTAATGGCTTATAGTTACTTTGAAAAGTTACTTTTAAAGGGCATTTTCTTAGGCTTTTTCACAGGAGTTTGTTTTCCATGTTTTATTTATGCTTTTATCCATCTAAGAAGATTTTTTTTTCCCTCTTGAAAATGTAACAGAAAATGGTGTGAAAGTAATAAGTCATAGGCCATTTCCGCACTTGCCTGTTGTAGCGCAATGATTCCACTTTCAACCTCCTCTGGAATCCTGGGGTTTGCAGTTTTGGGAGGGGCCGGCCGGCCCCTCCCGAAACTGCAAACCTCAGGATTCCAGAGGACGTTGAAAGTGGAATCATTGCGCTATAACAGGCTAGTGAGGAAGCTCCCCAAATTCCCCAGCCCACACAGCAATTGAACATGCCAGCTGAGAATTCCTGTCTTTTCAAAATGTAACTTCTCCAAGCACCGGATAATGCAAACCTTCAGACCTCAGCACCTCCGTCCCACAAATCTTCCTTTCCCTGAGTCGAATAGATACCTGACCCTTTTCTATTTTTCTTTGACCTCCTTTCCAAACTTTGGATTTGTAGCTGTGCTCTAAATCATTTTCCAATGGTCTCCTAAGGTTCGGTGGAAACTTTGGCCGACAGTTAAAAAAAATAAAAAAATAAAAGAGGAAAATCATTTGGGAAGTCTGAGTACGACACTGGGTTTATTTCTGGAAGATTATTCCATTCCACTTTTAGCAAAGAGTGGGAATTCTGAGTTCATGCAAGTTTTCTTCTTTTGTTTTTTCTGGTTATGCATAGCTGGGGATTCTCCTTCTGCCAAGTGGAGAGGTAAAATTGCAAAAGTAAAATGGAACTGGATGGTGTGTTTGCATTTGGGATGGGCTCACGAGCTTCCACGGTCCCTGTCTGACCTGGGCCCTTTTCGCATTGAGGCTTCTCGCGCGAGCGGGGGAGGGCGGCTCGCGCGAGAAGGCTCCTCCGGGAGGCTGCTGTTTCCCCACTCCTTCCTTCCGCAGGCGAAGGAACTAGGGGTGAAGCGGCAGCCTCGCGCGAGCCGCTCTCCCCCCCCGGGCGAAGCAGGAGGCTGTGCGTCCGTCCCCCCCTCGCGTGCACGAAGCAGGAGGCTGTCGCGTCCGTCCCCCCACCCGCGCGAAGCAGGAGGCTGTGCGTCCGTCGCGCTAGCACCCCACCCCGCCCCTTCCTTCCACAGGGGCGGAGGGAAGGAAGCACAACCTGGCCGCCTCCCTGACGCTCCGCACAGGAGGTAAGTGTGCGTGGGTGCCGGGAGTGTTGCGCGAGCGCGGGTGATTTTCGCTTTGAGGTGAAAATCAAAAAACCCACGATCGCGCCGCTGCAGCCCCGTGAGCGCGGCGGAAGTGGGAGTGCGTTGTGCAAAGCGACGCTCCCACTCCAGCGAGGCTCACGGGGCTGTTGCGCGACAGAAAGCCCGTGTGAAAAGGGCCCAAGATACGGTCAGTATAGTTTGAGCCAACACGATCTTGCTTTCCTTCTTGCAAAGGATTAGACTGAAGTGAGGAACTGTTGATGTTGTTATCAATATTATATTCAATAATATGCCACTTTTCTCCCAATAATGGGACTCAAGGCAACTGGCCAGATATTTAAAACAATACAAATTAAGAAGCAACATAAAACATTTGTTAAACTATAAATATAAGATTTAAAAAACAGTTAATTGCTTTTATGAAGTTAAAAGCATCACGTACTAAAAATATTAACATACATTAGATTAAACCAACTTTATTTTTTTTAATTATTATTTTTATTAAAATCAGTCAATATTTCCAAGTATACCTTCTAATAAAACGTATTTGATTTTCAATTGCATAAAATGCAATTCATTCTTTTTTACATATATAATTTTATTCAAATTTCAACAAATAAAACAAACAGTAATTTCTGCAATGTTACATGTAATGTTTTTCCTTCTTCCTTTCCTTTCTGGATTGCAATTATTGATATTCCCTCTATTTGTTATATCATGTTATTGTGATAAAATGTTAATAATGTATAATTTGTTAGTTCCTGCTATATATCTCTACTTTACTTGCTACATGATATTTCATTAACTGTTAACTGTATAATAATTGTTATCATAAAATGCAATTAATTCTTTGAATTACTTTTCCCATGCTAGTATGATAAGGATCCTCTATATCTTTACAGAGATTAAATAACTTCACCTTGCACAAACTTTCGGTTTTTTTACACGATCCTTAATTACAATCTTTAATTATTTTTCATAGTACATATTTCCCACTTCCCACACACTCTTGTTTGGATGAGTTACTTTATATCCACCGCCTCTCATCATTTGTCTCTTTGTTCTAATTTTGTTTTTAATTTGTTTTTAATAATTAATGTGTTTTAGGGGGATAGAAGGGTTGGTGGGTGGGGAGGATGGGGTACATTTTAATGTTTTAATGTATTTATATATTTTTGTAAAGCCGCCTCAATCCACTGGGAGAGGCGGGATAAAAATAAATATGACCATCATCATCATTATTATTATATCTGTAAATTTCCTCTATTATTGTCTTATTCCTGATGACTTGCCTGCGTCTTATGCAATATTTATAATTCATCATTTTCTATCTTTCAATCCTCTTACAATAGCACTTTCCCCCCCAAACTTGTTTAACATTGTAATGCCCAATTTTGTTTCATGTAATTTTTCATTGGTAGAAGATTAGACCAACTTTAAAAACTAAACCACACAGCATGAAAAGTCCAACTTCACCCAGCTGTCAAAAATCTGATGGCACAAAAATGTTTTAACCTGCCAACAGAAAGAGAACAGGTATGGGTACCTTCCTTTCTAGGGAGGGAGTTCCAAAGGAAAATGCCAATCATCTAGTGCTGTAGGACTGAAGATCCCATCAGCCCTGGCCGGCTTACTCAACAATGATGGATGATGGGAACTACAGTCTCCACGGGAAATGACTGCTGGACCAGACAGGTTTGGTCTGATCTAACATTGCTCTTTCTTAGGTTCTTAAACCCTTGCCCACATACTCAGAAATGTTCCCTATTTTTCAGTAAGTCTTAATTCCATGTAATTGTGTGTAATATTGCAACATTAGTCACTCTAAAGGCCATTTCTGCACTAGCCTGTTATAGCGCGATGATTTCACTTTCAACCTCCTCTGGAATCCTGGGGTTTGCAGTTTCAGGAGGGGCTGGCCGGCCCCTCCCGAAACTGCAAACCCCAGGATTCCAGAGGAGGTTAAAAGTGGAATCATCGTGCTATAACAGGCTAGTGCGGAAATGGCCTCAGAAACTCTCTTGATTTTCCCAATCTCATCACACAAAGGAAATTACCATGGTGGAGCTTCGTTATTGCTCCAACACCCATTGTTCTCTCCAGGAAAGGATTAGCCCTCCAGGTACTTTTCCCCCTACAAATAGTCCCAGTTTTTGAGTGGTTCTTTGGATCACTCCCCGTCATCCCAGCAGACCGTTTCTCCATCTGTTGAGTGATCCCCTCAGCCCTTTCTGTGCTGAGTCCAACTTCTCCGCTGCCTTCTCGGACCCCAGACTTCAGGAAAAGGTGCAGTATTACCCCAGCTACAACCCCTTCAATATTCCCCTGTCCAATTTCCTCTCTTTTGCTTCTTAATAGCTCTTGGGTGCGTGTGTGAGTGATTGCATTGGTGCGTGAGACTTTCATTCAATAAAATCATTTATTGGACATCTTCGTTTGGTTTTTGGCTTGGCCTGACCCCGTAAAAACTGGGTAAAAAGACCCCGCTAGGTTGCCCTGCCTCTCACATTGCTATTGCTTGTGCTCTGGCTAGTTTCCATTCCCCATCACGTGGAGCACATTGGGGTGTCCCCCAAGGGACCCCAGAAATCAGGGTAACACTCTTTATGGGTCCTTTGATGCTCTTGCCATTGCATAGTTCTGTCTTCGTTGCTCATCAGTTTTCTAAACGCTCTGCTGTATTACACTGGTTTAACCATCACAGCTTAGAAGCAGAACCTCCATATGCGGATGCAGCATAACACTGAATAAGATAAGGCAGCAAACTGAGAACTGCTGCTTTGGTAGTACATTTATGGACTCCTTGGCATAAATTTTCCAATCAATTTAGGAAGGCTGGTCCATCAGGACTCCTCTTACAAGTTGGGTTCAGGGTTTAGGAAAGTTACTTTCCCTACCAGCCATACTCTGGGACATTTATTTTATTTCAAAAAATAATTTTCCCAAGCTCTAGTTACATTCTTATATGGCTTGCTAAAGAAGGACTCCTCTACCAGTACAATTTTGCAACGTGCAACTGACAGGCCCATTTTTCAAACCACTGCAAGGTGGGATTATCCATTCTGGCAGATTTCTCCCCAAACGCCACTACATTCCGTCTGATCATTAATCAGAACCTTGCCCGTTGAACAGAACCCAAAGTACACACATTACATTTCCTCTGGGTCTTCTCCAAACTTCCACTCTTTTGATGAGGATTTAATTTCCTTCCTTAAGTACAAGACAGGCAGACAGGACATCTTGAGTCTCATGGACTCATTTCTTTGAGGGCTTATTTAAGATAAAATAAAATCAGAACTTCCATCAGCACTTCAGTCACGAATCCCAATAGGAGACAGATGTCACCCACAAATGGCTCCCAGGCCATTTCCACACTAGCCTGTTATAGTGCTATTATTCCACTTTCAACATCCTATGGAATCCTTGGGTTTGCAATTTAGGGAGGGTCCTCCCTAAATTGCAAACCCAAGGATTCCATAGGATGTTGAAAGTGGAATGATAGCACCATAACAGGCTAGGAGCCCTCGTGGCGCAGTGGTTAAATGCTAGTACTGCAACCACAAGGTTGTGAGTTCGATCCTGCCCGACTCCAAGGTTGACTCAGCCTTCCATCCTTCCGCAGGTCGGTAAAATGAGTACCCAGCTTGTTGGGGCAATTAGCTAAAATACATTGTAAACCGCTTAGATAACACTCAGTTGATAAGTGGTATAGAAATAAATGCTATTGCTATAGTGTGGAAATGGCCCCAATATCAATTTTCTTCTCCAAGGAAAAAGAGCGAAAGAGGAGAAATGTAGAGTTCAAGAAGCTGTAGATAAGTAACCTTGAAAGTCAAGGACCTTGACTCAGGGCCACTTGTAAACCCTAAAATGAATGCAACACAATCAAAGGTGATCTTGTAATTTGCCAACATTTAATTCTGGACTCAATGCCATGTTACTGCTTTTCTAATATTGAAGACAGTCTTGTGCCAATGTGAGATGTGTGTGTCATAGAATGAGCTTGTGTTAAGGATGGGAAGAAATAAGTGAGTCCGTACATCATGGGGAAAAAGGCTGTTGGTTTCTTTACAGCTTTCAGCACTCTTCTAGCAGAAGGTTTGATATACTGGGTAAGAAGCCAGACAACAACTTTATTGTTTAACTTATGCAAGAACAGAGAAGCAATTGGAAATGCCTGACTTCACCCTGAAGCTACTAAGTCTAGTGCCACCTAGCCACTAAACTAGGGAATGACATTATCCATCACTAAATAATATATTGTTTGTCACCACCAAACTTTTGAAATATGTTATCAGCATGGTTCCTTGGTTTGCGTCCCAGGTTGTTTAAAAAAACTCCAACATTGTATTTTGATAAACCTGAGATTAGAGGATTCCAGCAACTTCAAACATGGCCTGAATTCTATCGGTAGTCTCAAGTAGCGTTGACCTGTTGAATCAATTACTGAATTGTGAGCCAACATATAGTTATATCCCATTGATATCATAGGTCTTCTCTAGTTGGGACTAACAGCAAGATTTAGGTCTATACAGCAAGATTTAGGTCTATACATTTCTACCAGTCTCAGTTGTAAATTGAGTCTGTTGCCCACAGCTGAATGCTCATAGCATGTACCATGATGATGATCCCACCAAGACTTGGAAAACTACCTTTTTTTTTTGGACTATAACTCTCAGAATCCCCCAACCAGCATGCCAATGGTTGCACTTCTTGTGAAATTCTGTGATATTCACTCCAAAAAGTAACTTTGCCAGGCTCGGGCTCAAACTCGAATTTCCCTGTCGTTCCTGCATTTCAGTGGTGTGAGATGGGAACACCAGTCATAAAGGAATCATGTCATATCATTTGAATCCTTTTGACTCAACATTATTGGGGGGGAAAGAAGAGATATGTGGCAGCATTGACCATTACTTCATAAAAATGTGTCACTTGACTTAGGTTTTCTAGGATAATGCTACTCAAAGTGGTGGCCCCAGAACTGGTGCTTAGTCCCTAAGCCAGTGGTTCTCAACCTTCCTAATGCCGCAACCCTTTAATACAGTTCCTCATGTTGTGGTGACCCCCAACCATAAAATTATTTATTTATTATTTACAAGGCCTCCCCCCCAGCAAAGACCGCCTCGCCGGCCAGGAACAGGAGTGGGCGGCAGGGAGCGAAAGTGGAGCCGCATGTCTCCCCTGGGAAAAAACTCCAAGAACCCCCTGGGCTCTGCTTCTGCTTCGCTCTCGTTTCCGCTGGGGGGGGCAGTGTGGGAAAAGTTTCCAGAGTGTCACCCCTACCCGGTGTGTGTGTGTGTGAATTCCAGCACCTTTGTCTTTTGCACCGGGCACAGCTCGCCCCCCAGAAAAGCGCCGCTTTGCGGCCCCCTGGCCCTTCCACAGTGCCCCCCTCCGTGGCGAGTGGGGCAGGAGCCGTGGTGAGGAGGGAGTCTGCCCCCCGTGCTGCCGCTCCCCCCCCCCCCAAGCTGGCCCATCAGATGGGAAATTCTCCTGGTAGTGTAGAAGGGGAGTGATTTCAGTCCCTTCCGAACAGGGGGCAGGAGGACGCGAGCGCATGGCTCACGCTTGCGCACCACCACCGAGGAGGGGAATGGAGCCTAAGACCATCGGAAATACGTATTTGAGACTATTTGGCTTTTCCTTGGTCAGGCTCTACAGAGGGGAGGTATCTGCTTCTGAAGGTTTGCCTGCCTTAAAAGAGGATATAGATGCTTCTCAGACATCTTCTGGCCACTATGTGGCCATGAAGAGGGCAGTACAGGGGGAAAGGAAGGAAGGAATATAATTCCAGCCATTGCAGGGGGGAGAAGATATATGCTAACAGAAACTGTACTTAAGCCAGTGAATGTCACTATTGGTCGAATGCCTCTAATCCAAAAATCCAAAATCCAAAATGTTTCAGTTTCCACAGGTTGAGAACCACTGCCATAAACCGTAAGCTTATGGTTTCCTTTCCAGAAAAAGAAGAAATAATTGTACTCAATGGGAACAAAATTAGTGCCGCTCCCTGGCACACTGGAGAATGTAGTCGGTCTCTCATAGAATCATAGAAACGTAGAGTTTCACTGTTCAACAGCTCTTATAGGAAGAAAAAAATTCTTCCTAATGTTTAGGTGGAATCTCTTTTCTTGTCATTTGAATCCCTTGGTTTGTGTTCTAGTCTCAGAAAACATGCTGGCTCCATCTTCCAGAGACCATCCTTTCAGATATTTAAAGATAGATGTCATGAAAGCTCTCAGTCTTCTCTTCTTCAGACGAAACATAACCAGCTCCCTCGTCATTCCTCGTAACGCTTGGCTTCTAGATTCCTGATCACCTTGGTTGATTTTCTCTTCCCACATCAGAGCGCCTGAAAAGTGCTGTTCTAAAACATTCTGAATCAGCAGGAGAAGGTCATGGCATCCAACACATGGTCAATGATTTGCTATTTTGATTCATGAGCTGGAGAAGATCTACAAAGAATGTTGTTGATATCTTCCTTTTCCTTGCCTGATTGCTGATGGGAAGCACATGTGTTAACTAAGAGCAAACACTTGAAGAACATCCAAGAACATTTTCTCCTAGCAGAAAAAGACACCCCTATACTTCTATGTAAGGTGCATAGAACCAAGACTTGAGAAGAGTCGACGAATCAAGTTAGACCTGTCTGTAGATCCCAGCAGTTCTATCCAGGCTTAGCATGCAGGGAAATGTAGAAATATTTGGGAGTACCTACATCACTGCTTTGAGACAACTAGTATGAGATCATCTGAAGATGTTCTCCTCACCCCATCTCAGAAAAGTACCTTTATTTACATATACACACACACACACACACATACATACATAACGGAGGTGGGACCCAAGTCTAAACACAAGATTCATTTATGTTTCATATACACCTTATGCACATAACCTGAAGGTAATCTTACACACTATTTTTAATAATTTTGTGCATGAAGCAAAGTTTGTGTACACGGAACCACCAGAAAGCAAAGGTGTCACTATTTCAGCCACACATGTAGGCAATCTCTGGTTGTTTGGCACCACCATCATTTGTTTCAGAAACTGAAACATTTTGGGTTTTGGATTTTTGGATTAGAGGCATTCAACCAATAGTGACATTCACTGGCTTAAGTACAGTTTCTGTTAGCATATATCTTCTCCCCCCTGCAATGGCTGGAATTATATTCCTTCCTTCCTTTCCCCCTGTACTGCCCTCTTCATGGCCACATAGTGGCCAGAAGATGTCTGAGAAGCATCTATATCCTCTTTTAAGGCAGGCAAACCTTCAGAAGCAGATACCTCCCCTCTGTAGAGCCTGACCAAGGAAAAGCCAAATAGTCTCAAAGTGATAACAGTGTCCATAGAAGCAGAGAAATAATCCAGATAGTCCAAAGTCAAAGGAAGCAAATAGTCTTGAGCTGAGTCCAAATCCAAGACGGGAATTGCCAGAGAGATTAGTCCAGATTCAAGCCAAAGGTCAAAGATACACAAGCTGATCTTATCACGCAATGTTACCAGGAAGTGTTGGATCTGTTCTCCACAACACCAGAATGGCCCAGGTTGAGGGAACTCAAGGAGATAAGCTCCTTGAGAAAGCCAATGTAATTCTTGGCTGCATCAATAGGAGTATGGTGTCTAGATCGAGGGAGGTATCAGTACCACTCTACTCTGCTTTGATTAGACCTCATCTTGAATTCTGTGTCCAGTTCTGGGCACCCCAATTCAAGAAGGACATGGTCAAGTTGGAGCAAGTCCAGAGGAGGGCAACCAAAATGGTGAGAGGCCTGGAAGCCATGCCCTATGAGGATAGACTTAGAGAGCTGGGTATCTTTAGTCTGCAGAAGAGAAGGTTAAGAGGGGACATGATAGCCATGTTTAAATATTTGAAGGGATGCCATGTGGAGAAAGAAGAGGGCTTGTTTTCTGCTGCTCCAGAGACCAGGACAAGGAGCAATGGATTCAAGCTGCAGGAAAGGAGATTCCACCTGAACTTCAGGAAGAACTTCCTGATGGTCAGGGCTGTCCAGCAGTGGAATACGCTGCCTCGGAGGTAGTGAAGTCTCCTTCTTTGGAGATTTTTAAGCAGAGGCTGGATGGCTATCTATCGGGAATGATTTGAAGGTGTTCCTGCATGGCAGGGGGTTGGACTGGATGGCCTCTGGGGTCTCTTCCAACCCTACGTTTCTATGATTCTATGATTCTAAGTGTAAAGATATATCATTAAGCACTAAAGCAAGACTCATTCACTCTCTAGTATTTCTTATTTCTATATGTGGTTGTGAAAGTTAGGCAGTAAAGAAATTTAAGAGAAAGAAGATCAACTCATTTAAAATGTGGTGCTAGAAAAGAGTTTTGCAGGTACCATGGGCTGCTAAAGAGACAAAAGAATGGATCCTAGAGCAAATCAACCCTGAACTATCCCTAGAAACTGAGGTGACTAAACTGAGGCTGTGTACTTTGGACTTATCATGAGATAACATGACTCATTGGAAAAGAGATTAACACTTAGGCTATTTCCACACTAGCCCGTTGTAGCGCTATGATTCCACTATCAACATCCTATGGAATCCTGGGGTTTGCAGTTTCGGGAGGTGCCAGCCAGCAGTTTCGGGAGGGGCTGGCCTCTCCTGAAACTGCAAATCCCAGGATTCCATAGGTTGTTGAATCATAGTGCTATAACAGTCTAGTGTGGAAATGGCTTTAGTAAAGTGGAAGACTATCCTACAGGAGATGGATCCAAGCAAAGAAGCCACGGCTGCCCTGAGTTCACAAGATCTTATCAGGGCAATTGATGACCAGGGTTTTTGGAGGTCACCATAAGCTGAAGTCAACTTGATGGCAAACAAGAGACAGGGCAGGGCGTCATGTTCCAGTCCCAGGACTCAGGTGCAAACACAGACCGGATGCGCCCTTCCAACAGCCACAACACAGAGACATGGGCCATTTCTGCACAGCAATCCAGGTGGCCCCTCCTGAAATTGCAAAGCCCAGGATTCCATAGGAGGTTGAAAGTGGAATCATCGCGCTATAAAAGCATGCCGTGCAGAAATGGCTTTGAACAGGACAGTACTTACTGCAGTCAGCATAGGTGGATAAGAGAGAGTCCAAAAAATTCACAGCATTTATAGAGAAGACACATTAATTAGGCAAAGAGCTGGGGAGGCTGTTGGCTCATAAATACAGGGAATGGGGACGGGGGAAATTTGTTGCAGGCAATGGGTGTTACCAGTGGAAGCAACACATTCCTTGTTTGGATTCCTGACTTGTGTTCCTGGAAACCTTGACCCTCGCTTTGCATGCTGACTACGCTGCTGGAAACCTCCTTTGGACTAACACTCAGAATTTATTACTGATTTGGACTGCTGGAAAAATACAAATGGTAGTTGGCTGACAAACTTTTGTAAATCTTGTCTGTGGCTTTTACAAAGGCTCTGTTGGAAAGCTGCAAATCTTGGCTGGCTGCAGGCACAGGACACAGTGGCCTATCTGCCTGTACTGCCACTGTACTGACTGGCAGAGGATTTCAGACATGGGTCAAGATTTCTAAGGCCATTTCCGCACTACACTCTTATAGCACAATTATTTCACTTTCAACATCCTATGGAATCCTGGGGTTTACAGTTTTGGGAGGAATGAATCTGGGACCTTTAAATGCCAACCATGTGCCATGCCACTAAACTATAATTAATCCCTTAAAAGATACCATAATAAAGATAAAACCATGGGTCCAAATTCTGTTCTAAATCCTAACTAGAGTAGACCTATTGGATCCATTTATCTATGCAATGATTCACCATTCAACAGCTGGTTCAATTAGTCTATTTTGGTGGGGACTAACCAACAAGATTCTAGTCCATTTGAATAATATAAATTCAGACTTGAATAAAACAGATATAATCAATAATATTGTAACATCATAAAATAATAAAATAAACTTTAATGTTTGATGCATTTGGAGAATAATAAGTAAACAATCAATTTGAAATCTGGCACGATTAAGATGCATAGATGCTGCAGCTCAACCCAACCTTTTTCACGTACATACCAACCTTTAATTTCGCGGGCAGCCTTTCCTGGAATAATATTTCTAGGGGCACTTAACCCCCCGTTCACCCACTGCTTGCACGAAGCCTCTGATGTAGATAATTAAAGCCCACTAAATCCTCTTATGTGTGTCGCCTTTCAGAATGGAGTGAGATCATATCATTTCAATTTTCCACGGACAATCTCTCCATTATATGCAAGGGAGACATTAATTGTGGAGTTAGAGTAGATTGCTTTGTGGGTTCAATAAATGCCTTTTAACCTCAGATTCTCTCTCTCTGATAGGACTCATCTCTGGATCTTAAAATCTGGCTGCATCTTACTTTCATAACATCGCCATAGGCTCAGCACACTGGCCAAGGAACTAGTCAAAAATTGTTGGTTGATGGCAATATAATACGGACTGGCATTCAGGATTGCGCTAAAGATGCACAGCCTAGAGGTATGGATTCGTAACTGCTCTTTGCTCAGCAAGACTGCATAGTCTTAATGTAAAATAATGCAAACAGCTCTCCTTAAGAGTTAGTGTAACTGGAGAAGGAGACTCCACCATAATCCCAGGAAGCAGCGTATTCACCGTTGAACTGCTCATACTATCAAGAAATTCTTCCTAATGTTTAGGTAGAATCTCTTCCTGTAGTTTAAAGTCATTGCTTTTGCCTCGATCTTTGGAGCAGCAGCAGACAAGCTTCTGAGTGCATGAGAAAGCGAGTGTGGCAGAACCATAGTGCTGGAAAAGACCACAAGGCCAGTCTAGTTCAACCCAATTCTGCCATGCAAGAATACACAGCCAAAGCACTTCTGAAAGATGGCCGTCCAGCCTCTGTTTAAAAACCTCCAAAGAAGGAGACTCCACCACACTCCGAGGCAGCTGTGTATTCCGCTGTCAAACTGCTCTTACTGCTTTCATGCTTTGGTGGAATCTCTTTTCCTGTAGTTTGAAACCATTGCCCTGTGTCCTAGATACTTTTCGCACAGCATTTGCCATGCGAAAGGGCCCCTCAAGCATCCCGTGAATGTGAGGAGCAGTCCACACGATGCACTCACAATTACGCGATGCTCCAGGGTATGGCAGGTGCCGCTCGTGCACTTTTTCATTTTCGGCTTTGAGCCAAAAATGGTGTGTGATCGTGCATTGCTTTGGGGCCCCATGTGCACTTGCCGTGCGTGCAGAGCTCCGGAGCTGCGGCACTCGTGCTTCCTGCCCCAGCGCAGCCTGGGAAACTCCCAGGCTGCACTGCAGAAGGAAGAGCCGGGGCTCTCGCACGAGTGGGCGGCAGCTGCGGAGCTGAAAGACCCGGGACACGAGAGCCTCTCTCTGGAGGCTGCTTGTGTGATCCCTGCACCCCAGCTCCATGAAAAGGTGCATTGCGGAAAGGGCCCTAGTCTCTGGAACAGCTACTTTGTTTCTTGTAATTAACACCATAGGTACCATCATAAGGATCAGATAAGTGTCTTCTGCATCAACTCTTACTGACCAATTTCTTTACAAGTTCAAATGTTCAACCCTCCATTGAGAATAGCCCAGTGGTGTAGCTTGGTGTGAGTGGCATAGTGGTGGTGAGGGGTGGAGCAGGGGACAGAGCTATGGCACATGTGGGTGGGGCTATGGCATATGTGGGAGTGACTAGGACCACATGGGCGTGGCTACAAAACATGTGGGCAAGGCTATGGAGCACAGGGAGGAGGTACAGTGCATGCGGAGGGGGCTATGGTGTGTGAGGAGGCAGGGAAGGAGTGGGGGTGCCCTCCAAAAATGCCTCCCAGGGCGCACTGCCTCCTCCCCCCATCCCTATGTGAGTGGAATAGCCATGTGATATTGCAGTAGGAATGTGGAAAACAGCGTGTGCGTGTGTGTGCGCGCGCGTGTGCACAGAGAGAGAGAGTTCAGGACATGGGCCAAATTAATTGTGGATCGCTCTGACCCAATCTGCACCTAGAATTTGAATCGAGATTTGGAAATCCAAATGGTTAATCTTCCCATTGACTTGATTGGGAAAAACCAAACTGCTATAACTTTCTGCCTGTCTGTCTGACCATTTCCGCACTAGACTGTTATAGCGCTATGATTCCCCTTGCAACCTCCTATGGAATCCTGGGGTTTGCAGTTTTGGGAGGGGCCAGCCGGCCCCTCCCAGAACTGCAAACCCCAGGATTCCATAGGAGGTTGCAAGGGGAATCGTAGCGCTATAACAGTCTAGTATGGAAATGGCCTCTGTCTTCTCTTGGTTTTTGAGACATGCCTGAAGTTAAAAAGATATTTAGTACTGTGGAAGCTTCAGACAGGGAGCTTCAGAGGGTTTATGCTAGACACTTTTAAAAGACTGCTTTAAAAATATACTTTTTTAAAAAATCCCTGAAACTCCCTCAGGACAGGAGGAGATCATCAGTCAAGCTACCAAAGTTAAAAAAAGGGAATTAATTAAAAACTTTAATTTGAATCAGTTTAAAAAGATTTAAACCACAGTAATGCAGATAAAAGTACAGATGGAGCTGCAACAGCTAGTTAATTGCCAAAGCCCTCTCTAAACAAAAAGATCTTTGCCTGGTGGAGAAAAAAAGCAGGGAGAGGACCAACCAAGCTTCCCAGGCATGAGGGTTTCCAAAATCTGGAAGCAGCCAATGTCTCCCATGTCCTTACCAGATGTCCCTGGGATGGCGGTTGGCTTAACAAAGATATTATCACAGCATGGTACTCCTATGCTTCTGTAAACACCGTTCTATTTCCTTTGGCTTTTTCCTGATTTCTTCTTCAGTGAGGACCTGTCCTGGCTTCTTCCCTTCTGACACCCAAGAGGGAATTAGCTCTTAAGGAGAGATAAGATAAACAGGGCTTGGGAAAGATAGCTAGAAGCCATACTTCTTAAGTGAACAGTAAGTGACGTCAATGGATTTGCTTCTGGCCCTACCTGTAGCTTTTTCTGGCTCCTCCATCTGCAGCACAGTTCCCAGATCTTGGAATATCATCACCATTCTCCAGGCCCCAGAATACAACCAAGCTTGGAAATAGAAATGTGAAGACATCTCACTGTATCTCACCAAATTACTCAGGGCCTTTCCGCCCTACATTGTTATAGTGCTATTATTCCACATTCAACATCCTCTTAGATTCTGGGGTTTGTAGTTTCCTGAGTTGAGGATCCTACATGCCCCTCCCTAAATAGCAAACCCCAGGATTCCATAGGATGTGGAAAGTGGAATAATAGCACCATAACAGAGCAGGGTGGAAATGGCCATAATCTATCCATGTTTTTTTTCTCAAGCTGGCAGTGTTAATTCGCACAATAGTTTTCTGTTCTTCTGTGATAAACAATTATACTTTTTTGCAAAAAACAGTCATCAGTAAGGCAACCAGCTCCACTGTTTGCCTTGGAATGTAACATGCACACGGTAGCTTGATTCAGTCCAAGAACACTGAATTCCAAAAGTGGCCAAAGGAAACGCAACCCTCTGAGATGTGGCTATGTGTGTGTATGAACCATTCCGAGTGAGACATATGGGAAAGCATTTTCTGGTTTCCTGTGCTGCAGCCTGAGCCATTTTCGTGATTCCATTTGAGGTCATTCTTCATGTTACTGCCTTTGGGAGCATGGATCGTTTAGCTACGGCATTGGGAGAGGAGTCTGAGGATCTGCAAACACGCCGGATTTACACGGGCAAATCCCCATGGAACATCAAATGCAGACTGAAAATCATTTCCATACGATGTTCTGCTTCCCATTTTCAATCAGTTGCCACCTGGATTAGGTTGTCCATCTGAATTCAGGAAACAACAGCAGGAGCAGAGTTTTGGCTTCTGTTTCTGTGGATGAGTATTAAAATGTTGGAAGCACTTCATTGCAAACTGCAACATTTTGGAGTGCTTCTGTGCACAAATTCATTCATATAAATAACAAACCAACAGAGTCAGGAAATAAATACAGGTTAGACTGCGCACACAGGGAGACCAAGATTCAGATCCCTGCTTTAGCTTCTGGAAATCCAGTGGTGATTTTGGGCAAGTCACACACTCTCAGCTCGCCAACTGGATTTTGGCCAAAACCTTTAAGATTATAACATCAGACCAATAAATAGCTGACTACTCAGGGATTCAAAACCAGACCCTGAAGAGTTAAACACTCACTGTTCTGGGCTTGGATGAGCAAATCTATCTGATTGGGTTTCCCCCCCCTATGTTTTAAGTTTTCAAATATTTTAATTTCATAGAGTAAGACTTGTCAAAATTATGGTAAATTTCTCATCAGAAACTAATGGAAATGTAAGTCTCACCCACCCCTACTTGTTGTTTCCTTCGCTTTTATTCAAGACGCATCTAAATGTAGATTAATTATTGAGAAGACATCTCTACTCAACAGCACCATTAGAGATGGAAGGGAAATTCACTCCATTAAACTTTTTTTTTTTAAATAAGAGGATTTACCTCATCTGTGCCTTCCAGAATGAACAGAGAAATGAACATAATTTGCAATCAGAAATCAGTGCTGCATTCCAAGGAGGAAAGCAAAAAAGAGAAGGAGAGGTAGCATTTGGATATTTGAAAAAGGTTCAACCCGTGCACCTAGATTTTCTGCAAATCATGCAGAAGGATGCTTTAATCAACAAAGGCATAGGCCCATGTGACCCAGGCTGTGGAACTCCCTTCTACTGGAGGCTAGATTTCCTGGCTCTCTTATCCCCAAACGTGGTTGACTTGGAGGTCCACCCGTGATGCCAGTACCTTTGTGCAAAGGTGGGGAATATTAGCTCAAAATAGGAGCAATGTTGCGGGGGGGGGAGGTAACTTAGCGAGATCATTTACACCTATGTTTACCAGTATTTCTGCAGGAAAGAACCAGCCAGTAAACTTTAAAGTGTTTTATTGGGGGAATTGCAATCACACACGTGAGATCCAAGCAGTCGTGCAATCACACAAGGCTAACTGAAGCAAAAGGGGAGAAGGTTTTGGACAACGAGGTTTCGGGGTGTAGTGGGTGATATTTCCCAGTTTAGAAGAGCAGCGAAGAAGCAGTGATGTTGCTTAGACTCACACCTAAGGACAGTACACATTTGGGAATCGGAATGGCAGAGTGGCGACCAGCAATTGGTGTACTGCAAGGTGACTGGCCAAAAACTGGAGTTTAAGTACTCTGTTTCTGCCTGGAGGGTGAGAGTGTTAATGGCTCTCTGGCCAAGTAAATAGTGGAGTTTGCAGAGTGTATAATGGTTGGTGTGTTCAGTAACAAAGAGCTAACAGCTGTCCTGGTAGTTCAGTATTTGTTTGAGAACAAAGGGAAGTTGTTTGGTCAGACGGAAGATAATTAAGTCAATCAGCCACTTTGTGGGAATCTTCCAGATTGTCTAAAAGGCTGATTCATTAAGGCTAACTGCAAGCCCATTATCACTGGAGTTTTCTGGTGAATTCCTGACTATGACCTGGGGAAGCCTGGATGTTTCTTCTGAGTTAGATCACAATGCATGTGTTTGGCCAGTCTTTTCCTCTTATCCAGCCTGGCCATACAGCCACAGCAGAGCATGTTTTATATTTATGCCAATTAATATATTTCAACAATTAAGCCATAGCAAAGTGTGGGGGTGTATGGCCTGCTAAGAACTCTGCTCTCATTTCTCTGGCAGGCAAAGACTTTTGCATTCAGGTGAGCTTTTTCACCATTAACTGGCTTTGCAGAAGGTTCTTTTAGTGACATGCTCCTTTCACCTTTCTTAACTACATTCTAAAATGTTTTAAAGCAATTTTAAAAGCTATTTTTAATTTGGTGTTTGGGTTTCGGATCATAGAATCATAGAGTTTGCACGGGCCTCATAAGCCATAAATTGGCAAGGCTGCATAAACCATTGAGTCCAACCCATCACTGAATGCAGGAATTCCAAGCAGAGCATCCTCAGCGGGTGACTCTCCGGCTTGTTTCTGAAAACATTCAGAAAAAGAGACCCCATTACCTCTCTAGGCAGTTGGTTCCATTGCCGAAGCACTCTTACCGTCAAGAAGTTCCTTTTGATGTTTGGTTGAAATCTGCCCTCATGCAACCCAAAACCATTAGGCTCCGTCCTACCCTCAGGGGCAGCAGAGAACAAACCTTTTATATTTTAATGTTTTAAAAGCAACTGGAAAAGTGAAGTTGCTGTTATGCACCTTCAAGCAGTTTCTGACCTAAGATGTTTCCAGTTTATATTAAGTTCTTGGGCCAGTTTTCTGCCTAGTGGTTGCACTGATCCTAAGATGAACTCCTCATGAGGTTTTTCTCAGCAAGTTTTGCTCAGAAGGTGTTTCTTATATCTTTGTCTGAGGCTGAGAGAGTGTGACTCATCCAAGATCACCCAGCGAGTTTCGAAGGCTGAGCAGGAATTTGAACCCTAGTCTAGCAACAACAGAACCACTATGCCACACTGGCTGACGGGTTGTGGGATGAGACAGGATTTAACTGGGACCATTCCAGCAAAACTGGGACAGTTGGAGAGCATGGGATGAAGTTTCCTATGTCAGTGGTGCAGAGAATCCACTCCAGGTTTTCCTTCAGACTGCAAAGGAGATGTGCTCAATGCATTTGATCAATGAGATTCAAACACCTTGGATAACTTCAGTAAAGCTCAGACTGAAACCCAGAGTAAATTCACAGCGCTCTGACAAATAAGCTGCCAGCTGCTATTGCTGAATACCTTCCTTCTTTAAAGTTTAGTCAGCTAAAGTGGAGCATGGCTCCAGCTGCATCTTATGTGCTTTTCCTAATAGCAAACTTTATAGAAGTAGAACAGGATATACATTTATTACAAACAAACAAAAAAACCCAGTTCCACCCAAGGCAGCTGAATTTGAATGGATTTTGTGTTCCAAGGACTCTCTTTGTTTCGTCCTCGATCAGCCCATTGAGGAAAGGGATGTCAGCGTTTCAGAAACAGTGAAGAAAAACCCTTTTGGAAAAAAGGAAGTTTTTTAGACGTGAACTACAGTCAGGGTGATCAGAATAGGACGGAACATCATCCACCGATAGGGAAAGACTTTCATGTTTGCTTGCTTTGGTATCTAAAAGGACAGTCCACTTCAACATCCCCAAGAAACTCAATTGGCAAAGTCATGCCTGCCCCCCTTTTTTCATCCCACCTTCTCTGTCATTGGCTCTGTTCCCCATTTGGTATATATGCAGAAATCTGTCTCCCTGGTGACAACAGAAGTAACTGCGTTCTGAAAGAACGCGTGTGTTGAAATATGCAGTGTAAAGCAAAGTGAATAGTCCCTGGATGTTAGTGTACGGCCCTCTTTTTTGGCAGCTATTACTTGCTTCATAGATATCTTTAGCTCTATATTATTTAGCTCTTTAAACACCTGAAGGGATGTCGTATAGAAGATGGAGCTTGTGTGCCTTTGGTGACTTCAGCATCTAGAATGCAAACCGATGGATGGCAAGAAAATTGGAAATTTGGAAAAAAAATGCAAAATTGAAAATTGCAAACCAATGGCTTGTACCCAAATTGCAAAACAAATTGCAGACCAATAGATTGCAATTACATTGCAAGAAAAGAAATTCAGCCTAAACAGTAAGGAGAACTTCTTGACTGTCGGAGCTGTTTGACAGTGGAATGGACAACCTCAAAGGGTGGTGGAATCTTTGACCATTTCTGCACTAGACTTGTTATAGTGCTCTGATTCCATTTTCAATATCCTATGGATCCTGCAAACTCCAGGATTCCACAGGATGTTGAAAGTGGAATCAGAGCACTATAACAGTCTAGTGCAAAAAACAGGTTTCTTTGAAGGTCTTTAAACAATGGTTGGATGGGCATCTTTGTGTATTCCTGGATGGCAAGGGGTTGGACAAGATAGCGTTGAGCTCCCTTCCAACTTTAAAATTCTATGGCCATTTCTGCCCTACGCTGTTATACTGCTATTATTCTACTTTCGACCTGTGGAATTCTGGGGTTTGTAGTTTCCTGAGGCCCAAGAGCTCTCTGGCTGAGAAATCTAAAGGCCCCGCCCTAAACTGCAAGCCCCAAGATTCCAAGGGATGGTGAAAGTGGAATAATAGCCTATAACAGCATAGTGCAGAAATTGGCCTATGTTTCTCAATATATCCAAGACTGCCTTTTCCCCAAGGAGCTTAAGCAGCCTTAGATAATCCAATCCCCCTTTGATCCTCACCACCACCCTATGAGGTAGGCTAGGGTGAGGTATTAGTCCATGATCACGCCCTGCTTTGAGTGGCTTACAACGAAATCAAGCTAAAATATTCAGTCATAAGAATATAGTCATCCCTCGACATTTGCAGGTTTCACTTTTACGGAATTGATTATTTGTGAGTTTCTTCAACCTCTGACCCCTCACCTCAGGTGCTTTCTTTCTGGGGGACCTTCCCTCTCAGTGGCCCCAATCAGGCCATGCAACCCCTGGTCCCCTTCCTCCTCCTTCTCTTCCTTCTCTTCCTCCAGCTACTGCCTGGCCAGCGAAGGACAGCTTGAGAAATCTCAGCACCACAAACCATCTCCTGATGCCCAGGACACCCAAGGAAGGAGATGGGCATAAGAGAGAAATATAGGGCCAATATGCCAACCCACCTCCTTTCATAGAATCATAGAATCATAGAGTTGGAAGAAATCCCAGGTGCCGTCGAGTCCAACCCCCTGCTATGCAGGAACACCCATCAAAGCACTCCCGACAGATGGCCATCCAGCCTCTGCTTAAAAACCTCAAAAGAAGGAGACTCCACCACACTCCCAGCCAGCAGATTCCACTGCCGAACAGCTCTGACCGTCAGGAAGTTCTTCCTGAGGTTCAGGTGGAATCTCCTTTCCTGCAGCTTGAATCCATTGCTCCTTGTCCTGGTCTCTGGAGCAGCAGAAAACAAGCCCTCTCCCTCCTCTACGTGGCATCCCTTCAAATATTTAAACACGGCTATCATGGCACCTCTTAACTTTCTCTTCTGCAGACTAAATATACCCAGCACCCTAAGGCGTTCTTCATAGGACATGGCTTCCAGACCCTTCACCATTTTGGTCGCTCTCCTCTGGACACGTTCCAGTTTGTCGACATCCTTCTTGAATTGAGGTGCCCAGAAATGGACACAGTATTCCAAATGAGGCTTAACCAATGCAGAATAGAGTGGTACCATTACCTCCCTCAATCTAGACATGATACTCCTATTGATGCAACCAGGAATCAGGTTGGCTTTCTTGGCTCCGCGTCACATTGCTGACTCACATTCAGCTTGTGATCTCCTAGATCCTTTTCACACATACTGCTATCCAGCCATGCATTCCCCCATCCTATACTTGTGACTTTCATTTTTTCTGCCCAAGTGCAGGACCTTATACTTCTCTCTGTTGAGTTTCTTTTTGTTCACCTTGGCCCAGTTCTCCAATTTATCCAGGTCATTTTGAATTTTGATCCTGTCCTCTGGCGTATTAGCAACCCCTCCCAGTTTGGTGTCATCTGCAAAATTGATCAGCATGCCCTCCACTCCTTCATCCAAATCATTGATGAAGGATTTCCTTGACCTGGTTTGTACCCTGGGTGCCTGCTTTTCCCCCATGCCTCAGCCCCCTTTCCCCAGACACACACACACATTTTGATGTTTTCAATTTTTCCACTTTTGTGGGGGACCTGGGCCACTAATCCCAGGAAATATGGAAAGCCAACTGCAATTTTAAAAGATTAAAAAATATAGTTTCACAGAATGTGCCATTCAGTTTTTTTAAAAAAAGGAAGTCTAACCAACAAAGTATGCACACAGGCACAGACCCACACACATTTCAAGGCAGCCCTCTCGCCCTGAGATTCCTCCCCCAAGAACTAAAGGGCTTCCTCTTGAGACTTAGGGCCAGGCCCTGAGATCTGGCAACCCTATCCCTTTTGCATGTAAAAATGGGAAACATGGGAATATGAGGCTTGCTGGAGTCAAGAGACAAAAGGGTTACAGCAAGAGGTGTGGCAATGGAGCAAAAGACAGCAAAGAGAGCAAGAGAGAGGGAGGAACAATTTCCTTTGAGACTGGAGAAGGGACAGCTAGAAAGAAAGAAAAAGGAAAGGAGGAGTTGCTACAAAGAGGAAGCAGAAAGGTCAGCAAATACAGGGAAGGACTTTGTTGAGTTGAAAAGAGGCTCACAGCAAAGGACAACTAAGGGAGAAGAGGGAAAAAAATGGGCATTGCTGCCAGTGGAGCAAATCTGAGCTGGCCGACAGCCTAAGCTAGAATGAAGTGCTTTTCCCCACCCTATCACCAAATGTGAAGGAGATTCCACCAGTGAAGGGTGGGGAGGGGTAGGTCAACTCTTCCAAGCCATTCACCATTTTTGCCACTGGCTCCTCTGCTCTGAATGGAGCCATGGATGTCGGTGAGAGCCATTCTCCCTTCATAAGTCTCTTGAACAGGTGTGGCCAAAATGCAGCCCGTGGGCCAGATGTGGCCCTAACCTCCCCCTTTTGGGATCCAACACTGTGTCCTATGCCATGGCCAGCCAAAGGTCCACAGCTCCCCAAACAGAGCCTTTTTCAGCCACCACCGACAAAGTTTACAACAGTTTGCCAGCCAGTTCCCATGTGTTGTTTCAGCAGTCGCAGTCAGTAATAAATTCAGAGTGACAGTCCAAAGGAGCATCCAGCAGCGAAGCCAACTGACATTAGATCCCTCTTTGTGCATTCTAGACCAGTGGTTTTTAACCTTTTCTTTACCATGGACCCCCTGTAAATCTCTTCTGCTGCCATGGACCACCAAGGCTTAACTCAAGGCAGCTTCTGGCTGTACATGTGGTAGCAAGAAACATCACGTATTTTTCTCTCAGCTACTCAGCATCATTCACTTGCATGTTCTCAACACATACAGAAGTAGCAAGTGCTGAGTATAATTTTTTTTTGATATCAATCAATTTCATAACTTTTGAACAGTTTGAGGTATTGTAATGAAAATGTGTACAAATGATGTCTGCCACTGGCAAAAGACTCTTGTCCCTCCCTCCCTTCCTTCTTTTCCTTCTATTTTAACTGTTTCATTCTATTTTAACTGGAAAAGCTCATAACGCTTCTTCAAGCCTTCATGGACCCCTGTGAGGACATCTGGCCCCCCCTCCTCACGCCGGGGTCCCTGGATCCCAGATTAAGAGCCACTGTTCTCGACAATTTCTCTGGACATTTCTCCTCATCTTTTGTCTTGGAAGCATCTTCCAAACTTGGAATGGGATGAGCATCTATCTACCTACTTACCTACCTACCTACCTACCTACCTACCTACCTACCTACCTACCTATCTTATCTATCTATCTATCTATCTATCTATCTATCTATCTATCTATCTATCTATCTATCTATCTATCTATCTATCTACCTACCTACCTATCTTTTCTATCTATCTATCTATCTATCTATCTATCTATCTATCTATCTATCTATCTATCTGTCTATCTTATCTGTCTATCTATCTATCTATCTATCTATCTATCTATCTATCTATCTACCTACCTACCTACCTACCTACCTTATCTATCTATCTATCTATCTATCTATCTATCTATCTACCTACCTACCTTATCTATCTATCTATCTATCTGTCTGTCTGTCTGTTGTCTACCTACCTATCTATCTATCTATCTATCTATCTATCTATCTATCTATCTATCTATCTGTCTGTCTGTCTATCTACCTACCTACCTACCTTATCTATCTATCTATCTATCTATCTATCTATCTATCTATCTATCTATCTACCTACCTACCTACCTACCTACCTACCTTATCTATCTATCTATCTATCTATCTATCTATCTATCTATCTATCTATTTACCTACCTACCTACCTACCTACCTACCTACCTACCTACCTACCTTATCTATCTATCTATCTATCTATCTATCTATCTATCTTGGAATGGGATGAGCTTATATATATATATATATATATATATATATATATATATATTAAAGTGTGCAGCTCACCTGTGTTCCATACTTCATGTCACGAGTGCTCAGGGAGATGTTTATATAGCACTCAGTTCATTCCGATGGGTGAAACTGGCCCGAGTTCCTTTCAGGTCACAAACTTAGTCATGGTGCCAGATTGGTCCGGCTGAGGAATGCTTTCATGTAGGGTCCTTAGCCGGCCACTCCCTCCTGCTTGGAGACAAGAAGGAAGAGAAGGACTCCCATGGTACCTCTGACTGAGAACAATGCTACCTTGCATCCAGCAATGATAGTCCTCTGTGTTCCTAATTCTCACTTTTACAGCAGTCGGGAAGAGCTAATGGAATCAGATGTTGATACATTTCTCATTGAGCAGTGGTGTAGCGCATATCTGCCAACTGTCTCAATTTGACAGGGACAGTCCCAATTAATCCTTTATCATCCCACTTTTTCAGAGGCTTTTTAAAAGTCTTCCTCTCTCTCTTCCCTCTTTATTGAGGCCCAAGATCTCTTGGGCTGAGAATTCTAAACGCCTCTCCCTAAACTGCAAACCCCACATTCCAGAGGAGGTTGAAAGTGGAATAATAGCACTCTAACAGCGCAATGTAGAAAGGCTCTTAGTGTTACCATAAGTTCGAAATGACTTGAAGGCACACAACAACAGTGTTCTAGGGTACCAAAAAGGAGACATACTGTGAGGCAAAACCACATTGTTTCAGTAATGCCGTGCACGGAGAACCAAGAGAGAGACTTAAGCATTGTGTTTCTCTGTCCGGAAAGTAGCTTTGAAGAGGATACCTGCTGACCCCGTCTAAGGTGTTTGTCCTCCAAAGATCTTAGACCGCCACTTTCAACATCACTTACCGCTGGCTGTGCTGCTTGCTCCTGGGTTATAGGCCTAAAAGAGATAATCTAGAACGTCAAAGGGTCTCTGCTCCTGACATAAAGACTCAGATCTGTAATGGAGACCAGTTGCTTCCTTGCCAGCTGCCTCCTGCTCTAGCCTTTTCTCTAGTTTCAAGGACATTTCCAAAGTGCTGATCCCTGTTTCAATTAAGTTCAGCACTTTGGATAACCTCTTTAAAATTTGGACTAAAGTCTGATGCAGATTCACATCCCACCGAGACAGGAGCCGCCAGCCACCATTGTCTGCAATCCTAAATACATTGAGGAAGTTTGTGGTTTCCGGTGCTGACGGAGAAGGATTCTTCTCAATTTTATAAGCCCTCACTTCTTGCTGGTCTTGCTGTGTCCAAGTATTCTTTCTCATAGCCAAGTGTCATAAAGTTCCACTTGTCAAACCTGTATTGGAAACTACCCTGGAGTAAACACAATGGAAAGTAGTATATAACTATCCCCATAACAATAAAAGAAAATAAATTAAAACAATAAATCTCCAATTGCATCTCATCCAGCCTTTCTGATCTCAGTCTTTCTAGTTGATGAACTGCTGGAGTTTGCCTATTCTGAATTTATAACCTTGGAGGTGGCTGTATGTGAGATCATTTGAAGAATGTGGCTTAGACTGAAGCAATTGTGTGAAGGCATATCAGAAAACACACTCACACAGGAGGCATTGTAGATAAGGCCTGGGTTGTGAAGGCACACAGTGCAGAAACTTGCAGAAGCTGCCTCTGGGTTTGGTCAGTGTCTGGCTGGGATATCAACAGTGCAACCCCACACCTACCCATGAAGAAGTAAGTATCACTAAATTCAATGTGCTATGTTCTTTGGTAAAGGTGTGTCAGAATTCAGCCTTGCATTGTTCTTTGTTCACTTGGGTTTCTGCAGGTGGAAAGCAAGATATGACAAAAAAATAAGTCCTGGGGTTAAAGTTGTCGCCAGGTTTTGGCCTAAGAGAAAAGTCTAGGTGAACAGCTCGAGGAAGATCTGTGAAGATTCTCGAGGAAAGTCAGAGATGCAACAGAGCAGTGGAAGCAAAAGAGCTCAGAGTGCAATTCTCTACCCTTTCGTGGGAGCAATCCCTGCTATAATCCATGGGATTTCCTTCTGAGGAGACATGCGTAGGATTGTGGTGCTATTCTGTTCTATATTTGAGAATGAACCCAATGAGCCCAGAGACCCCTGACAGTGAATACCATTTGAAAAGTACAAACTAAACATTATCTTCATTTCATTTTGCAACCTCAAAGCCTTTTCTTTCTAACACCAGTCTCACTTATTTAATTTGCTCCCCATCTCCCTTCCCTGAAAGAAAGAATGAATAGCGCATAAGCATGTCAAGAGACTCAGTTAGTCCAGAAAGAGAGGGTGGCAGGTGGGTGGAAGTGAAAAAAAAAGTCTTCTAAAAGCTTTCCTTCAGCTTAATTTTGCTGCTGGTGGAAAAGGGAGGAAAAGAGAGATGCTAGCAGTGCCACAGGCAGGCAGGCACTCTTCTCAATCCCTGTTTTTTTTTCAAGAGAGGATTTCTTTAAAAGCCTTTAAGAACAACGCAGCAGCAGAGAAGAGAGTTTTCAAAGGAAGAGAGAGGAGTGGTAGCTCTCAGGGCGGGGGAAGCCCGGGAAGAAGGAAAGGGGAGAGAAAAAAAAAATTGGCAGGCAACAAACGGTGCCTTACATCAGTCTGACAGTCAGCATCTCGATGTTCTTTCCTCCCTCTGTACAACACCCCTTCCCTCCTCCAGACCACCCAAAGCCCTATAAATAATTGGAGCTTTTGGTTGCTTCCTCAGACGCCTTCCTTCCAGCAAGGAAGCCTGTTGAGTTGGCAAGCGGTGGAGGGTTGGAGGGAGAGCGACTTGCAGAGAGAAGGACTGAGGGTGAAGTAGGAAGAGGAGAAGACAGCAAAGCCCCACCATGGCCAGTGAATTCAAGAAGAAAGCGTTCTGGCGGGCCGTGGTGGCCGAATTTTTCGCCATGAGCCTCTTCATCTTCATCAGCATCGGCACGGCCTTGGGTTTCCAGTTCCCCATCTCGGAGAACAAGACCACGACGCCCGTGCAAGACAACGTGAAGGTCTCCTTGGCTTTCGGAGTGGCCATTGCCACCATGGCCCAGAGTGTGGGCCACATCAGCGGGGCCCACTTGAACCCGGCGGTCACCCTGGGTCTGCTGCTCAGTTGCCAGATCAGCATCTTACGGGCCGTCATGTACATTATTGCCCAGTGCTTGGGAGCTGTGGTGGCCACCGCCATTCTTTCGGGCATCACGTCTTCGCTGCCAAACAACTCCCTTGGGCTCAACGCGGTAAGTGTGCCTCCTCTGACTCTCTTTTGTGCCTTTGCAAAAACTTGAATCTGAGAACTGCCAACTGCAGCCCTCAGACGTGATGATGCTGTTACTGAAGATCATCTGCTCCAATTAACCTGGGGCATGACTTTCAGCACATTTGGGTGGAAAATCCATCCTTAGGCCATTGATTTCATTAAAGTTTAGTCCAAAGCCTCCTCTAGGCAGGGGGTAGAAGCTCTGTGCTCCCATTTGAGCAATGTTCAAATTATCCGGTGGCAAAAAAGGGCTGCGCAAGTTTGAAAGATGCCGTGCTGATGTTGTTTTTCCAGCCAGGCGTCTGTACATTTAATAAACATGTGGCCAGAAAAGATTCAGCAGGTGCTGTGTGTTTTAGGCAGTGGCCACAGACAACAGAGCTGTGATGTCTTGTAATAGTTTTCTAGAAGGGATTTGGGAAGATATTGCCTGTAACCGGGGAGTAACCAAGAAGAGAGAAACTGTTGTGGCTTAAAAGGGTCCTTCTGACAGGTGTTCTATGCAGAGGAGCCCTGCGCTCTTTTGGAACTGGTCATCCCAACTGGAGTTCGTGCTGTTAATGGCACAAGATCCCCTGACAGAAGAAAGTTGGCAACTGTGCCAAAATTATTTTCTCTGTCTCGTCTTCTGCATTAGTTCTGGGCAGAAATTAGCTTTCTAAAGGATGCAAATAATATCAGGGAACCTTGTGAGAAACCTGGAAAAGAAATTTTGGATCCTGGGAGGATTTCTGTGTTTAAATGATGGGTGCTTGAGTGGTAAATAGTTGTCCAACAGGCAGAAACTGACAAATAGTAATCTCTTCTTCATGGGATCTGGGAAGGAACATCACCTGTTGATTGTCTGCCTGTCCCAAAGTTCACAAAGGCACAGGAACAAGGGGGGGGCGGTTTCAGCCGGTGCTTTGGACAGATTTTGACTGAATTGACCATTACGCACTGGGAGCACTAATTCTAGAAAGGCTAAAAAGCTGATGCATTTGAATACCTAATTCTTGATGGGCAAGCACGTTGGTCTTTTAAGGTACTACAGGTCCTTTTTAAAAAAAACACAAAAAAACCAACTTCTGCAGGCTTATTTGTTATTGCACAAACTTTCTTGCAGTTTGTGAAGTGCCACAGGACTCTTTCTTGGTTTCAAACCCTGGAGATTCTCATCAGTCCAGCCCACATGTGAATTGTAGTTATCAATAGGTTGCAGCTCTGTATCAGCTCTTGTTTTCTTGAGCTCTCTGCTACCCTGGAGAGAAATGCAAAACCTCCGAAGCCCTTCCTCCACCAGTTTGTTGGGTTGCGTCCACACTGCAAAATTATAGCATTTTGATACCACGTTAATTGTCCTGGCTGCCTTCTACGGAATCCAGAGATTCATAATTTGGTGAGCTGTTTATCAGGCACCATGGTACCCCCAAAAGAGAGGCGATTGGGGATTAGATCAGTTTAATTCTGTAGCACCCAGACAGTGAGAGTGGCGTTCAGAGTACCTTGGAAATAGGAGTTTGGAGGATTTGCACAGAATTGCAAATCCTCCATCAAACTAAAGTGGTATCAAACTACTATACTTGTGCACTGAGGATACGCCCTGCGGACTGTAGTACTTGAATGAGCTGCTAGACTTTTAAGAGGCACAGAAGGGAAAATCATGCCAGATGCAATTTATTCTAACTCAGGAGAAAAGAATAAGAAGCTGGCTCCTTCTGTTCATGCCATTCAGGCCATTTCCGCACTAGCCTGCTATAGCGTGATGATTCCACTTTCAACATCCTCTGGAATCCTGGGGTTTGCAGTTTCGGGAGCGGCCGGCCGGCCCCTCCGAAACTGCAAACCTCAGGATTCCAGAGGATGTTAAAAGTGGAATCATCGCGCTATAACAGGCTAGTGCGGAAATGGCCTCAGTCTCTACAAGTGTTGCCTGCAACAAAATGTTGCAGCATACTTCACCCTATAACAGAAGTCTCAGGATCCAGTTAACTTTGCCTTCCTCCTGGACACTGCTGGGGCAGGTGTGGAGCTATGCAGCCCTCCAGATATTGCACTACAATTCCCAACAGTCCTAGCCACCATAGTTGCTGGTGAGGAATTCTGGGAGCTGGAGTTCA
This sequence comes from Ctenosaura bakeri, assembly GCA_948474755.1. NCBI lineage: Eukaryota > Metazoa > Chordata > Lepidosauria > Squamata > Iguanidae > Ctenosaura > Ctenosaura bakeri. Next base: position 189,047 of record CAOLHI010000288.1, read on the forward strand.
ACAACAAAGAAGGGCTTCCAGAATCCCATTTTTGTGTTAGTTTTCCCTTTTTGTTTTCCATGAATACACAGGAATCTTGGGTGCCTGGGGTGTACTCAGTTTGTTCAGTCCTTATAAAATAGGTGGAGGGGTGGCTGGAGTTGGCCTTACTTTGGGAACTACACACATACCCACAAAAACTTCTGCCTCCCTCTGATTTTCTTAGCAGCTCTGTCTTAGCCATCCATACCACTGGTGTTGGCAGTCAGAGGGAGAGATGGAGGGTAGTCACCTTGCACAGTTATAGCCATTTGAGACCACTTTCACTGTCATGGCTTTATTTCATGGAATCACGGGATTTGTAGCTCCCTGCAGTGCTTAGAACGGGCAGTCAGATAGCTCTCAGACTACAGTTTAGGGAGTGCAATCAGACAACTCTAATGCTGCAGTTAAGGGGAATATACGAAAAAAAATTGTAAGTCAAACTACAAATCCCAACCCCAAACTACAAATTCCATGATTCCATAGGCTGGTGCAGTGGCAGCTAAAGTGAGAGCAAACTGCTCCAACAGTGGAATGTTCATATGCCCATGGTTTGGATCTTTAGGTCCTCATATGCAATGCATGCACATTATCTGCAGGTTCAAAAGGTGCAAGAAAATTCCACTTGTACACTCTCCAGTTTTTCTAGCTAGGGTTTTACTCCCTCTTGCAAGAAGGAGAAGGCTCAGGGAGGAACCATGAACCTACCTCAATCTCCGGCATTCACAAGACTAGAAACCCAGGCATCTAGGTCACTGGACTGGATTTAGGTTTAGTGACCTGCAACGTGGCTGGCAGAAGTAACCTCTTCTGTCCCCTGCTCCCCGACTGCTACACTGAGGCCATTTCCGCACTACACTCTTATAGTGGATTATTCCACTTTCAACATCCTATGGAATCCTGGGGTTTGCAGCTTTTGGAGGGGCTGACCGGCCCCTCCCGAAACTGCAAAACCCAGGATTCCATAGGATGTTGAAAGTGGAATAATTGTGCTATAAGAGTGTAGTGTGGAAATGGCCTCATGAAGGTTGGAAGAGCTATGGTACGAGGTGGGTGGGAAGAGGGAATCCCCCCAAAATCAGACACTGGCACCTCCCAAGATTGGAATCTTCTTGTTAATAGAAGGCAGATACAGAATCCAGCTGACTTTTGAGCAGGACTTGACAACAGACTTTTGGGGACTACAGCTTTCCCCAGCATCTGGAAGTTGTAGTCACCCCAGATGTCATGTTTGCAAGCTCTGGTTTTGATTGGGTCATGGGTTGCAATTGAAAGTTCAGAATTTATCCTGATGTCTATCTGGGATCTGCTCCAAGCCTGTTTCGTCTCCATTTTCTTGGCTGGTGGAGGATGACTGAGGCCACAGGCATGGAGCTTCCCCACCCATGGTAAGTGGAGTATATCTGAAGAAGTCTATCATGGAGCAGGCTGGTCAGTTAGCTCCATGAAGAGGGGGTCTGGAAGCCGGCCCAACTCTGCCCACTTGAACAGGGTAGCCTTTGCCCATTCAGGAGTGCCATGTGCGGGTGGACAGATGCACTTGAGTAAGACTGTGGCCATTTCCGCACTAGACTGTTATAGCGCTATGATTCCACTTGCAACATCCTATGGAATCCTGGGGCTTGCAGTTTTGGAAGGGGTCTTCCAGCCCCTCCTGAAACTGCAAGCCCCAGGATTCCATAGGATGTTGCAAGTGGAATCATAGCATTATAAAAGTCTAGTGCAGAAATGGCTTGTGTAGTGCAGTGCTCTGGGATTTGGAAGATGCAGGTTCAGGTCCCCAATGAGCCTTGAAAGAAATAGTCAGCCTGGGTCAGTGATTGTCTCTTTCAGCCTGGACTCCTTGGCAGGGATGTGATCATAAAGGCCATTGCCACACTACACTGTTATAGTGCTATGATTCCACTTGCAACATCCTATGGAATCCTGGGGTTTGCAGTTTAGGGAGGGGCATTGAGAATTCTCAGCCAGAGAACTCTTTGGAAACTACAAACCCCAGAATTCCAAAGGAGGTTGAAAGTGGAATAATAGCACTACGACAGCGTAGGGTAGAAATGGCCAAATTAAGGATGAAATGAGCCATGCTTGTTGCCTTCAGTGCATGGGAGGAAAGACAGGATAGAAACGCAATTAATAAACAAAAGCAAAAAATCGATTTATGTTGCTTCAAATCAATGTTGACTTCAAGAGTTTTCTTGGAAAGATTTATGCATTTATCATTTGGTGTTCCTCAGACAAACAGACAGAGAGACAGACAGATCTTTTTATTACTGTGTGCCTTTATAGAATCATAGGGCTGGAAGAGACCCCAAGGACCATCCAGTCCAACCCCCTTCTGCCATGCAGAAATATCCAATCAAAGCACTCCGGACAGATGGCCATCCAACCTCTCCTTAAAAACCTCCAAAGAGGGAGCCTCCACTGTACTTTGAGGCCACATATTCCATATTTCACACATTGTTTCCGACTTACGGCAACCCTAAGAGGTGATGCATATGAAGTTTTCTTGGCAAGATTTGTTCAGGGGAGATTTGCTTGGCCAGAAGGAGTGGGAGTGGGGATTTGTCCCCCGGTCTCCCAGGATCCTAGTTCAACACTCAAACTATTCCACTATGCAGGGTGACAAAAAAGAGTCTGACCACAGTTTATGACAACTTCTTTTTTCTATGCCCGTGAGGCAGGCTGATCGCCTGCAAAACTTCTCTCTTCCCCATTTTTAAGCTCCAAAGAGCCATGGGTGTGGCACAAGGCTGGAGGAAATCCCCGGCACGGGACGTTGCAGAGGGACAGCTACCCCTTAGATCTAAATCAGGGTGGGCAAAATGCAGCTCCGAGACAGGCTGTGGCCCCGGATGCTTGTTTTGTTTTGTGGGCTCAGCTCCACCCTACTTTCTAGACTGCTCTTTTTTCTCTCCAAAAAGGAAAGGATGAATTGAAGTTTTTGCAACATGCAATTATGATGCGATGATTCCACTTTCCCAGCCAAGGCAACACACTATGGAATTCTTGGATTTGTAGTTTGGGGAGGCACTATTGCTCTCTAGCAGAGAATTCTAAACACCCCTCCCTAAAGTGCAAATCCTAGGATTCCATAGGATGCTGCCATGGCAATTAAAGTGGAGTCATTGTGCTATAATTGTGCCATGTGAAAGGATTGTATGAGTGGCAGGGCCAGGTTGCAGGGCCCATACACTGCTTGGCTTTAAAAAAATTCACATTTTTGAAGCCACAAGTAGACCTCCAGCAACTTTTTGTTTTACAGTTTTCCAATTTGGGGTGTTTTGGGTAGTCTGTGTGGCTCCCAGAGGGTCCCGCAGCAGAAAATTAGACCCCAGACCCACCCCATTGCTCATCCTTTGCCCCAACCCATGACAGCTCCAAGGAGAAAGGCACGGGATCCTTATATAGCCCTGGTATCTTCCCTCTCTCCTTCCCGGGGGTTTAAAAAAAAAAAAAAAAGGAACTTCAGAGGACAACTGGAGGAGAGTGAAACCCCCTTTGCCTTCTTGGTCTTTCTTTTGCTCAGGTGCACCCTTTCTGTGGTTTGTTGTGGGTTAAAAATAACACAAGAGTGAGATCGTGGAGCACCACTTAATGTGTAGCTTCTAAGAAACATCCTCATAAAATTGCAATGTCGGATCATGGTGGCTGTTTCTCTTCACTGCACCCCCCCCAGCTTTCATCCAGAAACCCTTTGCTTTGAGTCTTTAAACATTTAATCTCCCTTCAACAAGGGCCTTATCTGGGGTAACTGCAAAGCCATAAGTGTCTAGTTGGCGCAGCTGGAAATCCTGATGGAGGACATGTGAGTAAGGAGAAGGGCTGGGTCCCCGTTCAAGCCTCCCAATTGGCACATTTTCTCAGATGGGGAGCCTGCAGGGTCCATAAAGACAAGGGATCCAGTGGCACTGTGGACCTCAACCTTCCCCACCACGTTTTGAGAGGAAATGGAGTTTGGAAAGGTTTTCTTTTTTGGATTGTAGAGTTCAGGAAGATTTGGGGAGGTCTGGTTGAACAAGCTGAGCTGTGTGCACAGCAAGGCAGTTTCCTCTTTTCAAGCTGAGGAACTGGGGCTGCACATTCTTCAGGATTACCTTCTCATTCTAAATGGCAATATAAAGAGTCAGTTTTTGATTATATCAGAGTGGGGATTTGTTGCAAGAAAAATATATGGGTTGCATCCCTTTGGGGGTAACCTGTCAGGGGCAGAGTTGAAAGCAGGTGCCTACCCCTTCTCTTTTGCTATTTCTCCTTTCTCTCTCTTAGGCAATTTCCACACTACAATCTTATAGTGCGATGATTCCACTTTTAACATCCTATGGAATCCTGGGGTTTGCAGTTCTGGGAGGGGCCGGCCAGATGTCCTTTGAGGTTTCTTCACTCTATAGAGGCCGGCCCCTCGAAACTGCAAACCCCAGGATTCCATAAGGGGTTGAAAGTGGAATCATCGCGCTATAAGAGTGTAGTGTGGAAAAGTTTTTGCCAGCCCCTCTCTCTCCAACTCCTTTTCTGTCATGCTCTCCATCATCCTATTTCTGTCCCACCTCTTCTGTCTCTGTCTTTCTCTGCCACTTCTCCTGTCTCTCTCAGTCTTTGGGCCTTTCCACACTACGCTGTTATAGTGCTATTATTCCCCTTTCAACTTCCTGTGGAATTCTGGGCTTTGTAGTTTACGGAGACCCAAGAGCTCTCTGGCTGAGGATTCTAAAGCCCCCTCCCTAAACTGCAAACCCCAGGATTCCTTCCATGAGAGGTTGAAAGTGGAATAATAGCACTATAACAGCATCGTACGGAAAATCCCCTTGCCAGCCGCTCTCTTGTCTACCTCTCTCCCTCTCTCTGCCACCCCATTTCTCTCTCCTTCTTTTGCTTCCGCCCTCTCCCAATTTCACCCCTTTTCTTGCTCGGGCTCTCTGCCTCACCCTCCCTATCTCATCCTCTTTGTTGCTTCTTTACTTTCTCTCGGTCTCTCTGCCACAGCCACCTCATTTCCATCTCCCCCTCTCTTTCTCTCCCCATTTTCCTCTGTTCCTCTTTCTCTTCCTCCTATGGACTAGTGGAGAAAGAATAGATTTTTCTTGCATTGGCCTGGACTGATCTCTTGTCAAAGAAAAGGGGCTACAACTGCCCTCTATCCAGCCTGAGTGATCAGGGACAGTCCCAGTTCATTTTCTGCCATTCCACTTTTTCAGCTGCCTTTAAAATGTCCCAGTTTCTCCCTCCTCCTCCTCTGACCTTCCCCTTTACTTCAATTGCTGCAAACTGAATTCAAAGTGCAAAAGTGGTTTGCAGCATTCAAACTCAGCACAGGGGAAAGGAGAGGAGGGAGATAAATCTTACCCTTCCCAGCACTCTCAGGGCAAAGCAAGCTGCTGTATCCTCCCCTAGCTTGTGTGTCCTTCCTCATTAAGAACTTTCATCATCTTGACCATACGTTGACGTTGCTTGGCCACCTGCGTCCCCGTTTCCATCTGTGAAATTTTGGAGGGAAGGTGATACACATGGGCCACTACTCTACACCCTACCAGTCAAATGATGGACCTTAAAAAGCACGGTCTCATTTTCTGTTGAAACTGATAGCAGTGTGGTCTTGGGCAAGTTCCACTCTCTCAGCCTGAGAGGAAGGCAATCTTGTTAAGAACATTCTACAATAGGGCAGTCGCATTAGGGACGATGGGCGAGGGGGATGCTTCCCCCTGGCGGCAATGTTTTTGGGGTGCCCTGGCCCCCCCAAAATAGCCCCCCCCCCCCCCCATCCCACCCTCCAAAACCCCTTCTCCAAACCCAATTGCAATAAGGTTGCCATAAGTCTGCATCAACTTGAAGGCACATGATGATTTGTGGTCCACAGCAGTGGGGCGGGGAGGGGATACTTACTTCCCATGTGCTGTGATCCCAATCCTACTCCTTTTTCCGTAGCCGTTATTTCCAAGAGAAGCATGTCAATCACTTCTACATAATGCATAGCCTCACCTTCAGAGGCTGGAGAGCTTCTACCTGCCAATTAGCATAAGCGTCACTAAAACTCTTACCCGTTTGTTGCTTCAATTAAAGTTTTAAACTGACATCTTTTCAAAAAGAAGTTTCCTCAGATGGTAAGCCACCCTGACAGGTGGGGAAAAAAAATTGGACTGCAAGCTAAGAAATTATTTAAGCACATCCTTAAACGAGTGGAGAAATAAACATACAGATGGAACAATGGACTGATTCAGTATCAAGCTGTCTCTTCTGTTTGTAAGGAAGGATTGTTTCAGGCAACGCCTTTGCACGTGGCACCTTTTGTGCTCCAACAGATGCGCAGAAACAGGCATGGGAAAGCCTCCAAGACCCTTCCCTAAACTGCAAACCCCAGGATTCCATAGGATGTTGAAAGTGGAATAACAGCACTTTTAACAAGCTAGTGTGGAAATGGCCTGGGACATTTTAAAAGCAGCTGGAAAACTGGGATGACAGGGGATGAATTAAGACTATCCCTGCTAAATCCAGATTGCTGGAGAGCAGCCACTGGCTTTGCTGGGAGTTGCAGTCCTACTGTTATTTGAAGCAACCCATTATTCCCATCCATGCCCTGAAATGACTATACCCCCCCCTGAGAAATGGGTATCTGTTCATCCAGCTGCAGGCTGCAATCCTCCTAAATTGGAAGGAAACCCTGCTAAAACCCCAGAGACGGAGGTTTTTAGCCGAGGAAACCGGGTGAGGATCTGGGTTTGACGTTGAGCTGGCTGTCCCGTTCCCTTGAATCAGGGTAGGATCGGCCTTTCGAAATGGGACGCTGGCTCATTCCCCTCCGAAACCACCTTCCAGCCCACGCAGCAGAAAAACAGAGCACGGGCCCCGGCGCTGAGCAGTGGCACAGCCTCCTGGAAACAGCCAAAATGAATGTCAGTGGCTATTGAAGATGTGTGGTCTGGTTTCCAAGGGTGTTGGCGGATGGCTTCCCCAGACGGCGCTCTGCCTTGTCATTAAACACAGCGCTCCGGGTTTCCTCGGGTTTGAGACAGCTCTGGAAAGACAAAAGGTCACCAGCAGCTTGCACCAGAGGGGAGCATTTTCCCTGGAGCATTTTCCCCGGCCACATCGCTCGGTTATTACTGCTGATGTACTGTTATTGCTACCATGATGACTGTATTTACTACGACCAGCCAGAACCCTTTTGGGGACTGTGACAGACCCTTACTTCTCCTAGCCTGGGGTGCCCGTTTCCCAATCTAATAAGGTCCCCAATCTTTACCATACAGCTCTGCCTCCCCCCTTATAACACCAATTTTGTGCAAAAAGGTGAGAGTTTTCCATGCTTCTTTAGAACCCTTTAATCCAGTGGTTCTCAACCTTCCTAATGCCATGACCCTTTAATACAGTTCCTCCTGTTGTGGTGACCCCCAGCCATAAAATTATTTATTTATTATTTACAATGCCTCCCCTGCAGCTTGTCCCCCCAAAAAGGGGAAAAAACCTTGCAAGCTGCATCTCCCACTGAGTCCGTCGTTTCACATTATCTTCTTATCTGTATTCTTTATTTTCCTTTCTTTCCTCTTTCTTTCCTTATTTTCTGATGGTCTTGAACCCCTGGAAGGGTCGTTCGACCCCCAAAGGGGCCGCGACCCACAGGTTGAAAACCGCTGCTTTAATAGTTTTTTTAAAAATTATATTTTTATTAAAGTTACAACAAACAATAATTACAAATAATCATTCTTTCTTTTCATAAATAGATAAGAAACAGAAAGCTAAGAATGATATACAATCAAAATGATATATCTATATACCTATAAATTGATATACCTATCCAACATCTAATTCTATTTCTACTTTTTCTATTGATCTTCTATTTTAATCTACATAACTAGATAGTTCTACATATTTTTTATATCTAAATACATTTCAATTACATTTCTTATATATTCTACTTTGTCTTATGAATTTTATGAACATCCTTCTATATAACAAATATATACAAATGTATAGTTTCAACTTCCTTATTTCTTTCTTCTAGTTTTATTACCCGTCTATTTTTCCAAGCTTCTACTGATCATTTCCCTTTTTATGTGACTTGTCATATAATTTTGAAAATAAATGTTTCAATTCTCTGTTTCTATATCTTTGCTTATTTTCATGTTTCTTTCTGAATCACCCATTTTTGTTGTATGTATTCTTTAATTGGTTTCAATTCTTCCCTATTTTCCCCTCTTGTTTCACCCTTAAGTGCCATTGTTAAATCATCCATCATTATCCTTTCTGTTTTAGGGTAGCATGTTTTCTCTGTTGCTTTATATACTGCATACAACTCAAGCTGAGTCAGTGTTATAATAAAAATCATAGAGCTGGACGAGACCACATGGGCCATCCAGTCTAACCCCCTGCCGTGCAGAAATGGACAGTCAAAGCATTCCAAACAGATGGCCATCCAGCTTCTGTTCAAAAACCTCCAAAGAAAGAGACTCCAGAACACTCCCAAGCAGTGCATTCTACTGTTGAACTGTTCTCACCATTAGGAAGTTCTTCTTAATGTTAAGGTGGAACCTCTTTTCTTGTCGATTGAATCCATTGCTCCATGTCCTAGTCTCCAGAGGAGCAGAAAACAAGCTTGCTCTGTCTTCCATAGGACATCCTTTCAAATATTTAAACATGGCTACCATGTCACCTCTTAACCTTCTCTTCTACAGGCTAAACAGACTTTTCTCTCTAAGCTGCTCCTCATAGTTTATTGGTCTTTCACCATTTTGGTCACCTTTAGATACATGGATGTCCACATTACATGAAAGGTTTTGCATAGGTGCATGAGTGATTTCTTTTGAATTTCTTCAGAGACTCTCATCCAAACTGGTGGATCTCATGTCCATGGGCCAGTGAATCTGTTCCGGGATGTAGCCCAAATTTTAAAGGAATGCTTCTAGTCATAGGTCATTTCCGCACTAGCCTGTTATAGCGCGATGATTCCACTTTCAACATCTCTGGAATCCTGAGGTTTGCAGTTTCGGAGGGGCCGGCCTCATGAGTTGGAGAGACCTCAAGGACATCCGGCCGGCCTCCCGAAACTGCAAACCCCAGGATTCCAGAGGATGTTGAAAGTGGAATCATCGCACTATAACAGGCTAGTGCGGAAACGGCAATACAATCTGTTTTGAGGAATGCAGTCTGGCATCCTGGGTAGTTCCTTTAAAGTTCAGACTTAAATCCAGAGCACATTCACTGCCCCGCTGACATGGGAGCCAAACAATTTGGATGCATATGAAGGAGGAAGAGTAGTTCCCCCCTATCAAATGCAATTAAAATTCCTTCCAGGCAGTTCTAATTGACCTCAGTAGGAAACTACTAGCAGTGAAAACATGGAATTTCCCTCCCCAGAGCAGATAGCAGCTTTGATGAGATCTATTTGGACTGTAACACAAGGCAAAATCATTCGCACCCCTCCTTCTTTGGTCCAGTGCTGATTTGGATAGGGAAGGGTGACGATAAGAGCCCATCGAAATGTGCAAATATGAGAACACATTAAATGGAATGCATCAGATGGCTGCAACTGGAACTCCTTTGGCTTTTTTTTTTTTATAATATCCTTTTATTAAGTTTCACAATTAAAACAACCGTTTATTATTGCTATTTCACATGAATTATTTCTTGAATCTTCCAAACTGATCTAGACTTCATTTCCAAAATCTCTTAACATTGCTATATCATTGTACTGCTTTTTCAGCCATTTTACACGTTAGTACATAGCCTTTCCATTACCATATTCCTGCTTCATGATATCTGCCGTAATCATCACAATGACATTTTTCCACATATTACCATGAATTATAGACTTCTATCAAAGGTCACCCAGCAATCACCTACAATTTGCCATTCTTTCTGAATTTCATCATCTGATTTCCCTTTCAGTCTTTGAGAGACTATGTCAGCGTTTTTATTTTCAATCAAGGTTCCCCACCATTGTTCTGTTGTAGGTATTTGCTGTGTTTTCCATACCTTCGCGTATTCAATACGTGCAGTTGTTATCATATATAATAATATTCTCCAATATTTCTTTATATTCACACCGTCTACTAAATCTGTCATATTTAACAAATACAATTCAGGAGTCATAGGAAATTGTAGCTTCATTATTTTGCAAATCCTTTATGTATCTCAGTCCAATATTTCTTGACCTTTGGGCATGTCCACCACATATGATATACCGTACCCACCTCTTTTAAACATTTCCAACAAAGCCCGGTACCTGAATTGTAAATCTTTTATAATTTATCCGGTGTCAAATACCATCTATAAAACATTCTATAATAGTTCTCTTTTAGATTCTGGGCAACCGTAAATTTGTTTGTCTTTTTCCAACTCTGCTCCCAAGAGTCCAGTTGAATTGTATGACCCATATTCTGTGCCCAAGAAATCATTACTGCTTTAACCGTTTCTTCATACTTCTCCTGGTGCAATATTTCCTGAGTGATCTGGGCTAATAAATGAGGATGGTTTTCAAAAAGTCGTTTTATCATTCCAACCTTCTCCTTTATTTCAATTCCGTATGTCTTTAAATCCATCTGAAACCTTTCAGTTAACTGCCTGTAAGGAAACCGAACTCCTTTGGCTTTTGACAAGATCCCTCTCAAGGGTTTCTGACAGAGACGCCTTAACATATGCTTTGAATTTCACTGTGGGCAAAATTCACTGGCAATGCAAAAGAGGGGGAGGCCGAAAGCAAATCAGGTTGGATGGATGGAGAGGGTAGGGAAGTGATTTTTGCTATCTACCTTATTTCTGCATGGAAAGAGCCTGAAAAAAGACAAAGTCCCTTGCGGGAAGAAAATGCATTCTGCACTCGCAGCACCAAGCTTTGAGCAATAAATATACCTGAATTTTGAATGTTCGGCTCTCCTCCTGCCCTCCTTCCCCCTTTCCCACCCGTCTTCTCCCTGCTGTCCGCTGACTACACTCCTCCAACCCGCTCTATATTTATCCTGCTTCTAACTATATTATTAACTGTCCCTGGAGCCTTAAAATTTCCACAGACGTACTGGAACATAAGTTTATAAGGCTCACTGGATCAACTCCGGCCCAAGGTGGCCGGCCAAATTCTTCAAGAAAGTTACCCAGCAGCGTACAATGAGATTTTCCCCCAGTTTGCAAATACTCCCTGGCCTTTGGCTGCTGAAGGTATACTGCATCCAGCCATGGAGGTTCTCTTGTTTATTCACCTTTTGCCACTTCTTAACATTAAAACAATATATCTTATATAACCCCCAATATGGAACGCATTGTTATGCAATATAGATATTATACAATCTGTAATTATGCGCTCATTTTGGAACGTAATTTGTCTCCTGCTTCTTCGCCCACCGGAGATGGCAATTCAAAACAAGTGGATGCTCAAAGCATGAGCAATTGTCAAATGACAGAAAGCAGAAGGCTCTGGAAAGTAAAGCTACATAATAGGAGAGACAGAAAGTGTCTTTAAAAATGGATTTGGCCATTTCCTCACTACACGGTTATAGTGCGATTATTCCACTTTCGACATTATGTGGAATTCCAAAGAGCTTTCTGGCTGCAAGGGTTTCCCTCAACTGCAAACTCCAGGATTCCAGAGGATGTTGAAAGCGGAATCATCGCGCTATAACAGGCTAGTGCAGAAATGGCCACAGTGTAGTGTGGAAATGGCCTTTATCCATCAGTTTGTAAATGCATCTGAACAGTGGCTTGAACAACAAGGACAAAAAAGCACTTTAATTTAATTTAATTAATTGATAAGAAATATAATAGATATGAATATATAATTCTGTATATGGTTTCGGCTGCCAGGATTGTATATGCTAGATATTGGAAAAAAGAGGAAATACCGGAAATACAAGAATGGATACAGAAGGTTTTAGAATTTATTATTTTAGAAGACCTTACACTTAATCTGAGGGATAAAAAGCAGACAAAAAAACTTGATGATTTGAGATCAATTAAGACAGTAATAGAGGAAAACTGGATATAGACATTAAAGGAGTTGAATAGCTGGATAATTGTATATGGATATGATGAGAAATAGATCTGTATACTATAATAGGTAATACGTATACTATAATATGTAATTTAAAGAAGCCAGTCTACATTAGAGAATTTATGTTTATTGAGATCACGATAAGTTACTTAAATAGAGGTTCTATCAAGAGGTGAGGGGAAGTTATAAGAGAAATGGATAGATTGTATGATAACATGGTAAATAAGCTTGTTTTTTTTTTAATTTGAAAATATGACAATACAAGTATGTAATGTAAATAAATAAATAGCACTTTAATGCCATTGGGAAATAGATGAGCAGAGTGGGGGCAGCAGAGGCTGGTGGCTCCAATGCCGATGGGAACGGTAAATCAGTTCTCGGTTTAGTTTGAAATTTAAAGCAGCTGTGCAAGGTGCTGGATTCTCTCTCCAGAACGGGTTCAACAGATATTTAAGTTCCATGACCTGCCACTGGACTTCAGTGCATTGCATTCGTTCTTCTGGGGGAAAATAATATCTGTTGATATTGCAGTTGTGGATTTGTAACCTAGAGCTAGGCACTTGTGACTGTTCCATATTCTATGCAGTCACAACTGTGGCACTATTGCCATGTTTGTAAATGCCTTCCAAAACCTACTTTACCAGGCAGTGGTTGCATTGGAGAAAGAAGACCAGCCCACCTATCAATAGGGGCGCAAGGTGGAGGATGTTCACACAGCCCTCCCACCGGCAAGTGAAGCTGCGACAACCAGTAGCGGGATTCCATTGCAAATCTTTGTCACAGCCTCACTTGCTCACAGAGTCATTGAGCTGGAAAAGGCCTCTGAGACCGTCCAGTCCACCCCCCATTCTGCCATGGAGGAAGACATGATCAAAGCACTCCCAACAGATGGCTATCCAGACTTCTGTTTAAAAGCTTCCAAAGAAAGAGACTCCACCAGACTCTAAGGCAGTACATTACGTTGTTGAACTGGTCTGACCACCAGGAAGTTCTTCCTTATGCTTAGGTGGAATCTTTTCCTGTAGTTTGCATCCATTGCTCCGTGTCCCAGTGTCCAGAGCAGCAGAAAACAAGCTTGCCCCATCTTCCACATGGCGTTCCCTTCAAACACTTTAATATGGCTATCCTGTCACTTCTTAACCTTTTCTTCTCCAGGCTAAAAAATACTCAGCTCCCTAAGCTGCCCCTCATAAGGCTGCATGGTTTCCAGGCCTTTTACCATTTTGGTTGCTGGTGGGAGCAAGCTGGAAACTGCATCTTCCTTCCACCCTGATTGGCAGCTGAGTGGACCTCCTGGTAAAATAAGGCCCTTTTCACATGGGGCTAAAAAAAATGGTGTAGAGCAACCTCCGCTGAGGTCGTCTACACCGTAACATGGATTGGGGTGGATTACTTTAGAGTAAATCCACACCCCAATCCACGTAGGGGCAACCAGAAGAGTTTTGGAAAACCACTTGCTTTTTGGGTTTTAAAAGGCGTGGGGCATGCAGCCCCGTCCAGCCCCGTCGCAGCGCCAGTATTGTTCTGCAGATGTGCGCAAGGGCGTGCCTGAAGATCGTGCGAGGGGCGGGATTTCCAGCTGGTGAGCTTCTCCGACTGGCGGAGAGCCTCCGTCAGTTGGAAGCTGCCATTTTGGGTGCTGCCGGACGCAGCGAACACCGCGGAAGCCGCCGAGTGTGGAGCGGCGAAACGGGCTGCTTCACACGCCGATGGAATAAAAATAAGCCCTGTTTCTGCATAGAGCTGCCCGTTTCCCCGCCCGCATGTGAAAAGGGCCTAAGTTTGGAGATTTGGTCCAGGAGATCTTTCCATGCTCTGTCCAGTCGTCCTGTAACTTCAGCGGCTCCTTTAAAGTTTGACCCCAACATGAATTCACCGGCTTCCTGACATGAAAAGTCATTTCCGCACGACACTCTTATAGCGCAATGATTCCACTTTCAGCATCCTATGGAATCCTGGGGTTTGCAGTTTAGGGAGGGGCCTTTAGAATTCTCAGCCAGAGAGCTGTTTGGCCTCAGGAAACTACAAACCCCAGAATTCCACAGGATATTGAAAGTAGAATAATAGCATTATAATGGTGTAGTGCCAAAAGGCCCTTAGAGTGAACAGAAAAGTCAACTTTACAGCAGTTAATAATAACAACCAACAACAGGTATGTTCAAGTAGTCTAGCAGTTCTTCCTCTCCTTCCTCTGCTCTTTGGCTGAGAATTCTAAAGGTCCCTCCCTAAACTACAAATCCCAGGATTCCATAGGATGCTGAAAGTGGAATAATAGCACTATAACAGCATAATGCAGACATGGCCATGGTTTTACGGCAATTGGTCTTGTACCTACTTTTGCAGCTTTTCCGCACAACACTCTTATAGCGCGATGATTCCACTTTCAACCTCCTATGGAATCCTGGGGTTTGCAGTTCCGGGAGGGGCCAGCCGGCCCCTCCCGGAACTGCAAATCCCAGGATTCCATAGGAAGTTGAAAGTGGAATCATCGCGCTATAGGAGTGTTGTGCAGAAATGTTCTTGGTCTGCACAGTAGTCATCCGGTAGTCCTGGACCCTATTCCTGGCACTAGAGAGCTCCTGGGCAATCTAAAGAAGCTGTGGAAGAAGCAGCCATAAATCCGAAAGAAGATTCACCGCTCCTCAGCAATGAGAAGGAGGAGGAATAGGTGACTCTTTTAATAATGAGCTGTGTTACTATGTTTTTGTCTTTGGCATAATTTAGCTTAGTTTTAATTCAAGTTATCCATTGGTCTTGTTTGCGTACTTGTTTCTTTTTCCTCTTCTCTCCTGCCCTGCTTTTTTGTGGTGATGGATTGCTTTGTCTTCATCCTCTGCTAAAAATTAACAAATATTAAATCTAAAAAGAGGGAGAGAGAGGGGGGAATAGGGAAAAGGAATCTTCGTTCCTCATGCAATCTCACAAACATGCACGGACTTTTTCCTTTTCATTCTCTACCCCTGTTCTCTTTGGCATCCTGCTTTTGTCCAGCAAAGAATTCGACTCTGGCATTCCACAATCCCCTTCCCACAAGAAAGATGAAATAGAGACTCTGAAGGAGGCATATGGTCATGCAAACTCAGAGGATCCTAGAGCAGCAGCGGAGCTCGGAGGGTGTGGGGTGAGGTGGGGCCACACTGAGTGGGGGCATGGCCATGATGCATGGCACATGGCTGCAACATGTGGGGGGCATGGCTGCAGCACATGGGGGCATGGCTGCAGCATGTGGGGCATGGCTGTGGCACGTGGGGGTATGGCTGCAGCACGTGAGGATGTGGCTATGAGCTGGGACACCCCAAAAACTTTGCCACCCAGGGCGAACTGCCTCCATCGCCCCCCTCCGTCCCTACGTGGCTGTCTTAGAGTGTCTTTTCCAAAGGATAATGTGCCAGTCTAACCTACTGGTCTCTATGATTTGACCTCCAAGCTTGCATGTAGACCCATTTTGCTTCTTTTCTTCCTCTTGACTGCCTGGCAGTGGTGGCAGGAGGGCAAGAGAGATCTTGTGGGATGCCCAAGTCCATCCAATAAGACAGATGGCCACATGGGCTGCCATCTCTGCCCTGGACCAAATGGATCCGTTATGACTATTTCAGTGCCTTATCTAGAAGCACCATCGGCATCATCATGTGGCAGTGAGTTCCATAAGCTCACACCAAATGTGAAGAAGTGCTTCCTATGGAAGGGACTTGGGTTCTGTTTTAAGTGGCTGCAAGAGCCCTTGATAAACTGGAGTCACTTCTTCTAGCCTTGTTCACGTATCCTGAGGCTGTGGCACTTTAGGTGTATTATGAGATGACAGGACTCGCTGGAAAAAAAACAATAATGCTTGGTTAAGTGGGAGACAGTAGGAAAAGAGGAAGATTGCATGACAGGTGGATTGATGCACCAAGGAAGCTGTTCTGAATTTGTTCTGAATTTGCTGGTGATGACCAGGGGTCATGGAGAGCATTAATTCCTAGGGTCTTCATATATTGAAGCTGATTTGATGGTAGAAAAACAGCAAAATACAAAACGGATTGTGACAGCTTCAAATCAGCACATTGGCTAAAGATGCACGCATGCACGCACACACATGCATGCATTTCCTCCGGCATATATTTGGAGTTAGAGGTGGGAGAAAAGAAAGGGTCTCCATGGAAATGGGTCGGGCACCAGCTGTTGTTTTCCACTGAAACAGAAAAAGAAGAGGAGGAAGTTTTCAAAGCCCAGAATGGGATTTGTAGGAAAGGGAGGGATATGAGGAAAGTAAACTCAGCATGGAGAAAACAACAACACAACAATAATGTGGTAGCTTGGAAGACAATATTCAATATTCAATATTTTCAATATTTTTATCAACGACTTGGATGAAGGAATAGAGGGCATGCTCATCAAATCTGCAGATGACACCAAATTGGGAGAGGTTGCTAATATGCCAGAGGACAGGATCAAAATTCAAAATGACCTGGATAGATTGGAGAGCTGGGCCAGAGCGAACAAAATGAAATTCAACAGAGAGAAGAGTAAGGTCCTACATTTAGGTAGAAAGAATGGAATACAGAAATATAGGATGGGGGACACGTGGCTGGATAGCAGTATGTGTGAAAGGGATCTAGGAGTCTTCATAGACCACAAGCTGAACATGAGTCAGCAGTGTGATGCGGCAGCCAAGAAAGCCAATGCAATTCTTGGGTGCATCAATAGGAGTATGGTGTCTAGGTCGAGGGAGGTACTGGTACCACTCTACTCTGCTTTGGATAGACCTCATCTTGAATACGGTGTCCAGTTCTGGGTACTCCAATTCAAGAAGGACATGGTCAAGCAGAGCAAAGCCCAGAGGAGGGCGACCAAAATGGTGAGAGGCCTGGAAGCCACAAAGCCCTTTGGGGATAGACTTAGAGAGCTGGGTATGTTTAGTCTGCAGAAGAGAAGGTTAAGAGGGGACATGATAGCCATGTTTAAATATCTGAAGGGGCGCCATGTAGAGGAGGGAGTGGGCTTCTTCTCTGTTGCTCCAGAGACCAGGACAAGGAGCAATGGATTCAAGCTGAAGGAAAGGAGATTCCGCCTGAACCTCAGGAAGAACTTCCTGACAGTCAGGGCTGTCCAGCAGTGGAATCTGCTACCTCCATGGAGTGTAGTGGAGTCTCCTTCCTTGGAGGTTCTTAAGCAGAGGCTGGATGGCCATTCTGTCGGGAGTGCTTTGAGGGTGTTCCTGCATGGCAGGGGGTTGGACTGGATGGCCCCTGGGGTCTCTTCCAACTGTACATTTCTATGATTCTATGAATTTCTTAGAACCTATCACACTCTTTGTCATTGCAAGCAAAGCCATCAGCCCAGCTGAAGATGTCAACAGAAGGAGGCAAATAGAAATAACTTTTTGTTTTAAGAACCCCACTCATCAAACTATGCCTGTTGCCTCCTATTATCATGGCTTAAACTGCCAGAGTGGTACAGAATATTCACAAACATTTAACTTCCGAGGATGAAGGCAACATTCAAGACAAATGCCAAATTCGTTGACAAAGGAAGTTTACTTGATGAAGGGGGGGGACACCCTCCTATTGGACATAAAAACAGGTAGAGCAGGATGTAGGAACAGGATGTGGGGAGCTGTGAGTTGAAAGCACTAAATGCAAGGTAGCCAAGAAGGAAACAGAAGCAAAGAGCTCTTGGTGTGTTTGCTTTGCAAAAGAACCTGACAGGACTAAAATACCATGCAAAATGCATCCTATAAACTCTCTCCCAATAAGTGATTGGGAATGAAATTTTTCAATATGATGCAGACGGATAGTTTTACCGTTGTGTTAAGAGGGGAAAATTGGATAAGTGTGTCAATGATGTGTCAATGATTTTATTATAAGAACGTCTGAGGTTATATCAAGATGGTGAATATTGACTTTTGAAGATGGAATTGTGCAGGTATAATAGCTATACTAGACCAAACTACAGAAAAAAATATTATAAGGTTTCAATTTAGTCACTTGGGGGGAAGTTTGTGAGAAAGAACCATGAGCTGGAATGAATGATTGAGAAGAAAAGAAGATTATCATAAGAGACTAATTCTCATAGTTTTCTCTCTTTTTGAAATCTTTCCCCCTTTTTTCATGTTATTATTACTGTTACTGTCTACAGATGATATCTGCTTCTCGGTTGAATGTGTGATCTTTCTTATATGATTTAACTATTTTTAATAAAAATAATTTTTAAAAAAGGTGAGAGAAAGCCCAGTCTTAATAGCCTCTCCAAGGTGAAACCTTAGAATCAGATTGTGAAACCTATAAACAACCATCTTTTGGGCACCTTGAGATGCATCTCCAATTGCTTCTGCAATGTTCTCCCACAAAACCAGACCTGTGGGGCCCGCACACACCCCTGGTTTTTGGAGGAAGGCTGAATCATAGATCATTTTCGGCCCATTGTTGTTGCTAAAGATTCTGTGCCTGTGCAAAACAATAACTGGAACTTTTCTTGGCATGGAGACAAAATGATGGAGGGAAGAATGTTGCTTCTTGAACTCCCACCTGCCACATACAATCTTTGTCCCCCCAAAAAAGAAAATGGGCAATTCTAGATTTCTGCAATGGCCACAACACAAGGGGATCTCTTTCCCAGAGAGGCTAGCCCAGCTCAGTTCTGCAATGCAAGCCATTCCAAAGCCAACGCCATTTCTGCACTGTGATCTTATAGTGCTATTATTCCACTTTCAACATCCTATGGAATCCTAAGGCCCCTCCCTAAACTGCAAACCCCAGGATTCCATAGGATGTTGAAAGTGGAATAATAGCACTGTAACAATCTAGTGCAAGTCATCTTGTATTTCATCTATTCCAGAGTTTGGAAAAGTTACTTTCTGGGCTACAGCTCCCCAAATTCCCTGGCTACTACGGCCTATGGGCTGTTCTGACAGTTTTTGTCCCCAAATTAATGTTCTCAACCTATCGTTTTTTGCAGTCTATGTCAGGTTTACAAGCGTTCAGTAATAAGCTGCTTGAGCCAAGCGTTCAGTAATAAGCTGCTTGAGCCAATGTTTGTCTCAGTCTGAAATTAAAAATAACAACAAATGCACGTTTGAAATTATTTTTTCTATACAATGTTCCTTCTACACGAGCATGTTGTGTGCCGTTTTCCCTAGCATAAGTATTTTGTCATGTCAGCTCAGAGAATGCTATGAATGGATGGGATTGTGGGGAGGAAATGTTACAAAACTGAGGTTTGTCTCTGTCAGAAGGCAGAGAGGGGAAAGCTGACATATATCCACACTAGACTGCTATAGCACTATGATTCCACTTGCAACATCCTATGGAATCCTGCCAGCAGGCCCCTCCCTAAACTGCAAACCCCAGGATTCCACAGGAGGTTGAAAGTGGAATAATAGCGCTGTGACAGTCTAGTGCGGAAATTGCCATAGAGACAGGGAGCAGATTTCAGAGAGATAGGAACAGATGGAATACAGACAGGAGAGTCAGACAGAGGAAAGAATTGACTCTGGTTTTGGGGGCAGCTGCAAGTGACTTAGTAGTTCAAGGACTAGTGTATTATTTTCTTGTGTCTTAATAAGCTTCCGCTTGTTCATTTTTACCACTGTTTCTGTCTGTTCATACTAAGTTTGGTGGAGGGCCTGGCCACACCTACTATAAAGAATCCACCAAAACAATACAGCCATGGACCACAATAAGGGGGTCACCTTGAGACCCCCACTTTGAGGAGGGAAAAGGGACAAAGTAAGTGATAGGAACCCAGGGTTGGAGCTGTGGGGCCAACCTGGAAAGGGATCTGTCACATCACCAAGGTGTGCTTTGAAGCAACAAGAGTCTGAATGTTCAACAGTGGGGCATAATATAGAAAAGAGAATCTTTTAACATCTGAGTAGTTTTCTCTCACCAGCGGGCAACACATGCCTTCTTGCTACCATTGAGCTGAGATTCAAGTTGATGATGTCCATCAGGGTTATTTTCAGGGCAAGACCCAAGGACTTTAGACTTGGTGACTGTCCCTTCCAAAAGGCAGCTTTGCCTTCCAAAGTGTAACTTAAGAAGAAACTCCTCGAAACTGCTGGCAAAAGGACTTTGCTTAGCAACACAAGCCAACAATGACGGGAACGTCAAGGGAAAGAGGCTGATGTCTTTCAAGTACTTGTTTGCTATGGGCTTCCAGGTGCCAGAATGACCACTGGAATGATTGCACAGAGGAGGCAGGAAGGAAGGAACCAAACCTCAATAAATTCATGGGAAAGAATTTGGTTCCAGGCCGCCAGGTGCAAGAAGGAGGGAATATGAACCTGGGCACTTGCAAAGCTTGGCTCCTGAAGATGCCAAAGCAGGACAAACATTATTAATGGAGGAAAAAGCCACCTGATGAATTTTCTGTTGGGGACTTTCTTGCAACAGAAAACACATCCAGCAAAACACATGCAGCAAAATACAACATCTAAAATCCACAAAAACAGCAACACTGTTATTGGGTCAACCAAAAATGCACAAAACACATCATGCAAGCTCCACTGGCTTCTTCATCAGGCAAAGGTGTTAAAAATCATACAGGGGGAAAAATGACAGTGTTGGAATCACGTTTTGTCATGATATTGTTTTGGGTGTTGTCTGTGGCAATGGTCTAGAGAGATATCAATGTGGGCAGAAGCTTTCATAGAATCATAGAGTTGGAAGAGACCCCAGGGGCAATCCAGTCCAACCCCCTTCTGCCATGCAGGAACCCACATCAAAGCACTCCCTTTGACAGATGGCCATCCAGCCTCTGCCTAAAAACCTCCAAAGAAGGAGACTCCACCACACTCCATGGAGGCAGCAGCATATTCCACTGCAGGACAGCTCTTCCTGAGGTTCAGGCGGAATCTCCTTTTCTGCAGCTTGAATCCATTGCTCCTTGTCCTAGTCTCCGGAGCAGTGGAAAATAAGCCTGCTCTCTCCTCGACATGACATCCCTTCAAAGATTTAAACATGGCTATCAGGTCCCTTCTTAACCTTCTCTTCTGCAGACTAAACATATCCAGCTCCTTAAGCCACTCCTTATAGGGCTTCATGGCTTGCAGACCCTTCACCATCCTCTGGATGTGCTCCAGCTTGTCGATATCCTTCTTGAAATGAGGTGCCCAGAACTGGACACAGTATTCCAAATGAGGTCTAACCAATGCAGAATAGAGTGGTATCATTACCTCCCTTGATCTGGACACCATACTCCTATTGATGCAACCAAGCTATTGATGCAAACTTTGGCCATGTGGGTTCTGGAAGACAAAGGCCATTTCCGCACTACACTGTTATAGTGCTATTGTTCCACTTTCAACATCCTGTGAAATTCTGGGGTTTGTAGTTTCCTGAGGCCAAAGAGCTCTCTGGCTGAGAATTCTAAAGGACCCCTCCCTAAACTGCAAACCCCAGGATTCCATAGGATGTTGAAAGTGGAATAATAGCACTATCACAGCATGGCGGTCATGCAACGCAGAACACAGGAAATGAACAGGGCTGAAAAGTCCAGCAGCGTTGCTATGTTAGGAACTGTGTTTATGGAGCAAAATAATATCCATCATCCTGATGACACACACAGTTGTGGTCATTTAGGGTACCATGGCAAATCTGGGACGAACAAGGGTGTAAAGTCTGGCTGGTGGTCAATCTCCATATACAGATCCTTTGAATACATAATCCTTCATTTCAGTGGTGATGTATCCTTAGCGACGACATTTCTTCCCATAACATTTTGTTTAAGTAGCAATCTATTGTGGTTCTTGCTTATTTTAGGTGTGCGTCAGGGACATAGCCAAAGAAGTGTGTGTGATGTTATTGCCCCCTATAAAAATTCTGTCCCCAATTACTTCCCCCCCGCTTTTCTACCATTGCAGTAATTTAAAGCTTCAGTTGAATATATAGTTTGGGCCTCAAAGGAAAGGGGCAGGCAGAGACACTGAGGAATGTGAAAAGATAAGAGTTTTAGGTGTGAGTTGTTTTCAATGTCTTGTTGTATGCAATGAATTAATTACTCTAAGGCCCTTTTCGCACGGGCTTTCTGTCGCGCGACAGCCCCGTGAGCCTCGCGGGAGTGGGAGCGTCGCTCTGCACGACACACTCCCACTTCCGCCGCGCTCACGGGGTTGCAGCGGCGCAATCGCGGGTTTTTTGATTTTCTCCTCAAAGCGAAAATCACCCGTGCTTGTGCAACGCTCCTGGCGCCCAGGCGCACTTACCTCCTGTGCGGGGCATCGGGGAGGCGGCCGGGTCGTGCTTCCTTCCCTCCGCCCCTGCGGAAGGAAGGAACGGGCGGGGCACTAGTGCGATGGACGCGACACCTCCTGCTTCGCGCGCGCGCGGGGGGGGGACGGACGGACGCGAGAGCCTCCTGCTTGGTGCGAGCGGGGGGGACAGACACAAGAGCCTCCTGCTTCGCCCGGGGGGAGGGCAGCTCGCGCGAGAAGCCTCCTCCAGTGCCGCTTCCCCCTCGTTCCTTTGCCTGTGGAAGGAAGGAGGGGGAAAACGGCAGCTTCCCGGAGGAGCCTTCTCGTGCGTGCCGCCCTCCCCCACTCGCGCGAGAAGCCTCAATGCGAAAAGGGGGTAAATGAAAAAGATTAATTAGGCTTGGCAGATCCCAGGGTTCCAGGTGAGATCTCAGTGAATGGTATGTTTTTTCCAGACAGGGGAAAAGCAATTCAGGGTGACCGGCATTGAAGGAGGGGGAAGTTTGATCTTAAGTTCCTTGCAGAAAAATGCTTAACTAACCTTTCCTGGCCAGATCCCCCTCCCCAACCAAAGGTTAAGCACCCATATCCCACTTTTCCCAGCTGGTATCTGCAGTTTCTGGCTCAGTGTGAATGCATTTGTATTGCACTTGTTGTGAATGCATTTGTATTGCACTTGTGCAACACAGGTGCAAAAGGAAGCCATGAAAGAACAGAAGAGAGATGTAGCTTGACCCTTCCTGCCACTTGCAGCAAAGCAAGGAGTGGAACACCAACATTGTGACTCATGTACATCTTTAATATATAAGCCCTTGGCAGCATCAGTGAAGCAGGCCTTGAACACAACCTGCCAACAGCTGACAGTGAGTTTTTCCAGATCCTGGCAGCCATGTAAAGTCGGGAAAACTTCCCCATGTGTTAGGGATGTAATGCTTTGCTCGTTTCATTCATCAAGGAAGCAATGAATCATTTTGTCTACTTTCTTCCTAGGGTGAGTTTTCAGAAACTTAATTTTCAAAGACTATTCTTCATTTAGGATATATTCTGTGAAATTTGCACGGGGATTTTTGGGCAGAAAGCTGCATTTTTCTGTGCGGAAAACCACAACCGGTAATCAGGATCAGCTACTTAGTCAAATATATTTTAACTTTTTAGATATGTATGTAGCTTTTCCTGGCCTAGCTCCCCCCAAACCTGAAGGAAACGTTATTCCCCTGTGCTCTGATCACCAGTGGAATGGACAGCATTTTCCCCATGCAGCTAAGGCCTGGTAAACTTTTTTTGGGGAGGTGTTTATGAGCATGGCAATTGTATCACAATCACAACTAAATAGCAATGGTGAATGTGTAACAGTTACAGATGAGTAAATCTAGGTGAAATGACTTTCCGTCATGTTGGACAGGGGATTGGGCCAGGAGAGGTTACTTTGGCCCTTTCCGCACCTTACTGTCTTCCAGTGCTGGGGTGCGGGGATCGCGTGAGCAGCCTCCGGCAAGAGGCTCTTGCATCTGGGGTCCTTCGGCTCTGCATGAGCTGCCTGCTCGTGCGAGACCCCTGCCTCTTCCTTCCTTCTGCAGCACAGCCTGGGAGTTTCTCAGGCTGCGCTGGGGCAGGAAGTACGACCGGTGCGGCTCTGGAAGCTCCGCACACACGGCAAGTGTGTGCAGGGCCCTGGAGCGATGTGTGATTGCACACCATTTTCACCTTCTAGCCAAAAATGAAAAAGTGTGCGAGCAGCACCTGCCTGACCCTGGAGCATCGCGCGATTGTGAGTGCATCATGCAGATCACTCCTCACAATTGCACAACACTCAAGGGTCCCTTTCGCATGGCAAATGCCATGTGAAAAGGGCCATAGTTATGCATGTTTCTGCATGGGAAATAATATTTATGCACAGAAGCATTATTTTTCTAGGGAAAAAAACCAGTTTCCTGTGTAGAAAATGCTGTTCTTTATGGGGTGGGACAAACAAAAAACCCCACAGATATATTCAGAATATGTCATGACTTGTGAAGATTCCCATCAGACCAGGAATCTTCTCTTCAGCATTTTCTGACGCTCAGGAAACACATTTTGACTATCTTTTGCACATTTCTAGCCCTACTCTTGGCCCTCAGTGAGATTTAGTGATTTGAGCAATGAACTACAACTGAGGGAGACCGGGTTCAAATCTTCATTCAGCCATGGAAATTCAGAGGGAGACTTTGCATAAGTTACACTCTCTCAGCCTCAGAGGAAGCCAAACACAAACCCTCTTTTTGCAAACCTTTCCAAGAGAACCCCATGGTAGGTTTGCCTTAGCGTCATCATAAGACTTGGCTATTTCCGCACTAGACTGTAATAGTGCTATTATTCCACTTTCAACATCCTACGGAATCCTGGCGTTTGCAGTTGAGGGAGGGGCCTTTGAGCAGAGGAGGAAGTGGAGGCCTTTGAGGCCCCTCCCTAGACTGCAAACCCCAGGATTCCATAGGATGTTGCAAGTGGAATAATAGCGCTATAACAGTCTAGTGCAGAAATGGCCCTGGTTGCAAAATCAGGATGTGACTGAACTTGCAACTTTAACTTCACCTTCTCCTTTTAATATTTAACTTTCTCATACTATTTAATATTTTAATACTTCAAATATTTAATATTAATATTTCTAATGTTTAACTTTCAGCATTTAATACATGAAAATAATGTAGCTGCACATGAAAATGAACTTAAAACTGCTAACAATTCATGAAGCTAGATTAAAGAGACGACTCCTTACTCTCTTCCGCAAAGTCATGGGAGGAGACCATTTGTAGAAAGGCTCATCTCCTGGCTCCTTCCAAGTCTCTCGGGGCTTGCAAACTCTCTTGGATATCATCCTAAGTCAGACTGCCAAGAAAAGCCTCAGTCCAGCTGTTGCTCATGTCTTTTTCCATTGCTTTTCATTCTTCTGCAACTCAGGTCTAAAGGAGACACTTGCAAGGGTTTTTTACTGACCTCACCATCACACCCCCACTCCAGGTGCTTTCACTGTGGCTGGAAGCTGGTTCTCCTTTTCTCCAAAGGCCAGAGAGTTGGGGCCTTTCCACACTACACTCTTATAGTGCTACTATTCCACTTTCAACACCCTGTGAAATCCTGAGGTTTGTAGTTTACTGAGGCCAAAGAGCTCCCTGGCTGAGAATCCTAAAGGCCCTTCCATAAACTGCAAACCCCAGAATTCCATAGGATGTTAAAAGTGGAATAAGAGCACTATAACAGTGTAGTGCAGAAAGGCCCTTGGAAACAGACAAGGTGGTACCTCTGGTGAATGCAACTCAAGAGTCTCCAAACCGAGAAACCCATAAAACCATGCTTTTGCTGGCTGAAAGCTTTTCAGTCCATTGCTAACATGACACCTTGATTTTCTCTGTTCTTATGAAGATACTGACTAAAGTTCAAAGCAGCTAGTAGTTGGTTTGCCCACTTCTCTTGGCATGAATTCATCCTGCTTGGCTTGTTCATTTCATTTTTTAATTAGCTGTGTTGAAACTCTTTTTCCCACTATAATTTTTGTTTTACGATGGGTCCCCCAGGGAGGTGTTTCCACATTTGCGACGAATAGGCTATAAATCTTTGCTCATTTCATTCTGGCATATAGGAATGAATGATTTCAAAAGTTTTCTCCTCAATGGATTGTATATTACAAGAATTTGGGGAGCATTTCTAATGATTTTGCAAACTTTGTGAAACATTTGTGGGAAACATTTTTTTCTGCCAATTGTTTTCGGAAGAAAAGCAACAGTACAGACAATGAAACAGTTGCACAATATATTTTCACTTTGATTGCGAAAAAGCATACTTTTTGCACAAAATCCCCAGTTTTCTTGTACCAGCATTTCTTTTTACCATGAAAGTCCTATAATCTGGAAAAATCTCAGGATGGTTGTCCCTCAATGTGGTGTCTTGCTGTCTGTCTGTCTATCTATCTATCTATCTATCTATCTATCTATCTATCTGTTTTGAGATATCTATTGACAGTGAGAATGAGAATATTTGCATTGCTTTTATTCCTAGCTCCGAATTTCGCATGAGCTGAAATTTCAGTAGCAACAGTGCTGTGAACAAACTATACACGGAAGGATGCTGAAAGCCTGTCTCCTGTCTACATGGAGATGATCAGTCATGATGACAGCAGTGAAGATGTAGTGTTAAACAACTATTGAAAACTTTACTGCAGACTCTTTTCATTTACACCCTTCTATTCCCTATTTAAAACCCCCCCAACCCTTCTGATTTATTCCTTTGGCTGTTTTTTCTCACTCCATGAAGAGAGCATTCCCACACTGATGAGACAATGGTAGACATTTAATGAGAAAATCAGCAAATCAAATAGCTCTTGGTGGCATTGCTGAATGAGACATCCACAAAAATACAGATATTTACTCTCTGCCAGATGGTCACTGAAGTCACTAGACTGTTTTTCTATACTCTTAATACAAACAGAACCATAATTTTTCTTTTTAGAGCCTTCTCTCCCCTCTACGGCCCTTTCTGCACCTTTTCTTTTGGCAGAGCTGGGGTGTGGGTATTGCACGAGCAGCCTCCAGCGAGAGGCTCTCGCGTCCCTGCTGCTTCAGCTCCGCATGAGCTGCCTGCTCTTGAGCACGTAGCGCAAGAGCCCTGCCTCTTCCTTCCGCAGCGCAGCCTGGGAGTTTCCCAGGCTGTGCTGGGGCAGCAAGTGCAACCGCCACGGCTCTGAAGGCTCCACACACACGGCAAGTGTGCATGGGGCCCTGGAGCAATGTGCGATCATGCACCATTTTTGGCTGAAAGCCCAAAATGAAAAAGTGTGTGAGCGGTGTCTACCCTACCCTGGAGCATCGCACGATTGTGAGTGCATCATGCAGATCGCTCCTCACAATCATGTGATGCTCCAGGCACCCTTTTGCATGGCAAATGCTGTGCGAAAAGGGCCTATGAAACATAAAGAACCTCCAAAGAAACATTAAGAACCTCCAGAGAAGGAAAGCCTATTACCCTTTGAGACAGTTTGTTCCATTATTGAACAGCTTGCACAGTAAAGAAAGACATCATAACATTTAAGTGATATCTCTTTTTTCTTGTAATTTGAAAGCACTGGTTCCTGTTCTAGTCTGGGAAGCAGCAGAAAACAAGCCTGTTCCATCTTGTACCTGGTCTTCCTTCTGTATTCAAATATGGCTATTGTGTTCTTCCGGATATGTTAGCTGTTTTATGTACAAGGACTTTTGGTTTTATGTAAGAACATTAAAATATGTTCCAACTTCTGCTCTGACCGAAGAGGAACGGTTCAGGATGGAATGCCTTTACTACCTGAATTTGCCCTCTGCATCAGCCGGATAGCAGCAGAGGCAGACAGTTTTGCTTCAGTTTGGGTATTTTGAGCAGTGCTCACCAAACTTTGCAAAAACAGAATTTTGCAAAACGGGTGGCTTCGTCTACTTCTGGTTTCAGCACAACTGCTTCATTTAAAATTCATGTTTCATAAGAACTTCAACATTTGCCGCAGAATCTGTGTGTAGCTAAAATTTAGGGGAAAGGAGTGAACATTTCTGGTCGTCCTTGCAGCTCCTACAAAGTCTAAAGACAGAAGGTTGTCATCTGGGCGCACCACGGTTGCTCACCCCTTGCCCTGGACCAAGGTTCTTGCTGTGCTTGACCATAGAGGAGGGATTGACACAACGTGGCACATGGAAAACTGTATCACTGTTACAACATCATCACCACTAAGGTCCATCTGAGGATGCATGACTCAAATCTTCACAGGGCTTTTTCCGTGCATGGCTCAGGGAGGAGTGGAGACGAATGCTGACAAACCCACAAATCCCAGTTTATATAAAAATGTATTAAATTAGGATGAGCCTACTGCCTAGCCAAAGGCTCTTTTAATCATAAAGGATGACAGTGGCATGCCACGTTATTCTCTTGTGTAACCACCAAATAGCATTGCTCTTGTTCTCATGTTCGTGCAAGGGAAAACATTTTTCCTCACTTTGATAACCTTCATTTTTTTTTAAAAAAAGATATTGAACGCAGGAAATATGCCGCCGGGGGGAAAACGTAGCCTGGCTTACCTTGATCCAGTTTTAATTTTCTGTTTCCTGTTTCGGTCTCTTTGGTTACAGAAGGCAGACAGCAAAGAGGTCTCCTCCATCGGCAATATGCTCTTTGTTACCCACATTCCTGCTTAACATTCTGGAATGGGTGCCAAGGGTAAAATGAATCAGCAAGAGCAGAGGATGTTTTATGTAATGAAAATGCAAATATTGCCCCCTCAAAGTCATCCTTACTGGGATATAGCATCCCCCCTATGGCCTTGTTGTGACTGAGATGGTGAGGCAGCTCTTTGGAGGCTGCAGTTGTGAGTGTGTGAACATTTCCGCACGACACTCTTCTAGCGCGATGATTGCACTTTCAACCTTCTATGGAATCCTGGGGTTTGCAGTTCTGGGAGGGGCCGGCTGGCCCCTCCGGAACTGCAAACCCCAGGATTCCATAGGAGGTTGAAAGTGGAATCATCGCGCTAGAAGAGTGTCGTGTGGAAATGGCCTGTGTGTGATGGTTTGCATGCCGAGCGCTCTTCCTTCTTAAAACCAAGATAACAAACTCAGTTTCAAGGAAGGAAGCTACTCGCTTTGCCATCTCCCTGGGGTGTTTGTTTTCCGTGCACAACATTAAAGATTTTTTTAAAATTATTATTTTTTAGTGACAGGGCATTTCTTGAGAAATGAGAAAACCTCCTTCATTCCATTTGTGTCTGTTGTTGTGGTCTAGGCCAGGTTTCTCCAAGAGGGTGCCCTGCCATGCTCCCAAACTACCATCACCAGCATCCCCATACCTCAGTACACATGCTGCTTGGGGATGATGAGAGTTGCAGTCTGATACTCCTGTTGGGTGCTGAGTTGAGAGGAGGCAACTCGGACATGGGTTTTTCATGTCACCGAGGACATTCAGAAATGTTTGTGTCCAGGAAATTACACAGAATATTCAGAAGAACAGATTATCATTCAGGCTTTCCAAGTTAGGTTTCCTGGGCTTTTTCTGTCTCATTTTGGACAGGCAGCTGAAATGTGTGGTTGTTTTGTAAGAGCAGGCGTTAAGTCAGATGAGCTAGCAGAATCCTCCTTGAATCATAGAATCATAGAATCATAGGAATGTAGAGTTGGAAGAGACCCCAGGGGCCATCCAGTCCAACCCCCTGCCATGCAGGAACACCCTCAAAGCACTCCTGACAGATGGCCATCAAGCCTCTGCTTAAAAACCTCCAAGGAAGGAGGAGACTCTACCACACTCCATGGAGACAGCAGATTCCACTGCCGGACAGCCCTGACTGTCAGGAAGTTCTCCCTGAGGTTCAGGTGGAATCTCCTTTCCTGCAGCTTGAATCCATTGCTCCTTGTCCTGGTCTCTGGAGCAGCAGAAAACAAGCCCTCTCCTTCCTCTACATGGATGAGGTTTAATCTTTCAAAAGGAATGAGGAAGGATGTTGACAATCTGGAAAGTGTCCAGAAGAGGGCAACCAAAATGGTAGAAGGCCTGGAAACCATGAAGTCCTAAGAGAACCAGCTTAGGGAACTGGGTATGTTTAGCCTGGAGAAGAGAAGAGTAAGAATTGAGATGATAGGCATGTTTAAATATTTGGAAGGATGTCATAGGCGAGACGGAGCAAGCTTGTTCTCTGCCGCTCCAAAGACGGGGACATGGAACAATGGCTTCAAATTTCAGGAAAAGAGATTCCACCTAAACATTAGGAAGAACTTCCTGATAGTAAACGCAGTTTGCCTTGGAGTGTGGTGGAGTCTCCTTCTTTGGAGGTTCTTAAACAGAGGTTGGATGGCCATCTGTCAGGGATAATTTGATGGTGTATTCCTGTATGGCAGAATGGGGTTGGACTTGGTGGCCATTGTGGTCTCTTCCAGATCTGCGATTCTATGATTCAGAAGATCACAGATACTATGACCTTCTCTCCCACAACTGCACACCCACATAAACACACATTCCGATTCTGGTCTCACACCATCTTTCATCATTCAAACCATTAAGAAGCTCAAACTTTGGGAAAACTTGGGGGTTTTTTGGACTGCAACTCCAGAATCCCATAGGAAGCATAGCTAGTAGTCATACTGCCAAGGGGATGCTGGGAAGGGTAGTCACAAATTAACGATTTCAAGTTCTCAACAAGCTGGTCACTTCTCATGATGTCGAGCTATAAAACAAATAATATAAAAGTGGCTAATTTCTCTTTATGTTGTGAAAAAGGTCCTTCTTGCTGTTTGTGTGTATGTGTGTGTTTGTGGTTGGGGACAAGTTTCGGGAACCCAGTTTTCCAGGTGGAACAATTCTACACAGTCCTGAAAAATGTGCTTTTCTCTTTGAAGTGAAAATAGCAGGAGCTCATTGCATGCAAGACTCAAGTCAACACATAGAGATTGCTGAAAAATTCAGCTTAACTGAACTTGAGCTTTTAAAAAGAAAAAGAGGAACCCTGTCGGCAGTGTGAAATGGCAATTTGAGCCTACACTTGCACAGTGTTCAACAATTAAAATAAAATAAAATCAGGCAACAGCACTGTTTTTTGCCCAGGGAGAACAAATCTCAACACTTGTACCAGCAAGGTGGTTATTGCTGTGACCTGACAAAACTGCATGCGAACATTTATGTGTTGCTGGCGTATTTGCCCAGCGTTGCCCAGGGTTTTTATTTTCTTCTTAAAAGTTCACCAAACTGTCTTCTCCATTTCCTGTAACTTTGCTCCATATTTCCCAATGCAATCTGTATTCAGAGTTATTAATATTCAGAGGTTGGGTTCCTGAGGGAATACACTGTCCTCCTCCTTGCTGCTAGGCATCGTCTCTGTAGCAACAGCCCCATTCCAGTACCTGTAACTTATCTCCGTATTTCCCAATCCAATTTGTATTTATAGTTGTTAACATACAGACGTTGGGTCCCTATGCGAATACGCTGTCCTCCTCCTTGCTGCTAGGCCTCGTCCCCATAGCAGCCAGCCTATTCCAGTACCTGTAACTTTTCCCCATAGTCCCCAATCCAATCTATGTTGTCTTATTTTATTTTTTTGCTTTCTATTGAATTTGTGCAATGACTTTATGTTTTTCTGGAAGCATTTTTTGTTTTGAATTTCATCTTTTAGATTCCTCACACGTGGAACCCATACAATCTACTGTGTGAGGCGAGAAGACCTTGCAGCTATGTTGCATATATCACCTTAATTTTTCCCACATACGCCTCCCAAAATTTTTCTGGCATCCTTATTGATGCTAGGTCTCGTCTCTGTAGCAACCGGCCTGAGGCCCAAGAGCTCTCCAGCTGAGAATTTTAAAGGCCCCTACCTAAACTCTCAACCCCAGGATTCCACAGAATCTTCCCAGCCAGCCAATCCTACGAGGTCTTCTCGCCTCACACAGCTAATCGTATGCTGATGCGGACAGACAAACGTGCAGACAAACACTCACTTTTATGTAATAGATTGTTACTGGTTGTCAAGTTGACTTTGACTTATTGTGACTGTCTGAGCAAGAGCTCTCCAAAAGCCCAGATGATCAGCTACTCTGCTCAGGTCTTGCAAAACCATGGCTGTGGCTTCCTTTGCCATTTCCGCACTACACTCTTATAGTGCAATTATTCCCCTTGCAATATCTTATGGAATCCTGGGGTTTGCAGTTTCGGGAGGGGCCACTTTGCAAAGCCCAGGATTCCATAGGAAGTTGAAAGTGCAATCATTGTGCTATAAGAGTGTTGTGCAGAAATGGCCTGAAACGTTGTTCGTCCAAATTCAACCTGTTTCACAAAGATGTTTCACAAGATGTTGCTTGCAGAGCTGTTGTTTTTGCAACTTCAGTTACAATTGCATCCTCTCCTCCCAAACTGTGGAGCAGATGAAAACATAGTTAACCATTGGCTTTTGCTCTCCCGAAATGGTATTGATTGAACAAAATCACAGAATAGGTTTCAGGTGCCTGCTTTATGGAGAAATGCTTTTGGAACGTTTATTTTGATAGCAAATAGACTTAGAAATGGATGTTGAACTTGTGCTAAATGGAAACTTCGGTGTGGCTTAAAAAAAAAAATCACAGACTGATGTGGAAACGTGTGAAAGACTGCAAAAAAGACATGAAATGGAATAAAACGATTTGTACATCTCCATTCTGGAGGAGACATGAGATATTTTGGACAGATGAATTCTCCATATGTGAAAAGACCAAAAACTCGTACATATTTTTTAACCTGGTTATACAACTTGGTTTTGAGCTGGGTCAATTCCAGTGACCAAATTGGCATAATGAAAGAGTGGTTCAAAATAGGAATGGAAAGAACATTTGAAATATTCAAATAAAGAATAAAAACATGTTTTTCAAATGCTGATAAATCCTAATAAGAATCCTGGACTGACAAAAATCTTTGCAGTTCAGGACTTATTCAGCATAAAATTTGCACATGGTTATTTTGTGCAGAAAACAGCCTTTTTTATGCAGAAATATTATTTCCTGCTGAGAAAATGGTGCTTCTAGTGTGGAAGATGCTGTGCAAAATTCTAATGTGGTTGATTTGCATTGAAAACAACATTTTCTGTGCAGGAAACAGGGTTCTGTTCTCTTCACAAAACAACCACCTGTGACTTTGCCACTGAATAAGTCCGAAATTGTGAATAGCTGTCAAAAACAGAGGGGTTTTGTAAATGTTCTTCCAATAAATCTGAACTTTGCCACATTTCCACCACATATGAGAAAGCCAGTCTAAAATGATAATTCGGTATTTGGTATTTATCGGGATCACGAAGGGAAAACTAATATAGAGGTTCCAACAAGGGGTGAGGGGAAGTTACAAGAGAATTGGAAATTAAGAATGCAATGTATTAAAAAAGCATGTTTTTAATTTATGAAATGTTTATTGTACAATTATGAAATGGACGTTTTCTAAATGTTTTTTTTTTAATAAAAATAAATTAAAAAAAACAACAACAGAGGGGTTTTCGTAGGCTTTCATGCAGCAGGAAGAAAACTGCTAAAATCCCTCATTGCTTCTTTCAAGATGAAATGTATTGAAGAATTACCTCCCTAATTGAAAGTGGAAAAATGCAAAATGTTACAGGAGGTGATCAAGTTATTGTTTCTTTATGGCTAAGATCCAGTGGTCAGGCTGACAGAGCCTTTTTCAATCTAGAAATGACCTGGAAAATTGAGAAAGGGGTTTTTCTGAGTCTAAAGCCAGAACCTTGCAAATGTGACAAAATGCACCCACGCCCTTGTCCTGTAGGCTTGGAGGTGGTATTTGCCCCCCCAATATTTTAAAAATTAAAAAAAAAATTGACTGATGCTAGAGGGTTCAATGGCCTCAAAAATAATGTTGGGGGCTCCCCATGTGGTGGGGAGACTGTGGTTTTCCTTGATTTGGTGGAGCAGCTGCAAAAATGAGTGCCAGGACTGAATCTAGCTACAAGTCTCCTAAAAATGCTCACCTTCACCCAATTGCAGTGGTTCTCAAAGCCAATGCAACAATGGATTCGTTGCGGAGAGTCACAATTGGGCATGTGTGCAACACACACCAGAAACTCCATTCCCCAGAATTCCTTAGAGGACAGTAGTAGGTTCTTGGTGCATCTTCTGTTATTCAATATTAGCGATTCATTGCTTCACTCAAGACTGCAGATGTTCCACTCATTGTTGCAATGCATGTTGGGCTTTGTAGTCTGAAAGCTGCATTAAAAAACTCCTGCTCTCTCATTTTGTTGGCAAGAGCACGTCGATTTGGTACATTCCAAATCTTGGAAATGCATTTTTTAATTTTTTTAATTTTTATTTATTTGTATCCCACCTCTCCATATGGATCGAGGTGGTGAACAACTTACAAATAGCATGCATTTTGAAACATTTCTATACATGCCCCCAACAAGCTGGGTACTCATTTTACCGACCTGCGGAAGGATGGAAGGCTGAGTCAACCTTGGAGCCTGGCAGGATCGAACTCACAACCTTGTGGCTTGCAGCACTGGCATTGAACCACTGCGCCACCACGGCTCCTACGGTAGAACAGAGTTTACCAAAAGTGGTGGGCCATCCTAGTTTTCTTTAGTTGCAGCAGCATTTTCATGGCATTTAAAAGGATGAAGAAAATGTGGATGTGTTTGTCTGTCAGCTCATTCATCTATCAATCATTCTTGAATATAAGCCCACTTACTGTACTGAGGAACAGCTTAGCGTGACCAGAACCTTTAAAGCTTTCTCCCTTTTTTTGGAGTAGAAAATGCAGGTTAGACCCTTTTTAATCCCCTTAGATACGGACAACCTTTTACACTTGAGAACAAAATTCTGGTTCCAATGAACACATTTTTTCCCTTTCTTCTTCTAAAAAGATGTTGTTGTGATGTATTGGTGCAAGTGACAGCACCGGTCCACTTGGTTCTGGGAGGCTGGATTCATGATTTTATGTCACCACCCAACCAGGTTTTGGTGGGAATGCTTGTTTCAGGCAGCTGAGACCCCAGGCCAATTGCCTGTCTCTTCTGCTGGCATAGGATCTGGTTTGCACAAATATGTACCCTCATTGACTTTGGCCCAATCTACGTGGGGACGAGCTTCGTACAGGTGGAAATAATATTCAAGCAATGGCCAGAAATATGTCTCTTGAGTATCAGAAAGCTCTGAGCAGGGGAATCTTGAACTGATGAGAATATTCACAGTTCTGGCATATTCACATAGCAATTTCTATGCAGAAAACTAGAATCATAGACTCATAGAATAGACACAGCTGGAAGAGACCACAGGGGCCATCCATATTTAAACTATGTTTAAAAATATTTGAAGGGATGTCATATGGAAGATGGAGCAAGCTTTTTTGTTGCTGCTTTAGAAACTAGGACATAGAGCTTCAAACTTCAGGAAAAGAGATTTCATCTAAACATGAGGAAGACCATCCTGATGGCAAGAGTGGTTCAACAGTGGAATACACTGCTTTGGACTGTGGTGGGATCTCTTTCCTTGGAGGTTTTTAAACAGAGGTTGGATGGCCGTCTGTTGGGAATGCTTTGATTGTGTCTTCCTGCACGGCAGAAGGAAGTTTGACTTTGGAGACTCTTCCAGCTCTATGATTCTATCCAATTTAACCCCTTGCCATGCAGGAAGGTCTGTTCATTCCCATGTAAATATTCTGGAAGTGGAGTGCTGATGTTAACCTGGAGTGTCTGGTTTAACCACTATAAGTCCCTTTTTGCACGCAGTTTCTGTTGCAAGAGGGCCCCTTGAGCGTCGTGTAAATGGGAGCGGGGGTCCATACAATGCACTCCCATTTACATGACGCTCAAGAGCCGGATGTAGAGTGGATGCGCACTTTTTTATTTTTGGCTTTAAGCCGAAAATGGTGCACAGTCGCGCAATGCTCCCGGGGTCCGTGCGCACTTACCTGCTGTGCGGTGTGTCGGACGAGTTGGGCCGGTCGTGCTTCCTCCCCCAGTGCAGTCTACAGCTCCCAGGCTGCACTGCAGAAGGAAGGAAGGGGTGCTCGTGCGGTGGTCGCACGACCAGGAAGCCAGCTGTGGGAGAACGGACGAGCGATGCGAGTGCCTTGCGCAAGAGGCTGTTTGCGCAAACGGCACCCCTCATCTCCGCAAGCAGGTAACGTGAGGAAAGGGCCTAAGTTGGGTGACCCCAGACAGAAGCCTGAATTGGCTAACAAGTGGCAAGAACCTTCAGATCCTCAGTATAAGAAGCATGCGTCCACCTTTGACTTAAGTCATTGAAGGAGGGAAATTTCTTATTAAACTGGTACTCCTACGTTAGCAGGACAGTGGAACTCCTGCGGCATTTAGTCCAAACTTTGACAGAACTGTCCATGAAGCTCTTTGGGGCCTTGTGTAAGCACCCCGGAGAGTTCCCTTGAAACTCAGATCAGACTTACAACCCCGTTAAAATGGGAGCTACCAACTGCATTGCACTGACTGCATGATTTATTCCCCCACATCCCCCTGTGGCATTGTGTGGCTGGCCTCCTCCTGCCATGGTTAGGAACGCTAGGTGAAAAACTCCTTTGGACACCAATGGGAGACTTTTTTCTTAATATCTTTAGTGCTGTGAGAGGCTCAGGTCTTCAGTTGGTGGGCAGGTCATGGTTTCATAGTTTAATTTGAGTTCAGCCTTTATTTATATTTTGTGTTTAGTACACTATGTAATATTACAATTGTTATTACAAATTAATTTCTGGATTTTTGCTTATAAAAGTGAAGTTTTTTAAAAAAGCAGAGGTATCACATGCTTGCTGGGGGAATCTGGGAGTTCAACGCCTCTAAAGTAACTTTTCCAAGTTATGAGTTTATGCATGTAAATCATTCAAAGGACAAAACACTTATATGAAGAAAGCCAATCACTGAAATGTTGGTATATGCGAGATCTTCAGAGGTAGGATTGCTCCGTTGCTTGAGTGTTGCAGGAGGAAATGTCTTCACCCTTATCTTTTTCTCCTTCCCATTCCAGCTGGCAGAAGGAATCAATTCAGGACAAGGCCTTGGCATTGAGATCATCGCCACCTTGCAGCTGGTCCTCTGTGTTTTGGCCACGACGGATAGGAGGCGGACCGATCTCTCTGGGTCAGCCCCACTGGCCATTGGACTTTCTGTAGCCCTGGGCCATCTTCTTGCCGTAAGTATATGCTCTGATTGGGGAACATTTTGTGTTCGCAAGATAATGAGATAAAGAATCATAGAATCCTAGAATTGGAAGAGACCCCAGGGGCCATCTTGTCCAACTCTCTGCTATGCAGGAACCCACATCAAAGCATTCCCAACAGATGGCCATCCAGCCTCTGCTTAAAAGCCTCCAAAGAAGGAGACTCCGCTACACTCCCAGGCAGCAGATTCCATTGCTGGACAGCTCTGACTGTCAGGAAGTTCTTCCTGAGGTTCAGGTGGAATCTCCTTTCCTGCAGCTTGAATCCATTGCTCCTTGTCCTAGTCTCCAGAGCAGCAGAAAACAAGCCTGCTCCATCCTCCACATGACAGCCCTTCAAATATTTAAACATGGCTATCATGTCCCCTCTTAACCTTCTCTTCTGCAGACTAAACATCCCCAGCTCCCTAAGCCGCTCCACAGAGGGCTTCATGGCTTCCAGACCCTTCACCATTTTGGTTGCCCTCCTCTGGACACGTTCCAGCTTCTTGATATCCTTCTTGAACTGAGGTGCCCAGAACTGGACACAGTATTCCAAATGAGGTCTGACCAGTCCAGAATAGAGTGGTATATTCTGTTGAAAAGTTGAAAGATAGACAGAGCCCCGGCCAATACCACAGAGAATGAATGAATGAGTTCAAGCTAATTCTTATGACTCATAAAATCCTATTATGATTGTAAATAAATCTGGAAGCATGCAAAGTTTCAACAACTTTTTCACAGTGAAGGGAAAAAATGCTGAAACAATATGTTCTTGATGAGAGAACAAAATGTCTGAAAATTTACCTTCTTAATTTAGAGCAGGGTTGGACAACTGTGTGTGGTTTTGCGACCAATTTTCTCAACTCTTTGTGGCCTGTACCACTCCCATTAGCTCTCGAAATTAAATCATTTTTCAACTTACTAGACAAAACAGTATCTGGAAGTGACTTTTTTAAAAACCCAAAAAACATTTGGGGAAATTTTGGGAGATTCTAGGGAAGTTGTGGTTGTTGGACGGAGTTGTACTTTTTGTGTATTTGAGGGATTTGGTGTGATTTGGGGATGAAAATAATCCTACCTCCAATTATGCTCATAAATAATATAATGTAAAATAGTATAATTTTTCACATTTCTCTTCCCTGGATATCATCTAACTATCAATTTGCATTTATGACAGAAGGGGCACCTCATTATTCTTCACTAAAATTATTCTTGTTTCCCACCACTAATTCTCATTCTTGTTGCCTCTCACAGATTGATTACACCGGTTGCGGAATTAACCCCGCCAGATCTTTCGGATCCGCTTTGGTTGCCAACAATTTTACCAACCACTGGGTAGGTCTTGAAACCCTAACAGAGAAATGGACAGATTGGCCAGAATCCCAGTCCGTTTCCTTACTAGACTATTATAGTGCTACGATTCCACTTTCAACATCCTATGGAATCCTGGACTTTGCAGTTTAGGGAGGAGCCTCAAAGGAATTTCAGGACACCTCAAAGCCCCTCCCTAAACTGCAAACTCCAGGATTCCATAGGATGTTGAAAGTGGAACAATAGCACTATAACAGGCTAGTGTGGAAATGGCCTTAGTCACAATGAGAATAGATGAGTTGCCGTCAGTCCTAACTACAGAAGACCGATACAACAAATGCTTGCATGTTGCATCACCCACATAGGTCCAATGAATTCCAATGGGTCTGATCAAGTAGACTAATACCTTTCCGCACTACAGTGTTAAACTGCTGCTATTCCACTTTCAACACCCTGTGGAATTCTGGGGTTTGTAGTTTATTGAGACCAAAGAGCTCTTTGGCTGAGAATTCAAAGTGCCCTTCCCTAAACTACAAACCCCAGAATTCCTTAGGAGGTTGATAGTGGAATAGCAGCACTTTAACACTGTAGTGAGGAAATGGTGATAGTTTTTAAGCCATGGCTAATCCACATTCCCCAATGTAAACAGACCTTCACCTTGAACTGGTTGGGACAGAAAGCTGTGTAATGCATGTGCTGTTTTTTAATGTGTAATGTTTTTAATGTGCTGTTTTAAATTAGTGGCTGGAATTTTACATGTGTTGCTTATTTATATAAGTTCCTTTGTTGCATTGCTACGTCGTGCCTTCCAGCTTGACCCTTCCCATCTGGACTTACTGGGCAGCAGCCACTGCAAGTGACAGGGCTCTGTTCTCCTGTCAATTGGGACATAGCAGAGTGAAGTTTCCACCTTCCTCCCACCTGAGATCTCCAGTGTGTGAGGAAGAATTATTTTCCCTCCTGTTTATGACTGTCACACTAGAGATTGCTCACAGGAGTAGGGTGGAAATGTCAGTCGGCTGTGCTGCAAATGGCAGGAGAACTGACCTCCATTGCTCACAGAGACGGGTGCCAAGGATCTCAGGACGGGAGACTTTTACAGTCACTGCATATTCCCTACACTATTGAATATGTAGGGACATGAATGCAAATCAGTTACGAATGTGTAAATGTAGGTTGCACATTTGTAACTGCAATTTCTAGCCAAAGTTTTATTTGTTTGTTGTTCAATTCTTTTCTTTTCAAAAATATATTACAAATTCCTTTAGCCATTCTGGTTCAACCTGCAATGTAAGCTTTAGGTCCTTTATTGAGAGAAAAATGGGATATAAATCAAATAAGTGAATGAATGAGTGAATGAATAAATAAATCTCCTTATGGCTGAAATATAAATTAGCTCAACAGTGGAGAGAATCCTGACTGTGGTGCTCACTGAGAATTTTTTTTGGCCACTTTTTGTAGGTTGCATCTAACTTCAGCCATAAATGAACAGAGCAGTGGTTCTGAACCTTTGGTTCTCCAGATGTTTTGGACTTCAACTCCCAGAAGTCCTAGTCCATATTGTTATTATTCAGGAATTCTGGGAGTTAAAGGCTGAAATGTCTGGAGCATCAAAGATTGAGAACCACTAGAACAGAGCATTATAATTCCATTCTTCTTCCCATTTGCCAAGCCATCTTTCTCTTGGGCAAGGGCTGGCAGATAGTGTTACCTCCAAAGATGGGGGACCTTGAGGTCCTCCAGCAAGACCTGTACCTCCATGAAACGGTGTGGAATATTAGCTCAATAAGGGAGACCTGTGAGAGGGGGGTAGCATAGTAAGATCTTTCCACTTATGTTTACCAGTATTAGCGCAGGAATACAAATAAAAGATTCAACAAATATCTCCAAAATGTTTTATTGGGAATTAATCAATCAAGCACACAAGATCCAAGCAGTCTCACAACCACACAAGGGTAACTGAAGAAAAAAGGAGGAAAAAAATTGGATAGCAAAGTGGGTAATAATTACCTATCTTGAAGAGGGGGACCAGCGCTGGAAGGCTCAAAGCTGAAGGTGTTTGAGGGTCATCTAGGATTGGGGGGGCCGATAGAGCAACAGCTTGCTTCCGAAAGGACTACAAGAAACGACAGGACTTAAATACACTTTTTTCACTTTGACGAAAAGCTTCTGTCAAAGCCCAGCCTTTTCTCACAGAACTAACTGGGAGGAGATTGTTTTGACACCAGGTTGACGGAATTATAGAAATTGTGATAGCCTCTGGAAGTTTGGACTGGCAAGGGAAGGATTTGGGTGAGAATCCAAAAGTAACAGTCTCTGATCAAAAGAATGCTCTCTGATTGCCTCTGGTCTTGAACGCAAATGCTTTTGACAGGAAAAAGAGATCAGCTTGTGCCCCTTGATGCCAGGGCTTTCATCTGAGTTTCCTTTTGAATTTTACAGCCTGCTCAGGTCTTAGCAGCTTGACCCGGCAACAACTCTTTCTCCAGCCAGTATGCATCCAGTCAAGCATATCCAGCCATAAATGTGGTCCTTTCCGCACTTCACCTTTTCCTGGCGCTGGGGCATGGGGATTGCACAAGCAGCCTCTTGTGAGAGGCTCTCGCATCCCTGCTGCTTCACCTCTGCAGCTGCTGCCTGCTGGTGAGCAGGCAGCGTGAGGACTCCTCCTCTTCCTTCCGCAGTGCAACCTGGGATTTTCCCAGGCTGCACTGGGGCAGGGAAGCGCGAGAGCCATGGCTCCGGAGGCTCCGCATGCATGGTAAGTGCACACGGAACCCTGGAGCGATGCGCGATCGTGCACCATTTTCGGCTACAAGCTGAAAATGAAATAGTGCGCAATCGGTGCCTACCGGCCCCAGCAGCATTGCACAATTGTGAGGATGTCATGTGGACCACTCCTTGCAATTGTGTGATGCTCCAGAGGCCCTTTTGCATGGCGAATGCCATTCAAAAAGGGCCCATGTTTGAGTTACAGTCATCCCTCCACATTCACTAGGGTCAGGGGCATAGGATCCCCACGAAAGTGAAAAAAAACAACAATGTGAATGCCTTCCCAAACCATATTTAACACACAAAAAAGTATGATCACCATATTCAACCCACAGTGGATTCCTTTGGGGCATTGGTATTCCTTCACAGGGCAAAAGCGCGTGGCTGGTGGGGCCTACTGCCACCTCCACTGCTGCCCCACACTATTTTTAAGGGGACTTACAAGCCTTGTTTGCAGTTTCTCAGTCTCACGATGCTGGCAGTCCTTATTAAAAATGGCATAGGGAAGCAGCAGAGGTGATGGCAAATAATCCATGAATAATCAAATCCGCAAAAGTGAAACTTGCAAATGTGGAGGGCTGACTGTATACAAAAATGATATATCCCTCCTTGGGGTCTTGCTAGCTCGCTGGCTGGGGGGCACACGGGGTAGTAACAGGAGAGTGTTCTTTTCCCAAAGGACCTGCTGCAGTTGGCGGAAATGGGCGATAATCACTTACCTATGGAAAGATCCATCAGATGCACTGATCCCTTGGTCTCTCCTTTCAGATCTTCTGGGTTGGCCCACTGCTTGGAGGAGCCAGTGCCGCTCTCATCTATGACTTCATCTTGACTCCCAGGAGCAGCGACGTAACTGACCGGATGAAAGTCTGGACCAGCGGCCAAGTAGAAGAGTATGACCTCGATGCGGATGACTCCAGAGTGGAGATGAAGCCCAAATAAAGGAAAATTCAAGACCGGAAGAAAATAAGGGGGGAAAAAGAAAAGAAAATCAATTTCTGAAGATTTTTTAAAAAATCAGTATTATAGACTCTTTGTAAACAACAAGCAGTTCTTCCAGATGTTTTTATAAGTCATTAGGGTTTTCTTTCCATATTTCTTTCTCTTGTTCTTTCTTGACTTTTGGTTCTGTGGTTGCACAGTGAGGCAAACAAGTCGGAAGGGGGTGAAAATGATTTTATTTTTCAGTGAATGTGAGTTAGAGATGTGCAGTGTTGATTCTGGGAGGCTACATTTCAATGTCTTTATTCAAAGGGTTTGTCTCTTCCTGAAATAGATGAGCATATAAGAAAAATGCCCACGTGAGCAGCCCAGTTGGAGTCAGAAATGAGAATTGATGGAGATGTCCGTGCAGAATCTGTCTTGATTTCAGTTTTGAGGTTCAAATTCTAGAAATAAAAAAGACCATGGAAACTCTAATTCTTATAGAACCTTATGGAGAACATGGGCAACCAATGTCTCCATCCTCACTGGTAGTCAGAAGAAAATGGATGTCTGTTAGGTGTAAGGTTTTCACCCTTGGGGAGCATAAAAGGTCTAGCATTGACTTGCTTTCAGATATAGGTGTATTGCATTCATATTACAAACAAAATTTTAAAAAAGTAACATTAAAATACAGAATATTTCTGTTTCTCACGTCTTGAAATAACTTCTTCCTCCCCCAACCCATGGAAAACTATGGGCAATTTTTGTCTCCAAAAAACTGCCTTGATTACCATTTGTCAGGAATCAGATAAAATTAACATAGAGGCTGGATCCAGCCCCAGAAGCACTAGTTGTTCATCTCTGCCCTAGAGATCAATGACTAGAGTACCATATTTCAGGATATTTATTTTGCAAAGGGGTAGCCAAGTGAGTACGTTCTACCCAACATAAGAGGCTTGTGGAAGATAATATTTCAATGCAGAAATATCAATTCCTGGGTAAAAAAAGAAATGTTGCAGTTGGGGATTTATTCTGTGTAAAATTCATCCATGTTTGGTTTGCATAGCAAATTCATACATGCAAACACATACACGAAATAAAGTCATACTTGCAAATACATATATGCTTGATCTGTGGAGCAAATAGCATTTGCTGTGCTAGAATTAATATTTCTGCACTGGAATATTATTTTACACCTGGACAATGTTGTTTTCTGCTCAGAAAATGCTGCTTTCTGTGCAGAAATTGCTGTTTTCTGCACAAAAACAGGCGAATCAGGTGCAGATTAAGTCCCAAATTGGGAATAGCCTTTGAAAAGCATGTGGTTTTCCAAGACTTGCTTGCAGCAGGAGGAAAACTGCTGAAACTAGTAACCA
The DNA here is from genome assembly GCA_948474755.1 of Ctenosaura bakeri. Taxonomy (NCBI): domain Eukaryota; kingdom Metazoa; phylum Chordata; class Lepidosauria; order Squamata; family Iguanidae; genus Ctenosaura; species Ctenosaura bakeri. The sequence goes on from CAOLHI010000288.1 coordinate 232,244, forward strand.
CTATCTTGAAGAAGAAACTTATCAAGCCATTACATCCCTACTTCATATCTTTTAACATCAGGATGTAAACCACAGATAGAAACACCTCTCATTCTGTCCCAGCCTCTCTGCTTTTGTTAATCTCTCAGGCGTTAACTATGCAAAAAAACAACCCTTTCCCCATTTCGCTAGCTAGTACTGGGAAATTCAGGGACAATATAATGCAAAGGAAATATAGAGTCTAAATGGCCACTATAATTAGAAATCTATTCCTAGAAATTGTCTTTTATCATAATGATTGGTCTTATTTCTTTTTTTTAATGTATATATATACATGCATATATATGTTGATAATATATATATATGTGATTATAGGGAGACTAATTAGTTCCATAGAAATGCAGAAAATATGCAAAGCAACACCAAAAAAGGTACAAAAAGACATTGACACTGGAAATATAGAAGATAGTAAGATGCATCATGGGCCATTTCCGCACTAGCCTGTTATAGCGCGATGATTCCACTTTCAACGTCCTCTGGAATCCGGGGGTTTGCAGTTTCGGGAGAGGCCAGCCGATCCCTCCCGAAACCGCAAACCCCAGGATTCCAGAGGAGGTTGAAAGTGGAATCGTCGCGCTATAACAGGCTAGTGCGGAAATGGCCATAGAGTCTTAACTGTCTTTGTACTATGGAGGTAAAGAATTGTCACAACTTTTTTGAACTCAGCCAGAAATGGTGTCTCAAGGCATTGAGACCCTCCAAAAAAATATGCAGGAATCTCACCTACTAGAGAGAAAAAGTCGATCTTTCTGAGTGTGGAAGAAAAGGAGCAAGGGTTTACATCCCTGCGTTGTGCTATTTGCTACTGCTTGAATTAACAGATGGATAAATATTATCTGATGTTTCATCAGGCCAAGAATTTCATGGGCACCTCTGTGTCTTGCCTGAGATGAAATTCTGCAGTAACCGAGCAACAAATGAGATATCTAAGAAACTAAATCGATCTCTCCTAAACTCTTTCAGCTTTCCAGAAAATTTCTTGCAATGGTGCCACCAGTTTTCCACATATTTGGCCGGCATATTTGTACGCCAAAGGTTTGCAGCGCAGAAAGAAATCAAGGGATGTGGAATGTAACCAGTTCACCAGCTCTGTTTTACATCTCAAATTCACCCAACCTGTTAGGGATGTGATAGGTGAGGTGTTCTGACTTTCACGAACCAACAGGGCTCTAAGAAAAGGCCAAAAATGTTTTCACTTCTGCATGTGGACCAAGGAAAAAAGCAAGCAGAAAACTCCCTCGTTATTTCTTAAGTACCTTTGGAGTGGTATTTTGTGTCCTGTGCTTGTAAATATGATATCATGACTGCATAACTGAATGGCTTAAAAATAAAGAAAACTTGTGCTCACCGTTGGGAAGTCAAAATTTTTGCTTGTCTGTTTATCACACTTGGTGGAAATTCTCATTATTTGCCTTGGCACCAAGTCAAATCAAGTGCATTATACTTAAGTCTCTCCCAGTTCAATGGTTTATGTTATCTATGCCTAGAACTAATAAGTGATTGCTCTAATAAATTACTTTGACAAGTAGTTACTTATGAAGTAATGAATTAGAATGGATTTTTTTTTTGCCTGTAATTGCCATGGCACTTGTTCACTACTTTTCAGTGAAATGGGAATGTGGTGTCTGCCTGTTTCTCATTACTGGGTGTGTGTCCTGATTCAGACGGAGCGATGAGAAGTGGAGAAAGAAGGGCAGCATAGGTGGCTGCCTCACGCTGTAGCCAGGATGGACTGCATTTCTTTGGCCCTTTTCGCACACAGTTTTTTTTTTTTGCATGAGGGCCCCTTGAGCGTCGCATAAATGGGAGCGTCAGTCCGTACGACGCACTCCCATTCATGCGACGCTCATTTAATATTTTTAATGTATTTGATATACTGTTGTAATGCTGCCTCAATCCATTCGGAGAGGCGGGATAGAAATAAATTTTATTATTATTATTAAAGCGGGACACGCGCACATTTTCTTATTTTCGGCTCTAAGCAATTTTTGGTCGTGCAATGCTTGCGGGGCCCTCGCGCACTTACCTGCGTGCGGTGTGCTGAACAAGCCGGCCCGGTCACGCTTCCTCCCCAGCGCAGCCTACAGCTCCCAGGCTGTGCTGTGAAAGGAAGGGGCGGGGTGCTAGTGCAACAGTCGCACAACCGGCAAGCCGCTGTGGAAGGCAGAAGGGCTGCCGTGAGCGGCTTGCGCAAATGGCTGCTCACACAAGCACCGCTCCCCACTGCCGCGATGAAGGTAAGGTGTGAAAAGGGCCCTTTTCTCAGAATTTCCAGGATGCAATATCTGAATTGCCCACTTGGGGGCACCAGAAAGCATTTTCATGTATTTCCAGGAATGCAATAGTAACCGCAATGGTAACTTGTTACTAATGGGTGAAACAGTGAATTGGCTGCAATAAAAATAAGAAGTAATGACAGAAAGCCAGCCATACACAGCAAGGACAGCCTGCTTGGTTGATGGTTCAACGAGATCAAAGGATAGAAAGAGTATCCAAAATTGCTCCAAAATACTTTTCTCAAGTGTTGAAACATGTTGACAAAAAGAATCCTGGACTTCTGAGAATCTTTGCAGTTCTAGATTTATTCTGCGCAAAATTCGGATGTGGCATTTTTGTGCCACAGTAACAATTTCTGTGCAGCACACAGCATTTTATGTGCAGATATATGTATGTATGTATGTATGTATATGTGCATCTATCTATCTATCTATCTATCTATCTATCTATCTACCTACCTATCTGTCTATCTCTGCATAGAAATTTTATTTCCAGTACAGAAGATGCTGTTTCCTGCACAAAAATTCTGCACATGAATTTTGTGCAGAATAACTCCCATATTGCGAAGAATCTTCAAAGATGGCATAGTTTTCAAATGCCTTTTTGTAGCAAGAAGAAAACTGCTAAAAATTTCTCACTGATATTTCAAGAATGAAATTAGCAAATATTTTTTTCCCTAGCAAGATCGGGTGGAAAATCCCACCTACATTCGTAACCCCTATGCAAACAATGCTGCAGCTGTCATTCATTTCCACAAATGCACAATTTGCATAAACATATATATTTTTCCTATGTGAGAATGAAAGGTAATATCTCACCCACCTTCCCTACAGAACTGAAAGCAATTTTCATTCATTTTCATCCATGAGCATGAGACAGTCAAAGACATACATACTTAAATAAAAGTAATCTTTTCCTTCAGATTGCTTCAAAATATTTCTCACTGAAATCACTCAATTCACCGAGGCAGTACAGCAATGTTTTCCTTTTTTTTCTTTTTGGTGCAAATCACTGGCTGCCCAAAGTTCAGCAATGATTTTTCAGTCTCCCAAGCTTGATGCTCATTTACGCGTCTGCAAGGAAGAAGAGACAAAACTAGAGAGTTTGTACTGATGCAAGCAGAAAAAAGGAGATGATGCATTTCTTTCTGATACAGGATGAGCACGGATTACTCACTGCTTCTCAAACAATACCTTTAATCTGTCTAAATTTTCACTCTTAGTTCATCTAAACTGCTCAAGCTGGTGTGCATGACTCACCCAATCATTTTCATCAAAATGACCCTGGGAAATAAGGTACGCTGAGAGATAGAGCCTAGACTAGATCTGGAAATAATGTGAAGTTCTGACCAAATTGGAGGGATGCTGTGATCCCCACTACTGGGCTGTACAGTTCATCCTGTGGGCTTAAGGCTGGGTGGAAATTCCAACACAAATCCCTCTGTCTTCATTCAACTTACTAACTGCAACGCCATGCTCAGTCTGGCATCCTGTTGGTGACCTGTGATGGCGTAAGTGAGGCCGGCCCCTCCCGAAACTGCAAACCCCAGGATTCCATAGGATGTTGCAAGTGGAATCATAGCGCTATAACAGTCCAGTGCAGAAACAGCCTTCGAATTCTCTACCAGACAGACATACTTTGTTGTTCTCCCAGTGGGAGCCTGTTTGGAAAGTGTTCCTTTTGCAAAGGAGGTCATTAGTGGATGGCCGGCCCCTTCCGAAACTGCAAACCCCAGGATTCCATAGGATGTTGAAAGTGGAATAATAGCACTATAACAGTCTAGTGTGGAAATGGCCTCAGACTTAACACCATTGCAACTCACATTTTTTGGCCTTTGCGGAGATCCACCCTCAGACTCACCTTTTCTCAGCTGTAGCCCCCAAATCCAGCCACGTCCTTGTTAGTGGAGAATGGGACAAGGGGTGCCCAACAATACTCAACTATGTGGTGGCATCCCACCACAAATGAATTCCCTTCATTTAGAGATTTATTTCTTCATTCATTCATTCAGAGCTCTGGTTCTTCACTATTTTCCCATTTCTTGGGTGCCAGTTTAAAAACAAAATTGTGCAATCAAGTTGTACAATCACATTGCGCAATCCTTTGCGGAACAAGAAAAGCATCTGATTTTGTTGCTTTCTAGTGCAATTTTTTAAAATCCCTCCCAAAACTGCAAACCCCAGGATTCCAGAGGATGTTGAAAGTGGAATCATCCTGCTATAACAGGCTAGTGCGGAAATGGCCAGAGGTTCGATCTGTCCTCTCCCTGCAGTCTTTATTGTAATAGGCAAATACCTTTCTGTTTAAACAGGTCTTTGGCCTTAAGTGATCAAGGCAAAGGGATATGAAAGAGCCAGACGCCATCTCCTTTTCTTTCAGACCATTTCTCAACTTTTCTCATCCCTTTCCAGAAGTGCTGTCATCATTGTTCTCTTTCAATTTTTTTAAAAAGCTTTTTCCAGACTTGCTGACAAGACTTCCCTAATGCATGATACATGTAGCCCAAAGGCAGATGGTGGCAGAACTGAAGTATTTATTCATTTGCTTTGCCGTTTGAGAGACAAAAAGCTCCCTTGTGCCAACGAGAGAGAAAAGGAGGCAGTAAAGCTTGGCAGAGAAGGGGAATTTTTCAACCCTGGTTGCTGGGAAGTGTTTGGGATTCTGCTCTCCCACCCCTTTAGATGCATGTTGGCGGCTATCTATTGAACTTTGCATTTTTGGGCTGCGCATAAGAGGATGTGCCATTAAGAGGCTGAGATGAAAGTGAACTTTTGGCTTAACTGGGAGAGTGGATGGGTTTGGGGGGGGGACTTGTGTCAATGGTGGGCAGGGGAAAGAGGTTGTTTTAGTGTACTAAAATGTTTTCCTTCTCTCACTGCCTGTTGTGTCTGTACGCACACATTCCTGCGCTGGGGCGGGGTTTCTATTTTGTACCCGCAATGCACAAGGCATGATGTAGCATCATCACAGGTCATCAGTCTCAAAGGAGTGATGAATAAAGATGGCTGTCAGCACTGAGGGCCTTTCTGCACTACCCTGTTATAGTGCTATGATTCCACTTTTAACATCCTGTGGGATTCTGGGGCTTGTAATTTATTGAGGCCAAAGAGCTCTCTGGCTGAGAATTCTAAAGGCCCCTCCCTAAACTGCAAACCCCAGGATTCTATAGAAGGTTGAAAGTGGAATGATAGCACTATAACAGTGTGGTGTGGAAATGGCCTGACGAATGGTAATGATATAGATGATCTTGTTGGTTAGTCCCAACTAGAATAGATACATTGATCCACTTGTGGACTGGTGAAACCACACACGGGTAAATTCAGTTGATTCAGTGGACATCTCGTAATAAGGAGTGATAGTATTTTATTTAAGCCACCGTGTCCTTCCTGGAGAACTGTCATGCCTCTGCTCCAGGACACAGACAGGCCTCCTCCCAACAACCACAACACAGAGATGTGGATGGGACAATACTTACGGCAGCCAGCATAGGTGACAAAAGGGAGAGCCTAGGACACTTGGAATGTTTATATAATAAGGACACATCAATTAGGCAAACAGCTGGGGAGGCTGTCAGCCTATATAAACAGGTAAAGGAATGAAAGAAGCCATTGCAGACAACTGATCTTATTGGTGGAAGCAACATGCCTCATGTTCAGATCCCTTGCTTGTGTTTCTGGAAACCTTGACCCTCACCTTGTGTAGGGACCTTGCTACTGGACTGTCACTCTGAATTTACTACGGACTCGGTCTGTGAAAACAATCACCAGTAACTGCCTCACAGATTGGTCCTTTTTGCACTTTACCTTTTCCCAGTGCTGGGCTGCGTGGCTCGCACAGGAAGCCTTGGGAAGAACGTTGTCGCATCCCTCCTGCTTCGGCTCTGCAGCTGCTTCCTGAGCCATTTCCGCATGAGACTGTTATAGTGCTATGATTCCACTTTCAACATCCTATGGAATCCTGGGGTTTGCAGTTTCGGGAGGGACCGGCTGGCCCGAAACTGCAAACCCCAGGATTCCATAGGATGTTGAAAGTGGAATAATCGTGCTATAACAGTCTCGTGTGGAAATGGCTCTGGTCGTGCAAGTGCTCTGCCTCTTCTGTTTGCAGTGCAGCCTGGGACCTCCCAGGCTGCACTGAGGAGAGGACGCACTACTGGCCCGGCTCCCAAGGCTCCACACAGCAGGTAAGTGCACGCGGGGCCCCGGAGTGATGCGCAACCATGCAGTATTTTCGGCTTTGAGCCGAAAATGAAAAAATGCATGTGCAGACCGGCGTCAGGCCCTTGAGCATTGCGCAAATGTGAGTGCATCATATTGACCATTCCTCACATTTACTCAAGGGGCCCTTTTGCTTCAGAAATGCCATGCAAAAAGGGCCATTGTTGTAAATTTTGCTCACGGGTGCTGATAAAAGATTTTAATTGGAGAAGTGTAAGCCCTGGCTGGCTGCCAGCACAGGGCAAGTACACACTAGCTCAAGAAAGGTTCTGCTGGATCAGACCAAAGGACAGTCCAGCCCAGCATCCTGTTCACATAGTGGCTTCCCAGTTGCCCACGAATGGCTGTCCGGCATGTTGTGAATGTGGCTACACCCTTCTGTCTCACATTCCTTACTTCATGGGAAGAAAGCATTACTGAAATCAGGAAAACATTCAACATCCCTATTGACTTCTAACTCGAATAGGGATAGGTCTCTGTTTTGTAGCATGCTTCTAAAGAAAAATGTTAGGACCTCCTTGTGCTCAGATGGGAATGAGTGGTAACTTGGGTGGTATGACGCCAACAGGCGTCATACACATGAGTTCTCTTCTGGATGTAAGTCGTACTTTTTGGGTCATTGTGCAACAGCCATATTCCTTCCACCGTTTCCAATTTACACAAGTGGGATCCTTTCGCGTGGGCTTTAATTACACTGTGAATCCCAAATAGTGGAAATCCATTGGCTTTACCTGTGTGCTGACTCACCATTCAACCTAGGGTTCGACAGAACTACTCTAGATGGGACTAACCAATAGCATTCCAGCCATAGGCCATTTCTGCACTACACTGTTATAGTGTTATTATTCCACTTTCAACATCCTATGGAATCTTGGGGTTTGCAGTTTAGGGAGGGACCTTTAGAATTCTCAGCCAGAGAGCTCTTGGGCCTCGGGAAACTACAAAGCCCAGAATTCCAGAGGATGTTGAAAGTGGAATAAGAGCACTATAACAGTGTAGTGCGGACATGGGCATATAGCTGAGCATTCTTGGGTGGTGTGCAACTATTTACCTGTGCCTTTCATTGTATCATGTGATTCCCTGGAATTGCAGAAATAGGGACTGCGGAGGTTGAAAGTGGAATCATCCCACCAACTGTCTTGCTGTTCTTTTAATAGTCAGTTGATTGTTGTTAATTGTTAATTGTTGTGTGTTTTAGGGGGTTGGTTTTAGATGGGTTGGTGGGTGGGGAGGATTGGGTGTGTTTTAAATGTTTTAAATGTATTTAATATTGTTGTTCGCCGCCTCGATCCATGGGGAGAGGCGGGATATTAATAATAATAATAATAATAATAATAATAATAATAATAATAATAATAAACAGACTCATGCGAAAATGGCCTGTAACAGGTTAGTGAGGAAACGGCCTAGGCCTGGCATAGTGGGAAATGGCTTTTGACTCTTATTTTACAACGAATAAGCCCACCCCACAAAATCTCATTCAAGACTATTAACTGTATTCTCAGTTCCTCTGCAGGTCACTTTTATAACGTCCTGAAGCAAATCTCAGTCCAAAAGAAGAGAAGTGCTTGCCCAGTTTTCCAAAAAGGAGCAACAAAGCATGCAAATATTTGCTTCTTTTTAAAAATCGGGGGCAGAGCCTGCCAAGGCAAGTATATAAACGGCCCGGCGGTGTCCTAATTTCTCTGGGCCTCGTGCCCCCAATGGTGCCAGTCTGGTTACTTTAGAGAAGAGAAATGCTTTGGGAAGAGGAAAGTATAACAATGAGAACACAAAAGGTTTCTTTTGAGACCTGTGGCGTGGGGGACCGAGCAGCCTTGAGTTCTCTGGGAGGCTGAGAAAGCTCAGTCCTTCCTACGGAGACTCCAGACTCCTTCCGATGAAAAGTGCCCCCACCCCACCCTTTGCTCTTTTCCTCCCCTCTGATCGGAGTGTGAAGAATTGGCAACCTTTGCCATTTCTGAAATCTTTCCTGGCATCTGTTTGGGGAGGCAGCCAGCGGGGTTTGGCACTGCATCTATGCAGAAAACTTATTTTCTTTTTCTTTCTTTCTTTTTTAGGAAAAAAAAATCAGGCACAAGAAGTAGAAAAAAGGGGAGATATGTCTCCAAGTGCACAGTAGATGGTATTTTTTCCCCCCAAAAAATTAGAAGAAGCCCAACACATTTTAGACTACATATATGTCTGTCTGTTGTCTGTCTGTCTGTCTGTCTGTCTGTCTGTCTGTCTGTCTGTCTGTCTATCTATCTATCTATCTATCTATCTATCTATCTATCTATCTATCCTAATAGAATTCTAATAGAAATGTCATAGGTCATTTCCGCACCACGCTGTTATAGTGCTATTATTCCACTTTCAACCTCCTACGGAGTTCTGGGGTTTGTAATTTCCTGAGGCCAAAGAGCTCTCTGGCTGAGAATCCTAAATTCCCCTCCCTAAACTGCAAACCCCAGGATTCCATAGGAGGTTGAAAGTGGAATGATAGCACTATAACAAGTTGGTGTAGATTCTAATAAATAATAATAATTAATAATAATAGATAATAATAAATAGTTAATAATAATAATTCTAATAGAAATGTCAAATTAAACAGTAGCAGGACAATACATAATTATACTATAGTATCTACATACTGTATTTGCTGGCATATAAGATGAACCAGCATATAAGACACACCCCATTTATATGCCAGCAAATGCCTATTTTCCAGTGTAAAAGATGCACTGGCATATAAGATGCACCCCATTTTCAAATAGTATTTTTCAGGGGAAAAAGGGAGTCTTAGACGCCAGCAAATAGGGTTATTTCAGTTTTTGTGTATTGTTTCAAGCCTATACATACCAATATGCTATCTAGCAGTAGAAATTTTTGGAGCTGGAAATCTTACTCCATTTGCTGGACTGACAATAAAATGGAGTTTGTTCTAAAATAATTTTTTAAAAAATAATACCATCCACTGAGCACTTGGAGACATATCTCTCCTTTCCCCCTTGGATTCCCTTGGATTCTACACTTCTGCCACGTGAGTAGCGCCACTAAATGTGGGGATCTCAGCTAATATTCCACTGCTGCCTATGCCAAATGTGGGATGCGGCAGCCAAGAAAGCCAATGCAATTCTCGGCTGTATCAATAGGAGTCTGGTGTCTAGATCGAGGGAGGTACTGGTACCACTGTACTCTGCTTTGGTTAGACCTCATCTTGAATCCTGTGTCCAGTTCTGGGCACCCCAATTTAAGATGGACATGGTCAAGCTGGAGCAAGTCCAAAGGAGGGCGACCAACATGGTGAGAGGCCTGGAAGCCATGAAGGCCTATGAGGATAGACTTAGAGAGCTGGGTATGTTTAGTCTGCAGAAGAGAAGGTTAAGAGGGGACAGGATAGCCATGTTTAAATATTTGAAGGGATGCCATGTAGAGGAAGGAGAGGGCTTGTTTTCTGCTGCTCCAGAGACCAGGACAAGGAGCAATGGATTCAAGCTGCAGGAAAGGAGAGTCCACCTGAACCTCAGGAAGAACTTCCTGACAGTCAGGGCTGTCTGGCAGTGGAATCTGCTGCCTCCATGGAGTGTAGTGGAGTCTCCTTCCTTGGAGGTTTTTAAGCAGAAGCTGGATGGACATCTGTCGGGATTGCTCTGAGGGTGTTCCTGTATGGCAGGGAGTTGGACTGGATGGCCCCTGGGGTCTCTTCCAACTCTACATTTCTATTCTATGATTTACCATATTTATGTGCAGGCTCCAACCTCTATCTCACTGCTGTATATACTAAGTGTGGGGTTTTCCTTTCATGCAATTCCATCACTGCCAGTAACTATGAGGACTCTGTTACCCCAAAAGGCAGGGGGATCTTGAAGTTCTCTAGCAGTGCCAGCATCTCCTTAGGAAGGTGGGGAATTGTAGGTCAAAGGAAGCTTGCAAAAGAGAGGTAGCCACGGGACTTTTTCACTTATGTATACCAGTACTGAATGCAAGACACCAGTTGAGAATCAAAAGAAATGTTTTATCGGGGGGCTCACAGGTCCTTTCTGCATGTTGCCTGCTCGCGGAGGTGGGGGGTGCAGTTCGTGCAAGCGTGAGGCACTCGCATTGTTCCTCCGTTCTCCTGCAGCTGGGTTGCCGGTCGCGCGGCCGTTGCGAAAATGCCCTTCCCCTTCCTTCCGCAGTGCAGCCTGGGAGCTGTAGGCTGCGCTGGGGGAGGAAGCGCGACTGGCCCGGCTTGCCCAACGCACTGCAGGGCAGGTAAGTGCGCGAGGGCCCCGGGAGCATTGCATGACCACGCAACATTTTCGGCTTTGAGCCAAAAATAAAAAAATCCGTGCGTGGCCTGCTTTAGGCTCATGAGCGTTGCGTAAATGGGAGTGTGTTGTACGGGCCGCCGCTCCCATTTACACGACACTCAAGGGGCCCTCTCGTAAAAGAAACTGCGCGTGAAAAGGGCCACAGACACATGCAAGTAATCAAGCAGTCTCTCAAAGCAAGCAAGACTAGGGAAGGAAAAGGACAGAAAGGTTGGATATTGAAAGATTTTAGGGTGAAGTGGATGATAATTACTGTTCCAGAACTCTGTGGTTCTATGGCTGCGCCCAGGCTCTGGAATATTCTTCCCAGAAAGGCTGGACTGGCAGCTTCCTTGCTATTCATTTGTGGGCAGGTGAAGATTTTTTGTTTTTGTTTTTAAAAAAGGAGGGTATGGGCTTTAAAAAATGGTTTACACTTTAACTGGTTTCAATTTTTTTTGTTGAACATGACAAGGGGAGGTATACATCCCATTCAGAAGGTGAATTGCTTGTTCCCAAGGCTTCCAGAAAGAGGCAGTTTTTGGGAAGTTGCTCTGGAAGGGTCAAGGGCCATGCTAACAGCCTTGGGAATCTGCATGTGGCACCAGGGACACATTTGGGCCACCCCCGACTACGAGGAAGAAAAAGAGACTATCAATGCTAACCTTTGCAGCTTTACCCGGAGTAAATAGCTCTGAGCTAAATAAAGCATACTTTCTGGAAAATAAGTCTAGGAGTCCAGCCTTACGATCATGCAAATTGATTTGGGAATAATCTCCGTGTTAATTTAATATGAGTCATTGTACTCAGGAGGTACCAGGACTAGCCAAGGACATCTTTTTCTGGCTGGGGTCAAAAAGACAAGACAGCACCTAGAGAAGCCAACGGGAATGGCAGCTTGACAGGGCAATACCATCGACCTCACCTGCAAGGTGGGGTGCGCTTCAGAAATGCAGGGTAGATGCCCTCAACAACTCAAGAGCTTTCAAGTTAGTTCAGTGGAGGGTTTTTGGGGATGACAAGCAAGTGAGAAGAAACTCACAGCTTGACTGCAAATTGCATTTCAGGCTCTTCTTGAAACTGTGAATCATCTTTGCTGTCTGCTTTCTATCTACCAAAGCAAGGGCATTTATTTATTTCTTTATTTATGATTGAAAATCCATCTGACCTCATGACAACAAGACCTCTGAGGCAGCTGGCCGATCAAGCTATAACATATATGAAAAGAAAACCCAGCCCTTACTGAAAAATCCATCCACAATAGTCGAGACGAGCAGGGTGAAAATGCTCTGTCTCTGAATGGCAGGGTAACTTATGGCGTGATCCTTAAAATTCAACAACATAAGATTGTCAGGGCTACTGCAGTGTGCCCGGTTGGCCAAAAGTCCACAAGGAATCATAGAATTGGAAGAGACTGCAAGGGCCATCTGAACTAACCCCATTCTGCCGTAGCAGAACACACCTTCAAAGCATTTCTGACAGATGGACATCCAGCCTCTGTTTAAAAACCTCCAAAGAAGGAGACTCTAGGGCAAAATATTCCACTGTTGAACTGCTTTTTACCATCAGTAAGTTCTTCCTAATGTTTGGATGGAATCTCTTTTCCTGAATTTTGAAGCCATTGCTCCTGGTCCTAGTCTCTGGAGCAGCAGAAAACAGGCTTGCTCCATCCTCCATATGACGTCCAGGAAACAGGCTTGCTCCATCCATATGAAATAGTTTCCGGGCCCTTTAACAGATACCTCTGTTCCCAGAACCAAGAGGACATGTTGTACCTGCCTGCCACAGAAGTGTTAAAAATGAAGAGCCTTGTAGAAAAAAAGAAAAGGAGACCCAACCAACAGTGTGGCCAAAGTCGATAGAAAAGACGGGAACGTCCGGTAAGAGATCATGGCCCTTTTTGCACGTTACCTGCTCGCGGAGGTGGGGGGTGCTGTTTGCGCAAGCAGCCTCTTGCACGAGGCACTTGCATCGCCCCTTCATTTTACCGCAGTTGGGTTTCCGGTAGCGCAACTGTCGCGCTAGTGCCCCACCCCTTCCTTTCGCAGCACAGTATGGGAGCTGTAGGCTGCGCTGGGGGAAGGAAGCGTGACTGCCCCAGCTCGCCAATGCACCACACGCAGGTAAATGCGTGAGGGCGCCGCGAGCATTGCGCGAGTTCACAGTATTTTCGGCTCTGAGCTGAAAATAAAAAAACGTGCATGCGCCTCGCTTTAGCCTTGTGAGCATTGCGCAAGTGGGAGTGTGTTGTACAGACTGATGCCCCCATTTACGCGATGCTCAAGGGGCGCTCGTGCAAAAAAAAAAAAACTGCATGCGAAAAGGGCCCATGACTGGAATCCTGTTGGTGTCACACGAATATCTAAGTCCTCTTATACAAGCATTTGCATTTTATTGGTCATTTAGCAATGGATGTACGTGGAGTTCCACAGTTGGCACTAAATCCTGATGAGAAAAGAGATAATGTGAATCAATCAGATTTACCTACTTGTTGACAGATCACTGAACAGCTGATTCCATGGCACTAGTCTAGCTGGGACTGACAACAGGATTCCAGTTATTCAGCTGTGTAATCTTGGATGGCTGTGGCCATTTCCGCACTAGCCTGTTATAGCCTTTGAGGCCCCTCCCGAAACTACAAACCCCAGGATTCCATTGGATGTTGAAAGTGGAATAATAGCGCTATAACAGGCTAGTGCGGAAACGGCCTATACCTCAATGCCTTCCCTGTTCTGCTTGATCTGCCCAGATTGCAGAAACGATTTCTGTGCATTCCTCTTTCCTCAAAGGGACAAAAAGCAGGAACACCGGTGGATACACCAATAATTCCAGATTATTGGCATTCACCGGAAGGTGGTGTAATTCAACCACTGAGTAATTACGTAAATGTACATTTACTCTAAAAAAGCACGATGTAGGTTCTTGGTCTGTATATTGGGCCATTTCCGCACTAGACTGTAATAGCACTATCGTTCCACTTGCAACATCCTATGGAATCCTATGGTTTTCAGTTTCAGGAGGGGCCTGCCAGCCCCTCCCGAAACTGCAAACCCCAGGATTCCATAGGATGTTGCAAGTGGAATGATAGCGCTATTACAGTCTAGTGCGGAAATGGCCTTGGTTGCAGAAACTAAAGACAATGCTTATTTTCCCCATTTAATCTGGGAAGGATTCAATCAGAATCAAGCTTTAACTCTGGGTGGCATTTCAAGTTCTTATCGTGACCTCTCTTGCAGCTATCAACTTACATTTCCCTCTCATTGTGACAGTTTTTGGCGTGACCGGCTGGCAGTCTGCCTCTGCAATCGAGATTCAGCCAGTAGGAAGTATCTTTCTTGCACTGTTTACAAAACACCAGCTCAATCCATGCCTGAAACATTTTAATCCCACTGTGGTTAACCTCTGGTAATGAAACTGCAATGAAGAGGAAAAATGGAGCTCAGGTTACAAATCATGGGAGAAGTGAAGTTGAACTCTCCTTGTCTCTTTCTCCCTTTTGATATTAAAATCAAACCTATATTTTTCTGTCTGGCATGTGAAGTCTATTATTCAGTCAACATGGCTGCTGCCACAATATCTGGTTCTGCTCTTTTTTGACTTTTCAAATCAAGTTGCTGTTACTATGGTTCAGGCCTGTCCAGTGATAGCACTAGATATCTCTTTTTGATATCAACCCATTTGACCTTTCTCTGCCACCCCACTCCACGTGTTTGCGAGGCCACCGGACAGGCATGTACACAGACGTGGCCGGTAAGTGCTGGGCATTCCAACTCCCACTTAGGCAGGCAGATTAACGCCACTCCGTTGCTTCAGGGACCTCTCTTGCAGACACCCAGTGCTTAAATGTGACGCTACACAAAGATGCTTGGCCTCGAACCGACACTCTCTCAATGCCAAGCCATTTGCATACTGGCTACACTATTGTCAAACCTGCGCTAAGCCGATCATGTAAAACTTGACCTTTTCCAATGCTTTGTCCCTCTCCAAACTCGCATTGTTCTCACCGAGTATGGCATGGCCTGTAGGCACAATCCACCCTATATAAACTCCCCGATTCCGAGACCCCCTCGGATCGCTCCTGAGTTCCATCCAGCCTTCCTGCCGCTTCGTTCAGAGAGCTCCCCTCGGCCCCCACGCTGAGTTTCTTCCCGACTGTCTCCAGCTCCTCCAGAACTACAAGAAAAGGTGTCGTATCACCCATTTCCCCCGAAACTCTTATTTCTAATTTCTAGTTAGCTGTGTGTTTGTGGTGACTTTTCTGTTGTTTGCCCTTTAATAAAGATATCATTTTTACTGTTTTAAAACCTGTCTGATGACTCTTCTGATCTGACCCCGTAGATCTTGGGTTACAAGATCCCTGCTGAGTTACCCTGCCTCTCGCTAGCTTAAGACCGTGCTCGAGTTAATTTCCCCATCTTGTGTTTTTGCTTGGTTATTTGGGCACCCCTCCCAGGACCCCCAGAGAAACAGGGTAACATTGTGTCCAAATGAACATTGCCCCAGGTGACATGCCACAAATCTCACATCCACAACTGATTTAAAAATAGAATACCCCCAGAGGTCCATCTAACAGAGGGGTGGGCAACTGCATGAAATCCAGGGGATAATTTTTCTCTACTTGCTAATTCCCCCCCCCACAGAAAACCCAAAGACCTCCATTTCCTCTGTGGTCCCTCACTTCCTATTGTCGGGGAATTGAGAGATTTTTAGTAATAAGTCTCCCAATCAGCAGAGTATTTTGCAAATGCACAGGCAGAAGTTGAACAAATTACCAGTCTCACTTTATCATCTCCACCCCAGACACACTTAATCTAGCTCAAAATAAACACAAACAGTTTGCTTAAAGAGTACGAAAGGTTTACTCACAAAATCTTGTGCATAGTGTACACAGGTTCAAATTCTTGAAGAAAGGTAAGACGAAAATAAGAACTCATGTGTACAGAAATTTTGGCAAATGGTGTTTAAAGAGATAAAAGAGATAACAGGAATTGATTTACCAATATATCCAGGTATAGCATTATTATCTGTATTTAATAAGGTTAATTGTACCCAGGCAATGAAGGATTTAATTACAAATTTATTAACTGCAGCAAGGTTAATTACATCAAGACAATGGAAAGATCAAGACGATTTTCAAATAAAGGATTGGTATAAAGAAGTGTGGAAAATTGCGATTAATGATAAATTAACATGTCAAATTAAGGTTAGAAAAGGAATAATGAAAAGGAATGACTTTGAAGCACTATGGAAGATACTTGTGGGAAAGGTTTTAATTAAAAAAGGAAGTGTTGTACCTCCACAGGAAGAATTACAATTTTGGAAGATGGAGTAAGCTGAAATATAATTGGCTCTGGGGACGGGTACACATTTAGGGTTAGGGATCACATTTAAGGTTAGGGTTAGTATTAATATGTTTAGTAATAAGATTATATTTAGTAATAGCAATAGGTTAAATGTAGTTGAAAAGGATAGAGTTACGAATGAATTTATTATTATAATAATAATGAGTATAATAAGAATGAGATTTAGATACATGTAACAAAGATATATAAGCAATATGATATACAATATGTTGAATATGTATATGATGATGAAGAATCTGGAGAGAAATAGTAATGTAAGCTTGTTTCCCTTTTTTTGGTGCATTTTTTCTCCTTTTCACTTTTATGTTAATTATGTTGTGTTTTTGTTTTGTTCTTTTTTTCTTTATAACCAATTTTAAAAAAAAGAAAAAAAAGAAAATAAGAACTCAGATGCTTACAAGAAAGCATGTTTGCCAGAGAATCAGAGAAGCCGAAGAACGAAAAGAAGGAAGAGGAAGAGAACATGCAAGGGGAAGTGGGTGTTGACCAAGAAACAGGAAGTTTACTCTAGGCGGTCCCCTTTATGCCCACAATAAACATGCAAGCTAACTAGCCAGTTAATTAGGCATGCGAAGGTTGCCACCCCCAACACCTATCACCATTTTGAGAAGCACAGCAGAAGAAAATGGAGATATTTGGAGGTAGCGTGCGATTCTCGGATACTTGTTTTGACCTCTAACGTTGGCTTTGTCCTTTAAAGCCCCAAATGGCTTGGCTTCAGACTGTCTGAAAGACAACATCTCCTTAGGTAAACCAAGAGGAGTGTTAAGATTTGCAGGGGAGGGCTTTCTCTCAGTCCCACCACTTTTGCAGGTGTGGTTGGTGAGGACTTGGGAAGGGAAGGGGTAAGGGGAGAAGAGAGAGTAGGAGGAAACAGAGGAGGAAGAAGAAGGGAAAAAGGAGGAGAAAGGAGGAGGAGGAGGAGGAAGAAGAAGAGGAGGAGGTGGAGGAAGAGGAGAGAGGAGGAGGAGGAAGCAAAGTAGGAACAAGGTGGAGAAGAGGAGGAAGAGGAGGAAAGAGGAGAAGGAGGGAGAAGATGGGAAGAAGAAGAGGAGGGGTAACGAAGGAGAGAGAGAGGAGGAGGAGAAAGAAGAAAAGGAGGCGCAAAGGAGGAGGAGGAGGAAGAAGAGGAGGAGGAGGAGGAGAGAGGAGCAGGAAGAAGAAGGGAGAAGAAGAAGAAGAAGAGGAGGGGTAAGGGGGGAGAGAGAGTAGAAGGAAACAGAGGAGGAAGAAGAAGAAGAAAAGGAGGAGCAAAGGAGGAAGAGGAGGAAGAAGAGGAAGAGGAGGAGGTGGAGGAAGAGGAGAGAGGAGGAGGAAACAGAATAGGAATAAGGTGGAGAAGAAAAGGAAGAGGAGGAGGAAGAGGAAGAAGAAGAGGAAGGGGATGGGTAAGGAAAGGAGAGAGAGAGTAAGAAGAAACAGAGAAGGAAGAAGAAGAAGAAAAGGAGGAGCAAAGGAGGAGGAGGAGGAAGAAGAGGAGGTGGAAGAAGAGGAGGGAGAGGAAGAAGAAGAAGAAGATGAAGAAGAAGAGGAGGGGTAAGGGGAGGAGAGAAAGAGTAGGAGGAAACAGAGAGGAAGAAGAAGGAAAAAAGGAGGAGAAAGGAGGAGGAGGAAGAGGAGAGAGGAGGAGGAAGCAGAGTAGGAATAAGGTGGAGAAGAAGAGAAGAAGGAGGAAAAAGGAGGAGGAACAAGAGATGAGGAAAAGGTAGAGTGGCAGCAGCAGCAACAACCTGACCCTGAATTTGTTTTGAAGGGAGTCTATCTACAACTAGTAACTACAACTAGTAACTACAATTAGTCAGCCCCATGTAGTGGTGTGAGTGTTGGGCAATGACTCTGGAGTCCAGGGCTGGAATCCCCACTCAACCATGGAAACCTACTGGCTGACCTTGGACAAGTCACCTTTTCTTGGCCTCAGGGGCAGGTGAAGGGAAAGCCCCTCTGAAGAAACCTTGGGAAGAATACCTGCGATGGGGTCATTTTAAGACCACGGTAAATCAGAAACAGCCTGAAGGTACACAACAACACAACATATAGTTAGTGAAATAACACAGCTTGGAGGAAGAAATCTACAAGCCGCACATGTCGATAGCAGAAGACAGAGCAACTCCGTTGTGGGGCAGCAGGGAGAAATTAGACTGCACGTGTGCGTTTGGGAGGGGAAATAGATGAGAAGGCCATCATAATATCTGCAGAACTGGAGACATTAAGCAGCAGATTCAGGCTACCAGGAAAGGAAGCAAATTGGTCCCAGGGCAAAAATTGTGTGCCTAGACAGACATCTGCTAAGGATTCATCTAACCGTCTCCAGCTGTAGGAAATGGGAGAGGCAAAATAATCCAGTTGGCATTTTATCTGCGCCAAACAAGGCTGCATGGGGTGTGTGTGTGATGTTTTGGCTAGAGTGAGGCCTGTAGAAATGATACCCATGGTACTTACGTTGTGTCGTGTATTTTGATAAAAGGGATGAAAGCTTGCTGGAGAAAACCATCTCACAAAATAGCATCTATGTCTGTTGCTCTGAGTAATATCAATTTAGCGCAGTGGAGGGAGGAGAAACGGAGCTGGTCTACAAAGAAAATAACAAAGCTATTTCACACAGGCAGCTGTGGGGTTGCATGGCAGGTTATGGGTCTCCTGAATCCTTCTGAACTCCATTGCAGGGGCAAAAATTCCCACACCTCCTAGAGATCCAGGCTCCATGAAACTGGATGCAGGTAGCACTGGTTTTGGAAGGCTACAGTAGCGTTCTGATCTGTAATTAAGCATATCTGGAGGTTAGTTTTATGGATACGGGACCTCCTTCTAAGCAAACATGGTTGAGAATGTGGCCAGAAGCTTGACTTTCAGCCCTGGTAGCGCAGTGGTTCAATGCCAGTACTGCAAGCCACAAGGTGGTAAGTTCAATCCTGCCTGGCTCCAAGGTTGACTCAGCCTTCCATCCTTCCGCAGGTCGGTAAAATGAGTACCCAGCTTGTTGGGGGCATGTATAGAAATGTTTTGCAATACATGCTATTTGCAAGTTGTTCCCCGCCTCGATCTATATGGAGAGGCAGGATACAAATAAATAAATAAATAAATAAATAAATAAATAAATAAATAAATAAATTTAACACAACCCTAGCACCATGGCTCCCATCATGCCCGATAGCATGGTCATTGGGGATGTTGGGAGTTGCAGTCCAGCCTAGCTGAGACTGGTACAAGACTGAGGAAGGGCTTACAAAATCCCCAGATCTGCCTACCTCTTTCCTTTCCCAAGTATTGATAGAAATAATGGAATAATGTAAGGCTTAACAAGATTTGCTGGAGGCAAGCCCCAGCTGTTACCTTTATTTTTTTGTAAAAAAAATATGAACTTGAGAATGACCTAGAACAATTACTGAGCCACTTAAAGCCTGAATAATTATGTTGTAATGAAATAAATGACCCAACCGTGACCCTTTAGATTCTCAAAAGGGTCGTATTAAGATTACTCTATCCAGGAATAAAAATGCCTAAGCACAAATTATGCTTTTTTAGCATGTGATAAGTGAAATGGCATCCAATTCCAGGAATTTCTATGTTTATCACCAAATCTGGCTTTGGTTTCAAAAGCAGGTGGGTAATAAATGTAATAAACTGTAATACAGTAGCTTGCCTTTTACAAATCTAGGCATTCTGTATCTACAATTATCTCCTAAACCAGACACTGAGGCCATTTCCACACTAGACTATTAATAGCGCTATGATTCCACTTTCAACATCCTATGGAATCCTGGGGCTTGCAGTTTTAGGAGTGGCCAGGCGCCCCTCCCGAAACTGCAAACCCCAGGATTCCAGAGGATGTTGAAAATGGAATCCTAGCGCTATTAACAGTCTAGTGTGGAAATGGCCTGAGACTCAGCCTAGTCATAGAATCATAGAATCATAGAAATGTAGAGTTGGAAGAGACCACAGAGGCCATCCAGTCCAACCCCCTGCCATGCAGGAACACCCTCAAAGCACTCCCGACAGATGGCCACCCAGCCTCTGCTTAAAAACCTCCAAAGAAGGAGACTTCACTACACCCCAAGGCAGCAGATTCCACTGCCGGACAGCCCTGACTGTCAGGAAGTTCTTCCTGAGGTTCAGGTGGAATCTCCTTTCCTGCAGCTTGAATCCACTGCTCCTTGTTCTGGTCTCTGGAGCAGCAGAAAACAAGCCCTCTCTCTTCCTCCACATGGCATCCCTTCAAATATTTAAACATGGCTATCGTGTCCCCTCTTAACCTTCTCTTCTGCAGACTAAAATACCCAGCTCTCTAAGTCTATCCTCATAGGGCTTCATGGCTTCCAGGCCTCTCACCATTTTGGTCGCCCTCCTCTGGACTTGCTCCAGCTTGTCAATATCCTTCTTGAACTGGGGTGCCCAGAACTGGACACAGTATTCAAGATGGGATCTAACCAAAGCAGAATAGAGTGGTACTAGTACCTCCCTCGATCTAGACACCAGACTCCTATTGATGCAGCCGAGAATTGCATTGGCTTTCTTGGCTGCTGCATCACACTGCTGACTCATGTTCAGCTTGTGGTCTATGAAGACTCCTAGATCCCTTTCACACGTACTGCTATCCAGCCATGTGTCCCCCATCCTGTATTTCTGTATTCCATTCTTTCTACCTAAGTGTAGGACCTTACACTTCTCTCTGTTGAATTTCATTTTGTTCGCCTTGACCCAGCTCTCCAATCTTTCCAGGTCATTTTGAATTTTGATCCTGCCCGCTGGCGTATTAGCAACCCCTCCCAATTTGGTAATTTAGTCTTGTGGTTTGAGTGGTGGACTATGACATTGGAGACCAGGATTCAATTCCCCACTTCACCATGGAAACCCACTGGCTGACCTTGGGTGTGTCACACACTCTCAGCCCCAGAAGACCCTATGATAGGTTTGCCTTAAGGTCTCCATAAGTCAGAAACAGCTTGAACGTGCACAACAAAAAGAATAGTATGTTCATTACTGTAGAATTAGTCGTAAGATTGAAAGTTATCCTAGGAATGAAATTTGATTTATATTTATCATTTATTTATGGCCTTAGGGTTGCCATAAGTTGGAAATAACTTGAAGGCACACAGCAGCAGCAGCAGCAACAAATCAGATCTACAACATTGCACCTATTGCAATCCACATTTATGGTTGTGGCACCATTGCAGCAACCACAAATGCTCTCCCAAACCCACCTTAGAAGACAGCCTCAACCAACCAAGGGAGTTCTGGGATGCTGAATGATGATGCATCAGCCACTTCCCATCAACGAGGCGCGGTGTGAAAAGCAGTTGTGTGTTGTAGATACTGGCTGCTCATTGTCAGGCAATGGACTGCCAAGATATTCCACAGGCAAACGGATACAGCTTAGCAGTCCTATAAAGCTTGCCTGGTAAGGGTGAAGCAGAAGCAAAGTCCAGTGTTGGCCCAAAGGTCAAGAATTCAATGGGCACCAAGGTTAGACAGTCTGAAGGCAAGAGAAGGCAGACAGATGGTAAGCAGGGAATCTATAGCACACACAAAGGCAAGGGCTGACAAACACATGCATTGTTTCTGGCACTGAACCACCACCCTCTGCCTTCCTTAAAAAGACTGGAGCCAACTGGCTCTCATTCCAGCCTGATTAGCTCCTGGTGTGCTTGTGTTGGCTTGTCCTCCTTCAAGGCTGCTGTTCACCTGAAGAAGCTGACTCCTGGCTCATGACATTGTGACAGGACCGTGCCAGTCCTTCTGAGGTGGATTTTATGGGATCAAGATTGGGAGATGTAGCTACGATGACAGAACTAGATCATTGTATATCCATGCCGGCTGATGCACGATCTTGGCCCTAGACTCATGGAGCTGGTGGTTGTGCTATGTCGCCCTTCTGAATGTTGACATTATGAAACCACCGTGCATGCTATTTGTCAGGACCCTGGCACTCCAGGACTCAAGCTCTGAGTCTGAACCAGAGGACTTCAAAGCCATGGAGCCTGCTGCACCAGCAGAGCCCCCCAGAGGCTGCCATGGAGCCTGCTGCACAGCCCACCCCAGAGGCTGCCCTGGACACAGAGCCCTTGGCCTAAGTAGCCCCAGCAATGGAGCCAGGGGCTGCCTTAGACCCAGAGATTCAAGAGCAGGTGCCTACTTACCAGCAGCTTCGGGAGCAAGAGAGTGCTCTCAGAAGGTCAGAGCGTTTAAATAGGAAACACCAAGCAATCAAGCTCCAGCTGAGGTAGCACCTGGGTGAAGGCCTGCTTAATAAAAGCACTCACTCAGCCTTGGGTCTTTGTTGGCTCACAACAGCCCATCTTGGGAGTGCCTGCTGGGCTATTGTGGACCCTTGCCTTGCTGGAACGCTGCCCAACCTGCTGGTGCGTCGGAACTCATGCCCTAAAGTTACTCGGGGTATGTGAACTCTGTTGCTCCTGGCCTGGCTGTGATGTAACAGCCAGGAATTCCCTTGTCTGCAAAAGTCTCTTTAATTTATTGCTGCCTTATTTATTTGCTGAAGTAAAGCTTTCTGATTTAATTGCTGGACTGCTTTATCAGTGAAAAGGCCTATTAGCCGGCTCTTGGCTGCCCACCAGGCCTTGGCGTTGACACTATTGGGAATACAAAGGAGGGCAGGATTCATCACCCCACAGACATGGAAGCCCCCAACCACTACTGGAACCAGCCCTGGTCACCGAAGCTGAACTCCAACAAAAGAACTTTTAACAGGAGAGGAGTCAGTACTCATGGCAGATTCCAGCTTAGACGAACTAACAGTTGGATGAATTTCTGCCAGACATGCTCACGTGCCACCCGTCCCCAGAACTGCTCTTTTGATTACCACTATGTGCCTCCAACAAAGTATGTTGTGAGCTTCAAAAGCATGTGCTATAAAAATAACACGTTTGTCTGTCTGTTAGACTCTACTGTGAGAGATGCCGGGATCGTTTTCTGTTTTCTGGAACCAGAGAGAATGAAGTTGCTGACCTGCAGAGATAGGAAAATTAGTAGAAAATTGCCACTACATTACACTAACCAAAAAAAAAAAAAAAAAGCTTTTAAAAAGTATGTTAATTATATTTATGGGGAATCGAGGATGTTTATTGCACTTCCATTAATTCTAACTTGGCATTGACGTTTACATTATGTGACTCCACTAAAACCTTTTTGTGAATGAAGGTGGAAAAAAACCCCCTATTTTTGAGTTCACGGAAATGGTGCACACAGCATACGTCCCCTGTCAAGTTCTCATTAATGCAATAGCCAACTGGAACCCAGGTTGTCTGGATTTAGAAAGGCCCCTCCTGAGCTGGGATGGGCAAACTAGTCTGTTTCACTTTCTCGTGCATTTGAAAACTGGAAATCCAAGTTGAATGTGAAGAAATGGGTGAATATCAGTCAATTCTACCAAACCAAACTGAAAAACATTTGGTGTTTCTGGACACAATTCTAAGTACCAGTTGTTGGTTTTTTTGTTGTTGCTACTGCTGCTATTGTTCTTAGGTTCTGGCCATTTCCACACTAGACTGTTATAGCGCTATTATTCCACTTTTAACATCCTATGGAATCCTGGGGTTTGCAGTTTAGGGAGGGGCCTCCCTAGGATTCCATAGGATATTGAAAATGGAATAATAGCACTATAACAGCCTAGTGCGGAAATGGCCTCTGGTTTAGATTTTGGGCTGAACTTTAAAGGAGCTCTTTGAGGTGCTGAAATCCATTCCCCAATAGGTTCAGGACCTTGGATAGCTCTGTTGAAGGGCAGACAAAAATTGGATTCACCAGCCCACCAAACTGGGAGTCACCAAGCGGCATCTATACTGCCGTGTGTGTGTGTGTGGCAGCCAAGATCTTTTTATTCCCACAGATTTAACAACAACATCAATGACAGAGAAACAGTCTTCATTCTGAATGGAATTAGTTTTTTGAACTGATTTTACCTCTCATTTTATTCTCTCATTATTTATAACCTGATGCCCAGGTTTGAAATTTAAACTAAATTAAAATTACATGGTATTGCTTAATTGCTTTCCTTGGCTGCTGTCCCTTTAGTGACATAAGCATACATAAGTCATGCCATGCATAGAGGCTGAATTATTTACCATGGCACCATAGAGGTATTCTGCTGACAGCAACGAGGGCAGAGCTGTGCAATAATAATAATAATAATAATAATAATAATAATAATAATAATAATAATAATAATAAAAATTTATATCCCGCCTCTCCCGATGGATCGAGGCAGTACTACAACAGTGCATCAAATACATTAAAAGCAATTAAAACATAACCCATCCTCCCGACCCACCAACCCATCTAAAACCCTCTAAAACACATTAACCATTAAGAACAAGAGAACAAGAGCAACGTTGTGCGTTGCAGTTGTGCACTGCAGTCACACAATGGGCATTGTAGTGGCACACTGTGGATTTCCATTACACGCTGCAGTTGCAGAAGTTTCGCATTGCACAATGGCACCTGATCTAATATATAAAAGTCGATGTCAAGCAATGACCTCATAAGATTGGCTGCCTAAGAAGATTCTATGGGATCCTGGGGATTGAAGTTTAGGGAGGGGACTTTAGATTTCTCAGCCACAGAGCTCTTGGGCCTCGGTCAACTCTGCCTGTCTTGAATAGGTCAGTTGCTATGGAGATGAGGTCTAGCAGCAAGGAGGAGGGCAGTGTATTCCCTCAGGAATCCAAACTCTCTATGTTAATAGCTCTGAATACTGATTGGATTGGGGAATACGAGGAAAAATTACAGGTACTGGACAAGACAGTTTGGGGAATTAGAGACACAGGATCTCAAGGCTTTCTAACAAGTATTACCTATGAGAAAATAAAATCCCGGACAACATCAGGTATATACATGAGTTACTTATGTCTCTTGCTTTGTATTAATATTCCGCCTGGGGGGTTGTGTAGTGCTGACACAGAGTTTCTTCACCTGTGCATGTTTCTGCTGTGCTGCATAGATGTTGGATTCCTGCCCCACTCTTTCTGTCGAAAAAGGTGCTCTTTGAAACAATAGCAACCACATCAGTGACAACAATGACAATGACACAAACCCACCGGAGCTGAGAAAGAGGCTTTTTCCTCTAACCTCACGGTCCCGTAAGGCACGGCTTTTACAAAATACAGAAGCTGGCTGTGTTGATTGTCAACGGCAGCTGTATCTCATGGACCCTATCAATATGGAAATTAGTCTCACTGACACTAAACTGGCCTATTTATAACACCCATGCAGGAGGAACATTTTTGCATAGAAAAAAGCTAGCAGAAGGAGATGCCCCCGGCCTTCAAAAACAAACATAATCTATGCAGCGCAGCGCAGCCAGCCAAATGTATAGATTAAGCAGCTCCTAAGTGGAGGTTTTAGAAATAAGCAAATAACAGCTAACCAGGTAATTTGAACTCTTTTCATGGTTGGCAGGGCAAATCTGTCCCAGTTCTGTGGCTGCATACAAAGTAGTTCCTTAAGATCCCTTGCAATTCGGAAATTGCTATCAAGGGCTTGGAAGCCTCACCGAAAGCAAAGGCTGACACTGCTCATCTGCAATGCAATTCGGTTGAAATTCTTGGACTCGGCAAAAATAATTGCATGTGTGTATTCATGACAGTTGTGTGCTCCCCTGGCTGTGTGTGGCTATAAGCACACATGCAGGTATATGGCCAGTCTAACCTAAGGGTGTGAGAAAGGCTTCAATATCAGTTGTTCAGTGAATTGGTTCCAGGTTTTAGTCTAAAGAGCTAGCCAAGGTGCTGAAACTATACTGCAGTTTAGCTTCAGCACTCTGGATAGTTCCTTTATATTTAACAAAGGGCATTTCCGCACTACACTGTTAATACTGCTATTATTCCACTTTTAACATCCTGTGGAATTCTGGGGTTTGCAGTTTCCTGAGGCCAAAAGATCAAAGAGCTCTCTGGTTGAGAATCCTAAAGGCTCCCCCCTAAACTGCAGATCCCAGGATTCCATAGGATGTTGATAGTGGAATAATAGCAGTATAATAGTGTAGTGTGGAAATGGCCAAATTTGATTCATTACCCCATGGAAGCCAATAGTTACCACTGCTGAAACATCTCTGTGCAACTGAAATCTTTCCCACTTCAGTGGTTACTCTAAACAAGGGAGGTAATTCTTCTTTAATTTTCTTTTCCAAGGAAGCAACAAGTAGTTTTAGCAGTGCTTTTTTTTTGCTGTGTGAAAGTCTTTGGAAACTCCAGAGGTCAAGACTTATTTATGCAAAATCTTCACATGGTATTTTTTGGCAGAGACAGCACAAGAGAAGAATCATTCTGGAGTGAGAAGAATCTTTGCAGTTCAGGACTTACTCCGTGCAAAGAAACATGCGGTGGTTTAGCACGGAAAGCTGCATTTCTGTGTAGGGCAGAAGATGCAGTTTTCTGCACTGAGCAGCCATGTGCAACTTTTGCATGGAACAAATCCCAAACTGTGAGGTTCTTGTTAGGTTTCTCAACACTTGAGAAATGGTTTTGAAGAATATTCATCAGTATTTATTTTCCGGCAGAATGATGGGTTTGTTGGAAATCCACCACCAAGAAGAATACTTCAGCATTGAGATTCTTTGACGTTTTGCAAATTTTTATGGACATTTATTCTGCTCAAAAATAAAGATAGTTTTTTGAAACCCACTTTTTTGTTGTTTTTGCAGAATTCGTCCCACACCACCCGAGTAACACAGGAGGCGGGGGGGATGGCCTTTGCCGCCCTCCTGCGAGAGGAGATCGTTTGCGGGGGCCGACGGGAGGAGGTGGGGCAGAGCATAGTATTTATGGCCGCCTCGAGACCCACCCTCCCTCCCGATGGTTTCAGTGTAAGATAACTGGTTGCTTCGGGGCCGGGTAGGAATTTTTTCCTCCCTATATGGGGTTTTTTTCGCCTACCCTACACTGCGCCTAGGGTGGGGTAATTGGCTTTACAGGGTAGTGTCTTAATTTGGTATTAATTAGGTCTCCACTGTCACACATATGGTCATCCAGGCCGGCATGGGGGGGGGTCTTAAGGTTCGGTGTGTACCTATGGCACCCCTTTTTGGGTGTAGGATAAATCCTATCCTTGAGGAGGGCCCTGGGATCACCCCACTTGCTATGCAGCAGGGAGTGGGCCTTGGGGCTCACCTTCCAGACAAGGGCTGGCCAAAAGTAATCATGCAACTTCAGCGGTTGGCTTTGGGGCCTGGTATTTCGCCCAACGGGCTAGTGGAGAAGGTTGGGAGCTGCCTCTTGACCCTAGTACGAAGATGCCGTAGACCGCCCCCCTTTCTTCTCCTCAGGTCAGAAACGCAAGTTCAAGTTCAAGTTCATGTTCATAAATTGCCCTAGTTCAACCCAAGCTCTGTCTGCGATCTCGTTATTTCGTGGGTTGGGCGGCAAAATGCATATTCGCTGCAAGAATTGTAGTGCAAGTAATGTGTTTTTCCCATGCAGGTACTCACCAGAGCTGATCCTGCTTAGATTCCAAGATCAGAGGGGAATCTGCTGCCCTCAAGGTGTTTAGTCTCTTTGGGGTCCATCTACTCATTTTGAAAGATACACCCTTGTCCCATTCCAGGACCTGTTTCTCCAAGAGTGTGGATTTGGGGTGGGGAAAAGGGAGTCAATCAAGAAACCTCCACTTATTTCCTAGATCTTGTTGGTGAGTCTAAACCAGTGGTTCTCAACCTTCCTGATGCCGCGACCCCTTAATACAGTTCCTCATGTTGTGGTGACCCCCAACCATAAAATCATTTTTGTTATTATTTATTTATTTATTATTCCAAATAGATTGGAAACACTGCCCTAAATCACTGCTCTGGATAGACTTCTAATGCCTAAAATCTGGTAACCCTCCCCCCTTTTTTAAGCACGGAAAGCATCCATCAATGCCAGAATTAAGGCAGTAGTTCTAGTTCTGAATGTTGGATTTCCACAGTTCAAAAAGCCAGTCACTCCCAAAAGCAATGCCGAAACAGCCCACATTTTACATGAGGCGCAGGGAGGAAAGGACAGGGAGAGAGGAAAGATGGCGGCGGCAGAAGCAGACGCGTTTTGGCTCCTCCAATGCTTTCCCACCAGCCAGGGAAAGACAGGGAAACGCCCAGCATGCCTCCTCTCCCCTCCTCCCAGCGCAGGGGTCTCAGAAGTACTGCTCCCATTGACTGTGAGGCCACCTTCTTTTAAAAGGGGGGGCAGGATTGAGGAGCGGCGACCCCTGTGAAATGGTCGTTCGACCCCCAAAGGGGTCTCGATCCCCAGGTTGAGAACCACTGGTCTAAACGAAAGACCTCTTCAATCAATGAGATTTACCTGCATGTTGCTGACTATTGATTCAAACAGTCTGCTTCAGTTGCAACTAACAAATGCAATTCAGGCTAGAGAGTGCACGCCCCAGTTTTGGTGAAAAGGTGAGGCTTGAATACATTTTAATAACTGCAACGGCAATAGCACCCTTGTTATGGAAGAACAGGGGCTGCAGAAACAAAAAGTGTTTTTGTCTTCAGCAGCAAAATAGTTTTAAAACAGCTAAATTGTTTTTCCTTTCCTCCAGCAGCAAAATAGTACAAGCTGCCCCTACTCTTTGGAGTGCACACATCCCTATTTAAATTTGTGCAGCACAGCTGCCTCCAAGCCAAGTGTAATTTAAAGCTTCCTATTCAACATTTCCTCGAATCTGCTCCCTCTCCAGCTCCTCGAAATCCATTTGCCTATTTTGTACATAATGAAAATAAATTCAGGAGCACAGTGACTTCAGCCTCCCTAAACTGTGAGCCCACCACATAGGTTGAACTACAGCTCCCATCTTGTCAGATAGACCGGGTGGAGATGATGGGAGTTGTAGCCTGGCACATATGGAGAACATTAGGTTGGGAAAGACTGGTATAGGAGAATCCTCCCTCCCACATCACAGTTTGCCAGTGTTTTTGCAATGTTAACTGTACAATTTAGAGGGAAATTTTAGCTGGAATTCATGATCACTGATACAGATACTTAGAGTTATGCATTTGTAACTGATTTGTATGTACAATGCTTACATATTTGATAGTTCAGGGAATATGAAAGTGTGGCCCCCAAAGTTTAAACTAAAGGCTGAAACTAACTTGATGAGAAAATAGGGAAGTAAAGGACCCAGATAAGGGGCAGGATGACCTTAGACTGTACTAGGTACTAAACTGGTAATTGGGGAAATACCACAGGTTGTAAAACTTGCGAGTATTAAAAAAATACAAATAATGATTTATAACCACACTAGCATATGTACCCAGCATTGCCGGGATTTTATTTTCTCATAGGTAATACTTGTTAGAATGATTTGAGATCCTGTGTCTCTAATTCCCCAAACTGTCTTGTCCAGTACCTGTAACTTTTCCTCATATTTCCCAATCCAATCTGTATTCAGGGTTATTAACATACGGAGATTGGGTTCCCGAGGGAATACATTGCTCTCCTCCTTGCTGCTAGGCCTCACCTCCATAGCAACTGACCTATTCAAGACAAAGAGAGTTGACTGAGGCCCAAGAGCTCTCTGCTTGAGAATTCTAAAGGCTGCTCTCTAAACTGCAAACCCCAGGATTCCATAGAATTTTCTTAGGCAGCCAATCGTATGGGGTCTTCGCCTGACACAGCCAACCATATGAGGTCTTTGCCTGACACAGACAGACAAATTTTGACTTTTATATATTAGATAAGGATGAGCTGATCAATCTCATTAAGTGAGTGACATCAGGCCAATGTCTGGGATTAAAATTATATATAAGGAAGTGAAATCTTACATCTGGGGTTTGGATTTGCTTTTGCACCCAGAGCCTTTGCTGCACAGGAAATCAATAAAAACTTCTGTTGGAGAACACTCACTGGTGGTCTGTCTATTAAGTGCACCAGGCATGCGCCTAGAAGGGTACCTCACCATTGGCCCATGACACAGGGATCATAAAATTTCCCCAATCTCCCTTTACCAGGCAGCAGCAGCTGCTGCAAGCAACAGAGATCTGTGCTCTTGTTGATTGGGAGGCATAGACTAATGTTTCCATCCCCCTCTCCCTTGGTGAGTGATCGCCTCTGTAAGGAGGAATTGTGATAGCAATCTTGTGGCTGACTCTTAAAATTCATTTTTTTAAAAATAAATCTGCAAAATTCTAACATAGAAGAAACTGAACCTGACAGATTCATCTTGGCCCAGCACTTCCAGTGCTTAATTCTTAAAAGTCTGGCTTTGACTTTCTGTGTATCCAACTATGCCAGTGCTTACTTAGACTGCAGTCTGTTTTTCTATAGAGCTTCTAGTTTGACACACATAGAGTAGCCAAGTTCAGCATCATTACCTTGCACGTGAGGAATAGCATCATCTGTTGAATTTGTCAAGTGAGTGAACAATTTCTTTTGGTTTTAAGAAATCTATCAAAATCGATAAGTCACATTTTTGGCAAATATTGAGGTTCCCTGCATTCCCACCTAGAGGCTTAAATCCTGTTGCTAATCCCACATAGAAACACTCCAGAGCAGTCCAGATGATAATTGTGAATCATGGGCAAATTCAACATCCCTGATTTCCCTCCTTGAGGTTCTTTCTCTTTCAATCAGACTTGGCTTGGACAGCTCTTCAGACTGAGACCATCTTCCAAAAGAGAACCATTCTCTAGTAAGCCTTAAAATATCAAGCTTTCCATAGCTAGAGAAGATATGTGTTATCACGGTTATGATATGTTGGGTGAGAGCACCAGATGTCCTTTTGATATCAAATAATTTGGCCTTTGCTTGACCTTTCTCTGCCACCCTACTCCATGTGTTTGCA
Organism: Ctenosaura bakeri; assembly: GCA_948474755.1. Classification (NCBI taxonomy): domain Eukaryota; kingdom Metazoa; phylum Chordata; class Lepidosauria; order Squamata; family Iguanidae; genus Ctenosaura; species Ctenosaura bakeri. Next base: position 263,183 of record CAOLHI010000288.1, read on the forward strand.
GAGACCTCCTGGACGAGCACGTACAGGCGCGGCTGTTACTGGTTATACATTCCAAAACCCCATTCAGGCAGGCAGTTTAAGCCTCTCCGTTGCTTTAGGGAAAAACCTCCCTGCAAACCGGCTCTGCTCAGCTTGGGTCCACACAAAGCCACACAGCCAAGAGCCAAGCCATTTCTTTATGTCGGGCCATTAACGAACTGGCCACGCTATTGTCCTAAGAGCTAAAGCCATCATGCAAAACTTGACCTTGTCCAACTCCTTTGTCCAACTCCAAATTTCCTTTGTTCTCACCAAGCATGACATAGCCTGTAGGTAAAATCCACCCTATAAAAGGTCCCCACTTTTGGGACGTCTTTGGACTACTTTGGACTTCCATCCCGCCTTGCTGCCGGTAGTCTGAAGGAACTCCCCTTGGCAAACCCTGTGGAGCCCTGGTGGCGCAGTGGTTAAATGCTAGTACTGCAACCACAAGGTTGTGAGTTTGATCCTGCCCGGCTCCAATGTTGACTCAGCCTTCCATCCTTCCGCAGGTCAGTAAAATGAGTACCCAGCTTGTTGGGGGCAATTAGCTAAAATACATTGTAAACCGCTTAGATAATACTCAGTTGATAAGCAATATAGAAATAAATGCTATTGCTATTCTCTCCCGGAACCCCATCTTTCTCTCCAGGAGTACGAGACCAGGTGTCGTATTGCCCTTCCCGAAAAACTCTCTGTTTCTATTTCTCAGTTAGTTTATGTCTTGTCCTGCATGTTTCTTGTCTTTAATAAAATATTGTTTGTTACTTTGAAAAACTTGTCTAGCCGCTCTCTGACCTGACGTTGTATGCATAGGGTTAAAGATCCTTGCTAAAGTTACCCTGCCTCTCGTTTAGCTGAGAGAGTGCTTGAGTTAATTTCCCCCAACTTGTGTTTCTGTTTGGTTATTTGGGCGTCCCTCCCGGGACCCCCAACATACAGGGCAACATATGCAGGTCCCCTAGCAGGACGGAAGTACATGTTTAGAGAGGAAGCTTCAGTGAAATCAGGAAAACTTCCAAAATCCACAAAATATTTACTGCCACGAGAACCCAAAGAGGAACAGGGATAGGTGTTGATATGTGCTTCCAAAGAACAGTATGAGGCTGTGGACTTAACTAGTGCTTAGGTGGAAATGTGTGGTAAATTGAGAAATAGCCAATAAGAACACGACCGAAGCTCTGTTGGTGTCGTACACTTGCGTCAGTTTCCATACACTTGCATTTTTACCAATTTGGCTATTCTGCAAGGGATGCATTCATTCCACGTTTGCATAAGTTGAGTCCTACAAGTGTAATAATTTCACGTGGCTCTCGGTCCCTTTGTTAGCCCCAAATAGAGGAGAATCATTAAATCTGTGGGATTTACTTTTGGCTCAGTACTCAAGAGCTGATTCAATCTTTAACTATTGAGAACAGAAATGGGGCAAAATATCAGTAACAAGTATTGGCGTATGACTTACTGTTATTAACGACAACAACACAAACTATTAAGATACGTTATGAAATGATGCAGTGTTTTGTTTTTACTGTAATATCCTGTCCTGTAACAGTTAATAGTATTAGAAATGAGTAGTAAGCTTTTGTAAGGACTATTTGATTAGACGATTAATGCAAATACTCTTAATTTTAGATGTAATAGAACTAAGATGTTACTGTTCTTTTTCCCCTTTCTTTTTCTCCTTTTCTTTTTCTTAGAAGGAATACAATGTATCTGGTATTATATTTGAGTTAATGACTTTGTTTTACTTCTTATGTGTAATTATTTCTTAGGAGATGGATGAATTTGTGAAGTTTTTTTTTTTTTTTTAAAAAATATAGTAATTAAAAAAAGAGAACTAATTCAATAGGTCAGCTCTTGTTGGGAATTACCAACAGGATTCCAGCCATGGAGTTATGCATCCTTGGATGATGCCTAACTATTTGTCACTGCTTTCCGTGTGCAACATTTCCTCCTTGAATTGCAAGAAAATTCAGCCTCTGAGCATTTCCCAGGCCATTTCTGCACTATACTATTACAGTGGTATTATTCCGCTTTTAACACCCTATAGAATCCTGGGGTTTGCAGCTTAAGGAGGCGCATTTAGAGTTCTCAGCCAGAGAGCTCTTTGGCCTCGGTAAACTACAAACCCCAGAATCCCACAGGATGTTGAAAGTGGAATAATACCAGTATAACAGTGTAGTGTGGAAATGGTCCCAGTGCGCAATGGGACAATAAGCAGGCACCTTGGCAGATACCACCCTGGCTGCATAACGTTGCTATTCGTAAAGTTGATATTTAGCAGATGGTTTGTGCAGTGCATGCAGTGCAACTGTTGTGTAACTACACAAGTGTGGATATACACAATGCAAATGCAATGTATGATCTCAGCCCAGATTTCTTGGAGAGTTTTTCTTTTTCCTGTAAAATACCCAGAGATGGAGCAAGACCGAATCCCAGATATGCAAAGGTCAAGCCCAACACTCTGCTAACTGCACCGCGCTGGCTCATAGGTAGCCAGAACAAACAGCTGTCCCATTTAACAGATTTTCTGCGCATGCCTCGTACAGGTTGCTGAGGTTTAAATGAATGCAGTTAGCTCAACCAGGTTGGCTCATCCCCTCTTGTTCGTATTATTCACCTCACATTTCAGAGGCACTAACCATCTCTCTCTGTCTTTCTCTCTCTCTCTCTCTAGCAGCGACCAACAGATTTCTTGGAACAACCAGCCTAGGCACACAGGTGGAAGACAAGTCAATAACTGCCTAGAGATTTGTTAATAAGACTGAGTCTCTTCCACCCGGATGCACCAATACCCCACTCCATCCTATTGGTGAGCCGAAAGGCAAACGCTTTAGATCCGCAGCAGAGAGGACAGTAAGGAGCAGTTTTTTGAGTGGGATGTTTTTCTACTTCTGCAGCATGAACTCCAGAAACTTGGGGGAGCACCAAGCCTTCTTCTTGTTGACTTTGCCGTCTCTTGTAAGTAAATGGTCCAAAAAGATTTTTCTCAATTGCTTTCGTAGATCTGCCAGGTTAAGAAGCTTCAATTTTTCTTTTTCTTTTGGTGTGTCAATTTGTCTGAAAATGCTCAGAGCAGAACCCAGATTTCTTTCGACTGTCTGATTGTGTTGCTTAAGTATGAATGGGTGTAAGTGAATGAGACTTGTACTCTAGAGACCCTCAGTTCCGTTTTCCAGAATGACGAGATGTAAGAGAAAGAAAAGGGAAAAGTCCGGAGTACTTAAGATTTGGGTACTTGCTGAGGACGAGACCTTGGAAAACTTTTTTTAAAAATATAATAGTGTGTTTCTTAGTGTATTTTACTATTTCACTTTCCAATCAGTGTTCTAAATGGTTTTGATTCTATGGATGGTGCAATACTAATAATAACTTTTTATCAGAACTGTTAATGGTAACGGTGCTCACTTTGGCAGCACATATACTAAAATTGGAAGAAGACAACTGTTAATCGTAACTTTTTGTATGCTTTTGACTACTTGTGTTTAAAATTTGTATTTCTTTTAATTTTATACACTACCTTGAGTCCCAGCTTGGGCTAAAAAAATGATATGCAGGAAGAGAGAGGGAAGGAGGGAGGAGAGAGTCTGTGAAAATTGTAATATCTGGAAGGTACCACATTCTGTCTGAGCTTGAAAAATGAGCAGCGTGAGGCCCAGTTTGTACTTGGATGGGGGACTGCCATTGAATATTAGGTGCTGTCGACTAGATTAAGAGGAAGGTATTGGTAAACCTTGTGAGAATATTCCTTATCTAAAAAAACCCCTATGAAATTCATGGGGTCTCCATCAGATGACAGGTGGCTTCAAGACACAAAAATACACACACATTATTTCCTTCCCTGGAATTGAGTAATTTTGTCCAAGTAGACATCTTTCCTAAATACTTCAGGAGAGCTAGTGTGGTACATGGAAACCAGAGAGGTGCCATGGTTTGAGTGTTAGAAAAAGGCTGTGGGAGAACAGGGTTGAATCCCTGCTCAGCCATGGAAACCAACTAGGTAAACTTGGGTAAGTCATACTCTCTCAGCCTTAGCAGGAGACGATGACAAATCTCCTCTGAAGGAATCATAGAATCATAGAAATGTAGAGTTGGAAGAGACCCCAGGGGCCATCCAGTCCAACCCCCTGCCACGCAGGAACACCCTCAAAGCACTCCCGACAGATGGCCATCCAGCCTCTGCTTAAAAACCTCCAAAGAAGGAGACTCCACCACACTCCATGGAGGCAGCAGCAGATTCCACTGTCGGACAGCCCTGAGGTTCAGGTGGAATCTCCTGTGTGTGCCTAGTAAGCTGGAGAAATATGGCATAAAACAGTGATGGTGCTATGGTGCTAAGACACTATATTCTCTGAAAAGGAGACACTTACCTAGACTGGCAAACTGATGCATCCTGGTATATACTTTGAAAGGCCCACTTTGGATAATATGTGGTGACAAAGCCAGTTAAAACTGTATTTCCACACTAGCTGAAATGTGATGGGGAAGCAGTTGTTTCACCAACTTCATACTGGCAGAATTTCTGCTATGCAATGACTGAATGTATGTTGGCATCATTGGGAATGAATAATACCTCTCCACACTCATACTTCTGCAGAGAGTAGGGTCATTTCCACACTAGGCTGTTATAGCGCGATGATTCCACTTTCAACCTCCTCTGGAATCCTGGGGTTTGCAGTTTAGGGAGGGGCCGGCTGGCCCCTCCCGAAACTGCAAACCCCAGGATTCCAGAGGAGGTTGAAAGTGGAATCATCGCGCTATAACAGCCTAGTGCGGAAATGACCTAAGAAAACCAACAGATGGTACTCCACAATTTAGGGCATTTGCACGCAAGGACGATAAGAGTGCCACGCTCTGCTTCTCCCCCAGGGTTGTCAAACTGGATATGGGACAAGGCTCTTATCATTTTAATCCCAAATAGATGGAGAAGCAGAATGCAGTACTGTAATGCTGTATCAAGACAGACAAAGATACTTATCTTCCTTCTCTTTCAAGTGGAAACTTTCAGCACAAAATTTTCTTTCCCAACCTGGATCTTGCCTCCTCACTGGGGAGCAGAGAGAGGGGGGGTCAGAGAAGCACCAAGCTTCACTGGTACCCCTATGCCCAGCTCTCCACTAGGGAGGCAATAGCCATGTTGGGAGATGATGCTTACAGCTGAAAATTTGAGTTTGAAACGGAAGGGAAGACAAGCTGGAATGTTCCCAGAAGTGGGTGAACAAAAGAGCTGGAAAACCCTGCCATGTGAGCAGCAACTTAGGGAGCTGGGTACGTTTAGCCTGCAGAAGAGAAGGTTAAGAGATGGCATGACAGCCATATTTAAATATGTGAAGGGATGTCAAATGGAAGATGGGGCAAGCTTGTTTTCTGGTCCTCCAGAGACTAGGAGATGGCGCAATGGATTCAAGCGACAGGAAATGAGATTCCACCTAAGCATTAGGAAGAACTTCCTGATGGTAAGAGCAGTTCGCTAGTGGAATAGGCTGCCTGAGTGTATGGTGGTGTCTCCTTCTTTGGAGGCTTTTAAACAGAGGTTGGATGGCCACCTGTTGGGAGTCTTTTGACGGTATCTTCCTGCTGGCAGGGGGTTGGGCTGATGGCTCTTGGGGGTCTCTTCCAGCTCTATGATTCTCATTTCTGCACTACAGTGTTATAGCGCAATCATTCCATTTTCAGCATCCTATGGAATCCTGGGGTTTGCAGTTTTGGGAGGGGCCGTAACCCTAACCCTATCCCGAACCCTATCCCTAACCCTACCCCTAAACCTAGCCCCAACCTAACTGTAGCCCTAACCCTAGACCTAACCCTAGCCTCAGCCCCGATCCTAACCCTAGCCCTTACCCTAACCCTAACCCTAACCCTTGCCCTAAGCCTAAGCCTAACCCTATCCCTAACACTAGCCCTAACCCTAACCCTAAACCTGACCCCAACCCTAACCGTAGCCCTAACCCTAGACCTAGCCCCAATCTTAGCCCTAGCCCTAACCCTAACCCTAGCCCTAACCATAACCCTAACTCTAACCCTAGCCCTAACTGTAACCCTAGCCCTAACACTAACCCTAATCCTAGCCCCAACCCTAACCATAGCCCTATATAACCCTAGCCCTAACCATAACCCTAACTCTAACCCTAGCCCTAAACCCCAGGATTCCATAGGATGTTGAAAGTGGAATGATCGCGCTATAACACTCTAGTGCGGAAATGGCCTATGATTCTGCCTTCATTCGTCTTGGTGGATTATTACAGGACCTTGTTGTTCTTCTCCTCAATATGTTTGGGATTAAAATTTCAACAGCTCCCATCCTGTAAACCTGGCAACCCGAATTTCCCAAGAGTAACTGGCATGAAGGATGACCTTTAAATGGTGGACATTTCTTACAGCTGGGTCTGCTTGGAGGCAGAAAATTATCTCACAATGCGATTAAGCCTAGTCTTCCTGTGGGTATATAAACACTGGATCAACCCATGCCGACACACCCCTGAAGATTTATGAGACTTTCTTAATTTTGTGGGTTTGTGCCAACGGTTCTTTGTTTTCACTTGGAAATAAGTGGACAGATATTTTCTTAGTTGCATTTTTTTTTTCTCAGAAAAAGAAGATATGTCATCTACTACAAAACACACATCCAGCCTCTTGCAAAGATGTGTTTTGTGGTTCTGGGGGGTTGGTTGATTGTGGAATACCCTTCATTTTTCACCCAGACATTCTCTTGTGGACACAGGGCATTCTTTTATCCCATGAAATAAGCCAGAGATTTTATGGGCTCAGAGAATTTTTTTTATTTCTTATCCACCTCTTCCCAAGGCTTGTGGTGAGGTAAAATATAAATTAAAATACAGTTAAAAATGTGACATAAGTTAAAATACACTAAAAACCACCAAAAAGTATTTAAAATGCAAATACATCATTATTAAAATACGTCATAAATAAAAATAGACTGGGTAGGCCTGCTGGAAGAGACAGATCTTCAGTTTTGTTAAAAAAATATTCAGACAGCATATTTTGCTGGCAAATCTCTTCTGGCCAGTCATTCCGCAGCTTAGGGGCAGCCGATGAGAAGGTCCTCTGCGTGACCATTTCCAGTCTAGTCCTGGCCAGCTTAAGTAAATGGCACCAAGAGGATCTGAGCGTATAAGGTAGATTGTACGGGAAGAAGTGATCCTCCAGGTAACTTGGGCCTAAACCATGTAGAATCATAGGCCCTTTTCGCATTAGTCTTCTCGCGCAAGCTGGGGAGGGCGGCTCGCACATGAAGCCTTCTCCGGGAGGCTACCGCTTCCCCCTCCTTCCTTTCACAGGCGAAGGAACGAGCGGGGAAGCGGCAGCCTCCTAGAGGTGGCGGCGGCTCGCGCGTCCGTCCATTCCCCCCCCCGCACGCACGAGAAAGGAGCCTGTCCCCTCCACCCCCCCGCGCACGAGAGAAAAAGGCGCTCCTCCCGTCCGCCCCCCCACGCGTGCGGGGAGAAAGGCGCTCCTCCCGTCTGCCCTCCCTGCGCGTGCGCGCGCGAAGCAGGACGTGTCACGTGAGCGCCCCACCCCGTCCCTTCCTTCCGCAGGGGCGGAGGGAAGGAAGCGCGACCCGGCCGGCTCCCGGACGCTCCGCACGAAAGGTAAGTGCGCGCGGGCGCCGGGAGCGTTGCGCGAGCGCGGGTGATTTTCGCTTGGAAGTGAAAATCAAAAAACCCGCGCTCGTGCCGCTTCAGCCCCGTGAGCCCAGCGGAAGTGGGAATGCGTCGTGCGGAGCGACACTCCCACTCCCGCGAGGCTCACGGGGCTGTCGCGTGAGAAAAGGCCCGTGCGAAAAGGGCCATAGAATCATAGAATTGGAAGAGACCCCAGGGGCCATCTAGTCCAACCCCCTGCTATGCAGGAACCCACATCGAAGCACTCCCAAGAGATGGCCATCCAGCCTCTGCTTTAAAACCTCCAAAGAAGGAGGAGACTCCACCACACTCCATGGAAGCAGCAGATTCCACTGCCGGACAGCCCTGACTGTCAGGAAGTTCTTCCTGAAGTTCAGGTGGAATCTCCTTTCCTGCAGCTTGAATCCATTGCTCCTTGTCCTAGTCTCTCGAGTGGCAGAGAACAAATCCACTCCCTCCTCAACATGATATCCATTCAAATCTTTAAACATGGCTATCATGTCCCCTCTTACCCTTCTCTTCTGCCGACTAAACATCCCCAGCTCCCTAAGCTGTTCCTCATAGGACTTCATGGCTTCCAGACCCTTCACCATTTTGGTCGCCCTTCTCTGGACACATTCCAGCTTGTTGATATCCTTCTTGAATTGAGGTGCCCAGAACTGGACACAGGATTCCAAATGGGGCCTAACCAATGCAGAATAGAGTGGTACCATCACCTCCTTTGATCTAGACACCATACTCCTATTGATGCAACCAAGAATCGTGTTGGCTTTCTTGGCTGCTGCATCACACTGTTGACTCATGTTCAGCTTGTGGTCCACCAAGACTCCTAGATCCCTTTCACACATACTGCTTTCCAGGCACATGTCCCCCGTCCTATATTTGTGCATTCCATTTTTCCTGCCTAAGTGCAAGACCTCAAGCAGCAAGATATCCTGACTTTTGAACAACAATTGACAAATTATTTGCCTTTCCAGTATAAGCCTTTCAGCACCAGTAAAAATATGCAGAATTTGCTGACACTGACCATCAGTTATATTCCATGTTAACAGGAACAAAATGTAAATTTACAGACACCAAAGACTTTTTCATGAATTGTAACTTATTCAACCAGAAAGCAGTAATCCCTGAGCACATCCACGTTATGCATCACGAGAAAGCCTCTTCATCTGTATCACATCATCAATCTTTAGTTGAAGGAGACAATTTGCAAAAAGGTAATGATGGTGTCCGATATACTCGAAAGAGCCTCTTTTTCTCTTGGATCAAAGATAGTTTTAATTTATAGAGATATTAGATGTTGAAGCTAAGGCAGTTTTCCGCTGGATGATTTGCACAGGAGAATCCAGCTCTCTATTCCACTCTGCTCTCATACTGTTAACATCAAAGGTAGTGCTTCTGGCAAATACTAATGAACTTGCCTTGCTCGGCCATTTCCGCATTAGACTGTTATAGTGCTATTATTCCATTTGCAACATCCTATGGAATCCTGGGGTTTGCAGTTTATGGAGGGGCCGGCTGGCCCCTCCCAAAACTGCAAACCCCAGGATTCCATAGGATGTTGCAAATGGAATAATAGCGCTATAACAGTCTAGTGTGGAAATGGCCCTCGTTTCAGCATCGTGAGCATTACTTCCAACACAGGAAGGGCCACTGCTGTCCTGGTAAATTTTGGTAGCATGGCAGTGAAATTTTGGCAGCAGGGGCAATGTTAGAAGGAGCAAGAGAACTGAAAAGTTGGGTCACAGAGCATGTGGCTGTGTGTCGCTTACCCCAAAGCAGACACATGGAAAGTCACTAACAAACATGCAACTTTGTACTTCCACATGTTAATCTGACACCGGGTGTGTTTGTTGCTTTGAGGCTAAGAAGCTGAAAATTTCACATTCCAGCTAAGCAATGCCCCATCCAACCCTTGCAAAGCTTGTTAAAGCTATTTTTGTTTTTGTACCGCAGCTCCCAGAATCTGGAATCTGTGTATCTGGTCACAGTTTCTGGAGCATTTTGGGAGTTGTAGTCCTAAAGGATCATGTAGGACCATGAAATAGGCAACCAGCTCCCTGTGCAATTGGGAAGCCGCCAGCTTTATTTATTGGAAATCCAGTAGCTAAACTTGGGTTATGCTTTCAACTGAAGGAAGAGTCATGTTTTTCCTCTTCCCCTTTCACACTACGTAGGCCGTTTCCACACTAGACTGTTATAGCGCTATGATTCCACTTTCAACATCCCATGGAATCCTGGGGTTTGCAGTTTCAGGAGGGGCTGGCCGGATGTCCTTTGAAGCCTTTTCCAACTCTATAGAGGCTGGTCCCTCCCGAAACTGCAAACCCCAGGATTCCATGGGATGTTGAAAGTGGAATCATCGCACTATAACAGGCTAGTGCAGAAATGGCCTTAGTGGTTCAGTTTAGTGTGTTAGTATTGTGTTCTAGTTTTTTCTTCTTTCTGCTTTTTCTTTTCTTTTTCCAAATGCATATTTCTTTGATTGTGAATTGGATCGTAAAACTGATAAATAATTGTAACAATGAATTAAAGAAGCTCTTTCTGCAGAAAGGTAGCAAGTCAAGGAGGCTAGTTCAGGTTGCTGTTTTTTCTATAAATGCAGGCAGGTTTTTATTCTGTTTTATTTTCTTATGGAAGGGGCATGAGGGGGGTACAAAGGATGAGGTCAAGGGAAACACAGAAGCCATAAACAGGAGGAATGGAAGTGAATCAGAGGATGGAGAAAGGATGAGATGGCCCAGGGTCTGTACAGCATGATGTATTGACTTGAAATGATAGCCATGTTTAAATATTTGAAGGGATGCCATGTAGAGGAAGGAGAGGGCTTGTTTTCTGCTGCTCCAGAGACCAGGACAAGGAGCAATGGATTCAAGCTGCAGGAAAGGAGATTCCACCTGAACCTCAGGAAGAACTTCCTGACAGTCAGGGCTGTCCAGCAGTGGAATCTGCTGCTGCCTCCATGGAGTGTGGTGGAGTCTCCTTCCTTGGAGGTTTTTAAGCAGAGGCTGGATGGCCATCTGTCGGGAGTGTTTTGAGGGTGTTCCTGCGTGGCAGGGGGTTGGACTGGATGGCCCCTGGGGTCTCTTCCAACTCTACATTTCTATGATTCTATGATTCTATGAAATAACAAGCCAGACCAACTTTTTGGCCATGAGACAGCATGCTGGAAAGATGTGAATAGGAATTGGGTGGGGTGGGGGAAGCACATGGGTAGAAGCACATAGCCTTTTGCACTCTGCATGACTCCAAGAGAAACAACACCGAGCTGTCGAAACCTTACTGAATATTTATCCTTGCAACGTGGGAAATGACCTAACTGGAATAAACCTGGCCACCTGTTCAGTAGGTCAATTTCACCATGTTTTGATCTTTCTGAATGCATTGTGCATGTGTTTTTTATTTCCTCCTCGATGAAAACAAATTGGTCGGTCATGATATCTGGCCATGAATAGGAAGAAGGAGGAGAAAAAGAGTAGAGTCCAAAGGGAGAACGTCTGCTTTATTTTGGTATGTGGTTTGCGTTATGTCTTCTTAACATGCACAAAAAGTATTACCTTTTCAGTGACGCATCATTGCAAAAAAACAAATGAAAAATTAAAATCCGGTACAACAAAACACTCCCTGCCGCCTCCCCCCCCCCAGTATTTACCAAATTCCTAATGATGTTAGTCTGATTACAAGGAAAGAACTTTAGCAGAAAGGTTAAATAAAATGAATTGGCAGGGAAAAGTAATCACATAGTTGCTTTTGCTGTGTGGCAAACTTTCCTTGTTATTGCCTTAAACTTAGCAGAGCAATATCTCCCTTAAGATTAAATTAATATTTTATGGCGCCCACATGTGCAACTGGATAAAGCCCCTTTTAAACCTTCATTTTGACTAGAAGTACATGTACACATGTACATAACAACAGCGTTTCTCAACCGGAGCCTTATGGCACCCTTGGGGCCCCCCAGGATATTCCAAGGGGGTCTCAGGTGAAAATTGCATAAATGGGGGTCCATGGCACCAGACTAAGGGGCCACAGAGGGAAATGAGAAGTGAAGAAACAGGGAAGTGGCCGAGAAAAGAAAACAGCATTTTGTATAAACTATAAAAATTGTAAACAAAACATGTTTTTTTTTTATAATGACAATTATAATTATAATTACGATTGCCATTACAAACAAAATATTTAAATAGCTACCTTTCTACTGGTAGGATTGGAGAGGGCACAGGATGGAAACGAGGTCAGAAGGGGGCCATGGTTGGAAATACTGCATTAGAAGATGTGGGAGAAGCTAAATAAATAAATAAATGCCCCCCCCCAATTGAATAAATAAACAAATATAAAAATATAGAAATGAAACACAGCTTGCAAAACTAACCTTTGGCACTCTACGTCCAGAATCTCCAACCAGCATGTCCATTGGTTGGAAGATTCTGGGAAGTTATAGTCCAAAAAAGTAAAGTTTCCAAGTGATTGCATGGAGTCAAGATTCTATTCAGCCCCCATGCTGAACAACCAGACAGCATTCCATGGCCCCTGAGTGTGTTGTTTTGGGATCCCCCCCAAAAAAAGTGTTCTTTGTTTGCTTGCTTTCTTATTATTGCAATCATTGGGGTTTCCTTAGTCCTAGTCATACCTCTCCCTTGTGCAGGTATGATACTCTTCTGGTTAGATAAGTATCCATAATCAAAGCGAGTTTTCTACTAGTACACCGAATGCTTTGATGATGTTTTCCTGCATGGCAGAATGGGGTGGAGCTGGATGACCCTTAGGGGTCTCTTCCAAATCTATGATTCTATGATTGTGTCATTATAGGACAACGGGCAATGGACTTATATTTAATGAACAGAGGGGAATATGTGTAGGAAATCATCTGTGATTTTCTTCTTCTCTTAATGTATGGTTTAATTTATTATATGAATAGAATAGCTTATGGCTCTGATTTTCATTGTGTCAGTTCAATATTTTTGGGTGTGTTAGTTTGAAGTTGCAACAGGGGAACCAGACTTTTAATTCCCTTCCATTTCTAGATTCTTGGACATCTTCAACCGGAATGTGATTCCATAACTGAGTGGAAGAAAAATGAGAGTGATTGCCTACGGGAGATTCGTCAGCAGAAGAATGAAACAGCAGGTATTGCACATCTATCTATCTATCTATCTATCTATCTATCTATCTATCTATCTATCTATCATCTAGATAACTAATCTGTTGTTAAGTACCTTCAAGTCAACTTCAATTTAAGCATGTCCTCTCCTAGGTTTCTTTTGTCAAGATTTGTTTAAAGCGGATTTGCCGTTGCCTTTGTCTGAGGCTGAGAGAGTGTGACTTACCCAAGATCACTGATAGGCTTTGATGCCTGAGTGTGGATTTGAAATCTAGTTTCCCAGAATCCCAGTCCATCATTTAAACCAGTAGAGAACACTGCTATTATCTCTCTCTGCATTTATTTCTGATATTTATGTCTTGCTCCTTATCTTAATTGCTCTGGGTAACTTACAACGAAGTCCATGTAAACAATTTAAAATGAGAACAAAAACAAAAAACAAAACAAGAAAGAAAGAAAGAAAGAAAGAAAGAAAGAAAGAAAGAAAGAAAGAAAGAAAGAAAGTGAACATTCTAAAAATGTATTAAAGAATTACATTATTTTAAAAAGGTGAAGTTAAAATACACTTCAAAAATACATTTATGCAGCTTTGGATGAAATCATTAGGTCCAAAGGACTATAATAGAAAACCTAGGGTAGAATTCTACATGTGCTACTTAGACCCTTTTTGCATGCAGTTTCTTTTGCGAGAGGGCCCCTTGAGCGTCGCGTAAATGGGAGCGGTGGTCCGTACGACGCACTCCCATTTATGTGATGCTCATGAGCCTAACGCGAACTGCGCATGCACCTTTTCATTTTTGGCTTCAAGCTGAAAATGGTGCACGGTCACACAAGGCTCCTGGGCCCCGCACGCACTTACCTGCGCTGCGGTACGTCGTCCCAGGTGCACCGGTTGTGCTTCCTCCCCCAGCGCAGCCTACAGCTCCCAGGCTGCACTACAGAAGGAAGGGGCGGCGCGGTCGCGTGACCAGGAAGCCAGCTGTGGGACAAAGGAGCAGCAAAGAGAGCGCCTCGCACAAGAACCTGCTTGCGCGAATGGCACCTCCCACCTCCACGAAAAGGCAAGGTGTGGAAAGGGCCTTAGTTACATAACTACCTTAGTTGCATAGCTAAGTGGTGTCTCTGAGCCCAACCAATGCAATCTTGACCTACTAGTCAGCAGCTGCTGCCACAAGCAATGGGACTCTGTTCTCCTGTTGAATGGGATGCAGCAAACTGATGTTTCCACCCCTCTTGCAAGCTATCTCTAGTGTGAAGAGGGATCGAAACAGGAATCCTGCTTCTGGCTGTTGCACCAGAGATCACTCACAGAAGGGGGGTGGAAATGTCAATTTGTTGCATCCGAATCAACAGGAGAACAGACTCCCATTGCTTACAATGGCAGCTGCATGGTAAGTCAGGATTGGGTAAGTCAGATTCATTAAATGCATGGCTGCTATCTCTTCTTAGAAATGTGTGTGTGTGTATACTGGAAACTCAATAGGGACAGCAGCAGCCTGACTTCTCCTGAGGGGGCTTCCGTAGCTGAGCTGCCACTACAGAGATAGCTCCATGCTGTGTTTCCATCAATCACACCTCTTAGGGTGCAAAATATAAATGCAGAAAATATGCTATTGAGAGGAACCCTTTGCAAAACAGATGTTGTGTTAGCTAATAAACACATGGACTAGCATCCTGTTAGTTGGAGAACATCTACCTTGGGGATAGCATGCAGGATCTTGGAGAATGTCTTGAAAGTTCAGGTTGAAATCCACACTGGATCCATTGCTCTACTGATGTGGGGGTGCCCAACCTCATTTCTGTCCATCCCCATCTCCAGAACATGTGGATGAAATTTTATCATGTATTTTTTTCTCTCCTTTGAGGTTGCAAGAGAATCTGGGACCAACTCCTGTGTTGGCCAGATACAAATCTGGGACAAACAATTACCTTTGCCTGCCCAGGGGTCCTCCTTCACTTCACCAAACAGCCAGGTAAGGAGGCTTGTGCTTGGAAGGGACCCAGTATTGTTTCCCTTTGCCTTTACAGCTAGGGTTCAACATCATGGTCTACACTGAGTAACTTTATGAATCCTTAGCTATGTCACAGCCACAAAATGAAACCCTCTTAGTGAATTGCAAAGATGCACATCAGGGCACTGCAAGAGTACTCCAAACAACTCCAGGTACTTCTGATGTGTGCTGGGCACTTCTGATGCACTCTGGGGACTCCTGTTGTGCTCTAGTACTTTCCAGCAAGTGTCCAGATGCACAATGGGGAATGTCTTGATGCACACTGGTCGCCATTGGTCATTGGCCCATGATGCTTTAGTCACTCTGACATTGTACAGTGGATGCCCATATATAGTGATGTCACAGCAGTCCCTAGTGGAATACAGATATTGCAAAACTTCTCAGTTATATTTCTTGCACATAGAATCATATAATCATAGAAATGTAGATTTGGAAGAGACCACACAGGCCATCCAGTCCAACCCCCTGCCATGCAGGAACACCCTCAAAGCACTCCCAACAGATGGCCATTCAGCCTCTGCTTAAAAACCTCCAAGGAAGGAGATTCCACCACACTCCAAGGCAGCATATTCCACTGCCAGACAGCCCTGACTATCAGGAAGTTCTTCCTGAGGTTCAGGTGGAATCTCCTTTCCTGCAGCTTGAATCCATTGCTCCTTGTCCTGGTCTCCTGGAGTAGCAGAAAACAAGCCCTCTCCTTCCTCTACATGGCATCCCTTCAAATATTTAAACATGGCTATCCTGTCCCCTCTTAACCTTCTCTTCTGAAGACTAAACATACCCAGCTCTCTAAGTCTATCCTCATAGGGCTTCATGGCTTCCAGGTCCCTCACCATTTTGGTCGCCCTCCTCTGGACTTGCTCCAGCTTGACCGTGTCCTTCTTGAATTGGGGTGCCCAGAACTGGACATATAAGTCCACTTACAAAGATGTGAGTCCCATACTAAATTCCAGCCTAGGTATGTATTCATATCTTTCCCTATATCCAAAGATCTCAGGACAACACACACAAAAAAACAGTTTCAAAAGTTTAAAGTAACAGTAATTAACATAGACTAAAAGCATATTGAACAATCTGACAGTTTGTTGTTGTTGTGTGCCTTCGAGTCATTTCCAACTTGTGGCAACCCAAGGTGAACCTATCAGGTTTTCTGGGGGCTGAGAGTGTGTGACGTGCCCAAGGTCACCTACGAGGTTAGTTAATTTTTTTAAGAAAAATCTATCTTTTTTTTTTTTTGCACTTAGCAATTGTTTCTGAAACTTTCACAAAGGTATTTGCTTCCTTTTAAAAAAGGAAGGTTTACACAAAAACCAATGGTTTGTGGAAAACATATTTTGTGCCCAAAAAGCTTTTGCAAAAAAAAATTCTTTGTTCAAAAAAAACTTTTACAGTTTGGCTTATGTGTCCCGGATGTGAAAAATGAACAAAAAAATATATGCAAAAACTCTCAAATTGTTGCCTGGAGGAGAGAAACTGTTTGATATTTTTCCTTCTCACATGCAAGAGTGAAAGAAGAATGAAAGTTTTCATTCTTACATGCAAGAGTGAAATCTGAGCAATGGAGGGATGATGCCTTGGCTTTCACTTTGGAAATTATGAAGTCATCTAAAGTGTTGACTGTCATTTTTTTTTAAATAGGCTCAGTCAAGAGAAGCTGCACAGCACAAGGTTGGTCTGAACCTTCGCCACCGTATTCTGTTGCATGCCCAGTGGAGGAGGAAGCTACCCTTGATGAAGTAAGTGGGATAGAAACAAAACACCCTAAGATCTGAAGGAAGCAGAGAAAGAGGCCCATCGTCTTGAGATCTCACCTTCAGTGAGAGGGTGTTGGGTGGCAAGGAATGATGTTCTTGAGATACCTCCACTCTAAGGGTTTGCTTTCTGAGGAACACTGTTGGATGGACATATTTGAGATCTGAGAATAAATCTTCTTCTTGATATTTGGCTACCAGAGTTATTTATTTATCTCATTATCCTCAAACTTTTCCTCTAAGTATCTTATGGTGGCATGCATGGTTCATGTTATATTTTTTTTGTTCACAGTAACACTTTGAGGAGAATTAGGAGGAGAGGGAGAGAACGAGAAAGAAAGAGAGTGAGAAAGAATGAATGAGAACATATGTGAGAAAGAGACTCCTTAAGTCCTTCACATCAGCTTCTTGGGTTTCAGTAGCTGTCATACTGAGTTTACTTCCAGCCCCCCCCCAAGCCTGACTTCTACCCTTGCAAAGGAGCAGGAAATTCCCCAGTGTTCACTAATTCTCTCTTGCTGCCACCACCCACTGAATTCTGAATATCTGAGTCGTACAGTGGGACTCTGCTCAGTGGATTGACAATCCCTAACCTTAAGGACCTTCCCCTTCCCTCTCCTTCTGAGTGACAGAAGTTCTATCTAGCGTGTGCCGAAGAATGGCGTGGGAATGGAGAAGAAACAGAGGTTTTACAGAAAAGCATTTATTTTAAGGCATGCAAATAAACCAGACAATAATACACATGAGAGGCTCTCCCCTCCCAGGTACGCTTAAGTTACAAGTAGTTATAAAAACAGATATGTTCTTAAGATCAGCCAACCTCCCAAAATAATAAAAAGCCCTAATGGGACTAACTACCTAATGTTCTAGTTACTCACATTTGGATTCAGAGGCTTAGATGGTCTAAGAGAGGAATGAGACCAGGAGGCGAAGCCTAGGCTTGCAGCCTACTACTGGCACGGATCCCATCTCCAGGAGGTTCCTTTGTTGACTCTCAGCCACATGGCCTCTCAAGGATTTTTATAAATTCTCCTTCGAAGCATCTTGAAGCATCTCAAAGATGCTCACCTCTTTTCCTTTGAGTGGGCAATTCTCCCCCCATGACCTGTGAGGCTGTAACCTAATCCCAAGATCTCATTAACCCTTGGTTTACCTGAAGAGGGAAGTATCCCCCTTCAGCCAAGTCTAGATAATAGGAAGCCCCATTATCACAGTAGCCCAACCAGAGTTCTGCCTCAGTGTTGCTTAAGGTATCCAATGGACAAGTTCTTTCTCCATTGTACTAAGGGCAGAGACACATTTGTGCCCATTGGCTACAACTATTTCTTTCTTTCTTGGGAACTTGCTTCAGGCCAGCAGACAATGGCTCATGGCCCAGCACCTATGTATTCTGGTACCAATGCAGGGACACTAGTTGGAGAGTCAAAGAACGTTTTATTGGGGGGAAATCATAAACACACACGAGATTCAAGCTGTCTCACAAGCACAGAAGGCTAACCAAAGGAAAGGAAGGAAAATTGGATAGCGAGAACTTGGGATGAAGCGGTTGATATTTACCTATCCTGCAGAGAAAAGATGAAATAATGTGGATCAGACTAAAGGTCTGAGAACAGTACAAGAATGGGAATCTAAGCAGCAGAGTGGCAACCTATGTCCAACGTAGTACAAATTGTCTGGCTCAGAGCCAGGGTTTAAATATACCTTGTTACTGTGGCCCAGGCCTACCTGGAGATAGCACTAGATTCCTTTTTTGATATCAAAACCATTAAGCCTTCCTCTGCCACCCCGCTCCACGTGTTTGAGAGGCCTCCGGACAAGCGTGTAAACAGGCGCGGCCGGTAATTGCTGGACATTCCATTCCCCACCTAGGCAGGCTGAACTGAGCCAGTTCGTCGCTTCAGGGACCTCCCTGGCAAACACCCTTTTGCTTATGCATGATACTAACAAAGGCACCCCTGTCCCAAGCAGGTAGCCATACAAAGCTGTGCCAAGTGCTCTGCATTTGCATACTGGCTACTCTATTGTTGATTCGGTGCTAAGCCAATCATGCTAAACTCTGACCTTTCCAAAGCTTTGTCTCGCTCCAAAATCGTATTGTTCTTACCAAGTAAGGTATGGCCTGCAGTCACAATTCACCCTATAAAAGCCCCCCGCTTCTGAGACCACCATGGATCGCTCCCAAGTTCCATCCCGCCTTGCTGCTGCTGTGTCTGGCAAGCTGTCTCCTCAGTCTTACATACTGAGACTCCATATCCATGAACTCAATCTTCAAACTTCTTCAGGACTACGAGACAGGTGTCGTACCACCCATCCCCTCTGAAAATCCCTATTTCCAATTCTTCCATTAGGTATGCGTGTGATTGTGGTGTCTTTACTGTTTGTTTGTCTTTCAATAAAAACTTCATTTTTGCTATTTTAAAACCGTCTGACTGCTTGACTGACCCGACCCCGTAGACACTGGGTTGCAAGATCCCTGCTACGTTACCCTGCCTCTCGCTAGCTTTAGTGAGTGCTTCAGCTAATTTCCCCCAAAGTTGTGTTTGTTGTTTGGTTATTTGGGCGCCCCTCCCGGGACCCCCAGAGAACAGGGTAACAACCTTCTCTGCCCGGAAAGGGAAGTTGTTAATGTGTCTCTGGCAGAGCAAACAATGGGGTCCAGAATGGGCTAATGGCCTTAGCATTAGGTGACAAAGTAGTGATGGGGATTGTGTCTGGGCAGGTGAGGAAACAAAGGAAAATTTTGATGGGAAGAGGGAACAGGTTGATGACAATTGTTCTATTGAGGCAGTTTCGAATGCTATTGTCGTTGAAGGTTGGCGGGGGGGGGATTATCACAAACTCATTAACACCAGAGCGTCCTGGCTGATTCCTTGAACTATGACTTGGACATGCCCTGACCTACTTTTGCATGTGTCCAGACAGTCCTCTTTTCAGCCGCAACAGTGTATGATTTATATTTTACATCAATAAAATAAGATTCATTGCCAATCATATCATGCAGTCAGAGTTTACAGCATGGTAACAAATTGATTTCCCAATCCCAGTTAGGCATTGAAAAAAGATGCAGAGCCTAGAAGCATAGAAAAATACCACAACCAGCAGCCCATTGCTTCCACCTCTGGAAAAGTGTTTCTTTTTCTGAATCTTCTTCTGAGTATTTGTTCTTTTTTTTCCATTATAGTTGTCCTACTTCTCAACAATCAAAACCATCTACACTGTGGGTTACAGCATCTCTACCATCTCTCTTGCTATAGCTATCATAGTTCTCATTGCATTCAGGTATGTCCATAGGATTCTGATGAACAGAAATGACGGAGATAAATTCAGATTAGGAATACGTGCATTTATTTACTTGCTTACTTATGACATGCATGGGATGGACCCCACTGGTTAGTTCCATAGATCCCTAGAATCAGTTGTTGAATGAGGAGTCAAGACACTGGTGAACCCCACTGATTCAAAGGCTGTCTTCTTGTTGAGGGCTACCAGTAGAATTGTGGACCCACTGATTTGGGGTTAACATGAATAGACCCATTGAGTCAATTACTGAATGAGAAGTCTACATGTAAGTAAATCCCTCTGATTTTTATGCCATAGTTGGAGGCTTCCCGATTGCACCTCTTGGCCCCAGTCCTGAAGTTATAGAGTCTTGGGTCATTTCCGCATGACACTCTTATAGAGCGATGATTCCACTTTCAACCTCCTATGGAATCCAGGGGTTTGCAGTTTTGGGAGGGGCCGGCTGGCCCCTCCCGGAACTGCAAACCCCAGGATTCTGAAGGAGGTTGAAAGTGGAATCATTGCTCTATAAGAGTGCCGTGCGGAAATGTTCATAGAATCATAGAGTTGAAAGAGACCACAGGGGCCATCTAGTCCAACCCCCTATCTAGCCCAAAGACTCTTGAGGAAACAGTTTCTGGAATGGGACATGTGTATGGTTTTTTTCATGGGTGCCCCAGGGTCCCAATAGAGTTTTCCTTGGTAGGGTCCCTTGTGAATGTTTCAGGGAATGATCCTTTAGCCCTATTTACTCGGGTTGAAGAAGGAAGAGATAAAACTCCTGAGTAGTCCCTTAGACCCATTGAATCAGCTATTGAATAGTCAAGTCAATGCATAGATCAATCCCATTTATTCAGTGGGTCTACTGTCCCTAGCACTAACAAGAGGATTCAGTGTAAATCTGTCTTTGCAGTTAGAAAGGGTTTCAAAGTGGCTTATGTAACAACCATCACAACCCCAAAAAACAGCCCATCCTTTCAGGTGTAAAGTCTGAAAAACAGGGATGCAAATCTTTGATCCTTTTGTTCTTGCATGTAAGAATGAATAGTTTCAAACATATTCTCCCTGGTGAGATTATGAGAGCTTTTGCACAGTTTTGATTACTTTTTTTCTTATTTCAAGATGCTTTCAGTGAAAAATGTGTGCAAAAGCCAATGTTTTGTACAAAAATAACAATGGGTTCTCCAACAAGTACAAAAAGGTCCCCACCCCATAAAAGCAGAGTATTTGTGAAATGGAGGGGGGGTGTCTTTTGGCCAGAAACATTTTTGTGCATTTTTTAAAAATCCAAATAGGCTCAATATGGAAACAAATCCTGCAGCGGTTGAACAGTTTTCTTGATGGGGTGGTTCAATCTGTTGAATCACCTTTAAAAGAAAAAAAGAAATGATAAAATTTTATGGGTATTTTTTACATCTCTTCTGAAGAAGGGATGTGATACAAAAGGAAGGGAGACAGTAAAGAAAAAGGTTAACATGATAATTATGGCACAAGTTCTGATTGACAATTTTGCCCGAACCATATTTCTTCCAAAAATGACCGAGATGTCAGAAATCACTGAAAAAATGTAAAACAACTCTTGCTATTGCATGCATGTTAGCATTAAACAAGTGAAGATTCATAGGCCATTTCCGCACTAGACTGTTATTGCGCTATCATTCCACTTTCAACACCCTATGGAATCCTGGGGTTTGCAGTTTTGGGAGGGGCTGGCCAGCCCCTCCCGAAACTGCAAACCCCAGGATTCCATAGGGTGTTGAAAGTGGAATGATATCGTGATAACAGTCTAGTGTGGAAATGACCCTACTCAGATATAGCACCTATTTAGCATTATTTCTTTATTACAACTCTGTACAATAGGTCGTAATGTTACCAACAACATTTTCAAACGAGAACCTGAGGCTGAAGGTTCCACGTGCCCAGCCTCTAATCACTTTTGTTCCTATCTCTGTAGGAGACTCCGTTGCCCCAGGAATTATATCCACATCCACCTCTTTCTCACCTTCATCCTGAAAGCTGTTGCCGTCTTCATCAAGGATATAGTTCTTTTTGAAGCAGAAAACGTTGATTACTGCAGCTTTTCCACGGTAGGCTGTGTTTAAAAAAAGTAATTTGTTCCCATGATGCAAAGGACTGGAGATTATGGCTAAAATCCTACAGGGTATTGCCCTAGTCCCCCTCTGGTTCACAAAACATGGATGTGCCTCTTAATGTTTGGATAAGGAAACACCCAGCACTGTCCCCTTTCACTAACAATTCTCCACTGCTCTGCAGTGTGATTTAGGCTATTTCCATATTACACTGCTATAGTGCTATTATTCCACTTTCAACCCCAATCCTAGGGTTTACAGTTTAGAGACCAGGACAAGGAGCAATGGATTCAAGCTGCAGGAAACGAGATTTCACCTGAACCTCAGGAAGAACTTCCTGATGGTCAGAGCTGTCCAGCAGTGGAATCTGCTGCTGCCTCAATGGAATATGGTGGAGTCTCCTTCTTTGGAGGTTTTTAAGCAGAGGCTGGATGGACATCTGTCGGAAGTGCTTTGAGGGTGTTCTTGCACTGAAGTGGGTTGGACTGGATGGCCCCTGGGGTCTCTTCTAACTCTACATTTCATAGAATCATAGAATCGTAGAGTTGGAAGAGACCTCGGGGGCCATCCAGTCCAACCCCCCTTCTCCCATGCAGGAACCCACATTAAACCATTCCCAGTAGATGACCATCCAGTCTCTGCTTAAAAACCTCCAAGGAAGGACACTCCACTGCCAGACAGCTCTGACCATCAGGAAGTTCTTCCTGAGGTTTAAGTGGAATCTGTTTTCTTGCAGTTTGAATCCATTGCTCCTTGTCCTGGTCTCTGGAGCAGCAGAAAACAAGCTTGCTCCCCCCTCAACACGACATCCCTTCAAACATTCAAACATGGTTATCATGTGCCCTCTTAACCTTCTGTTCTGCAGACTAAACATCCCCAGCTCCCTAAGCTTCCCCCCTATGATTCTATGATTATTTAGAATTATCAGCCAGAAAGCTCTTTGGCCTCAGTAAATACGAACCCCAGAATTCCACAGGATGTTGAAAGTGGAATAATCGCACCATAACAGTGTAGGGCTGAAATGTATAGGGTGGAAATGGCCTTACTTGCTTAAAGCCCAGTCAATGTGTGAGCACACCGTTTCTTCTGTCATGACCCAGTACAGTAACTGGAAGGGCCACTGAGTTACCACCTCCATCATTCTGGGTTCTTTGTGCAAGATTGTTCCAGGTCACATCAGCTGGTTTGTGCTCCACCCTGGAAGTGAGCATGATCTTGGCCATTATTTCCTCATGTGCAGAATGGCTGTTTTCATTGGTTTGCACCTGCCCCAGCACAGAATATCCTTGGAAAACAGGAGGGCATCAAAGGAAAGCACGGAAGAGTGGAAAGGAAACTTTCAGAGAAATCATTTAAAAACCTTTTGATCTGAAGCAACTATAGGTGTAATATCCTGTTTCCAGTCATGGACATAAATGCAGCACATGAAGATGAGCTTTATCTTTAGCATCTGCTATTCAGAATAAGTTGCACTGCCACTTAACATGGAGGTTCTGCAGCAATTGGTAGACCAGACCTCTGTGAAGATAAGATTTAGGCACCGGTGAATCTGACTGAAGAGCTGCTCAATCCAGATTTCTGCGGCCAGGATGTCCTCCCTATTTACTGCCTTCTACTTTCCCAAGAATTATTTTCTTTTCCAGTGAGTCATCTCTTCTCATGATATAGCCAAAATAAAACAGCCTCATCTTGGCTTGTAGGGAAAATCCAGACTTGATTTGCTCTGGGACCCATTCATTTGTCTTTTTAGCAGTCCAGGGAATCTACAGAACTCTTCTCCAGCACCACCCTCCAGAGGAAGGTGATCAAAATGGTGAGGGGTCTGGAAGCCATGCCCTATGAAGAACGCCTTAGGGAGCTGGGTATGTTTAGTCTGCAGAAGAAAAGGTTAAGAGGGGACGTGATAGCCATGTTTAAATATTTGAAGGGATGTCATGTTGAGGAGGAAGGAGGCTTGTTCTCTACCGCTCCAGAGACTAGGACAAGGAGCAATGGATTCAAGCTGCAGGAAAGGAGATTCCACCTGAACCTCAGGAAGAACTTCTTGATGGTCAAAGCTCTCCTGCAGTGGAATAGGCTGCTGTCTCAATGGAGTGGTGGAGTCTCCTTCTTTGGAGGTTTTTAAGCAGAGGCTGGATGGGCATCTGTTGGGAATGCTTTGATGGGTGCGCCTGCATAGCAGGGGGTTGGACTTGATGGCCCCTGGGGTCTCTTCCAGCTCTAGGATTCTATGATTTCCCAACTGTGATATTCAAAATCCCAACTGTGATATTCAAAAATATTATGGGGGAAATTTTGGCAGAAAGCCACGCCAATCAAGTGAACAGACTAATTCAGATTTCCACTTTTCCTCTTCCGTAGACTGAATGCAAGATCTCTGTGGTTTTCTGTCATTACTTCACAATGACCAATTTCATGTGGCTACTGGTAGAAGCTCTCTACCTCAATTGCCTGCTCCTCACGTCCTTTCCCCATGGAAGAAGATATTTCTGGTGGCTTGTTGTCTTTGGTTGGGGTAAGCTTGTTTTTGTGCAAAATCCCCTGTTTTTCGATAAAAATCGTCTCTCTTTTTGCATGTATGAAAATTTTGCATGTACCCAGATTAAAAAAAAATCTCACAGTAGATGACAAATTCTTTCTGACCAGGTGTCTCAGTGTGTCAGCAGTATCAAGGTACTATTATCAATTATCAGAAAATTTGTATCTATTTTTTGACTATGTTCCTATCATTTTATGCTTAGTGATATTATGCACAACCTGCAAGAAAACACATGATCACGAAGAAGCCATGGACAGATGCATTCCTAAACATCACTGTACTCTGTTTTTGTCCCTACAGGTGTACCAACATTTTTTACTATACTGTGGATATTAGTAAAAATATACTTCGAAGATAATCTGTGAGTAATGATTTCTTACCAAAGTCATAAAAGGATGTGGGCATGTGCACATGCTGGAATGAGGCCATTTCCACACTAGACTGTTATAGCGCTGTTATTCCACTTGCAACATCCTATGGAATCCTGGGGTCCCCTCCCAAAACTGCAAACCCCAGGATTCCATAGGATGTTGCAAGTGGAATAACAGCGCTATAATAGTCTAGTGCAGAAATGACCTGAGACTGGAAAGTAATCCGTGTGTGTACATGTCTTCAAGTTGCCTGTTGACTTACAGTCACTCCATGAATTTCATAAGCTTTTCTTAGACAGGGAATATTCAGAGGTGGTTTTGGCCAGTTCCTTCCTCTGAAATAGAGCCCACAACACCTGGACATTTGTTGGTCGTCTCCCATCCAAGTATGAACCAGGGCTGACCAAGATCAGATGGAATCTGGTGCCTTTAGGCACAGGCAAAAAATAATTAGGCTTGTTCACATCACGGCCAGAATCCTGCTGGTAATGTTTTCACCTGGAACTGAATGCATGTGGGTCTTTTTGGATCAACTGCAAAAAAGGAGATATCCAGTATTCCAGTGCCCTTCAACTAGTAAGTGCCCATGGGGTGCATATCTGCTTCTAGGAAGCTTTCTTCTCCCTGGAGCAGTGGTAGCTGCCCAGTAGAATTACACATGGAGCATGGATGGAGGATCTCACCCAATATCATCATTCCTACTAGGCTTGCACTGTGGATTGGTGGAGATTCTGTTATGTTCTGAGGCTGGCTGGGTATTGCAGAGGGCCTGGTGAGCCAAGTTTGACTTGGAAAATCTCACAAACCTGTCTACGAAGAACTGTCCATCTTTTTTTCATTGCGTTTCACAGACTTGTCCTGGCATTCTCATCCCATCCTGCTTCTGCAGCAGGCTCCTCCAACTCCTGATGTCTTGCATTGGCATTTATTATTTCCTGCAAGTGTGGCTGTGTGTATGTTGTGTGGCTAGAAACCTGTAGTCCCAACTATTGGGGTTTGTTGTTGGTTTGCTCTTCAAACTGGCAAAACCAAAGAAGTTCTTTGCCCTTCAGGCATTCTTTATAGTTCAGACTTTGTAGCTCCATTTGTAACTTTTTTTAAAAAACACATTTATTTAAAAAAAATAAATTTAATTTTAAAATGTCAGCTCTTGGCCAAACTTTGAGAAATGGGAGAAAGGGACCAAAGAGAAAGGATAAAGAAAGTAGAAAAACAGTGTTGTATATGTTTGTCCGTAAAAATTTATTTGTGTTAATGGTTGTGTTCCGTGTCCAGGTGTTGGGATGTCAACCAAGGGTCTCCCTATTGGTGGCTAATCAAAGGACCCATCATCCTTTCTGTGGGGGTAAGTATCAAATTTCCGTTTTGTTCAAATCTGTGGTTGGGATTTGTGGCTTTAATGAGAGGATCTCCCTCTCTCTCTCTCTCTCTCTCTGATGAAATGTAGAGACCAAATTTGTATACCTCATCTTTCAAAATGGAGAGGGGAGCTATGAAAATAACCCAGTGAGGACTGGGCATACTCAGCAAGTGTAGATTGAAATGACAATATCATGAAATGCAGTTTGTGTGTCTTTATCTTTACTTGAGGCCCTTTGTGCATGAGGCTGGTGAATCACTTTGTGCCGTTTCTTACCGGATTTTCTGGGCTCGAAACAAGGCGGACTCTCCCTCATTTCTGTCCGCACAGCTACTGCATATGTTCCATTCTGATTCGGAGGAGTGTGAGTTCATGAGTCCACACTGCCTCCGCTGTGGCCACTCCTGCTACTCCCCTCACCTTGCCCCGTTGGCTATGATTACCCCCCCTTTTTTGCATGGTTTAGTATGTGCATTGAGTATGTGCATATGTGCGTAAGTCCATGCTACCCCCTGGCCCCTCCCATGAGCCCTCCACTGACCACCAATTCACATTGGTGCAAATGTGCGTGTCTGCACCACTGTGAAAGTATGCATTGGATCAATCTGGAAAATTGGAAAACTGATTTCTTCCAGTTTTCAAAAAGCGTGCTTTACCACCACATGGGGGCGCATTTAGTCAGACTCACGTGCGGAACGAAGGTAAATAAACCGAACCTAATCTGCTCCAATGTGCAGAAGACCTCTGTGGCAAGACGCATTGGCCTGCCTTAATAACTGCATGAGGAAAGGGCCTGAGTCTAGTGCCATTTCCGCACTACACTGCTATAGTGCTTTTATTCCACTTTCAACATCCTATGGAATCCTGGGATTTGAAGTTTAAGGAGGGGCATTTAGAATTCTCAGATGGAGGCTCTTTGGCCTCAGTAAACTACAAACCCCAGAATTCCACAGGATGTTGAAAGTGGAATAATAGCACTATAACAGTGTTGTGTGGAAATGGCCTAGATCTATGTTTTAAACAAACAAGTTAAGATCCAAAATGAAATGTCAAACCTATTAGCTTTCCAACTTATTTAATAGATCTCTCTCTCTCTCTCTTCCTCTCATTCTTTCTCTCTTGGCGTCTTTCTGTCTCATTCTCCACCATGACCACCACCGTCTTGAACCTCCGGTACAGGTAAACTTCATTCTTTTCATCAACATCATCCGAATCCTGCTGAAAAAACTGGACCCAAGACAAATCAATTTCAACAACTCATCTCAATACAGGTAACTGTATTAGATCGAGGGAGGTACTGGTACCTCTCTACTCTGCTTTGGTTAGACCTCATCTTGAATCTTGTGTCCAGTTCTGGGTGCCCCAATTCAAGAAGGACATGGTCGAGCTGGAGCAAGTCC
Organism: Ctenosaura bakeri; assembly: GCA_948474755.1. Taxonomy (NCBI): domain Eukaryota; kingdom Metazoa; phylum Chordata; class Lepidosauria; order Squamata; family Iguanidae; genus Ctenosaura; species Ctenosaura bakeri. The sequence continues at coordinate 290,744 of CAOLHI010000288.1, forward strand.
AGAGGAGGGCGGCCAAAATGGTGAGGGACCTGGAAGCCATGAAGCCCTATGAGGATAGACTTAGAGAGCTGGGGATGTTTAGTCTGCAGAAGAGAAGGTGAAGAGGGGACAGGAGAGCCATGTTTAAATATTTGAAGGGATGGCATGTAGAGGAGGGAGAGGGCTTGTTTTCTGCTGCTCCAGAGACCAGGACAAGGAGCAATGGATTCCAGCTGCAGGAAAGGAGATTCCACCTGAACCTCAGGAAGAACTTCCTGACGGTCGGGGCTAACCGGCAGTGGAATCTGCTGCCTCCATGGAGTGTAGTGGCGTCTCCTTCCTTGGAGGTTTTTAAGGAGAGGCTGGATGGCCATCTGTTGGGAGTGCTTTGAGGGTGTTCCTGCATGGCAGGGGGTTGGACTGGATGGTCCCTGGGGTCTCTTCCAACTCTACTTTTCTATGATTCTATGATTCTATAACTTGAGTGGAACTGGTGACCACAAAGCAGAAGGAAGCATGTGGCAGCACGGATGAGCAAGAAGTGTTGGGGAAGAGCTGAGGCTAAAAACATAACCAGTGGCAGAAAGAGAAGGAGAGAGAGAGAGAAATGCTTCTCTTTCTTCTGCATGCTAAAAGTTTGGGTCACCCCCATGTTTAGCAGTAGATTCAGGAAGACAAAGGGAGGTGCTTCCTACAGCAGCTGGCAAGTAATTTAAGCAATTACTTTATTTAATAATTATACAATTATTTAATAATTTAAGCAATTCCTGAGTTATACCCACACAATGCAGTAGGTGAATGGTTGTTGAATCTTATGGTATGGTAGCCATCTAGTAGCCATTATTAGCTAAAGGTATGGTTGACATTGATTTCTGTTTCCTTTTCTGATTCTCATTTCTTTTCTCGCTTTAGGCGTCTCTCTAAGTCAACCCTGCTCCTCATCCCCTTGTTTGGAACTCACTACATTATCTTCAATTTTCTTCCTGAATACACTAACGTGGGGCTCCGTCTCTACTTGGAGCTCTGTATTGGATCTTTCCAGGTGAAGTGTGATTTTTTTCCTTTTTAACTGCTTTTTGAAAAATTGATTATTTATTGCATTTTTTTTAAAAAAAGAAATAGTACCAAAAGAACGAAGATAAAAGACTAAGGCCTTTTCCGCACTACACTCTTATAGCGCGATGATTCCACTTTCAACATCCTATGGAATCCTGGGGCTGGCCCCTCCCGAAACTTCAAACCCCAGGATTCCATAGGATGTTGCAAGTGGAATCATGGAGCTATAAGAGTGTAGTGCGGAAGAAGCCTCAAAGAAGGAAAATAAAGGGAAATACATAGGATAGGCACATGAGTTCAGCTATACATTAAATGAGGTGACTGTGAGGCCAGAGATAATTTTCGTGAAGGTGATGTCTTGATGAATAAGTAAAGATTAAGATCTGGCCATTGTATAACAAAATGGTGAGTGTTTGGTCCTGGAGTGTAAGCGTTTTAGCAAAGGTTAAAAATAGATGGGATCCAACCATGTTGAGCAACAGTTAAATTACAGGTTGCAGGGGAAGAATTTACAAATATGTACGCATCTACACAGCATGAGTGTTTGGAGTGTTGGCCTGAGACCCTGGAGAGCAGAGTTCGATTCCCCACTCAGCCGTGGAAATCCACTGGGTGAGCTTGGGTGCATCACACACTCTCAGCCCCAGAAAACCCCATGATAGGTTCGCTTTAGGGTTGTTATAAGTCAGGTCATTTCTGCACTAGACTCTTGTAGCACTATGGTTCCACTTGCAACCTCCTATGGAATCCTGGGGTTTGCAGTTTCAGGAGGGGCCAGTCGGCCCCTCCCGAAACTGCAAACCCCAGGATTCCATAGGAGGTTGCAAGTGGAATCATAGCGCTATAGCAGTCCAGTGCGGAATGGGACACGGACAAGCTTTCCTTGTCAACGACCTTCCATCACGCTGCCGTCCTTCACTTACCTGGTGGGCAGAGGGTCCGGAAGTGCAACAGCTGCACTTCCTTCCCCAACCCAGCCTGGGAAAGTACCGGGCTGTGCTGTGTCAGGAAGAGGCAGGGCCATCACATGGAGGGGTGCTCCCTTTGAAATCCCCTCCTGGCACAGCAGCTGCCGGGATCCCTAATGGATGCCGTCGGGAACAGGTAAGGTGTGAAAAGGGCACACGTTTGACCTTCACCGTTTTCTAAATGGCCGTACCCCATGTAGGCAGTGCACACAGTGGGGTCCAAATGAGCAATGCTAGAATGCTTTTTTATTTTACTTCCTATTGCTTAATCACTTATCATCTCTATTTCTTCTTGTTAGGGCTTCATAGTCGCTGTCCTATACTGTTTCCTAAATCAAGAGGTAAGTGAACTGCATTGTTTTGCCTTCTGAGCAATTTCCATGATAGCAAGAGAAGGAGCAGCTTGGTCCCAAGAGAAGGAAGCTGCCCTGTGGTATCTCTGTGGCCTGAAGAGAAAGAAAGCCAGTAATTCATGATTAAAATACGAACACCCAGTTACAAAAGCCAATAATTCCTTGGTGGGTATGGTGAAGTTTCTCAATTTTTCATTGTGCGAGGTGGCCCTCTCGTGGTTGCAGGCATTATTGCTGCTCCTCTCCATCCATTTCCACACTAGCCTGTTATAGCGTGATGATTCCACTTTCAACATCCTCTGGAATCCTGGGATTTGCAGTTTTGGGAGGGACCGGCCGGCCCCTCCCATAACTGCAAACCCCAGGATTCCAGAGGAAGTTGAAAGTGGAATCATCACGCTATAACAGGCTAGTGCGGAAATTGCCCTTGACTTCTCACAGGAAGACGGTAATTAGAGCCCACCAAATAGATGGTGATTAGAGCCCAACAGAAGGTAGTGGGGCTGAAAGGAGGATCTTTCCCAAAGATCTAAAAACCCAGGCAGGTTCTTCTGGGTCTTATGAACTGGGAAGGCTGATGTAGTTTGGTTACAAGCCATAGAGAGCACCGTCGGTCATAATCTGCCCTTTGAATTATGTCCCAAAAGAGACCTCTTGCCTCCACTAATTAGTGTTTAATTATTATAGATCAGGGTGGGAATTGTATGGCTTGTCAGATGTTCCTGAACTGCAACTGCCAGCATTCGTCACCATTGACTGTATTCCTAGGGCGCTTAGGTGTTGCAGTCTAACAACGAGGTTTTATAATTCTGACCCCTAATATAGATTAAGACAAATAATGATTGCAAAAACTCTGCTATGGAAGTCTATATCCCATCATAAAAATGTTGCAGTTGGAATGATGGGGGTACAGTTGAACCATCTAAATGGCTTCTTCCTTCTAGCTTTGTTTCAAAAGTAGAAGTGGTGTAACGTGAGCCACTTCCACACTAGCCTGTTCTAGTGCTATTATTCCACTTTCATCATTCTATGGAATCCTTGGGTTTGCAATTTAGGAAGGGGCCTCAAAACTTCAAACCCATAGGATGTTGAAAGTGGAATAACAGCACTAGAACAGGCTAGTGCGGAAATGGCCTTTGTCTGCTAATTTCACTTTCTTAGGAAAGGTTTAAATGTGGATACCTTTCTTTGTTCTCTGCGTCAGATTTGGGATTCCCTGCACGTTTCTCAGTTTCAGCCTGGGTTGAATAAAAGATGATGATGATGATGATGATGATGATGATTTTGTATCTTCTGCTAGTTTGTGATATATTGGCTTTCTTGCTCTCCATGGAAAATCTGCTCATGGTTGCTATCAAAAGGATTCTGTAGGATGGAACCATGGCTGTTGAAGAAGAACCACAGAGTGGCCATTTCCGCACTAGCCTGTTATAGCGCGATGATTCCACTTTCAACCTCCTCTGGAATCCTGGCCCCTCCCGGAACTGCAAACCCCAGGATTCCAGAGGAGGTTGAAAGTGGAATCATCGCGCTATAACAGACCAGTGCGGAAATGGCATGTTCTCCATTTATGCAAGTATATGTTCCCAAGAGGATGCTATCCCGCTTTGCCACTTATTCAATGTCACTGCCATTGCCTCTAGATTCCAGAACGACAGCTTTCCATTAAAAGCATGTGTTCTCCCCCCTCTTTTTTTTCTTTTAATCTTTCAAGGTTCAAGCTGAAATTTGTCGGAAATGGCGGGGCAACGGTTATGGGTTTATGACCGTTTGGAGGAAAAGGACAAGATGGACAACGACATCGACTTCTGGAATCAAAATGACCGCCTCCGTGTGCTAACCTGTAAGGATAAAGAAACGGTGCACTGACAAGCCCAGAGTTCCAGAAAAACATGTACATTTCACCCAAATCCATCATTGAGTTTAGTCCTGACGAACGTGACCATCTTCAACTTTCGAGGGCTCAGCATTCGTAGGACAGGTGTTTCTCAAATGCCTTTCCTCTAAATTTTCAGCTTAGCATTAACTGACTTTCTTTCTGGTACTGAGCTGTTCCTTAAGATTTTTTTTTTAATTGCTCTTCTTTTTAAAAAAATCAGAATATTGCATGGCATTTCTTTTGATGCTTCTTTCAGTTTCTTGGTGCTTTACAGGGAAGGAAATGTAGCTCACTGGAAAAGCACCTGCTTTGTATGAAGGTGTCTGCTATATAAAAACCCTGGTCCAGTGGTTCTCAACCTTCCTAATGCCATGACCCTTTAATACAGTTCCTCATGTTGTGGTGACCCCCAACCATAAAATTATTTATTTATTATTTACAATGCCTCCCCCCTCCGCCAAAGGCCGCCTCGCTGGCCAGGAACAGAGGTGGGTGGGCAGGGAGGGAAAGAGGAGCTGTACATCTCCCCTGGGAAAAAACTCCGAGAACCCCCCCCCGGGCTCTGCTTCTGCTTCGCTCTCATTTCCACTGGGGGGGGGCAGTGTGGGAAGTTTCCAGAGTGTCGACCCTGGCCGGGGGGAGGAATCCCAGCACCTTTGTCTTTTGCGCCGGGCGCAGCTCACTCCCCTGGTCCTTCCGCAGCGCCCCCCTCCGTGGTGAGTGGGGCAGGAGCTATGGCGAGGAGGGAGCCTGCCTCCCGTGCTGCTGCCACCCCACCCCCCCCCAGCTGACCTGTCAGACGGGAGGTTCTCCCAGTAGCGGAGAAGGGGAACGATTTCAGTTCCTTCTGAACAGGGGGCAGAAGGACACGAGCGCGTGGCTCACGTTTGCGCACCACCACCGAGGAGGGAATGGAGTCTAAGACCATCACAAATACATATTTTCCGATGGTCTTAGGAGACCCCTGTGAAAGGGCCGTTCGACCCCCAAAGGGGTCGCAACCCACAGGTTGAGAACCGCTGCCCTGGACTCTCCTCTTAGGAGGAGCAAGTGCTGGACGATGGGAAATCAACCCTTGTTGAGAGTGGCTGCCAGAACAGTAAACCAGGTTGGCAGTAGCCGAGAAGGAGGCAGCACACAAGCTGGTTTTCCCATGTGGCCCCCTGGAAATTTCTGTTCCTCTTTTCAAGCACTGTTGTCATTGTTAAAATTTGATGCTTCTTGGCTGGGGGAGGGTTCGATGTGATCCCCACATTTCTGAGAGAGAGAGAAAAAAGTCTTTTCCTTTGAACATTCCTGTAGTTTTTATTCTTCTCATGCTGTGGCAAAAGAAGATCTCATTTTACATGGTCATTTTTTGTGTGTAGCAATCATTTCCCATGAGGGGTGGCTTGGGAAATTGGGAATTTTGAGCCTGGAGAAGAGAAAATTAAAAGGTGATATGATAACTGTGTTTGAATATTTGAAAGGATATCATGTGAGGGATGGAGCAAGCTTGTTTTGTGCTGCTCCAGAGACTAGGACATGGAGCAATGGCTTCAAACTACAGGAAAAGAAATCCCAACTAAACATTAGGAAGAACTTCCTGACAGTAAGAGCAGTTTGACGTTGAATACGCTGCTGCCTTGGAGTGTGGTGGAGTCTCCTCCTTCTTTGGAGGTTTTTAAACAGAGTCTGGATGGTCATCTGTTGGGAATGCTTTGATTGTGTATTCCTGAGAGGCAGAATAGAGTTGAACTGGATGGCCCTTGTGGTCACTTCCAACTTTATGATTCTGTGATTCTCCCCAGAATGACACAAGGTCTAAACAAGAGTTTGCGGAACTTACTTTTTAAACTACATCTCCTAGAATCCCCCAACCAGCATGACTATCTGGAAGATGGAGTCCCACAGCCTTTCCACGCCACACTGTTATAGTGTTTTTATTCCACTTTCAACATCCTGTGGAATTCTGGGACTTGTAGTTTACTGAGGCCAATGAGTTCCCTGGCTGAGAATTCTAAATATCCCTCCCTAAACTGCAAACCCCAGGATTCCAGAGGACGTTGAAAATGGAGTAATAGCACTATAACAGTGTAGTGCAGAAATGGTCCCAATAAAGTAACATTCCCAAGTTACTTTGGGAAGATGCAAAACCTGACAAGTCCAAAGGCGCAACAAGAAGTCCAAGTATGGCCATTTCCGCATGACAGTCTTATAGTGCGATGATTCCACTTTCAACCTCCTATGGAATCCTGGGGTTTGCAGTTTCGGGAGGGGCTGGCCAGACCCTCCTGAAACTGCAAACCTCAGGATTCCATAGGTTGAAAGTGGAATCATCATGCTATAAGACTGTCATGCGGAAATGTCATGTATTTGGTGAAAGGCTGAAAACTAGAAAGATCCACCCTTGTGCTTTTCCACTTGAGACCTTTGAAGATTTGTAGACCATTTCTAAGAAGGATAGAACGTTTGCAGTAAAAGCGGAATATAATATAGGAAAATACATACTGCTGCCACCATACACCATTGTCCTCTTTCTTGATCCCTTTTTCTTCCTCCGTGAAGGAATGTGTCATGCCCTAGTTCCAGGACCCAGGAGCAAACACGGACAGGGTCCTCACTGACAGCCACAACACAGAGGCCATTTCTGCACTACACTCTTATAGCGGGATTATTCCACTTTCAACATCCTATGGAATCCTGAGGTTTGCAGTTTTGGGAGGGGCTGGACTAATGTCCTTGATTCAGATTCAGATCCGGATGGCCCCTCCCGAAACTGCAAACCCCAGGATTCCATAGGATGTTGAAAGTGGAATAATCCCGCTATAAGAGTGTAGTGCGGAAATGGCCAGAGAAATGAACAGGGCAATGCTTACTGCAGCTCGGTGTAGATGAGAAAGGCCATGAGACTCACAGCGATTACATAGAGAAGATGCATTAATTAGGCAAATAGCTGGAGGAGGCTGCCAGCCAAGAAATACAAGAGATGGTTTTGGGGAGATGTCCATTGCAGACAACTGGCATTTCCAGTGGAAGCAACACATTCTTCTTTTGCTCCTTGGCTCACGTTTCTGGAAAACCTTGAGCCTCACTTGTGTGCTGATTATACTACTGGATACCCCCTTGAACTGACACTCTGAATTTATTACTGACTTAGACTGCTGAAACAACAGCAAAAAAGAAAACAAAATGGTACCTGACGATACACCGTTAGTGCATTGCACCATCACAGTCCTGGCATTGTCATTTGCGCGATGCTATCAGGTTAGGAACACTTTTTTCTGCACCAGTCTGCCTTAAGCAGATGAGAAGCATTATTGCCACTAATGTTCCTTCCACGCTACGGCATCCTTGGCCACTCTTTCCCCTGCCTTCACCCCACCAGTCCGATTGTTTTTTCCCCCTTCTTTGGAAGCCGTACTAGTGCAGCAATGTTGTAACGGCAGTACATTATTGCATTTTCATGCTATCATTCTTAAAAATGTATTTAAAAAAATTAATTTAAAGGAGAACTTTGAAATAAACATAGAGAGGTGATAGATTTCAAAGTTACCATGCCATGGAAATCGTGGAGGGATGGACAACGTGGGCATGCCCACTGCTTTATCCATAATAATGGGAAGTGCTTTCAAATGCTATTTCCATACTTCACTGAGCTGGCTGATGGGATTGAAGTGCTAGAAGAGGCTCTGAACAGATATTTTCTGGAAATAGAATATGGTGGTTTGGTGACTCTTGGGGGTGGAATAGCACCTGGATAGCAACAATGTCACGTGGTAGCATAACTCCTGAACTGGAAACAACCCAATCCTGTTGCACTGTAGTGACATTGTCTGGAAATGAACTCTGTTGGGGCTTCAAAACATATCTTCTGGTTGTGGATGGACAGATCTGTCACCATCACTTCCTCTTATTTTCAATTCTTTTTAAACACCTCAAATTCTTTCCATCTCATTTGTGTGTGGGGAGGGGATTCAAATTTGGGTAAGTTCATATAAAAAAAATGAAGCAAACCATTTTTTTTAATTTTTCCATTTTAAATATCATGGAATTTATTTTATTTTATTATTTATTTGTATCCTGCCTCTCCATATGGGTCGAGGCAGCAAACAACTTATAAATAGCATGTATTTCGAAACATTTCTATACATGCCCCCAACAAGCTGGGTACTCATTTTACCGACCTGCGGAAGGATGGAAGGCTGAGTCAAACTTGGAGCCGGGCAGGATCAAACTCACAACCTTGTGGCTTGCAGTACTGGCATTTAACCACTGCGCCACCAGGGCTCCTATCGAAGCAAACCATTTTTTAAAAAAACATCTGCACTGACCGCATTTTATAGGTATTGCTATTTGTCAGCAGGGAGAGGATCATATTGCACTTCCTTGCTATATAGCTGTTAAAGTTGTGAAGCCTATCAAAGAGAAATTGTGCCTGTGTTTGTGTGTATGTGTGTGTGCAATAGAGAGAGAGAGAGAATGCAACCCATATCAACACACTCATGTCCTTGATTCAGGTCCATACCTTTAAGAGTTTAGTGCTCAAAGCCCTCTGTCTAGATGGCTGAATAGATCAGTTTCACCTTCTCTCTACTTTTTCAATATTTGCATGAATTGTATGAATTATATTGTGGCTGAGCCCTTGTCTGTACATCTTTACGTTGTTGGCTAACACGAAAGAATACAAATACACACACACACACACACAATCACATTGTGATGGCTTCAAATCACACCCACTCTCATACACAGAGGTTTTTCTATCACATTTCAGAGGAAATATGTCAAATGTGGAAAGTTCTTACTTAAAAAAGTATCCAACAAAATCCTCTCCCATTTGAAATACCAGGAGAGTCCAGCTGCTATGAATCATAAACGTTATCCTATACCTGTTTCTGCTTTTGCTGTTTCAAATGAAAGGTCATAGAATCATAGAATCATAGAAATCTAGAGTTGGAAGAGACCCCAGGGGCCATCCAGTCCAACCCCCTGCCATGCAGGAACACCCTCAAAGCACTCCCGACAGATGGCCATCCACCCTCTGCTTAAAAACCTCCAAGGAAGGAGACTCCACCACACTCCATGGAGGCAGCATCTTCCACTGCTGGACAGCCCTGACCGTCAGGAAGTTCTTTCTGAGGTTCAGGTGGAATCTCCTTTCCTGCAGCTTGAATCCATTGCTCCTTGTCCTGGTCTCTGGAGCAGCAGAAAACAAGCCCTCTCCCTCCTCCACATGGCATCCCTTCAAATATTTAAACATGGCTATCCTGTCCCCTCTTAACCTTCTTAACCTCCTCTTCTGCAAAGGTCTGCAGTTATCTTACAGATGTTGCATACTATGGACTTGCTATTGTCCTGTATGGTACCACTTTTTTCACCCTTTGGTCCACCAGATCTTAGGGACTTCATATCCTGAAATTCCCCACCATTGGCCGTGCTGGCTGAGCCTTTTGAGAATTGAAGCCCCAAAATCTGAAAGAACCAAGGTTGAAAACATACCCTCCAAACATTAACTCGGTCACAAGTGGCTGAGGAACTTCAGAGTGTGGTCAAGATGGTAAAAGTGATCAGTGAAGAGGAACCGACAAGCTAGGAGGGATTGTAGCAGTTTGTTTTTGCCTGAGCTTACTGGGAAGGACGAGGTTTTGCTACCTCTTCTCCTCTCCTCACATAAAGGCACTTTCTGCACCTTACCATTTTCCATCATTGTCTCTTCCGCATACCGCTTGCTGCCTGCAAAAGGGTAGAGCGAGCATCTTCCTTTTGCAGTGCAGCCGGCCACTTCCCATGCTGCAGTGAGGAAGGAAGCACCTAGCTCATCCTTCCTCCTTTTCATCACGACCACTGGCCATGGGAGCATCATGCTATAAGGGGCCATTACCGGATTTTTTCCGGTAATGAAATATCCTGTGATTGCAACGGCTGGGGATGTGTGGGCAGCAGGATTGCAAAAACTTCGTGCAAAAGCATGAGTCGTGAACCAGCAGCAATTCGTCCCCATCGTGGGATGGCAACGTCACGCAGATATGGCCTGAGTCAAATCTGTACAAGCCGCTTTTGCACTTTGAGCCCGGTTTGCAGCAGCTGAAGGAAGCTGGGGCAAAAAAGGGAAAAGTGTGAGGTGGAGAGAGAAACTGGGACATTTTTTTTTATTTGTCCAAGGCAGGTTTAATTGCTACAACCATGACACTACACCCCGCAACAGATAGATTAGCCAGACTGCATTTGAAAGGCTTCACATTCATCATCCAAACAACCCCAGCTGAAATATTTTGTCAATGTCACAGCAACACTTTCATCATGCCTGCCTCATACAACATACATTCAGTGTTCAATGCTGTTGTCTCAAAGACATACACCATTTCTGCACTACAGTGTTAAAGTGTTGCTATCCCACTATCAACCTCCTATGAAATTCTGGGGTTTATGGTTTAGGGAAGGGCACTTCGAATTCTCAGCCAAAGAGCTCTTTGGTCTCAGTAAACTACAAACTCCAGAATTCCACAGGGTGTTGAAAGTGGAATAGCAGCAGTTTAACACTGTAGTGCGGAAATGGCCATGGTCTATGTTCTGGTAGCAGCATCCTTTTTTTTTTTTTTCCCCAGCTGCCTGTTATAAGAAACATTGGAAGATCTAAAGTCATTTCTGCTGAAATGGGATTGGGGAAGCTACAGAACTCATAATGCCTTCTGGCAATGAATTGGAAGAAAGCAAGCAGTCAGCTGCATGGAATTAGCTTACCCTGGATCATGTTTGGTGCCTACATAAACAGGCATAAGAAAGATGCATTCAGATATTCAGTCATACTCTGAATGACCGCCGCCTGGATTAAGCTAACATCAGGCTGCTGACAAACAGGGAATGATGGATAGCCATTGACCAGGGATGGGACAAATCCAGAATTTTCTGAATCTGGATCTGAATCCCTGGAAAGTTTTGGGAATCCACGAAACTCATGAATCTAGAATCTTTTCAATCCCTTTTTAAAAAAAGATTTTAAAAAGCAACTTTTAAAATTTTGTTTAAACTTTTAAAAACTTTGTTAAAACAGAACTTTTTTTTTAAACCTATTTTTTGGTTGGTGGACTTGAAAGATTCGGTTCACCTATTTTTGCACCGAGATTTGGATTTGCGAATCTCGAATCCTTGCTGAAGATTCGAGGATTCGGTTGGCCATTCCTGTCATTCACCAAAATACCCTACAGTACATTTCTATGCTAGGAAAGATGCAGCCATTTTGCAGGTAAAAGGAAAGCATGGGATTATAGGTCTTGCTACATATGGGTAGCCAAAGAGCTTAAAGCATTCACTGAAGAAACATAGACCATTTCCGCACTACACTGTTATAGTGCTATTATTCCACTTTCAACATCCTACGGAATTCTGGGGTTTGTAGTTTCCTGAGGCCAAAGAGCTCTCTGGCTGAGAATTCTAAATGCGCGTCCCAAAATTGCAAATCCCAGGGTTCCATAGGAGATTGAAAGTGGAATACCAGCACTATAACAGTAGCCCTTTTCGCAGCGCTGGCGCTTGTGCGACGGAGGAGGGTGGCTCGCGCAACAACCCTCTCCTGAAATGCCGCTGCTTCCCCCCGCCTCCTTACCACACGTGGAGTCTTCTTGAGCCATGGGCGCTCTTCAGCCACGCCCCCAGCTTCTGCAGCTCTCCCTGGGAGCTGTAGGCGGTGCTGGGAGTGGAAGCGGGGAGGAAGCGCGACGGGCTCGCCTGCGATGGCGCTCCGCACTCCGGTAAGTGCGAGGCACCGCCGGGAGCCTTGTGCGAGCGCCGTTTATTTTCGGTTCCAGCCAAAAATAAAAAAATACACGCTCGCGCAGCATCAGCCCCGTGAGCGTTGCGGAAGTGGGAGCGCATCGTGCAGAGCGACGCTCCCACTCCCGCGAGGCTCAGGGGGCTCTCGCGCGACAGAAAGCGCATGCGAAAAGGGCCAGTGTAGTGTGGAAATGGCCTCAGTCCTTGCTGCTGAACCAAGCACCAGTCAGGTGGAATTTTTGCATAGAAAGCAAGAAAATGAGAGCTTAAGATAGGACTTGGGTACATTCCTAGCTGTTGCGATTCCCTACAGAGCCATCCCGGGAAGCATTCTTGTGAGATCTATAAATTTCTTAAGGAGAATTTATCCTGTAGCTACTTATACTCCCATAGAAACTGGGACATTTTAACAGCAGCTGAAAAAATAGGACAGCAGAGGAGGAATAATTGAGATCGTCCCTGTCAACTCAGGACAGTCGGATCATATGTGAGAACTGCTGTGGTGGAAAACCCATGCCTGTGGCAGAGTAAAGTTGTAAGCCTGAAGCAGAGGCCATTAAAAAAAAATTAGGTAGGGGCCTTTTCTTATGCAAAAGCTTTTTCTTATGCAAATACTTGCAATGCATTTGATGGTTGCATAAACCCTCTGCCCTCCTCAACATCCACTTTCTTTCTCCTGTTGTGAAGTGGGGAATAGCGAACCGTAATCCTCAAGCAGGGACCACTCCACAAAATGGACTTCGAGTTGCGATGGCAACGCCGTTCCTCCCAGATCCCTTCACTTTTTCTGCAGAATGGGGGCAATGATCATTAATTATAATTAGGAGGGCATTTGGAGGTTAATAGGCACTGGAAAAGTTTGGGGATTTTCGTCTGGCATCAGCGAAGGGAAGAGAGCGCAGATTTCGTGGGTGGCGAGCTTTAAATTCGTCACATTCATGTAAATATATCCAGAGGAAGGCGTTCTTCTGAGTTGTCTGGGGCCTGATGTAAAGTCAGCAAGGGAAGAACATGAATTAATTAAGAAGTCTTGCTGGATTAAAACCTCAAGGCAATTAATTGAGTTTTAAACCCAGACAAAAGAGATGACTTCGGCCATTTCCACACTAGCCTGTTATAGCGCGATGATTCCACTTTCAACATCCTCTGGAATCCTGGGGTTTGCAGTTTTGGGAGGGGCCAAGCGGTCCCTCCTGAAACTGCAAACCCCAGGATTCCAGAGGATGTTGAAAGTGGAATCATCGCGCTATAACAGGCTAGTGCGGAAATAGCCTTCGTTTCAGTATGGCCATATCCGCACTAGCCTGTTATAGTGCTATTATTCCACTTTCAACATCCTATGGAACCTGGAGTTTGCAGTTTAGGGAGGGTCCTCAAAGGATTCCATAGGAGGTTGAAAGTGGAATAATAGCACTATAACAGGCTAGTGCGGAAATGGCCCACTATTCCTTTCCTTCCATGTCGCATTGACTGAAAGCTCGGCAGTGTCAGAGTTCTGAAGGGAATAATTTGAATTTGGAAATGCATCCCAGGGGCTTCTGGAGAGTGTTGGCTTTAAAATCCAACCCAAATTGATTTGTACGTTTGAATGAGTGTAGCATAGCTCAAATCTCTAATGACTGACAATTTCATTTTCCGTCAGTTTAAAAAAATCGTTCTGACTTGGTTGCACATCTAAAATGGAGTTGACTGGTTTGGCTGAATCTTAAATTAGAGAGGAGATGATAAACATTAATAATGCACTAGTCATGCAATTATGAGTAATAGGGTTACTCATAAAAAAGTCCTGCAGGACAGGTTAACTCCCAGAAGCCTCCCGGAAGCACGGTCAGGTGACAACTCCCAGAATCCTCCAGTGCATGCGCCATTTGGGAGAGCTGCATTCCAAAAAGGTAACTTTTCCAAACCTTGAGTCTTGCTTCCAAATATATTTGATGGTATTTAAATTGCATGGTATTTAAATTGTGCTTTCATTGTTTGAAACATTGCAGAGACAGGCCATTTCCGCACTACAGTGTTAAAGTGCTGCTATTCCACTATCAACCTCCTATTGAATTCTGGGGTTTGTAGTTTAGGGAAGGGCACTTCAAATTCTCAACCAGAGAACTCTTTGGTCTCAGTAAACTACAAACCCCAGAATTCCACAGGGCATTGAAAGTGGAATAGCAGCAGTTTAACACTGTAGTGCGGAAATGGCCACAGTTTAATTCTCTTTTAAGATTTGCCATCGTTTTGTGTTTTAAGTGTACTTAGTCCTCCATATTGCTGTGATCCAGATCCAGTCCCATTGGTAGAAGAAAAATGAGCTGTAAGTTTAATAGGTGAGGAAATAAAGCCTCGGTAATTTTAACTTTAAAGGTGAGAAAGCACTTGTCCAGACTCACACATAAAAGGAAATATTTGTTATGACATTTAAAAAAATTGTACCAAATGAATTGCTTATAAAAATATTATGTGGGTATAGAATCACGGAATCATGGAGTTGGAAGAGACCCCAGGGGCCATCCAGTCCAACCCCCTGCCATGCAGAATCCCACATCAAAGCACTCACTACAGATGTCCATTCAGCCTCTGCTTAAAAACCTCCAAAGGAGACTCTACCACACTCCAAGGCAGCAGATTCCACTGCTGGACAGCTCCAACCGTCAGGAAGTTCTTCCTGAGGTTCAGATGGAATCTCCTTTCCTGCAGCTTGAATCCATTGCTCCTTGTCCTGGTCTCCGGAGCAGTGGAAAACAAGCCCACTCCCTCCTCTACATTGCATCCCTTCAGATATTTAAACATGGCTATCATGTCCCCTCTTAACCTTCCCTGCTGCAGACTAAACATACCCAGCTCTTTAAGTCTATCCTCATAGGGCTTTGTAGCTTCCAGGCCCCTCACCATTTTGGTCGCCCTCCTCTGGACTTGCTCCAGCTTGACCATGTCCTTCTTGAATTGGGGTGCCCAGAAGTGGACACAGTATTTCTCCTTTGCTGCAGCGGATGTCCCAAATGACTTCCCAAAGTACTTGCACTGTGCCTCTCCAATCCCCTGCTTCAAATCATTCCTCTATACGGGTTGAGTATCCCTTATCCATAATCCAAAATGCTTCAAAATCTGAAAACTCTTGAAAAGTGGAACCCAGTTTTCTTCCTGTAGGGAACATGGGGGAATTACAGAGGCTTGTGACTGTGTGTAATCCGGCTTGCTCATTCATGGGCTCCACAGAGATCTTTTGTGCAGTACTGTATTTTAGGTTTATGCAAATACAGGTAATCCAAAATCTTTAAAAATCAAATGCAAAACACTTCTGGCCGCAAGTGTTTCAGATAAGGATTACTCAACCTGTAGTAGATTATAACACAATTATAGAAAACTAACAGCACAGAATTGGCTGTCTGAGGTCATCTGTTCCACCCTCCTCTGGGAAGAGAATGTCCGGTCCCCCCACTAAAAGTACCTATGCTTACAATGTAGGGTGCAGTTGAGAAATACTTTATTGACAGTTGCAGGACACTTCCAGACCCTTCACCATTTTGGTCCCCCTCCTCTGGAGACGTTCCAGCTTGTCCATATCCTTCTTGAACTGTGGAGCCCAGAACTGGACACAGGATTTCAGGTGAGGTCTAACCAAAGAAGAATAGAGCGGTGCTATTACTTTCCTCAATCTAGACATCATACTCCTATTTATGAAAACGGGGTCCTTTCTGCACCTTACCTTTTTTTGGAGCTGGGGTGCGGGGATCACACAAGCAGCCTCCGGTGAGAGGCTTTCACTTCCCTGCTGCTTCAGCTCCGCACGAGCTGCCTGCTCATGCGAGACCTCCGCCTCTTCCTTCCGCAGCAGCCTGGAACTTTCCTAGGCTGTGCTGGGGCAAGAAGCGCAACCGGCATGACTCCGGAGACTCCACATGCCAGATAAGTGTGCACGGGACCCAGGAGCAATGTGTGATCGCACACCATTTTTGGCTTCTAGCCGAAAATGGAAAGGTGTGTGATCGGCGTCTGCCGGCCCCTGGAGCATCACACAATTGTGCGTGCGTCATGCAGATCGCTCCTCACAATCTCACGATGCTCCAGGCACCCTTTCGCATGGTGCAGAAAGGGCCCAAGAATCACGTTGGCTTTTTTGGCTGCTGCATCACACTACTGACTCATATATCTTCTGCATAGTCTGGTTTGTGAATAAAGAAGGCTAATATTAAGCACAGAGGCTTTTTTCTGCTTTGTTGCTTCCCTTTAAATTGGAGAAGGAGAGGAAGAGGAGGAGGAAGGAAGAGGAGGAGGAGGAGGAAGAGGAGGAAAAGGAAAATGAAAGAGGAAGAAGAGAAAGAGGAGGAGTAAGAGGGAAGAAGAAGAAGAGGAAGACGAGGAGGAGGATAAAGAAGGAGAAAAAAAGGAGGTGTTACCATACCTTACACTCTCCCCCCATCCTGTGAGATAGCAAAACTGACAAGAAATATCATTTTTCAGTTAAAACTGAGTGCTTATGGCTGAAAAGCATGTTGGAAAGAGCACTGGCTGAAAGCATGTACTAGGGCCATTTCCGCACGAGTTGTTATAGCGCGATGATTCCACTTTCAACCTCCTATGGAATCCTGGGGTTTGCAGTTTCAAGAGGGGCCAACCGGCCCCTCTCGAAACTGCAAACCCCAGGATTCCATAGGAGGTTGAAAGTGGAATCATCGCGCTATAACAGACTCGTGCGGAAATGGCCTAGGACAGGATGACTTCTGATATGGCCAGGACATAAATTCAGGAGGATTAGATGGAAAGCCTGACCCCGATGGGCTTGAGATAATCCTCTCAAAGTCCTGACCTCCAAAGACAATAGAAGACAGAACTGCCCAAGTGAAGCAATCAAAGACCAACATCCAGTAATCCTGTCCCCATCCCACAGAAAACTGCCAGTATAACTCCGACTGTTATACCAGTGGTGATAAGAACAGCCAGATGCAACTGGGAGGTCATTCTGTTGGCCGGCTGGGTAAGAAACTGGGAGCAGGGTGGTGAAACCAGAGAAAGGAGTTGTTTTGATTTGTTAACAAATGGATCACAGCGTGTGCTACATTTGAAATGTAATGGCTTGTATAGCACTCCAAATCCGATACTTCTTTAGCCTTGGCAATGGCCAAAGTGTGCCGTTGTTTTCTTTGAGGTTCCTGAATAAAGCTTTTAAACCTCTAAGCCAGTGGTTCTCAACCTTCCTAATGCCGCGACCCTTTAATACAGTTCCTTATGTTGTAGTGACCCCCAAACATAAAATTATTTATTATTTACAATGCCTCCCCTGCAGCAAAGGCTGCCTTGCTGACCAGGAACGGGGGGGGCAGGCAGGGAGGGAAAGAGGAGCCTCACGTCTCCCCTGGGAAAAAACTCCGAGAACCCCCCGGGCTCTGCTTCTGCCTCGCTCTCATTTCCGCTGGGAGGGGCAGTGTGGGAAAAGTTTCCAGAGTGTTGACCCTGGTCGAGGAGGGGGAGGAATCCCAGTGCCTTTGTCTTTTGCGCCGGGCGCAGCTCGCCCCCCAGTCCTTCCGCAGCGCCCCCCTCCGTGGTGAGTGGGGCAGGGGCTGTGGCGAGGAGGGGGCCTGCTCCCCGTGCTGCCGCCCCCCCCCAAGCTGGCCCGTTAGATGGTTCAGTCCTTTCTGAACAGAGGGCAGGAGGACATGAGCGCGTAGCTCATGTTTGCGCATCACCACTGAGGAGGGAATGGAGCCTATTTTCCGATGGTCTTAGGCGACCCCTGTGAAAGGGTCATTCGACCCCCAAAGGGGTCGCGACCCAAAGGTTGAGAACCGCTGCTCTAAGCCCAATTGTTTGAACTCAGAACTGGCCAATATATGAGGGACCCATTTTTTCATCTATTATGCTTTTGAGTTCCAGCAACTGCTGAATGGGAGGTCACAAAAAACACCAGGCATGCCGTCTTGACAAGCCTACCCGGAGGAAAGGATAGAATTAAAATGTTATGAATGAATAAACTGATACTGTCCCCCCACCAAGGATCCATCTTTGGACTGTAATCAGACAAAACATAAATATTATTCTATACGACAGCCGCAGCCATAATTATATTGGCCCTAAATTGGAAACAAAACAAAAAACTAAAACGCTTGGTACAGAAAAAAGTTGGACTTTGAAATGAATGGACATGGTACATAGGGACAAACTTGCACTACTATTGAGAGGAAGAAAATTTTTAAAAAAATATCAATGAATGGAATGTGGTAATGACTTATCTTACAAACATTTGGGGAGATATAGTGGTAAGCAAGCTTTGAAATTTGAAGTTGCTAGGATAATGTTGTATGTAAATACTAAGGCTGATTCTGCGCTACACTGGCCATTTCCGCACTACACTCTTATAGTGTGATTATTCCACTTTCAATATCCTATGGAATCCTGCGGTTTGCAGTTTTGGGAGGGCTGTCTGGCCCCTCCTGAAACTGCAAACCCCAGGATCTTAGGATGTTGAAAGTGGAATAATCGCACTATAAGAGTGTAGTGCGGAAATATTGTTATAGTGCTATTATTCCACTTTCAACATCCTCTGGAATTCTGGGATTTGCAGCTTATTGAGGCCAAAGAGCTCTCTGGCTGAGAATTCTAAAGGCCCCTCCCTAAACTACAAATCCCAGGATTCCATAGGACGTTGAAAGTGGAATAATAATGCTGTTACAGTGTAGTATGGAAATGGCCTCAAAAAAAGCTAAAGTTAGAACCATTTTTCTATCTTGAAAGGAAAGGATACAGGATGTCTAATTAATTTAAATCCAATAGTTCTCCGAGGGGAAGTCAAGGTATGTAACAGAGATGAGAGGAGAAGGATGATTGTGTCTGTACGTCTTCTTTTTGTTTTATTGTTTTGAGGTCTTTTTTAATAAAAATAGTTAATTAAAAAACATGAAATCAACTGTGTTTAGTCATGGAATAAATAAAAAAAATCCCTCCCCACTTTCCTTTCTCCAAAGGCAAAATATCTGTAATTGTATTGAGGCCTTTAAATTAGATGACAATTTTCGTCAAACAAGCCCTCTCTCCCCCTCCGCCCATGACTCAGGGTACAGCTTGCAAAGGCTGCTGATTCGGAGCTGATAATAGCTCTTGATTAAAAGCATTAAGGCTCTCTGGAATAATTGGTTACCGATATCATGATTGAGTGTCTCATGATAACCACCGAAGACATGCGAGGCTGGACTTGGGTCAGCTCCTTCACCTAGAAAAATAATAGTACCTCTCCAATCAAATGGAAGCGTGGACTCCAGATCAAATCTGGTTTTCCGTTCTCAGCTATGGCTCTGGCCAGTGAAGAGCAAATTCTTCACAGGGGGTGTTCGTTTTGGCTGCTGTGAGATGACATTTAATTGCATCAGTCCAATTTCACCTAATTTAAAGAGGGTTTTTTTTTTTTTTTTAGCAGTGCATCACAGGTCAACTGAGGCCATTTCCACACTAGTCTGTTATAGCGTGATGATTCCACTTTCAACCTCCTCTGGAATCCTGGGGTTTGCAGTTTCGGGAGGGGCCGACCGGATGTCCTTTGAGATCTCTTCCAACTCTATAGAGGCCGGCCCCTCCTGAAACTGCAAACCCCAGGATTCCAGAGGAGGTTGAAAGTGGAATCATCATGCTATAACAGGCTAGTGTGGAAATGGCCTGAGCCAGAAATCTATCAAAGGCCACTTCCACACTAGATTGTTATAGCGCTACCCTCCCGAAACTGCAAACCCCAGGATTCCATAGGATGTTGAAAGTGGAATAATAGCGCTATAACAGTCTAGTGCAGAAATGCCTAAAGTTCTTCCATCGGCCACATATAGTAAAGGTCTGGCAGATGCTCAACACCTTTTCCTGCTCTCTCTTGGACAGAGCTTGAAAAAAGGTGTGGAACCACAAGTCCCAGAATACTTCATCCAACATGGACGGCCCTTTTTGCATGCTTTTTTTTTTTGCATGAGCACCGCTTGAGCGTCGTGTGAGTGGGAGCGTCGCTCCGTATGACGCACTCCCCCTCGCATGATGCTCACGAGGCTAAAGCAGGGCGCAAGCGCATTTTTTGATTTTTGGCTTTAAGCAGAAAATGCCCTGCGCTCACGCAATGCCTGCAGTGCCCTCGCGCACTTACCTCCGTGTGGTGCATCGGCGAGCTGGGCGGGTTGCGCTTCCTTCCCCCAGCGCAGCCTACAGCTCCCAGAGTGCGCTGCGGAAGGAAGGGGAGGGGCGCTAGCATGACGGTCACGCTAAGGAGGAAGCCGATGCAGGAGGAAGAAGGGCTGTCGTGAGCAGCTCGCGTGAGTGGCTACTTGCGCAAGTGCCACTCCCCACTGCCGCAACAAGGTAAGGTGCGAAAAGGGCCGACATTTCCTGGTGCTGTAGTCCAAAAAAAAAAGAAGAAGAAAAAAGGCAGCCCACCAAAGCTTTCATTTTGGAATCTCAAGGCAGCTGCAAGAAAAGACACGAGCTCCTACTGAGGTGACTTATGTAGCTAGAGATGCATGAGAATTTAGTGTCAGTTCTTTTTTAAAGAAAAATAAGAGTTTATCTGAATTGAAAAATGTAAGGTAATGTATTCAGCTAGAATAAAGAATAACTCATGCAGATGGAAGCAAAAAGATAGGGTTAGCTGGCGGTTTCCGTGTCAATTTGTCAATTTGTGTCAGGCTTTAAAGAAGCTCCCTGAGGTGCTCCTTCCTATTCTCCAAAAGATGTCAGCACCCTGAAAAGTTGATTCAATGTTCGGACTAAAACCCAGAATGGATCCACAATCCCAATGACGTGGGAGCCATCAGTCACTACACAAAAAGTGAGAGAAAGTCTTGAGTCCCCATCAAATGCATATCCTTGCCAGATAGGCCCCTGCTTAGTTCATGAGTCGTGGCATCAGAATTGATATAATAACATTCTGGTTAAATCAAACCTGATCCCATTGAAACCTATGGAAGACGGAATATGTCCTGACCCATGGAAGCCCTTGAACATTTTGTGTTTTAAAGATGAGCGGTTATTACGTGATGCAGCCGCTGGGTGGCAGAAAGAGGCTTGCGGTAACACACTTGTTTCGAGAAGTATTGATTTTGGCCACGAAGGAGTCGCTTTCCCAGTGTGCTGGTGGCTTGTTTGTTAACAGTTCTATGCAGCCTGAACTTGGAAAAATAAATGAGATGAATTGACTCCGCTGCTTGTTTTGCAAAAGGGGGAATCTCTGGATGGTGGTCAAATGGGAACGGACTGATCATGTCAGTCACAAACTAGGGCCATTTCCACATTAGGTTGTTATAGCACGATGATTCCACTTTCAACATCCTCTGGAATCCTGGGGTTTGCAGTTTTGGGAGGGGCCGGCCTCTATAGAGTTGGAAGAGACCTCAAAGGACATCCGGCCGGCCCCTCCCGAAACTGCAAACCCCAGGATTCCAGAGGAGGTTGAAAGTGGAATCATCCTGCTATAACAGCCTAGTGTGGAAATAGCCCAGGAGTGTAGACTTTCTGCTTGTTCGCTCCCTTCTTTTGCGGATCCTTTTTATTTTTAAAATTGGCATTTTTGTACAAATCAGGACGACTAGGAAAGATGTTGCGCGGAAGTCATAAAGATAGCTCTCGAGTAGCAAGCTGCCTTTTAAAATGTTAATAACAGCCAATCTCCTCTTGATGAGGCCACCCACATAATATCTTTGGGGGCTTCTTAGGAAACAATGCAATGTTTTTATTTGTTGGTTGGATTGAACAGCATGGGTTCACCCATGCAGAAAAGTGCAGAGAAAGAGAGGGGAGAAGGAGGGAAGAGAGTCTTGAAAATCCTCATGCCCACTGGAGGACATTTGGGCACCCTTTTGGGGGAAAAAATGGGGACATAGTTAAAAATAATTCTTGACCCCCTGTAGGTTGCACTTTACCTGCTCCTGCTGTAAGGAAACAACAGCCTATTTGGGTATTATTCTAGGACAGGAATATCTAGCAGCCTGCTATCCTTACCTCTATATCACCACTATTCCCAGCTCCTCCTCACCCCCACACAGGTGGTTATGTTGTCGTTGTTGTGTACCGTCAAGCCGTTTCTGACTTATGGCACCCCGAAGGCAAACTATCACAGGGCTGTTGTGGGTTTTCTGGGCTTTGAGGCCATGTTCTATTAGTATTTTCTCCTGACATTCTGCCTGCATCTGTGGTTGGCATCTTCAGAGGATAGGATGGATCTGGAGGATCCTATTCTAGCAACAGCTTGACTCTAATGCTAGCGAAGCCTGGAAACCATGAAGCTCCATGAGGAGTGGCTTAATCATTATTCCACTTTCAACCTCCTGTGAAATTCTGGGATTTGTAGTTTACTGAGGTCAAAGAGTTCTCTGGCTGAGAATTCTCAAGGCCCCTCCCTAACTGGCATACCCCAGGTGCCATAGGACGTTGAAAATGGAATAATAGCACTATAACAGTGTAGTGCAGAAAGGCCCAAAGCTGACCCAAGAGCACCTAACAACAACAAGAGTTTCCTGCTCTCCAAGAACATCAGAGACCATCTTTTAAAGCCCATTTCATTTAGGGGTGAAGTGAGATTCTTCACAGAAGGGATGAAGATTTTGATTGAGGCTGGGAGAAATAAAGAATCATGGCACCACAAGGGAGATGCACAAAGGGGAAGAACATGCCTCTTTAATGACACATCAGCTTCCAAGAATTGAACCTCGGAAGATTTGTGAGTTGACACCAGGTGGCCATCAGGTGGTGCATGAGTTGCTTCTAGAATTGTCTGGACTGAAATTCTGCTGGATAAAATGAGGCTGGTTCAAATACACCTCCATTTCTCCAGCCATCAAATAACAATGACCAAGAAGCACCTTGTGGCATTGGCCATTTCCGCACTGGACTGTTGTAGCTATTATTCCACTTGCAACATCCTATGGAATCCTTGGGTTTGCAGTTTTGGGAGGGGTTGCAAACCCCAGGATTCCATAGGATGTTGCAAGTGGAATAATAGCACTACAACAGTCCAGTGCGGAAATGGCCATTGTCATGGGAAGTGTTTCATTCATAGGGTCAACTTAGGTCAAAGCTGACCTGACAGCACCTAACAACAACAAGGTTTCCTGCTCTCCAAGAATATCTGAGACCATCCCTTCAAGCCCACTTCATTTAGGGGTGAGGATCAAGATGTGAAGTGAGATTCTTCACAGAAGGGATGAAGATTTTGACTGAGTCTTGGGGAAAGAAAGAATCATAGCCCTACATAGGAGATGTGTTGGAAAAGTCCAGTATGCTCTCTCTCCTACTCTTGTTCTAGGGCAAGTGGGACTTAGGTGGCATACAATTTCATTTTTCTTGGCTTGACAAGGCTTTCTCCTTTATCATCACTTGTTCCTGTGTTATTTAAATGCATGGCTAGAAATACTAACCAGATCATGTGACCCAGGACAGTTCCTAGGGCCATTGGCCTTATAAAAGATCCCAATTTTCAGACCTCTCTCTCTTCATGACCATTTTTGCTTCTACTTCCTTCTCTCTGACCCTGCTTCACATCTCCATCAAGAAGATGGTAAGTTAAGACTGTAACTACTATCTTACTTTATCTATTCTTTAGATAGTTAAAATCCAGGCTCTCCAAAGTTTATGTAACTGTAAAATCCATTTATTAAACTTTTCATACGTTTATAACCTGAAACTGCCTGCCTTGTTTTGCTTTCTAAGTCAGTCTCAGTTCAGGGAAGCCGCACAGAGATTGGGACACGCTTTTTCTGCTACTCTGCTAAAAGAAGGCTGATTCCTAACCATTTTAGGTTGCATAGAATTTCTCAAAAAGGACTGACACCCTGAGAAACTATAACCCCCCACAAGATGTACCAAGGGAAAGAATCTGCCTCTTTAATGACACATCAGTTTCCAGGAACTGAACCTGAGGAGTTTCATGAGTTGACACCAGGTGGGAATCAGGCTGTTTCTAGAATTTTCTGGACTGAAATCCTGCTGGATAAAATGAGGCTGGTTCAAATACACCTCCATTTCTCTGGCCATCAAATAACAATGACCAAGAAGTACCTTGTGCCGTTGTCATGGGAAACGCAATAAAGGTTCAGAAGCACTTTGTGCATTGAAAGTGTTACGTGAATGGGAAGTCGCTTTTCTACTTAAGAGTAGAGTCTTTTTCCTCCCCTCGTTCCAGATGAAAATGCACAAAGAGCAGCCATACATTATGTACTCAGTGACGTGCTGTCCTACTTGAGATTGGATTGGAGATGAAAGCAATCATAGCCAGCTTTTCTTCCCCTACATGTGTGGTTTGGGCAACAGAAACTGTGAGAGGGTGTTTCAGGTCTCTAAGGGCAAAAATAGGTCAATATTTGTACATATGCAAGGAGATTCTTCGGTCTAGATGTAGAGTTCTAGTAAATTAGAGTCAGGGTTGTGCTCTGAGTATAGGTGTCTAATATATATGGTTGTCGAATAAACCCCCAGTTCTTATCAACATCCACTTCTCCTGCTGCCACAAAGTGTGGAAAAAAATCCATGATCTTCAAGAAGGAACCACTCCACAGTATGGAATTTTGGGTCCATCCCTCTGAAAACACAGTAGTTGTGGTCCTAAAAAGTAACTTTCCTGGCCTTTGATGAAGCCCAGCAAGTGCTGCTCAGTAGCTGTGTTGATAGGTGAAATAAAAAGTCCTAACCAAAAGATCTGTCTGAGAAATTTTAGAGGATGTTTTTCTTCATCCACCTCCTTTGAAAGATGACTTTTGGTAGAATATTCTCCATCACCTTTGCACATGTGGCAACCACCCTTTTATTCTCACAAATTCAAAAATTATGCTGTGTCCATAGGAAGAAAATGGAAAAGTGGGGACCTGCAATCTTGACATTCCAAATGCCAGCTTCACCTCTTAGACCCGTTCTGCACTGGACTGCTATAGCACTATTATTTCACTTGAACATCCTATGGAATCCCGGGGTTTGCAGTTTCGGGAGGGGCCAACCGGCCCCTCCCGAAACTGCAAACCCCGGGATTCCATAGGATATTGCAAGTGGAATAATAGTGCTATAGCAGTCCAGTGCAGAAATGGCCTTAGAAATGGACAGATTATTTCTGCTCTGCTTATTCTATTCTATCTATCTATCTATCTATCTATCTATCTATCTATCTATCTATCTATCTATCTATCTATCCAGTTGCATAGGGAAGAGAGAGCGCGCAATGTTTCTGGGGTGTCTGGACTTGTAGCCATGCCCTGGCAATGTCCCTACATGCCCTGGCCACACCCCCATGCGCAGTGGTGATGCCCCTCACCCCATAGCCCTCCTCTTCACACACCCCTCCACTCCAAGCTCCACTCTATCTATCTATCTATCTATCTATCTATCTATCTATCTATCTATCTATTTGCTGCCTTTTCTCCCAGAATGGGACCCAAGGTGGTTTCCAAAAATAAGTTAAAAACATTTAAAATCTATAGTCATGTGCAATTTTAAAAACAGGTTCCTAAACAAATAAAAAGCTCCCCAGGTCACATGGAAGCCTACTTAAAGAGAAATGATTTGTCTTCCAGAGAAAGGAGAGCATGGAGGGGGCCAGCTTAGCTCCCCATGGAAAAGCATTCCACGGGGTTGGAGCAGCCACCAAGAAGGCTCTTTCCTCATCAGGTGAGCCTGGAATGGTGGCAGGACCAAGAGAAAGCTTTCCCCAGTAGATCTTAGGGTTCAAGCAGTTTTTTTTTATAGGGAGATACAGTGCTCTTTCTCCAGGCAAGACTTGGGGCAGAATGCAAGCATGTGTGGGTGGTTCCAAGTGAGCCTCTGTAGGCAAGAACAAAGGTGGAAGAGAAGACCCCTCCTCGAATTAGTGGAGCTTGTCTCTAATTTACAGGCCTCAAAACAGTAGAATGTTGAAAAATGAGTTAACAAGAAGGGGGAGACACCTGTACTGAAGAGCAAAAGAACAGGAGAGATGTCCTGCTGGACCAAACCAAATGCCTCTCTGATATGGCACTCTGGTCCCACAATGGCCAACCAGATGTCTCCATGGAAGGCTGAAGCAAGACATGAATGTGATAGCCCTCTCCCACTGTTGTACTCAAGTCACTGGTTATTGGGGGACTCACTGCCTCTGACATTGGAGGAAATAATATAGCCACCATGATTAGGAGCCATGGAGGACAACACTACTCTCTATAGATTCTTTTAATCGCCTTTGGAACCTTTCCAAAGAGGGAATCAGGACAATGTCCCATATGAGGAATGCCACAGCTTAACTATATTCTAAGTTTTTTTTTAAAAAAAGTCCTTTAATCTGTTCTCAGTCTTCCATCATTCACATTCAGCACATGCAGATTTCTACTTAATTTCTCTCCATTTAAGAAGGCTACCAGTGAGAAGAACTTCCTGCATCTTGCTACCATTAGAGTCAAGCTATTGCTAGATTCAGATTCTGCGAGAGGTTCGTTATTGGGCTACAACTCCCAGAATCCCCCAGCTAGCATAACCAGTGACCACGACTGGCTAGGGGGTTCTGGGAGCTGTAGTCCAAAAAAGGAACTTTTCCAAGCTTTGGTCAGGACCTCACTACTATATCTCAAATGGCTTGTTATCAGAAGATGAAATGAAAGTCATTTTTCCCCCATCCTAAGCAGCTCTTGCAAAAAGGTGGCCGACTTCTTTTCAGATGATTTGTGAAAGGAAATGGAAAGGAGAAAAGCTTACTGCATATGAGTTGAGAATTAATCAAATTAAATCATGCTCTCTGCAGCCATTGAAGAGACAGGGAGAAAGGGGAAATCATTACCGTTCCAATAGTCTGTCCTTTATTAAAAGCTGCTCTTCAGCCTTTCTCTCTCTCTTTCTCTTCCTCCCAAAGCTTTTAAAGCTCGGAGAGGTAAATTAAAATCCAGCCAGCAGTTAAAAGCTACTTACAGTTCGCTAGCGAACAACAGAAAAAGTGCGCTTAGGAAATTAGACCCATTAAGGATTGACAAGAAGCAACAGGGGAGCTAGAACTGAAAAAGAAGCATCACTACCATTCCCCCCAAAACAGATAAATATGTGCAGAACTGTAACCTCAAGGCAGAAGAAGACGAACATTAAGCCCAGAGTTAAGGCAAGTATCCATAGACTGCCTTTTCCTCTCCTCCCGTTTTGCCTTGTTATGGAAATTGGTCTCATGACATGGTCACACGATTGCTTCTGTCCCACTCCCGGTATTAGCCATAGAGTAGAGGCAAGGAGGTGGAAACATATTGTGATGTCTTAACTTCATGGCTGGTTGTTATGGGGAAGAAAACAGGAAACTTGACACAATTTTGCATCTTCTAGCAGCAGTCCCGTTTCTTGAAGCACTACCCCATCCTTCCTGGGGAGCTCAAGATCACTGCAACGGTCAGGCTATAGAAAGGATTGACTCAATGGATCTGAGGAAAGGATCATGAAGGGGAGACTGGATTGGCCCTGACATCCTTTAACCAATGGGAGGTGAGAAGAAGGAGAACTGAAGTCCTCTGGGATGAAGAAAGAAGAGAAGCCATGTGATGTTAAAGCCAACTGCTCCATGTTGGAGCAAGGAAAGGAAAAGGTTATAAGGAAACCAGAAACCATCTTGTTACCATACCCTATATGCCCCCATCCTGCCAGATGTGCTAATTTCATAACTGAACATATTTATGGATGAAAAACATGATTGAAGGAAAGCTGACCAGAAAGCGTGTTGCCAGGTCAAGCTGACCGTGGACATGGCTGGACCATAAGTTCAGAGAGGTTTCAGTGGGAAACCCAGGCACTAATGGGTTTATGCTAATCCTTTCAACATCTCAGGCTTCATGCACAATGGAAACAATGGAAGATGAAACTGCCCAGGTGAAGGAATCAGGGACCATCCCTTGATCTTGCAGTAGGGAAATCTTCCCTATACGCCCTGTCTGACCAAGACATTAAGAGATGTCATGAGTCCTTCAGAATTGGCCACCCTATTTAGGTACCAGAGACCATTTTGGAAGGACCTTTATGGGCTCAGACTTTTTCGTGGGAAGTCAGCAACCTGGTGCCATTATCCGTGCTTTAGCCTCATCAGCTCTTCCCCCGTGCATCTCCCTGCAGGTCCGTGTGGCGCCAAAAAAAAAGAGAGAGAGAGAAGAAATTACTTCTTCTCGAGTGATAACTCGAAGCCACAGGAACAATGCTTGAGACGAGGGACCCTTGATTTGCATGAATGAGCCAGCTCATTATCTAGACAGCTCAGAACAGGAATTTTCTAATCTCCTTGTGCCCATTAAGACAGACATTCTGAGAGGCTTTTTAAACCACGATGGAGGACCAAAAGGTTGCTGAAGGCTGTAGCAATAGTTATTAAATTACTAGGGAAATGTTTGTTGCCATGAGGAGCGGAGTCAGCGGAGAGCAGGCAAGCCGTTTGTTCGTTTGTCGTATTTGCTGTTCCACTATTCTGGGGTACAACTCATCAGCAAGCTCGCAAATAAAGAAGGTAAAGCAATCAAAATGATGGCGATAGCAGGAAGAACAGGGAGAACCACTGGACTGCTTGAACATACCTGTTGTTGGTTGTTTTTAGTTGCTGTGAAGTTGACTTTTCTGTTCGCTGTAACGGCCTTTCCGCACTACACTGTTATAGTGCTATTATTTCACTTTCAACCTCCTGTGGAATTCTGGGGTTTGTAGTTTACTGAGGCCCAAGAGCTCTCTGGCTGAGAATTTGCAATAATTCTCCCTAAACTCGAAACCCCAGGATTTCTTCCATAGGAGGTTGAAAGTGGAATAATAGCACTATAACAGTGTCATGCGGAAATGGTCTAAGACTAAGAGATCTCCAGGTTACCCTGTTATCAACAGCCCTGCTCAGGTGTGGCAATTTCAGGTCCATGGCTATCTCAACTGTGTCTATCCATCTGCAATGCAGTCTTCCTCTTTTCCTGCTGCCTTGCACCTTACCAAGCATCATTGTGTTCTCTAATGAGTCATGTTTCCGCACTAGGCTGTTATAGTGCTATGATTCCACTTTCAACATCTTATGGAATCCTGGGGTTTGCAGTTTTGGGAGGGGCCGGCTGGCCCCTCCTGAAACTGCAAACCCCAGGATTCCATAGGATGTTGAAAGTGGAATCATAGCACTAAAACAGCCTAGTACAGAAATGGCCATGTTATCTCTTGATATGTCCAAAGTACGACAGTCTCAGCTTACTCATCTTAGTTTCTAGGGTGAATTCAGGCATGAGATACTCTAGGACTTATTTGTCTTCCTTTTTACACTGCATAACTATTGCACTATGATTCCACTTTAACTGTCACGGTTCTGTTCTATGGAATCATGGGATTTGCAGTTTCAGGAGGGATATTTAGAATTCTCAGCCAGAGAACTCCAGTACCTCTCAAGGCTACAAACCCCAGGACGTGGCCGTGGTAGTTAAAGTGAAATCATAGTGCAATGGTTATGTAGGGTGGAAAGGCCCTCGGTCATCTTAGACCATTTCCACACTACACTATTATAGAATTATTATTCCACTTTCAACATCCTGTGGAATTCTGGGGTTTGTAGTTTGCTGAGGCCCAAGAGCTGTCTGGTGGAGAATTCTAAACGCCCCTCCCTAAACTGCAAATCCCAGGATTCCACAGGCTGTTGAAAGTGGAATAATAACACTATAACAGTGGCCATTTCCGCCCTACAGTGTTAAACTGCTGCTATTCCACTTTCAATGCCCTGTGGAATTCTGGGGTTTATAGTTTACTGAGACTAAAGAGCTCTTTGGCTGAGAATTCAAAGTGCCCTTCCCTAAACTACAAACCCCAGAATTCCATAGGAGGTTGATAGTGGAATAGCAGCACTTTAACACTGTAGTGCGGAAATGGTGAGTGTACTGCAGAAATGGCCTTAGCTTCTAGGAACAGTGCAGGCTTGATTTGCTCTAGGATTTATTTGCCTTTTGGGCAGTCCGCGGTATTTTTCTGATAAAAGTTAAGGTATACTATTAACTCTTACCCAAAAAGGAACTATCCACTTCTCCAAGTAGAGTAGTGAAAGGCATGAGTTTATTAGTCCATTTTGGGAGAACTAAAAGAAGCACCAACCCCGTCTACAAGTCTACAATCTAAGCACTCCTTTGTGGGGAAGCACCATTTTCCTGCCCAGGTATTCAAGAAGGCTGGAAGTGGTGCCGCAGTGGAGAAAATAGAGGGAGTCGGTGCTTCTTTTAGGTTCTCCCAGGACGAACTAACATCTTGCCTTTTGCCACTCTTCTGTGAGAAGGAGTTGTTTCCTTTTGCAATAAATACAATACTTACATTGACCCATGAACCAGGTTTTGGGGAGGGGGTCAATTTTTTGACCAAATTTTTGTAAACTTATACATAAGTATATCCACTACTTCTTTAGTTGCAAGGAACAAAAAACAAAGACTGGTCTAGGAATAGAGTGTTCAGTACCTTAAAATGCAATTACATTATCTATTACATATTTAGTTACCATTATTGTTCCAGTTTCAAAAAACACAACTGTTCTTTATATTTAAAAAGAGTGATGTTATGCATTACATTACATTGCAATAGTTAGATTTAGCTATATGTCTTGGTTAACAAGACAAAGGCCATTTCCGCACTACTCTCTTATAGTGCGATTATTCCACTTTCAACATCCTGTGGATCCTGGGGTTTGCAGTTTCTGGAGGGACCAGCCGGCCCCTCCCAAAACTGCAAACCCCAGGATTCCATAGGATGTTGAAAGTGGAATAATTGCACGATAAGAGTGTAGTGCAGAAATGGCCAAAATTAATGACAAATAATTTGTTACTTGTAACTTCTCTCATTGCCCAGCTCTGGCAGTGTTCATAAGCAAAGAGCACACAAAGGCTGCTTCTCTTATTTCTTTTGTCTTCTTGTTTGAGGTTGACTTTGGAGGCCCACATTTGTGCTCGACAATAAACGGACATTGCCTTGGAAACCTCCTCAGATAATAGTCCCAGACAACAACAGAGCAAGAGAAAGCTGAATTCACCAGGAATGCACAAAGCTAAAGCTCCGTCCTACTTGGATAACTGCAGCCATTATCTTAAAATTATATTGATATTTTATTCTCAGTGGAAATTGTCTTCTTTTGACTCTGGGCTGCGTAGCAGGCACAAATGTTTTCTTCAAGCACAGAGTCCTTGTTGTTTGCTTTTCACGAACTGGAAGAGGATATCGACGAGAGGAGAAGGACAAGGAATTCCATAAGAGGGATGGAAAGAATATTTGAAAATATTTGAAATGATCAAAAAGTGTATTTCTTGAGTTTCAGGAATCTTGAGCAGAATTATGGAGTGTTGAGAATGATTGCAGTTTGGGATGCATTCTATGCAAAAATTGCACATTTTCTTTTTGTGAAGGAATTAGCATTTCTGCCCAGGAAATAATATTCTTGCACAGAAATATCATGTATCTGCACACACACACACACAATGCTATATCCTCTGCAGAAAATGCTGCTTTCTATGGGAAAATGACAAACATAAATTTTGCGCAGAGGAGATTCTGAACTATGAATAGTCTTCCAAAAACTCCAAAGACTTTCTCACAATGGGAAGAAAATTGCTCAAATTACTCCTTGCTTCCTTCAAAAACAAAATTAGCAGGCAATTCTATTCCTACTCTGCATGATTTCCATCTCCTTTCAAGTGGGCTTTGGGAACATTAATTTTCAATAGGTGGTGATGCCACCAAAATAGTGGTTCTTACATTTGGTCCTCCAGACATTTTGGGTCTCATTTTTCCGAAGCCCCAAAAAGCACAACCAATGTTCAGTCATTCTGGGGCTTGGATTCCAAAACTTGTGGAGGACCAAAGGCCCTTTGAGGAGTAGCTTAGGGGGCTGGGTATGGGTTGCCAGGAGAGAAGAAGGTTAAAAGATGAAATGATAGCCATGTCTAAATAGTTGGGTTTGTTTTCTGCTGCTCCAGAGACTAGAACATGGAGCAATGGATTCAAACTAGAGGAAAAGAAATTCCACCTCTGAGGATGTGGTGGTGTCTCCTTCTTTGGAGGTTTTTAAACAGAGGCTGGATGGTCATTTGTTGGGCGTGTGTGTACTTTGATTGTGTCTTTCTGCATGGTAGGGGTTTGGACTGGATGGCCTTTTCCAACTCTGTGAGTCTATGGAGCTTGCACGACCAAACGTGTCACCAATGTGCATGCGCACCTGCATGTACAATGCACATTCCATGTTCAACTATATATGCAGCCATGTGCAATGCTCAGCCAGCGACAGATGTGCGACATGGGCTCCACCTCTTTTGCAACCTTGACTGGAGACAGCCATTCTCCCTTGGACAAAAATGTTGAACCATTTCTTTAGGAGAATATATGCATGAACGAGACATCAACAGGGTGTTGGCATCCATGATTTAACCATCCAGGGCTGCACGGGGCAGAATTGTAACCACACCTGTACAACATTCCAGTCCTCAGTTTTGATGGAGGAGGTTTTCCCTGCTTTGATATCTTTGGAGAATGGAAAATTTTGGTCCTCAAATATACCTTTTGTCCTGCAAGTTTTCTTTCTTGGGTATGTTCTCTGAGTTTCAAGTGTTGGATTGAAAATACACTTCTACACAGGCTGCAGAATCACAGAGCCATAGAGTTAAAAAGAGGTTGGATGACCATCTTTTGGGAGTGCTTGGATTATGTGTGGACTGGGTGGCCCTTGTGATCTCTTCCAACTCCATGATTCTATAATTCTATGTCCTAGTCTCTGGTGCAGAAGAAAACAAGCTTGCTCCATCTTCTGCATGGCATACCTTCAGATATTTAAAGAGGACTCTCTTCTCCCAGCTTTGATATGGAGAGGAACTTCTTGATGGTTTCTCCATGCTTTGAAACTGCAGAGGATGAGATAGTTCTCTCCTTACTGGCCCTCTTCCAGAAACCAAAAACATTTCTATTCTAGTCTGTCAGCAAATGAAATTGTTTCTGTTTCAACAGGCTTTTAAGAAGTGACTGCCAGGGCTTTTAATAACTTTTTGATGACTTTCATCTTTTGTGAACAGATTTGTTTTAATTGACCTTAATTCTACAGATAATTTAAATGAATATTTTGTATGTTCTTATGCCTTTGCACGTGCTCTTATATGTTTTTTTAAAATTTTTGCCAGTTATCTTGAGCTCCAGTTTTGGAAAGGAGGCACAATATGCATGAATAAATCATCATCATCATCATCATTCTTCATCTCCTGGGCAAGGAAGAAGGCTGTTGCTTCTTTCCTGAATGTTCAAGGGGACACTTCTACGTGTACTTTCTAGAGCCATGTACTTGAAAAGTACTTGACCTGAGTGTTTTAGAACACACATTTGTGTAATTTTATACTGTTCCATTTTTTATACTTCGTGTATTGTACTGTTTTTGTTCATTGCCTATTTGATTTTGAATTCATTGCTCTTGTGGTGTTTTGTTCACCTGTATTTTATTTGATCGTGGTGAGTCGCAATGGCTTACAGCTGAGCAATAAAGATTCATCTTCATATTGAAATTGGACTTACTAATAACTGGATAAAATGATCAGGGTCGTGCTGACCAGAGATGTGTTTGGGGTCATGGTGGCAGGAAAGTCCAGATAGGATTATGTTAGAAACTCCAACACGGATGGGTGTGTGCTAATCCCTTCATTGCTTTAGCCTCTTTGCATTTTCAAACACAATGGAAGATGAACTGTCCAGATAAAGCAATCAGAAACCATCTTACCCTTCCAAGATTTTCTCCATACCCACTACTTGATCGAACATTAAGAGACTGTCATGACCCCCATCAATGTTTTGTCATTCTGGAGTTAAAGCGATCAGTCCATTGGAGAGCCCTTTGTCAGTCTCATGGCAAAGCCATTACAGCTTTTTCAACAGACCCTTTCAGAATATGAAATTGGGTGTAAAAATCCCAGCTTTGACCCCAAGTAATTAAAAAATATTGTAATACATAGAACATAGTACATGGTATGTGGTGTGTAGTGCCCCAGATTACTGTTCATCTGTGCAACCCTCAGATGTTGCCTGGGGCCCTCTGCTGTGACCTCCTTCTACAAGGCCCTTTCCACAACTCACCTTTTTGCAGAGGTGGGGTGCAGTGATCACATTAGCAGCCTCTGGCGATAGGATCTTGCATCCTGCTTCTTTCAGCTCCGCAGCTGCTGCCTGCTCGCACGAGAGCCCCTCCTCTTCCTTCCGCAGTGCAGCCTGGGAGTTTCCCAGGCTGCACTGGGGCAGAAAGCATGAGCGCTGCAGCTCCAGAGCTCCTCATGTGTGGCAAGTATGTGTGTGGCTCCAGAGCGATGCGTGATCGCACACCATTTTTGGCTCGCAGCTGAAAATGAAATAGTGCACGATTGGCACCTGCTAGGCCCTGGAGTGCATGTGATTGTGAGAGCATCATGTGGACCACTCCTCTCAGTCATGCGATGCTCCAGGAGCCCTTTCACATGGCAAATGCCATACAAAAACAACCCAAGACTGGTGACTATGGAACAAGACTGGAATAATAGCACTATAACAGCGTAGTGCAGAAAGGCCCTTAGTCTACACAAAATTCACATGTGCTTGTTTTAGGCAGAAGACAGCATTTTCTGCATACAGCATACTGTTTCTGTGCAAGAAATGTTATTTCCAGCTGAGAAAACAGTATTATTATTCTGTGCAGCCTATTTCTGTGCGACAAATGCTGGGGTTTTTTGCACAAAACAGCCATGTGTGTTCTGTGTGTGTGTGTGTAGAACAAGTCTCAAGCTGTGAATAGCCGTGTTTTGAAGACTTTGTTGCTGTGAGAAGAACATTGAAATTTACTGCTTGCTTTTAGAATTTGCAAAGAATTACATCCATGAGAAGTAATATAAATGGAGGATGGTGGCTAAATCCACGTAATGACATCAGAATAAAGAGTTATGGATGGTGTAATGGTTTAAGAGTTAAATTAAAACCTTGGAGATCAGCATTCAATTTCCTGCTTGGCCATGGAAACCCACTGGGTGATCTTGGGTGCATTGCACACTCTCAGTTCCAGAAAGCCGTGTGGTAGGTTCACCTTATGTTCACTGTAATTTGGAAATGACTTAAGTTATTTTTTTTAATTTTTACCCCTTGTTTTCCTTTCCTGTTGTTGAAACTCAAGGTGAAACTTACAAAGGACTTCACCTGTCTCTTGTTCTTTGTAATGTTTCATTATAATCCAAGAAAGCCAAGAATTTAAGTCTGGAAAAGGATCTTCAGTGACGTTCAGTTCCTTTTCCACCCTCTTCCAAACGCCACC
Organism: Ctenosaura bakeri; assembly: GCA_948474755.1. NCBI lineage: Eukaryota > Metazoa > Chordata > Lepidosauria > Squamata > Iguanidae > Ctenosaura > Ctenosaura bakeri. The sequence goes on from CAOLHI010000288.1 coordinate 325,952, forward strand.
ACATCATACCCAGGCTTGGATATCCAACAATCCTTCTGTTGGCAAAACAAATCATACATAAGGCAGAGAAGCCGTTCGCTCTTTTTAATGAGATCTCTCGAGCTCACAACAGCCTTTCGAACACAGTCGCAGTGACTCACTTGGGACCTTTCTGTATGTGATGGAGATGCAAAATTGGAATGGTGAGACTTTTGTGACAGGAAGGGACCTATTCATCCAGTTCAGCATCATTGCAGATGAGCGCCGTCAGCAGCTTAATGGAGAAATCAAATCATAATAAAATTACAAGCACTTGTGAAGTTTGTGCAGTTTTATTTCTTTGCAATAATCTGGAGATGTTATTGCTTTTGGTGAGTGGGGGGATAAATTAGGTTCTTCAGCATAACAGACATGTGTGCATAACTGTGCCTGAAAGTTGTCATCGAGTGGAGCAGTAAACCTCTGACTGGCCACATATTGTTGAACTACAACTCCCATCAGCCCCCACCAATAGTAAGAGCAGTTGTGGCTAGTGGTTTCTGAGTCACAGAAGTGGGGAATCCAGGTTTCGGTCTATACTTTGAAGGAGCTATTCGAGGTGCTAAATTGTATGCGCCAAAATAGGTCCAGCACTCTGACAAGGGCTTTACGGTTTGCCCTAAAACCTATAGCAGATTCACCATTCCACTAGCATGGAAACTGCCAGCTACTACTGCATGAGAGATAACAGGACCTGTATCTCGACAACAGTTGGAGGGCAAAGCCTGCATGTGAGTTAAAACTGCCTCTCCAGGCAGGGTATTAGAAGAGTTTTGAGAGAAAGCGAAACAGTTTGGACTTAGAAAGACCTAACCAGAATTCTGAGAGTTAGTGAACTTTGGTGCAAAGGTAAGAGCTAAAGGTACTCCAATAGGTGGCTGATAAGAGAAAGGTAGCTATCCTGGTGAGGATTCTGGGAGCTGCAGTACAAGAAAGGAACTTTCTCCTAGGCCATTTCTGCAGGGGACTGTTATAGCGCGATGATTCCACTTGCAGCATCCTATGGAATCCTGGGGTTTGCAGTTTCAGGAGGGGCCGGCTGGATGTCCTTTGAGGTGTCTTCCGACTCTATAGAGGCCGGCCCCTCCCGAAACTGCAAACCCCAGGATTCCATAGGATGTTGCAAGTGGAATCATCGCGCTATAACAGTCCTGTGCGGAAATGGCCCTAGTTGTAGTTCTTCCCTAGTAAACAATGTCTTGCTTACTTCTCGTTTAAACAAAATCTTTCCTAGTTCTTCCTCCAGGCAAATCTTCCCTAGTTTTGTCTTAAGCTAAATCTCCCGTAGTTGTACCTTCAGCTAAATCTTCTTCAGTTCTGGCTTAATAGGCGAAATCTGCTTTAAGCAAATTCTTCCTTAGCTATGGCTTATATAAATCCTGAGTTCTACCTTAAACTAATAATTTATTAGGAGTTAAAAGGAGTTATGATGTCTAATGACCACAACGCTTGTTTCTATTTTTTTTTTTTAAATGGATAGCAATGGAGCTCAAGTAAAAGACAAAACCATTAACACATCCAACCCTCTCTCTTGTTTCCATGCCGTCCTCTTTGCCTTGGGTGGTATTCATTTGCGTGCTCCAAACAAAGGAAAACCATGAACCACTATGTCTGGGAAAACATGGGGGAAAAAACATCCCAGATGTCTGGATGTTGTGCCATTGAAAAACTGCGAGCTGTGTAATGGCACAGCTAAAAAGCTCTGTTTAATTACATAAAATAACACAGCAGAGTTGAGGCTTGCTGCTCTGTTTGTGTGTGTTTTTCAAGGAAATTGCTCCACGGAGCTTCCCAGCCCGGCAATAGCTTTCAGACTTTATTTTTAACCCTCGAAGAACAGTGTCGGCAACATAACACTGAAAATGGTGTGTGTGCATTTGCGTGTTTGGAGGTCAAATTTGTTTTCTCATTAAAATCTTGCTGAGTACAGGGACCTCCTGTTGGCCTAGGGACAGCAGAAGAATCATAGAATCATAGACTCTTAGGCCATTCCACACTACCCTGTTACAGTGCTATGATTCCACTTTCAACATCCTGGGGAATTCTGGGGTTTGTAGTTTCCTAAGCCCAAAGAGCTCTCAGGCTGAGAATTCTAAAGGCCCTTCCCTAAACTGCAAATCCCAGGATTCCATAGGATGCCGAAAGTAGAAGAGTAGCACTATAATCGTGTGGGGTGGAAATGGCCTTAGAGTTGGAAGGGACCACAAGGCCCATCTAGTCCAACTCCTTGCCATGCAGAAAAACCCAACTAAAGTGCTCCTGAAAGATGGACGTCTTACTTCTGTTCAAAGACCTCCAAAGATGAAGAGTTCACAGACTCCAAGACAATCTGTTCTACTGTCTTTTTTTTCTTGTAAAGAGACTGATTTCTGCTTTTTGGTGTACATATGTCTAGTATGATCATAGAATCATAGAATCATAGAAATGTAGAGTTGGAAGAGACCCCAGGGGCCATCCAGTCCAACCCCCTGCCATATAGGAACACCCTCAAAGCACTCCCTTTGACAGATGGCCATCAAGCCTCTGCTTAAAAACTTCCAAGGAAGGAGACTACACCACATTCCATTGAGGCAGCAGATTCCACTGCCGGACAGCCCTGACCGTCAGGAAGTTCTTCCTGAAGTCCAGGTGGAATCTCCTTTCCTGCAGCTTGAATCCATTGCTCCTTGTCCTGGTCTCTGGAGCAGCAGAAAACAAGCCCTCTCCCTCCTCTACATGGCATCTCTTCAAAGATTTAAACATGGCTCTCATGTCCCCTCTTCACCTTCTCTTCTGCAGACTAAACATACCCAGCTCTCTAAGTCTATCCTCATAGGGCTTCATGGATTCTAGGCCCCTCACCATTTTGGTTGCCCTCCTCTGGACTTGCTCCAGCTTGTCAATATCCCTCTTGAATTGGGGTGCCCAGAACTGGACACAGTATTCAACATGGGGTCTAACCAAAGCAGAGTAGAGTGGTACCGGTACCTCCCTCGATCTAGACACCATACTCCTATTGATGCAGCCAAGAATTGCATTGGCTTTCTTGGCTGCCGCATCACACTGCTGACTCATGTTCAACTTGTGATCTATGAAGACTCCTAGATCCCTTTGACATGTACTGCTATCCAGCCACGTGTCCCCCATCCTATATTTATGATGCATCGTAATACTAATGTTAGGGTTGATAAACAGACTACACCTCACCATACCCCAGATGGACACAGAGCTGATATGAACCCCCAAACACAAGGTAGGAAGGTAGGCCATTTCCGCACTAGAGTCTTATAGCGTGATTATTCCACTTTCAACATCCTCTGAAACCCCAGGATTCCAGAGGATGTTGAAAGTGGAATCATAGCGTTATAACAGCCTAGTGCGGAAATGGCCGTAGAAAAGAGAAAGAAAGATACAAACACACACAAGTACTTTGGCCAAAGGATCCCAGGAAGAATGATTTATTCTTTCAGGCTCCCCTTCTTATACCATTTTTATTAAAGAATGCATATAGGAAAGAAAAGATTCCTGCATCAGCATCAGCAAAGTTACAGCTTGTACAAGTGTTGCATTTTATCTGACCCTTAAATTCCTGAGGCTACATGACCCTGTCACATCCTAGGCCATTTTCAGAGATATCCTTGGCGTTTCAAGAGTCCTTCACCTGTATGTACTGATGATAAACAGGAGCAGAGCAGAATAAGCAATTCTAGAAGCAAGGTTGCTTGATGAGGTGCAATTGTCCGAACTATCCATCGACAATACATTAAGTGATTAATGATTATGAATTCTCCAGTAAATTTCCAAGCCTGACACCATAGAATCATAGAATCATAGAAATGTAGAGTTGGAAGAGACCCCAGGGGTCATCCAGTCCAACCCCCTGCCATGCAGGAACACCCTCAAAGCACTCCCTTTGACAGATGGCCATCCAGCCTCTGCTTAAAAACCTCCAAGGAAGGAGACTCCACTACACTCCGAGGCAGCATATTCCACTGCCGGACAGCCCTGATGGTCAGGAAGTTCTTCCTGAGGTTCAGGTGGAATCTCCTTTCCTGTAGCTTGAATCCATTGCTCTTTGTCCTGGTCTCTGGAGCAGCAGAAAACAAGCCCACCATGATACATTCACAGCTTGGAGATGCTGTGTCACATCATTGCAGTGACCTAGAATGTCTCGTTCCACCCCCTGCAGGCTTCATAGGTGAGTGATTGTCCATGTTTAGGAAAATAGGTAAGGGAAGAACCGGGATCTGTGGAACAGCTCTCTGAGGCTGTGCAGTGATCTACATCCTTGGAATTTACCTAGCCCTGGATTCCAGTCTAAAACAGCATGCCTTGGGCTTTCATTTTCACATTTTTTTTAAATTGCCATCTTAATCTTGGGTAATCTAATTAATTTCCCGATTACGACGATTCCTCCCAAATGACACACATTGGCAAACCTCCCACGAGTGTTTCAAATGCATACGTGAGATCTTAATTCCATTTGTTCACATTATGCATCAATAGAACAATCATCCTTTGTTTCTGAAGAGACTATCAAGGGAGAAAATCTCAAACAACATTTATAAAAGAGGAACGCTTTGCGCCATGTATTAATAGCAAGCCATTCTCTCCTCGCAACCCTTCATGTCAAGATGGCATAATGAGACTGACAGGCTCAGAATAATCATTTTTACAGCGATCATCCAGTCTATCAAAGTGTTGTTCATGACAGGATAATTAATTCCTACAGATGAAATCCTGTGTGATAGGAAGAGATCCTGAAGATTTTGTATACTTGAGTGCTTAGTTGGCATCACAGAATTGCAGAATCATAGAGTTGGAAGAGACCCCAGGGGCCATCCAGTCCAACCCCTTGCTATGCAGATGGCCAACAGATGGCCATCCAGCCTCTACTTAAAAACCTCCAAAGTAGGAGAAGACTCCACTACACTCCATGGAGGCAGCCTATTCCACTGGCGGACAGCTCTGACGGTCAGGAAGTTCTTCCTGAGGTTCAAGTGGAATCTCCTTTCCTGCAGCTTGAATCCATTGCTCCTTGTCCTAGTTTCTGGAGCAGTAGAAAACAAGTCGGCTCCCTCCTCAACATGACATCCTGTGATACTGGAATGTAGATTCTAGATAATGGGAAGCTCCATTATCACGCATCCCTTCAAATATTTAAACATGGTATACTTGAGTATGTGGAGCTGCTGAACCTAGTGGTCCAAAATAGATCCTGGATCACAGCAGGTAGCCTATTTGAGAGGAGTAAGTAGCCCACGGCATGCAGCAATGACTTGAAGAGATGTTCCCTATGTTCTTTGCTTGCCTCTCCACCATGTCATGCAGTGGCACAGGGAGGAAGCACCTTTACTGGCCTCGCATGAGGTTGAGGCCAGTTATTGCCGTCATTGCATGAAGTGTCATCACACATGGAGAAGGGGAGAAGCATGCAAGGCTCCTTTTGGGCAACCACCTCTGCCTCTCCTTCACTCAGCCTGAGTAGCATGACCCACCCTCCCACCTCTAATGGAGTGTAATCTCGTTGGTCACTTCAGGGCTGTGTAGGAATTTTTTCCACCCTTTTCCATGGAGTTTTTCACCTGCACTATACTGTGGCAGGGGACTGGGCAATTGGCTACCAGGGTGGTGTCTTAAAGAGGGCCCCAAAAAGCAGATAACAGGGGAGGTGGAGAAAGTAGGGCTTTGCTGAGCACCTATGGCACCCATTTCGTAAAGGCTAAGCCTCTAGAGATCCTTCTACATATCCTGAGACATGGTGGTGGTGGCGGGAAAAGAGAACATTCTTGAGGCTGGCCTGAGGCTTTCTACCCTCACTTCTAGTCTTACGATGAGGAGTGTTATTCCTTTAGGCTCTCCTTCCAAAAAAAGGCCACCCGAGATTACAACCTAGCTTCATGGATTCACCTTTAGGCCCTGGTGTCTCATCCAAGGGAAGCTGGCAGGGAGGTTCTGAGAAGACTACTTGTCTCACTTGCTCCGCGCTGTCTCCTCCTCCTTTTCTGGCATTTCTAGGAGTCTAATTTTAAGTAGACAATAGTTCAAATAAAGTTGTCCATGCTTAACCCCAAGCTTTGTCGTGTGGTCTCGTCATTTCATGGGTTGGTCACCAATTACCATCAGCTGGAGTCAACAAGCCAGCTCAAGGTTCTGAGATCCTTGGAGCAATGAAGGCACTTGGATGGAACTGTCCAATGTGCTGAATGCATGTTCAGTCCTTTTGGAGAGATCCTTTACAAGCCTAGATGCTGTGGCAGGTGATGGACCTATATCAGGACAGCCATGAATCTGTTTCGGGCTTTAGCATGAACTTTAAAGGAATTATCCAAGGTGTTGGACTCTATCCTTAAAATAAGTTCAGCACCCCTGGATTGCTACTGTACAGTCTGGAATAAAACTCAGAAAAAGATAGCAGCAAGGGGAGTTTCTTTATACTTAAAATAACATGATTAGCAACTCTTGGTAGAGGACAGGAAGTCATGGTAACGTAAAAATAATAGTTGGATATTTTTTCATATTGACAAGAAAAGATGTAGATTTGTACAGTATTGTATATATGAACAATTGAATCAGAAATGCATAACTTTCTAATACTGACTTTATTATTTGTATGCACACAATAAAAAGAAAATTTAAAAAAAAACAAGTAAATGGATCTAGGGGTGATAAAATCCTTTCAAATGGTAAAGATAAAAAGCTTTAAATGGTTAGTGGTGAGCAAGAAGGAAGAGTAAAAGGTGATAGAAACAGAGTCAGGGTTTTGAACTCTTCAGTGACTTGTGTATAGGGAACAAAGAGAACTTTTGGAATAATTGATGCAAAGAAATAGAATAAAAGCAACAAACGAAGTAGAACACAAAGGCTTTGCCTTTCTTTTTCGTATTTGCTGTACTTGCAGGCTGCCATTTCTTGCATCCCCTTGTGCAACTATCATGCCCTCCCTTTAGGGTTCTGCCCCACAGTTTGGGAACTGCTTGACTTTTCTTAAACGTTTCCCCTTTGTTTCTCCATTTCATGAAAGGAAAACACAGCTAAAAAACGAAACCTGCTAAAAGCTCCCAGGGCCTTAGGCATAACTAGCTGACTGGTTATTCTTTCCCTGTTTTTATAGGCTAGGAACCATGAAATACACAGAGCTAGTCTCCCATGTAATTAGACCTAGAAGGAGCAAACAATGCCAGGAGAGTCTTAATGCTCAGATTGGACCTGTGGGAAGGAACGACAGAAAGCAATATACATGACATACCAATTTTTGGAAGTACTTGCTCACGATCTGCTCTGTTCCCAATGAACCTCCTATTTAGGTCCCTTGTAGGGCATCTTCGAATCAAACGGCCACGATTAATATGATTTTACACTTGGATGTAACACAAAACCTGCCATTAAGATCTCCAGAGCGTCGGTAACTCCCCGAAGGCGCTTTGTAAATAAATGTATTTGGAATGTTTGCAAGAAGCGGAGTGGTGGTGGTGGTGGGGAACATCTTCAATAAGGAAACCAATTAGATTTCCCACAAGCTTTATTGTCTCTTGTAAAAACCTAAGTGGTATTCTGATACCCATAAAGTCCTATCATGGGGGATATGGGGAAATAAAATTACAAAGCAAATGCGAGTCCATGGGGGTTATCTCTGGCATAATACAATCATCGTCTACCACCTCTTTTACATGCTCATTATGACTCTGATAACAGAATGTGGTAAACGGAGAACAAGGATTTTTTAGCTATCAGTATTGATGGAGTGAGTTTTCACCCCCAAAATTATCCCAGGACGGGGTCTCTGACAACTATAGTATAGAATATTCATCCAAAGGAACTTCACAATGGGGATCGGGGTTGGAGTATTAGTAGAAAAATGATTAACGTGTTTGGTTAATCGTTGATAAGCTGAAAAATCTAATTCAATTACATTCATGTTAGAAGTGGTCTCTTAATTATTTAATAACTTAATGACTTAGTTCTGAAATTAAGTTACTGTGGAGATCCAACTTTAATCAATCGATTTTAAGTCTGAGCATAAATGTAATGAAGTTACGCTTGGTTTTGATGCTCTAATGTAACTGATCACTTCATGATTTTTAGTTAGTTAGTTCCTATCTTGGTTTGGATGTTTGCCGAACATTTGGCCACCAGGGATGCTTGCTTTCTGGGGAGGCCCCAAGGCATTTTGCTGCCTGAGGCAAAAGACAAGATGGGGTCAGATCTCAGTTCCATATTGGTTGTGATCTATAAACCTTTATACAATTTAGGTCCAAACTATCTGAAGGATTGTAGCTCCCTATATGTGCTGACTTGAGTTTGAGATCCCCATGGGAGGAGTTTCTCCCATTCCTACCACCCTTGCAGGTTGGTTAAGGGGGGATATGTCAGAGGAACTTCCTGGTGGCTGCTCTCAGTGATGGAATTCTCTCCCATGAAGACTAGGCTGGCCCCTTCCCTGCTCTCTTCTTCCAGCAGGAAAATCCTTTTTTTAAAATATGAGCCTATTTCACTGTCAAACTGCTCTTACTGTCAGGAAGTTCTTCCTAAGGTTTAGGTGGAATCCCTTTTCCTGTAGTTTTGAATCCATGTCCTACCCTCTGGAGCAGCAGAAAACAAGCTTGCCCCATCTTCCCTAAGACATTCTTTCAATTTTTTTTTTTAAATAGAGAAGGAGTCACCCTTGGAAGGCTCTCCCATGAATCATCCCACACAACAGCCAAGATCCTATGGAGTCACACATAGCATGAGAGATCCATATGCAGAACTCTTCTATGGCTTCCCACTCATTCTACTGTGTCTCACCATGTGGTTGTGAGAGCTGCCCCCAGTGACAAGACCATGGCTGCTGAAGCATCAAGTGGGGAAATTGGAGAAGTGTCTGGCCGTGTTCACATCATCAGATACAGTCCAAGTATATCTTCCACCAAGATCAGCTGGGCTCTATGCCGCTGAAACCTGAATCCAATTCCATTTGGGTCAGTAACTCATTGGTGGCTTATTCATGGAAGTAGTTAGACATTTTTGTGTATTGTAGAAATAACCACATCTATGAGTTACTGCAATTTAGCCTACTAGATACCCCAGATATCATTTTAGATATCAATAATTTGGCCGTCTTCCATCACCCCTGTCCACGTGTTTGTGAGGCCCCCGGACAAGCACAGAACCAGGCTTGGCCACTAATTGCTGGACATTCCATTCTCCACCCAGGCAGGCCAGAAATAGCCAGATCCTCGCTTTAGGAGACCTCTCTGCAGACACCTTCATTATGTATGCACGCTGTTTACAAAGGACTCTCTGCCTCGAGCAGGCACCCTTGGCAAGCTGAATACTCAAATGCCAAGCACTCCACATTTGCATACTGGCTAATTCTTTGTCAATTCGGACCTAACTCAATCATGCTAAATTTTGACCTTTCCATAGCTTTGTCTCATGCCCGAAACTCATTGTTTTCCCCAAGTACGGAATAGCCTACAGTTACATTTCTCCCTTAAAAACCCCTGATTCCGAGACCATCCTCAGATCACTCCCGAGTTCCAGAACGCCTTGCTGCCGCTTTGCTTGGCGAGCTTCCCCTCAGCTCCATGTGCTGAGATACATCGAACCCCAGCATCACTCTCTGCCTTCTTTCCGGGCTTCAGGAACAGGTTTCGTATCACCCGAATCAACTATCCCTCTGAAAATCCCGCTATCATACTCACTCCTTTATTTTCCTTAGTTATCTGTGTGCGCGTGTTGCTTACATTGTCTTGTATTGAATAAAGATCATTCATTATTTGCAACCCTGTCTGCTCCTTGACTTGGCCCGACCCCGTAAATATTGGGTTACCAGATCCTGCTGCATTACCCTGCCTCTCGTAGCGCCAACCAGTGCTCTTGACTAATTTCCCCCATTTTGCGTAATTGTAAGGTTATTTAGGTGTCCCTCCCGGGATCCCCAGTAAACAGGGTAAGACATGTCAAGGATTTTGAAGCAGAGTTGTGCATGGAATGCCACTTCATGTTGATTCAGACAGTGCATAGATGTGCATTATGCATCACATATGGACATGTGTGCACATTTGCTGTCTCGAATCCATTGTGTAATGCTATGCTTCAAAATCAACACATAATTCCAATGATATAGACTCAAGTCAATTGACTCAGACTTAGTCACTTCAGTGACTTGATTTAAGTCAGACTTGAGTCACTTCAGTGACTTGACTTGGCCTTGACTTGGCAATAAATGATGCACTGACTCGACTTGTAGACTTGTATATGTTTAGTGACTGACTTGCTGCCCTTGGTTCAATAACATAGCACATTCTTCCAAAAGACTTACAACTTTGAACAATGCTTCCATCTCTTTTTGCCTACTGGACACATGATGATCTGTCTCAAGCCAAAAACTTGGGCCGTTTCTCAGAGGGGAACAAGCAAATAGGTTTGCGGTGGGGGTTGAGACCTGCTGGGCAGCCTGTCCCGCCACATATAAGAGGGCCTTCTAAAACCTTTCCTAACAGCAGAAGGATGGCTCAGCCCCAAAGAGCAGGGAAAGATTCTTCCTTCTAAAGCTTTTAAAGCTTCAGTAATGGTGAGTAAGAAGGATTCTATTTCCCATTTCAGAAACTGGCCACCAGACTTCAAACTTGAAAGTATTTTGCAAGGACTTGAGACTCAATTTGAGATTTGAAGGTAGAGACTTGGGACTCAATTTGAGACCGGGGTAAAAGACTTACATCACTGCATATTTCTGCATTTCCTAGAATCATACTATGCAAACCTGATGTAAATCTCAGCCCTCATCTTTTGGCCAAACGGTGCCACTTGGTTAGATGGTGACTGCATGGTGACTGGATGGGAGATCCAGTTCAGATGTAATCTCTGGCATGGCACCCTGGGTGAGGACCCCCAGATATCACTTTGATATCATCTAATTCGGCCCTAGCTGGACCTGCTTTCAGACACCTCACTCCACGTGTTTGCGAGGTTCTCCGGACAAGCACGGACATGAGTGCGGCCGCTAATTGCTTTCACATTCCAGACTCTTTTGAGGCCAGCAACCTAAGCTTTGCTCCCAGCTTCAGGGAACTTCCATGTGCAAAATTCACAATAGCTGCGCGGCTCTCAGCAGAGCCAGCCCAGTAAACAAGACATTTATATATTGGCTATACCATTGTCACCAAGCTTTAAGCTCATCATGTTAAATTTGACCTTTCTAAATCCGTGGTCCAGCACCAAAACTCCTCTTGTTCTCACCTGGCTTGCCATAGCCAAAGGGTACCCACTCCCCTATAAAAACCCCTCATTTTCAAATGGTCTTCGGACTCCTTGTAACGCCCTGGACTTCTATCCTGCCTTGCTGCTGGTTGTCTAAGGAACTCCCCTCAGCCACCCACGCTGAGCTGTCTTCTTCGGAACCCCATCTCTCTTTCTCCAAGGACAACGAGACCAGGTGTCGTATTGCCTACCCTTAAGCTCTCCAATTCCGTTTCCCAGTTAGTTAGTGTGTGTGTGTTATTTATTTCTGTTGCTTTTCAATAAAACTGTTGTTTTTGGTTACTTTAAAACTTGTGTGTCTGTTCCCTGACCCGAAGCCGTAGACACTGGGTTTAAAGATCCCTGCAAAGTTACCCTGCCTCTCTTTAGCCAAGAGAGTGCTCCAGCTAATTTCCCTCAATTTAGTATTTTATTTGGCACTCTGGGTGCCCCTCCGGGGACCCCCCAAAACACAGGGTAACACACATGGACTCAGCTCATGGATTGATCTGAAACATATTTGTTTGGCAGGTTGATTTTTGAGAAACCAAAAAGGAAACCAGGAAGCTGCTATTTTGATGTACAAAGGAAAATGCGTGGTCATATAGAGGTGGGCATATAGAGTGGGGGGGGAAGAGAGAATAGCAAACAGAAGAAAACACATGATGATAACAACATCACAAAGCTGGAAGGCAAATCAAGATCTTCACCTATTGTGGCTGCAAGGAGACAGAATGTTCCTTGTGGACTCTGGAAAGAATATATATATATATATTTCCCCCTCTGAAAAGTTCACCCATGTGTTGTTCCTCTGAATCTCAGTCTGCAATCAAGCAAATTAGACAGTCTGCTGTTGTTACTATAGTAATCAATGCAACCGGCACAAAGGAAAATTGGGCAGCCTTGAGGATATGTCTCTGGCAGAAAAATCAAATACAATTTTACGTAATTTGAGCCACTTTGTTCTTTTGTTCCGTGGCGCTCAAACATATAGGACTCCCATTGTCAACGTGGGTGGTATTTCTCCCCCTGGGTTTCTTGCATACCCTCTTTCCTTTCTTTCTTGCTTTTTTTTTTCCTTTTAAAATAGTGAACAGATATTCAAAACAAAGCTAAAATTATATCCAAAGGTAATGGCAGTTGAGATCAAAGCTGGGAAGAAGTGATTCCTCTCCGAGTTTGGCTGGTGTGAAGCTGGATTCTAGATCAGGATTAAGGAAAGCTTGGAAAGACAGCCACGTTTGCAGGATAAAAATTAGAACATGCATAGCATACAACACACTTTAGAGATGATGAGTTTTAATGGGTTTTGATCTTGATGAATTTTGTTCTTGCAGGCAAGAAGGAAGAGTTTTACCGTTTTTCTCCTCAATATAAGAAAGTCATTGAAAATTGTCCAAGGCCACTTCCACACTAGACGGTTATAGTGCTATTATTCCACTTTCAACATTTTATGCAATCCTGGGGTTTGCAGTTGAGGGAGGGGTCGGCCGGCCCCTCCCTAAACTGCAAACCCCAGCAGACTCCAGGATTCCATAAGATGTTGAAAGTGGAATAATAGCACTATAACTGTCTAGTGTGGAAATGGCACAAGTTTTCAAAGTTTCGCTAGTTATCTTCCTTTGGAAAAAGGTGGAGGATAGAAATGTAGACCGCCTTCACTATCTTCATCTCAAAACCACCACTGACTTGTACCTCCCTGAATACACCTGATTTTAGAAGTCATGGAAGGGTGAGTCTGATTTCTACCTGGATGAGAGGTCCTCTGGGATTTCCAGGTAGGGCTAGGGAAGAATTCTGCCTAAAACTCTGGAAAGTCATGCCAGACAATTATAGCTGACAAAAATGGGTTTAGGGATGAAAAGAATATTCAAAAATATTTTTTTTAAATGATAAAAATGTGTTTTTCAAGTAATGAGAAACCCTAATGAGAAGAATCTTAGGGTCTTTCTGCCCTACACTGTTATAGTGCCATTATTCACTTTCAACATCCAGTGGAATTCTGGGATTTGTAGTCTAAAGAGCTCCCTGGCTGAGAATTCTAAAGCCCCCCCCCAAGCTGCAAACCCCAGGATGCCATAGGATGTTGAAAGTGGAATAATAGCACTATGGCCATTTCCGCATGACACTCTTATAGCATGATGATTCCACTTTCAACCTCCTATGGAATCCTGGGGTTTGCAGTTCCAGAAGGGGTCGGCCGGCCGCTCCCGGAACTGCAAACTCCAGGATTCCATAGGAGGTTGAAAGTGGAATCATCGAGCTATAAGAGTGTCGTGCGGAAATGGTTAAATGCTAGTACTGCAACCACAAGGTTGTGAGTTCGATCCCGCCAGGCTCCAAGGTTGACTCAGCCTTCCATCCTTCCGCAGGTCGGTAAAATGAGTACCCAGCTTGTTGGGGGCAATTAGCTAAAACACATTGTAAACCGCTTAGATAACACTCAGTTGATAAGCGGTATAGAAATAAATGCTATTGCTATTGCTATAACAGTATAGTGCGGAAAGACCCTTAGACTGGTGAGAATTTCACTGTTCAGGACTTGTTCTGAGCAAAGTTCGCCTGTGGTTGTTTTGCACAGAAAACAGCATTTTCTGTGCAGGAAACAACTTTTTGTTTTTTCCTGTGCAGAAAACAACCGTGTGTGAATTTTGCTCAAAACAAGTCCCGAGTTGTTTCAAAAACTGTGCGGTTTTCAAAGTCTCTTTTGCAATCAGAAGAAAATGGCTAAAATTACTCATTGCTTCTTTCAAGAAGAAAATTAGCGAAAAGTTCTCTCCCTTAATGGGCTGGAGGGACCAGTAATCTGATGCATTGTATGCCAGTTTCCTATAGTCCTTACTCAGCCAGAGATTCTGCCATCTGAAAGTGAAGATCTTATCATTTGTTAAGGGTCACTTCTGCACTACACTTTTATAGCACTATTATTCCACATTCAACATCCTGTGGAATTCTGGGGTTTGTAGTTTAGTGAGGCCAAAGAGCTTTCTAGCTGAGAATTTAAATGCCCCTCCCTAAACTGCAAACCCCAGGATTCCACTGGAGGTTGAAAGTGGAATAATAGCACTATAACAGTGTAGTGCGGAAAGGCCCTATATCACAAACAAGGGAGTTAATCTACATTGGAGGATTAGTTCTTGTTATTCTGCACCGGCCAATGTGTTAATCTACATTTAGCTGATGGAGGATTAGTTCTTGCCTCTTTCTTGGTCCCCCTTTCCAGGGCACGTTTGCTTCCAAGCCAAGCATCATTCATCAGCGGAATAGGTTGAAATGCCATGGCGGCTGCAACAAAATACAATCCCCAACTGCATGTTAAATGGATGATCTGAAAATAATCAGATTAGACTGTGAAGCAAGGAGCCCTTGGACATTCACCCAGGGCCTGAACAATAATTCTGCCTTCCTTGTCAATTCCCATAGAAAGAGTTACGACAAGGAAGCACTTGTTTTACACTGGCCTTCCGTACTCAGTGCTCCTGCGCTATCACTGAACTTGGGTTGCATATTCATATTAGAAATGATGGTTCATGCAGAGCCAAAAGGTACCTGAACACTTGGGTTATTTCCGCACTAGCCTGTTATAGTGCGATGATTCCACTTTCAACATCCTCCGGAATCCTGGGGCTTGCAATTTCGGGAGGGGCCGGCCTCTATAGAGTTGGAAGAGACCTCAAAGGACATCCGGCCGGCCCCTCCCGAAACTGCAAACCCCAGGATTCCAGAGGATGTTGAAAGTGGAATCATCGTGCTATAACAGGCTAGTGTGGAAATGGCCTTAAAACATATTATAGCAACAACTTATAATCATGTTTAATTTTTTCTCAACATCGTTCTCAGGACAAGTGGTTGTTGAAGTATTTGTGTTTTCTAATGGGTTCTTGTTCCCATTATCTGTGACTCTAGGGGTGCAATATCTTCATGCAGTCCCATGATACCGTGGGGCCAGTTGGCTTCCATGTCATGGGGCTGATATATCCACTCCAGGTATTTGCCGGAGCCTTAAAAGAGCTGTCTGAGGTGCTGAATCTTTTTTTTTAGGAACAGGGTTCAGAACCTTGGATCACCTCTTTAATGTTTAGAGTAAAATCTGGTATGGAGTCACAGCTCTACTGATGTAGGAGCCACCTGGCCCCATTGGCCTACTTCATATCAAAGTAAGCCTCTAGCAAAAAACAAAAACAAAAAACTATGGAAATCCCAATCATGGCTCTTCGATTTCAGGTCTGCTTAGCTCTCACAGCCAGCTCTGAGCCCATCAATCAGGTGTGATATGATGGTTGGACAGCAAAAGAGAGTCAAGCCAAAATTTCTCCATAGCTGTGATGACCTAGTGCTGCCTTTTCGTCTGACCTACTCCACAAGGTTGATGTGAAAAGGACATGTGAGAAGATGAAGGTATGTTTCTGGGAGGAAAGGTGAGAGAGAAATGTTGGTCATCTCCATCACTGTCTGCTTCATACCACTCTTAGCATACTTGATCTGGTCTTGATTTGGAATCACAATTGGGCCAGGGTGAGTGCTTAGGAGACAACCAAGGAATACCAGCAGGTTCACCATCTCACTGACATGGAAGCCACCAGCAACTATGGCATTCAGGAAGCTCGGTGTCTCCTACTGTGTCTTCTTGTGGGAATGCCACAAATTTTAGAGGAGAATTACCTAACTATCCTTGAAGCTTCCAGGAGAAACAATTCAGTTTTTTTCTGGGCAGCCAGAAAAATGTCCATTCAGGAAGCATGGAGGAGCCCTGGACCAAAACAAAAACAAAAACAAAAAACAAAACACACACACACACACACACACAGCTGGAGGGGCCAGACGGACACACATTTGGCCAACACATCATATCCTTATGGGCAGCAAGCTACCAAAGAGAGAGATTTTCCTAAAGGAAGAAGCATCACAGAAGTCAATCCAGTCCAGGTCATGAATCCCAGAAGATGAAGGATATTATTATTATTATTATTATTATTATTATTATTATTATTATTATTATTATTATTATTATTATTTGTATCCCGTCTCTCCATATGGATCGAGGCGACGAACAACTTACAAATAGCATGTATTTCGAAACATTTCTATACATGCCCCCAACAAGCTGGGTACTCATTTTACCGACCTGCGAAAGGATGGAAGGCTGAGTCAACCTTGGAGCCCAGCAGGATTGAACTCACAACCTTGTGGCTTGCAGTCCCGGCATTTAACCACTGCCACCAGGGCTCCCATAATTCTTAATTCTCTCTTATCATGAAGACAAGGGCTTGGTCCATGCAGCATGGGTTCTACAAAGCCAGCATTTCAGTTATCCCATGCTAAAAAGGGAAGAAACGAAAAGCCTTAATCAGTCCAGAGATCAAGAATGCCAGGAAATTCAGGAACACCAAGAGCCCAACCAGTGAAAGGGGTTTAACAGTTATGAAGAATATCGATTCCCTGCAGCTGCTGGGAGATTTCTAGTGGTTTGCCTCTGGATGCCAGCTGGTTGATGGCTCAGCATCCTCTTTTTAACAGACAGTTCCTATGAAATTATTCTACCTCTCTTCCCTGGACTGTAAAGGATTGGGGTATCTCTTCAGTGTCAGTTGAATCCTGCTGAAGAGGGAGCCCCTGAGCTGCTTCAGTCCCCAGCTTCTCAGATTTTGGGGAGGGGATCATCTGGAGCCATAAACTCCTTGCAACCTGACTTTTTCAAAATCTCCTCTTCTTTCCTTCCTCTTTAGGAAGAAAGGGGCTCATTTGCATGCATCCCCATCAGAAAGTGAACTAAAGGATGACCCTTCTCTCGATTCACCCCGATGGTAAGCAGGCAATTAAAGACTACAATTTGCAATTCATGGCATGCATGGGTTTGGCCAGGGTGGCATGGCCCATTAGGAAGCAACTGGATGTTCTCAGGGTTGCCACCTTTTACCTTGGGCAGGTTATCAGCTCATTGCAGATGTTTACTAGTTAAGGTTAATTAAAGCTGTGATCCTTTAGTCCAAGCTACTGCCTGAGGTCTTCAGTGCAGGGATATTGGGAGCAGGGGTGCAACGCTTTCTCTTCTGGACAAAAATGCCACAGAAATCAAACATTCCATGTGCTTTCCATGAGTTTCTCTGAACAATTATTTAGCATCATAGACATGACATTATCAGCAGTAGTGTTATCACGGTTATGATATGTCGGGTGAGAGCACTAGATATCCTTTTGATATCAAATAATTTGGCCTTTGCTTGACCTTTCTCTGCCACCCTACTCCACGTGTTTGCAGAGGTCCACCGGACAAGCACGTATTGGGTGTGGCCATTATGGTTGTACATTCTAAAACCTCATTCAGGCAGTCAAAGTAAGCCTCTCCGATGCTTTAGGGAAAAACCTTCTTGTAAACCGGCTTTGCTCGGCACGTATCTATACAAAGCCGCACGGCCAAGAGCCGAGCCATTCCTTTATCTCGGGCCATTGGCGTACTGGTCACGCTATTGTCATTGAGCGCTAAGCTCATCATGCAAAACCTGACCTTTTCCAACTCCTTTGTCCAACTCCAAATTCCTTTTGTTCTCACCGAACATAGCATAGCCTGTAGGTAAAATCCACCCTATAAAAAGTCCCCACTTTTGGGACTTCCTTGGATCACCCTGGACTTCCATCCCACCTTGCTGCTGCTCTGTCCAGTGAAGTCTTCCCCTCAGTTCCCAATAACTGAGTCTGCCTCCCTTCTTGGAACCCCTGCTTCTCTCCAGGACTACAAGACCAGGGGTCGTATTACCCATTCCCCAAAAGCTCTCCATTTCTATTTTTGGCTAGCTGTGTGCATGTGGTGTCTTTTATGTTGTTTATCCTCAATAAATGTTATTTTTGGTTACTTTAAAACTGGTTGGGCTATGTTCTTTGACTTGAAGCCGTAGACATAGGGTTAAAGATTCTAGCTGAAGTTACCCTGCCTCTCGTTAGCTTAAGAGAGTGCTCGAGCTTAATTTCCCCATCTTGTGTTTTTATTTGGTTATTTGGGCGCCCCTGCCGGGACCCCCAACATACAGGGTAACAGTAGACTTAACTGTTCTTCCCAGGGACCATTCAAAACTGCCAAACTTTTGGTGCCACTCCACTTGAAACCTCAGTCACTGTCACACATTGGCCATAGTTCGGTCCTGAATGATTCTTACTGTCTTAAACCTCTATAATTTCCCTGATATAGGAACATAGGAATCATGTGAGGCCAGGGGGCCAATTTCCTCCCAGTCTACACCCCCAAGAAGCCCAAATATCTCTGTTTTTGTCTTTATCCCCTTTCAAAATGGCACCAAAATATGTCATTGTGTTACTTCCTGTCATCATTATGAGAAGGGCTAAAGACAAGAATGGAGGTTTTTGGGGATGGTATAGGTTTGAACACTGGACTATAACTCTGGATACCAGCATTTGATTCCAGGACCTGGCCATGGAAACTCACTACTGCTTCTGCTGCTGTTTACTGATGGGGTGATAAAAAGGTGGGGATGCAGTTCAGACAGTGAAGAAGCAGCTGGTCTCATCTTGGAGGAAGGAAAGAAATGAGGGTGACCTAACAGACAGAGTGGTCCATACTCAGAGCTCAGAACAGCCAGATTTTCATGGTCTGAATTGTCTCCTGCCTCTTGCCATTGTTATGTAGCAGTGGCAGTCACATGCCATGGAGTTTGACAGCTGTTGGAGGAAGGAAAGAGGAGAGATTTTGAGCAGAGCACAAAAGGAAAGAGAATACTCATTTGCATCTCTTCCAGAAAATCATTCTCTCTCTCTCTCTCTGTCTCTCTTATTTCTTACTTACTTATGCGTAGGCCACTAACAGAGTGCCGTCCATGATCATGCCTGCTACTTTTTTAAAAATGGAAAAAGATCCTGACAATTTTACCCAGGTATCACTACACCAGAAGCAAAGTTTTAATTCTTGGTCCTCATGTCCCTTGTTCATATGTGCAGACAATGCTCTTCACAAGCTATTGCAGATCTGGATTATGTTTGATTAACAAGAGTGAGCATAGTTTGAGCACTGGACTAGGGCCCTTTTCACATGGCATTTTCCATGCAAAAGGACGCCTGGAGCATCGTGTGATTGTGAGGAGTGATCTGCATGACACACTCACAATTGTGCGATGCTCCAGGGGCCAGCAGGCGCCGATCACGCACCTTTTCATTTTGGCTGGAAGCCGAAAATGGTGCGCAAACACACATTGCTCCTGGGCCCCGTGCACACTTACCTGGAGTGTGGAGCCTCTGGAGCCACACCGGTCGCGCTTCCTGCCCCAGCACAGCCTGGGAAACTCACAGGCTGCGCTGCGGAAGGAAGAGGAGGGGCTCTCGTGTGAGCAGGTAGCTCGTGCAGAGCCAAAGGACCTCGGATGTGACAGCCTCTCACCGGAGGCTGCTCACATGATCCCCGCACCCCAGAGCCGGAAAAAGGTAAGGTGAGGAAAGGGCCTCTGGGTGTCCAGGGCCACTGCCAGGATTCAAATTTGGAATCTGAGTCTGTGGAAAGCTCTGTAGCTCTCTCTGTTAAAGCCCAGACTCAGTGGGCACAGAACCATGACCCCACCTCCTGAAAGCTAACTTATCAAAGGAAACAGCACAGTCTCCAAATCCATGAGCCTAGAGAGTGGAAAGGAGAGCAAAGACGATCAATGAGGCTCCGTGCCAAAAAGCAGGAGGAGCACTCTCGATTATGGGCAGCCGGCTGCAGCCATTAAAAAGCCAGCTGTGTCTGTTGCAGGAAACAATTCTCTAGCCATTTCTGCACTAGAATGTTATGGGGCTATTATTCCATTTTCAACATACTATGGAGCCCTGGGGTTTGCAGTTTAGGGAGGGGCTTCAAGTGGAAAAATAGCACTATAACAGTCTAGTGTGGAAATGGTCCCTGTTTTCTAGCTAGTATACCTGTGGATCCATTCATGACTTACTTGACTCTTGGTCCTTGGACTTCCTGATGACCCTGCCTACTTCTTGGCCCATCCTATTGACTCCAGAACCCTGCCTTACTCCAGAATCCAGTCTGGCTTGACCACACTTCTGCAAAATGGTCTGTCACAGCCAAAGGTAGTCCTTAAGCTTTGTTTATTGATGGCCTCTGCCTTCACTGCAATTATCTGGAGAACATGGAGCTAATTGCTTCCTCTCTCTTCTAAGGTCTGCAAGTGAACTAAAGCCAAACCAGGACACTGGGGGAGACAAGAGTTCAAATTCTCATATGGTCATAGAGACCCACCAGGTTACTTTGTTCAAGTCACCCTGTCTCAGCCTCAAACGAAAGCAATGGCTAACCCCCTTTGAATAAATGTTTTCAAGAAAACTCCATGATAGGTTTGCCATAGGGCTGCTGTAAGCTAGAAATGACTTGCAGGTGCACTGCTACTGTTATTGCTTAATTATATGATTTGGCTTAATGTTGACTGGTAATTTCAATCCCAGACATGTGGGGAGTGGCAAATCAGACACTATCTAGAACAAGATCCTGCCTCAGTAGTTGTCGGCGGCTGGGCGGGGCCGGGCAGGCTTGGGTCTGGCTCAGGCCGAGGCTGGCGTCCCGGAAGCCTCAGCCAGCAGAGTCACCGCAAAACTAAAGCAAGCCTTACTTCAGGCGGTAAACAGGAACGAAAAGAAAGGGTTTTCCTCACCCGGGCAACGAAGGGTTAAGCTGGCTGGCAAGGCTTCCGAGCAGAGTCTCGGCAGGAGCAAGGCGGGACCACAGCAGGGGCAAGGCAGGCAGGAACAAAGCAGGAACACGGCAGGAACAAGGCAGCAGCTCTGATGGGCAACACACGGAGAGCCGTTGGTTGTTGCTCCGTGCTGAACCTGGCTCCCTCTGGCTCTAAAGTAGGAGCCTGGCGCCGGCGCCGGCCAATCCTGAAGCTGCTGCACAGCTGGAAGCCCTCAGCCGGGCTCACAGCTGAGCGTCCTTAGCCAGCTGCAAGCCCTCAGCCTGCCGCTGACGCTCCAGCAACCGGCGGGAGCGACGGGCAGCCTCCTTGGCCTGCCGCCGCTGCGAGAACGTGGGAGGGAGGCCGTCAGGCTCCTCCGGATCGGGCCCGCGGGTGAGCGGCAGCCCAGCGACCTCCGGGCGACTCTCTTCCGCAGCGCCGGCTCCGTCGGTGTCTTCAGTGGCGTCAGGGCAGGCAGGCTCGGGACAACCTCCCGTAGCGGCAGGTGGCTCCATAGCCTCCTCTGCGGCGGCGGTGGCCTCGACGGCGTCCGGGCAGCTGTTCCCGGCACCGGAGGCCTCCGCCGCTACTCGCGAGGAGACCTCCGCCGCTACTCGCGAGGAGACCTCCGCCGCTACTCGCGAGGAGACCGGATCGTCCTCCTCCTCGGGTGCTGCGTCTGGGGCCGCGGAGGTCCCGACAGTAGTGACCATTTCCACACTACACTGTTATAGTGTTATTATTCCACTTTCAACCTCCTGTGGAATCCTGGGGTTTGCAGTTTAGGAAAGGACCTTTAGAATTCTCAGCCAGAGAGCCCTTTGGCCTTAGGAAACTACAAACCCCAGCATTCCACAGGATGTTGAAAGTGGAACAATAGCACTATAACATTGTAGGGCGGAAATTTAGTAACACAGTGGTTGGGCCACACCACCCTTGTGCTGAATACCAGCATTGTGCAACGAATTGTGTTATCTGCCAGTGTCCTTGCTTATTGTCCTGCTATATAAATGGGTGACCATTTTTGCAAACTCAGTGAAAGAAGTGGGATATCAAAGGTCCGGAATCCAGTCAGTTAATCGCAATTAGAGTTGACCCATTGAATCAATGGTAAGTTAACATGTTGGTAAATTCAACTCATCCAATGACTCTCCACGCACACGAGCCTCCCTGGATTGGGTGGCCATGAAAGGTTCAAAGTGTGAGATGCTGGGAGATAAGAACCAAGCCAGTTCTGGTCTTTGAGGATGCCATTTATTAAGCGAAGAAGCAAAAAGAAAAACGAAAGGCACACAAGCATTCATATACTCTGACTCTGTCGGAAAGGCAAAGCAGGCAACGGAGCAGGTTTCTCTTTGTTCCAACAGATTATATAGGCTTTTGTGCACGAGTGGCAAAATAGGCTGTCAATCCATCAACTCACCGTGCTGAAACAAGCAGGAGCGGGCTACCCCGCCTTGGACGCCAATTACTGAGGCACCCATGGACCAGGTGCATGACAGGCTCACAGCCAAATCTCATTACCTGCCTGAAACAGCAGTGGATGGTCTCTAATCAGGCTTTGCTCTCCCTTCACTGTACTGGACTGTTACCCTGTTTACTGGGGGTCCCGAGAAGACCAAACAACAACACACTTTGGGGAAAATTAGCTTAGAGCACTGCTGGCAAAATGGGAGGCAGGGTAACACAGCAGGATCTTGTAACCCAATGTTTACGGGGTCAGGCCAAGTCAAGGAGTAGACTGTGTTGGAAATTAATGAAATGATCTTTATTAAATACAGGCACACAATGTAAACAACACACGCACACAAGTAACTATAGAAAATAAAGGTTGCAGTGGTATAGAGGGATTTTCAGACGGACTGTTGATTCGGGTGATACGGAACCTGTTCCTGGAGCCTGGAAAGAAGATAGAGAGCGATGCTGGGGTGCGATGTAGTTCAGCACTTAGGGCTGAATGGAAGCTCACCAGGCAAAGCAGCAGCAAGGAGGCCTGGAAAGTGGGAGCGATCCTGGGTTGAGCAGTCTCAGCTACTGGAACTGAGGGGAAGCTCGCCAAGCAAAGTGACGGCAAGGCTGGATGGAACTCAGGAGCGATCCGAGGAAGGTCTTGGAATCAGGGGTTTTTATAGGGAGAAATATAACTGCAGGCTATTCCGTACTTGGGGAAAACAATGAGTTTTAGGAGAGGGACAAAGCTTTGGAAAGGTCACAATTTAGCATGATTGATTTAAGTCCGAATTGACAAAGAGTTAGCCAGTATGCAAATGCAGAGTGCTTGGCATTTGAGTATCCAGCTTGCCAGGTTGCCTGCTTGGGGCAGGGAGTCCTTTGTAAAACAGCGTGCATACATAATGAGGGTGTTTGCAGAGAGGTCTCCTAAAGCAAGGATCTGGCTATTTCTGGCCTGCCTGGGTGGAGAATGGAATGTTCAGCAATTAGTGGCCAAGCCTAGTTCTGTGCTTGTCCGGGGGCCTCACAAACACATGGAGAGGGGTGGTGGAAGAGAGCCAAATTATGATATCAAAATGATATCTGGGGGTATCTCCAAGTAGGCCTAGTAACTGCAGTAACAGGATGGTATGGGGAGCAAAGCACCCATTGTTAAACGAAGCACCCATCATTAACATTCCTTGGCTATTCTCACAGGACTGCATTATACTGGGCTGCCGACCTAGCAATGCAACCGCATGAACTAACCCTCAAAATATGTCTGCTAGTGTGAAAGCAGGCTGAACTGAAATGTGTGAGTATGTAACCCAGGGCCTGCCCAGAGGGCCTCTGGTCCAACAAGGATTTAGCTAAAGTAAAATGGTTGTGCTAATGGAATGCCTTTCTTTTTTTAAAAAAAGACCTTAAACTGAACATATCCGTTGCCCAATGGGCAAAAAAGGACAATGTATACATAACAGTTCTGACCTTTCTCTCTGCTCCTTCAAATAGAAACTTCAGGTTGCTTGGCAGCAGCAGGAACAGCACATAGGGTGCCTTTTGATTTAAAAGCATAGACTTGATGGCCATTGCTTAAGGATGCTTTAGCTGCAAATTTTGACATTGAAAGAGTTGAAAGAGATGTCCATCCTTCTTCTCTCAAACTCTGACCATTTCCGCACTACACTGTTATCGTGGTCTTATTCCACTTTCAACATCCTTGGGGGAATTCTGGGGTTTGTAGTTTACCGAGGCCAAAGAGCTCTCTGACTGAGAACTCTAAATGCCCCTCCTTAAATTGCAAACCCCAGGATTCCATAGGAGGTTGGATGTGGAATAATAGCACTATAACAGTGTCAGGCAGAATGACCTCTGTAATTCATGAAATGGGCTCATGAAATGGCTAGTTTTTAACCACAACTTCAAAATTTACTGTCTTTCTTTCTTTCTTTCTTTCTTTCTTTCTTTCTTTCTTTCTTTTTTCTTTCTTTCTTTCTTTCTTTCCTTCTTCATGCACCTTCCATCCTTTTCCATTCAGCAAGACCCTGATCATGACTCCCAAAGCTGCTTTAGGTGGAATTTCTGACTCTGGTGGGTTGGATTGGATGGAACCTTCTGGTCCTTTCAGACTCATGGAGTGGAGAGGAAAAGGTTAAGAGGTGACAGGTTGTCCATGTTTAAATCTTTGAAGGGATGTCCTATGGAGGATGGGGCAAGCTTGTTTTTGGCTGCTCCAAAAACTAGGACATGGAGCAACAGATTCAAACTACAGGAAAAGAGGTTCCACCTAAACGTTAGGAAGAACTTCTGGATGGTAAGAGGACTTTGACAGTGGGATAAGCTACTCCAGAGTGTGGTAGAGTCTCCTTTTTTGAAGTTTTTAAACAGAGGATGGATGGTCATCTATTGGGAATACTTTGTGTCTTCCAGTATAGCAGAATGGGGTTGAACTAGATGGTCCTTGTGGTCTTATCCAACTCTATGGCCATTTCCACACAACACTGTTATAGTGCTATCATTCCACTTTCAACATCCTATGGAATCCTGGTGTTTGCAGTTTTTTTTTGGGGGGGGCAGTATTTAGACTTCTCAGCCAGAGAGCTCTTTGGCCTCAATAAACTACAAACCCCAGAATTGCACAAGATATTGAAAGTGGAATAATAGCACTATAACAGTGTAGTGTGGAAATGGCCTGCATTCTATGATTCCAACTCTATAATTTTTCTGGGTGGAGGAAAGGATCAAATGTACATCTGCCCATGCAAGAGGAATGTTTCATGGAAGAACAGCTACTTTTTAAAAAGAGCTCTGAAAAATTCTGTTCTTAAATTGCCCCTTCCTGAATCCCCCAGAAAGCATAGCTCTGGCCATGCAGATTCTGGAAACAGCAGTCCAAGAATGTAACTCCTGCAGGCTTGTTTCTTAATCATGGAAACAGCCCCTTGTGATAGTTGTGGAAGCAAAATTCCCACAGATGTGCTTATATCTCATCCCATATGAGTCTTAGCTATTTCTCATTCCATGTGAGATTAACTCATTAGCTTCTCTTATTTCTCATCCCTTGTGAATCTTAGCTGTCATCCTAAGAGAGGTTTTAATGATCAAATGAAAGATAAATGTCATAATTTAATTCTTTCTCATCGTTTTGAGTTATTTATTTAATCAAAGAAATGGATCCTTAACTGGCACACTGCAAAAATTATCATGTCTCTGAGTGAAATGTATAGAGATGTTGCTAACCATCTGGTAAATACAGCCGTACCGATATAATAAATGCAGATGTACAGAGACCCTCTCGATTAGCCAATAGATCATTATTCTGAAACTGGAAATAAGAATCAGCCCTCCATATTTGTGGGTTTCGCTTTCGCAGATTTGATTATTTGCCAGTTTCTCCAACCCCTGTCCCCCCATCTCAAGGGCTTCTTTTCCGGGGGAACCGTCCCTCTTGGCAGCTCCAATCAGGCCCTGCAAACCATTAAAAACCCACCTCTGGTCCTTTTCCTCCTCCACCAGCCTTGTAAGGTCCCCTTTGGGGTCCCCGATATCATTAAGGCTTGGATGGGCACCATATCTAATTGGCAACATATGCAATTGGCAACACACTTTAATTGGCACTAATATCAAATGCAAGCCTGACAGGTGACTGAAGAGGTCAAACCGAACGAGGGAAGAAATCTGACTGTAAATGTGAGAAAGATAGGCAGGTCAACCTAAAACACCTTCTTGATATGACCGTAGGTGAGTTATCAGGGAAATCACAGCTGTTCCAGAGAATGATGGAAGCTGGAATTTCCTGGAGAATGCCATTGTGAAAAGTCCACCAGGACCCTGATTGACAGAGATCCATCCCCGTAGACCTGGACTCCTTCCTCTTGCCTCATAGCACAATACAGAACTATTGCAACAGTCATCATGTCTTTGCCATCCAAACACTGCAAACAATAGTGGGTTGATAGTCCATGATCTGTGTTGCAACTCCCATTGTTCCACATCTGAAACTGCACATACCTTCCACTGCCACAGGCTATTTTTTGGGTACAAATACCCCTGATTTTAGGCTTGCAACCTGCAGTCTCTCAAAGGTCTACACATCACTCTGTCCATCTTGCTCCAGAATGAGAACTGTCCTTAGGTCCTACCTAAGCCAAAAAACATTTCAGTTTCTTCATACTCTTCTTATCAACCCCCCTCAGCCTCTCTATACATAATTTTTCCTTCCTTTCTCCTTCAGTTAGCTCTTGTGTGAATGTGTGATTGTGTGCATCTTGTACGCATGCATGAGTAAATTCCCCCCAATAAAAACACATTTTTAGCTTACTTTTGAATCTCTGGCTGGCTCTTTTTCTGCGTGAGCCTGTAAACGTTGGTAGCAAGATCTCGCTAAGTTGCCCCCCTCTCATTAACCTCCTGATTTTGAGCTAATTAATTTCCCACCTTTGCAAGGAGGTACTGGCATCATGGGTTGCCCCTTGTGGCACCTCTGGTTTGGGGTAACAGTCTTATGAGACTTGTCCCTGTAGGTCACACTCATACACATCTGTTTCACAGGGGAAATTTGTTAAAGATGCTAGCTTAAACGCTATGCACAATTATCACTCTTAGTAATTAGAAAATATAATCATATAAATTCTAAATGGGTAATTAAAAAGCATGACCATCTATATTCTAATTGGGAATTAATTTGCTCATGCATAATGAACATTCCTGCTGCTCTGGTGCGTCCTTACAGTGAGGAGTCTTTCTACTCCTTGGTCATGTAGCATTTGGGATGGACAACCATACAACTGTGTTACCAGACTACTTCCTGTTGTCTTCAGATTGGATCTACTACAAACCTATGTACTAGTTAGAGGAGCCTGCCACCTAGTGAATGAAGATGGTACTGCAGGCTTCACTTACATACGCTTTTAAATGAATTAAAATTAACAAATAGGTGATTTTATTGTGACTTGAGAAGTGATTTAAGCGTATAAGATAACTCAAACAACACCCAGGTGCATGCCACTTGGGTCATCTTGATGTACTTACTATATTCTATATGTCACGATTCATGTTCTTGGGGCTATGGGTCTAAAAGAGACAGACATTCTGTTCCGTAGTCTAGTGTGAGTGTGTCTGTGTGTGTATTTAATATATGAAATGCACATCGTAAAAACCTATTACACAAGTGTGTACATGCGTACACACACACTACAGAGTTCTTTAATTTATGGCCATTTCCACACTAGATTGTTATAGTGCTATTATTCCACTTTCAATCTCCTATGGAATCCTGAGGTTTGCAGTTTGGGGGGGGGCATTGAGAATTCGCAGCCAGAGGGTTCTTGGGCCTCAATGAACTACAAACCCCAGAATTCCACAGGACGTTGAAGGTGGAATAATAGCACTATAACAGTGTAGGACAGAATTGGCCACAGATTCCCAACAGATGGGTATGTGGCTTGATGCTCACATGTTGCCTGCCCTTGGTCTACATCATCAGACATCAGAATTGTTTCATGTGTTTCTCTGGAGTTTCCTTTCTTGGCCAAAGGAAAACTTCTTCCAACCCCCAAGAGGCATTTTGATTAATTATCTATGGTGAGGAGACTGAAAAGGACCAAATGAATTCTACAGACTGCTTTTAAATGCACTAATTTATTGGCAGGTCAAGGAGCCATTCTGCAGCTCGGTTTCCCTTGGCAACAATAAAAATAACCAGTAGCTAAATAAATTTCAATTTCCTGCCTGCTTTATATAGGAATGGCTCCTGCTGCTTGCAGAAAATTCAACTGTTTTCCTTGCAAACATGTCTTATTCAAGAACTGTGTAGATTGTGGAGGGTATCAGGACAAGGACCTTTCTGCACTATACTTTTATAGTGCTGTTATTCTACATTCAACATCCTATGGAATCTTGGGATTTCCAGTTTAGGGAGAGACCTTGAGAATTCTCAGCCAGATAGCACTTTGGCCTTTGGAAACTACAAACCTCAGAATTCCACAGGGTATTGAAAGTGGAATAATAGCACTATAACACTGTAGGGTGGAAAGGCCCCAAGTCTATATCCAACCAAGTATATCCTTCAAGGCCAGATGGTGGCTTCCGTGTCAGCGGAGTGATGAATCCGCTCTGGTTTTCAGTCCAAGCTTTAAAGGAGCAATCCCAGGTCCTGAACCCTGTTCCCCAATAGGTTCAGCATCTTTGAAGTTCAGCCTGAAACCCAGAGCACATTCATGGCCTCACTCTCACGGAAGCAATTGGTATTCTAAAATTTCATTCGCTGTGTTGGTGCTAAAATGTAACTACTGTACTGTGTGTCCAATGAGACCCAGAAATGTAGGAAGGTTCTGGTGAAAAGGCAGGAGTTGGCATGTGATGATGAACAATATTGGAATGATTCAGGCATTGGCCATTTCCACATGGGGTAAGTAAAACGGTGCAGTGCGTTCTCCACGGAGGACGTCTCCACCTTGGAGCAGACTGGGTCCGGACTACTTACCGTAGATCCGCACCTCAGTCCACTCCGGAACAACCCTAAGTGGTCCTCCAGCGTGTTTTTGAAAGACCTGATTTTTCCGGTCTTTCAAAATGCCGGCGTGCGCCATTGTGTGCCTGCTCTCCGGTGCAGATTCGCAGGCTCGCACCAATGCGAGCCTGCGATCTGCGGAGGGCGAGCTTTAGGTTGGCAAGCTTCAATGGTTGGTTGAGACCCACGACCAACCAGAAGCCGTCATTTTGGACGCTGGAGCAGTGTGGATCTACGACCACCCACTGCTCTGCCTCACCCAGGACTGGACCGGACTGCCAGAAGATCCGGTGAGTAGTGGCGGGGAGCGACTCCCTCGCTGAGTGTGGAAATGGCCCTTGTATTCAAAGCATGACTTGTACGAAACAATAAACTGATGGTGCATCTTAACTGCACAGTTGTTCCGGAGATGATGTGATACAAATCATTGCAAATAACCACCTAATGACTAGCATGTCACATATAGTTAGCTCAGTGCCAATGTGAAATACTATGCATTTGCATGGCATTAACCTGGCAATTAACTTATGGGTACCCTAATTTGGGATGCAATGGAAAAAAACAACACCCAGATGCATTCATCCTTTGAATAAGGGTGCAAGCTGGGTTTCTCTCATGAGGAGCTATTCTGGTTGCCTGGAAACCTGTTTCTAGGCTGCTCTGTCACTCTGAATGGCCACATCCCTGGAACTCTGTCACCCCCACCTTTTTTCCATTACTGGGGTCTAAAGGGGGAGGACTTACAAAAATTTAAATACAGTTACAGAGCTTGTTGTTGTTGTATGCCTTCAAGTTGTTTCCAACTTATGGCAACCCTAAGGTGAAACTATCATGGGGTTTTCCTGGAAAGATTTGTTCAAACGGGGTCAGTCATGGATTTTTGCTGAGGCTGAGAGAGTGTGAGGTTCCCAAGGTCACCCAGTGGGGTTTTCATGGATAAGTGGGGATTTAAATCCTGGTCCCCACAGTCCTAGACCAATGCTCAGACCACTATACATGCTGGCTCTCTCAGTGAGTGCTGCACGCAACTAACTGGCTGATCCATTCCTGGAAAGACTGCTCTAATTCGTTTTATTTGAAGGCAGTGGCTAAAAACAGACAAAGGCCGTTTCTGCACGAGACTGTTCTAGTGCTATGATTCCACTTTCAGCATCCTATGGAATCCTGGGGTTTGCAGTTTCGGGAGGGGCCAGCTGGATGCTGAAAGTGGAATCATAGCTCTAGAACAGTCTTGTGCAGAAACAGCCAAAGTTTAAACCCTTGTTGTTGCTACTACTGTGTGCCTTCAAGTCACTTCCAACTTATGGAAACCCTAAGGCAAACCTTTCATGGGATTTCCTTGGGCTGAGAGTATGTGACTTCCGCAGGGAGTTTTTCGTGGCTGAGCAGGGATTCGAATCCTGGTCTCCAGGGTTGTAGTTTAACACTCAAACCACTACACCATGTTAGCTGTCTTACCATACCTTTACCGCTGAATAAACATTGCTAAGATCAAGTCGTCTAAGGGTCAGAGGTGCAAGGGACTTTTCCTAATCTTTTCCTTCTGTTTCTCCATTGTATGAAAGGACAATGCAGCTAAAAATCTACACCTGCTAAAAGCTTCCAGGGCCCTAAGCACAACTAGCTGACTGGTTATTCTCACCCTGTTTATGTAGGCTAGGAACCATGACACAAACAGAGCTGGTTTCCCATGGAATTAAACCTAGGCCATTTCCGCACTACACTCTTATAATGCTATTATTCCACTTTCAACATCCCGTGGAATTCTTGGGTTTGTAGTTTACAGAGGCCAAAGATGCCTCTCCTGAAACTGCAAACCCCAAGATTCCATAGGTTGTTGCAAGTGGAATAATAGCACTATAACAGTCTAGTGCGGAAATGGCCCAGGATTCAGGTCAATAGTCATAATATCTCACCGTTTTGCCCCCTCCCATTACTGGGGCTCAAGGAGAGGAGGGGTTTACAAAAATTAAAACAAATACAGTTACAACGATACTGCTAAGACTATATCGAAGTTATCATGAAATGCAATTCAACTATCTCTAGAATTAAATCCATTAAGAGACAAAAGTAGAGATTATAAAGCTTGATCCATATTGAAAAGAAGGCAAGCACATCATTTGAAAACGAGAAACTACACACTATCCCTACAGACACGGGAAGCATGCTCTTTAAGGCATCATTGTCTATACTTTGCAATGAAAAAAATAAAAAATAAAATAAGATCAGCCGAGTTGTCAGTGTTCGTTCCTTTAGGGCCAAGAGAATAATTGGTTCACTCTTTCCTGCCTAGTTTTTTCGACTCCCACCTTGTGTTATGGCACAAAGAATGATGGAGAAGCAGAAGGCGATCTGTGCGCAATGGCTTTCATTTATTCATGACCGTATAATTGCCATGCACGTGCCCGGATTCAGAGAGAGGTTGCTGGTTTTATTAGAAGAAGAAAGTTTTTATTTTCCCTTCTCTTTTCTTTCTTTCTGTTCTCTTCTTCATTTTAACATGCAGGAAAGCCTGAAGTGCCTCGGAATCCCAGAAGGCATGAATAATTTCACAGCCAGTAAACTGGGCTTATATTTGAATTGGGGCTTCGTGTTGGAAAGGCAGCTGCGAGACCTGGGATGCCAGCAAGTCTCAGTAAAAATTCCAGTGATCTTTGATCAGCGGTTGCCTCGGTGACAAAGCTCAGCTCTAGGCTTGTTTTTCTCCAGCAATCCATTGGCAGCGCTCTCGATTTTGTACCTGAGTCCAGGGCATTCATGTTGAATACTTATAGCAAGGAGAAAGTGTTACCCAGTGTTTTGGGGGGGGGTCCCAGGAGGGGCGCCCAGATTGCTAAATAAAATACCAATTGGGGAAAATTAGCTGGAGCACTCTCTTGGCTCGCGAGAGGCAGGGTAACTTTGCAAGGATCTTTAAACTCAATGTCTATGGCTTCAGGTCAGGGAACAGGCACGCAAGTTCAAAAGTAACCAAAAATAACAGCTTTATTGAGAAACCACAGAAAATAAATAACACACACACACTAACTAACTGGGAAATGGAATTGGAGAGCTTAAGGATAGGCAATATGACACCTGGTCTCGTTGTCCTTGGAGAAAGAGAGATGGGGTTCCAAAGAAGAAAGCTCAGCGTGGTGGGCTGAGGGTAATTTCCTTAGACGACCAGCAGCAGGGTGGGATGGCAGTCCAGGGAGATCCAAAGACCATTTGAAAATGAGAGATTTTTATAGGGGAGTGGGTACCCTTTGGCTATGGCAAGCCAGGTGAGAACAAGAGGAGTTTTTGAGCTGGACAAAGGATTTAGAAAGGTCAAATTTAATATGACGAGCTTAGCGCTTGATGACAATGGTTTAAATGTCTTGTTTACCAGACTGGCTCTGCTGAGAGCCGCGCAGCTATTGTGAAGTTTGCAAGTGGAAGTTCCCTGAAGCTACGAGCGAAGCTTGGGTTGCTGGCCTCAAAAGAGTCTGGAATGTGAAAGCAATTAGCGGCCGCACTCATGTCCGTGCTTGTCCGGAGAACCTCGCAAACACGTGGAGTGAGGTGTCTGAAAGCAGGTTCAGCTAGGGCCGAATTAGACGATATCAAAGTGATATCTGGGGGTCCTCACCCAGGGTGCCATACCAGAGATTACAAAAGGAACAGGGACATTTTTGATGCATGAGGGTTAAAATACTTGATTTCGTTAACACAGCCGGCCCTATCATTGGGCAGAGTGAACTAGGCAGCTCAGGCAGCACTTGCTGGGAGATGGGGAGTGGCACCACGGTGAACGAGGTTTGCAGGATTTGTTGTATCCAGTTGCTGCCAGCTTTCCCTAGGTGCCACGGATGATGCTCTCCACCTAGGAGGAAGATTCAGCTACCAGCCCAGTACTCTTTGTTCATAGAAAGGGAGCACCATTTTGTCTTCAGCCATACTTTGCTTTTCAGAAGGAAATACAGCTGGGCCACTTCTGCCCTACACTGCTATAGTGCTCTTATTCCACTTGCAACATCCTATGGAATCCTGGGGTTTGCAGTTTAGAGAGGGGAATTTGGAATTCTCAGCCAAAGAGTTCTTTGGCCTCAGTGAACTACAAACCCAGAATTACACAGAGTATTGAAAGTGGAATAAAAGCACTATGGCCACTTTGGCACTAGACTGTTATAGTGCTATTATTCCACTTTCAACATCCTATGGAATCTTGGAGTTTGCAGTTTAGGCCTTTGAGGCCCCTCCCTAAACTGCAAATCCCAGAACTCCATAAGATGTTGAAAGTGGAATAATAACATTGTAACAGTCTAGTGCAGAAATGGCCTATGGTGGAAATGGCCTAAGACTCTTAGATCCCTTTCACACATACTGTTTTCAAACCAGGTACTATATATCTGTGCATTTCATTCTTTCTTCCTAAGCGTAATACCCTACATATCTCCCTGTTGAAATTCAGTTTGTTAGTTTTGGCCGAGCTCTCCACTCTGCCAAGGTCATTTTGAATTCTGATCCTGTCCTCTGGGGTATTAGCTACCTCTCTTAATTTGGTCTTATGCTCCCTGGAGTACCATTCACTGGCACAAGGGGGATGGAAGCATCAACCTTCTGTACCCCACTCACCAGCACTGAGGAACTCTGTCCCTCAGTACAGCTCTCTGGATTCTAAGGTGGGTTTATAGGGTCAGATACAAAGACAGAGTCCCTTTCTGCTCCTTATCTGCATTTCATGATGTCCCAATGACATCCCGGCAGTGCCTTTGCTGGGATGGGAGCGGGACCTGAATGCTCCCCTCTGCACCCAGCCAGCTGCCAGCAGAGGGATTGGGTTCGGGACACAGGCTCTTTTCACATGGCATTTCTGATGTGAAAGGGACCCTTGAATGTTGTGCACATGTGAGGAGCAGTCCACACGACGCACTCACATTTGCATGAATCTCCAGGGCCTGATGCGGACTGCACATGCATTTTTTCATTTTTGGCTTGAAGCCGAAAATGCTGCATGGTCGCGCATTGCTCCGGGGTCCCGCGCACACTTACCTGGCATGCCGAGCCGCAGGAGCCGGGCCGGTCATGCTTCCCACCCAGTGCAGGCTGGGAAGGTCCCAGGCTGCACTGTGAAAGGAAGAAGCGAGGGTATCACACAAGCAGGAGGCTTGTGCGGAGCTGAAGCACCCTGGACACGAGAGCCTCTCTGCAGAGGCTGCTCGCGTGAGTCCCGCACCCCAGCACCACGAAAAGGTAAGGTGCAAAAAGGGTCACAGTCCTTCGTTCTGCAGTGTAGCTGGCCTCTTCCTGGGTTACACTGAGGAAGGAAGCACTTGATCACGCTTCTGCCCTTCTCGCATGGCTGCTGGTGATGTGATTGCTGTGCAACAGGTGGCCATTACTGGATTTTTGTTTTCTGGTGATGGTATACTGCATGATCACAACAGCTAGGGATGCAAGAGCAGTGTGACCTTGACGTTGTGTGATGGCATATGTTGTGGACTGGCAGCAACATGTCCCCATGCTGGGATGGAGCTGTCACGCAGAAAGGAGCAGAGTGTATCCATGGCACGGTGGCCACATATGCAGTGCAGGATCCAGGCCTGATGTTTTTAATCTGCGCTGTTTTTAATAACTTGGAGGCTGCCTTGAGTCCTGTTATTTGGGAAAAGGCAGAATATGAATGAACGTAACAGCAAACAACAACCATTTTTGAAAATTGCTTCTGGGGAGTGGGAAAAAAACATATTTTCCTATGTGTGGAGAAGCCACAGTCTAACAACAGCTGAAACTGGAATGAATTGGACTATGGAAAAGTGAGATCAGATTGGCACATCGTATCTTAAGCATTGTCCTGAGATTGGCCTCTTCCCTCTATCTAATGGTAGGGCCAGCTGTGCCCGAGATTTAGCAAAACAAAGAGTCCCTGCGAATCTGCTTGAGTGAAAGGATATGCAATTGCTTCTTTCACCATTTGCAACAACCACAAAATTGCTTTCACTCACTCCTGTGAGGCTCTGGCAGCTCCATGATAAATAACAATGAAACCACGTGTCAAAAGGAATACCCATCTCCTTTCCCTGACAAACACAATCACGGGTGATTTTGAGCTGCCTGCTCTTGTTTTTCTCTCCTTTGACTTTTTCATTCCGGCAAAACTTGGCAAACGTTTGTGGAAAAGGCAGAAAGAAAAGGGACAAGGGGAGACAGGAGGGAGGGTTCAGAAAAGCAACATCTTTCACAACATGTTGTATGAAAATGAACAATTTTGACTGAGCACCGACGGAACGTTTTCATGCGTGGAAGAACGAAGGTTTTCACAATCATATGCAAACAAGACTGGAAGATTTCACTGGGGAATTGTGACAGTTCCAATCATCCCTCTTTTGCAGAAATTCCTGCATTGCCTCATTTGAACAAGCCTCGCTTAATGGCGTTTCTGCAAAACATTTTAATGTCATTATGGGAATACAACAAATGATGGGTGAATATGTTAAAAGAGCATGTGCTGTGTGTGCATCCAAATGTCATTTCACCGATCTCCTTGTCAGTTGTCAGTTTTTCATTTTCACATCCCAAAGAAGAGATGTTTTTAGAGGCTTATTTGCTAAAGTACTATGTTATGTGGGAAAGAGGTATCGACCCCAAACATGCTTTCACAGAAGAAAGGATTGTGACATTCATGATCTCTGCTGAGCTTTGTTGTTGCTATGTGGGACCAGGGCCATTTCTGCACTGCACGGTTATAGTGCTATGATTCCACTTTCCACCTCCTGTGGAATTCTGGGATTTGTAGTTTCCTGAGGCCAAAGAGCTCCCAGGCTGAAAATTCTCAATGGCCCTCCCTAAACTGCAAACCCCAAGATTCCACAGGATGTTGAAAGTGGAATAACAGCACTAGAACAGTGTAGTGCAGAAATGGCGAAAGTCAGCTGCAACCACTGGTGACTTCATGAATAAGACATTTTCCCTTGAGATGGAGGACCATGGCTTCCTCGACTGAGTTCATCCACCTGGAATGTGGCCTCCCTGTTTTTTGTCTGGATTCTACTTTGCCCAGCATTGTCCTGTCATTTCATGATATGTCCAAAGTACAATAACATCAGTTTAGGTTTTTTTTCCTTCTTCTAGTGAATGTTCAGCTTTGATTTGCTCCAGGACCCATTTGCTTGTCTTTTTCATGGTATCTGTAAAACTGTCCTCCGCTATCAGTTAAGCTGACTTAGTTTGACTTGGGTTGCTGCATCCAGGAATAATTGGATCACACACCCCAAAAGTACCTCTTGGTTATCTTAGGTGACATGTTGAGAATCATAGGTGGAGACCAAAAGTAGAACCAAGCATTATTGGAGAATTTGGCTAAACTTTAGAACCAAGGAACACATAGCTGGTGGCATATCCATCCATCCATCCATCCATCCATCCATCCATCCATCCATCCATTTGAAGTCCCAACTTTCTCCAAGAACTGGAACTTAAAGTATCTGTCAATAAGATTAAAAATAAGGGAACAAACACTATAAACTATCATGTCAAAACTCTATTAAACACACTATCACAGTAAAGCACAATCACTATTGAAGAGAATCCGATAAAAATTCCAGTAACTATTAGGGTTCCCGATCTCAGGGCTTGGCCATGAATCTTAGGACCTGAACCCTCTTCTCTGGTCCTTTGGCAAAGAGGAGGAATCCCAGGGCAAGAACATTGTCTTGAAAGTTAGAGACACAGATGTTTGTTTGCGGTCCCCCTCTTACCTCGAAGCAGCTGCTACAGTCTGTTTTCTGTCCAAACCTGATTTTGGAAAAACCTTTCTTGGTTGGATTACAGCTCCCCTGTGTTCTTACAGTGGCTGCAATCCAACATCCTCTTGTGCAATGCGCATTGCTATATGCGCAACCCCCATTTCTGCCTACTGCCAGCAGAATACATCTGTTGTGCTGTGGCAAATAATTCACCATGTATATATAGCTTGCATGTGACACTAAGGCCATTTCTGCACTACACTGTTATAGTGCTATTATTCCACTTTCAACCTCCTGTGGAATTCTGGGGTTTGTAGTTTCTTGAGGCCAAAGAGCTCTCTGGCTAAGAATTCTAAATACTCCTCCCTAAACTGCAAACTCCAGGACTTTGGTTGCCTAACTTTCCAAAGTCTAGGTTTGAATCCTTGCGAATGAGTTTTGTTTGTGCTGCCGAATCAAGTTTGCCACCTCTTTTTTCCCTTGAGATATTCCTTGTTTCCGACCCTTTTAAGTTGCTCAGGTAGATAACATCCTCCCTTCCACGTTGGAAATAGCTGGACTGAAATCCACACTGAATTCACTGCCTCATCAATGTGGAAGCAACTAGATGTGGCTGAGAAGAACCCATCAAATTATATCGGTTTGGATGCCAGAGGAGCAGGTGGCTGCTAGCTTCCATCTATTGTTCACAAATGCTATAGGCTTTCCAGTGTCCCCGGAACAGGAGGATGAAACAGGATTAGAAGTTTTCTGGACGAGCTAGTCAGACACTCGATTTGAATCTCCCCTCATTCCAATGACAGAGCTGCCAAAATCTCATTTCACAGCATCTGGGAACACTGTCGCTTGTCAAAACGAAAGGCCTTGTGCTAGACCTGGCAGAGGGAGACTTTATTTTACAGAGGAATGTATTTATTTTACAGGGGAGCCATAATTTTTTAGGGGTTGCCATGGAAACAGATGCAAGGACTTGTCGAGAACTGGGATGCAGAGGCAGAGCACTGCCGTATGAAGATGTCTGGCACATTGTCCAGAGCAGAAACCCCAGCTTCCTTGAACCCCCAAGATCTAATCAAAGGACTTCCCAAAAGAATTAGGCTTGATCGATTCATTCCAGGAAAGACTGAGGCCTTTCTTTCAGAAAAAAAAGACAGCAGGCTCTATTGTTACGATCACTAAGGCTATGGACATATTTGGATTGGACTACCGCAATGTGCTTTGTCTGGGGCTGCCCTTGAAGGCTTTAGAAGATTCTGCATGGTGCTGGAGCAGCCAGTTTGCATTTGTGATCATAGACCAGATCTCCCAAATTATACCATGACTGAAGAACCTTGGTTTTGACTTGTTTGGCCAACAGAACCATGTTGACGGTCACCAGCTGGCACTACTGAGCTTCTGAGAACACAGCATAATAGCAGTCATTCTTTCTAGGCACAGTCCATACTCCCCAAGAAGAGCAGTGAATTGCTCGATAACTTCCCTGGAAAGCATGTCTCCTCCTTTTTTGGAGAACAGAGGAGCTGGGTGATAGAACTGGAAGAAGATGAATGAATCTGCATCTCAATCAGGCAGGCTTGCTGAACTCTCCCAGTCTTCTCTAATTTCAGAAGCTAAGCAGGGTCAGGGCTGTTCAGAAGTCAGATGGAACTTTCCATGCAGGGAAGGTCAAGAAACTCTGGACAGGCCAAGGAAAGAGCCCAGCCCGGGACCCTAGAAAGCTATTACCACTCAAGAGTTGGCAGAGGGAGATAGATGGAGCTATGGCTTTGGCCCTTTCCGCACGAGGCGAGTGAATTGCTCCATGCTGTTACTTACCGGCTCTTCTTGGGTCCGAAGTAACGCACACTGTCCCTTGAGCCCTTCTGCAGGGCTCCTCCATTGGTGCAGGGCGAACCAGAGCAGCGCGAGGTCTGTAGATCCGCACTGCTCCGGCTCAAAACGGCAGCTTTCAGTGTCTTCATGGACCAACCGCTGAGGCTGGCCATGCCCACAGCCCGCCCTCCGCTGATGCAAATCTGCACAGGTAAGTAGGAATGCAATGGCGCGTCCCAGAAAATGTAAAGACTGGAATTTTCCAGTCTTTACTTAGCATGGGGGAGGACCACCTGGGGGCGGGTTGGATAGGACTGAGGTGCAGAACTAAGGTCCTTTTCGCATGTTACCTTTTTTAGCGATGGGGGAGGGCGTCTCGCGCAAGAAGCCTCATCCAAAACGCTGCCGCTTCCCCCTCCTTCCTACTGCAGGTCGCTTCCTGTTTGCGCGACTGTTGCACTAGCGCCCCTTCCTTCCTTCCACAGTGCAGCATGGGAATTGTAGGCTGTGCTGGGGGAGGAAGCGCGGCCCGCCCGGCTCACCGACGCACCGCACGGCAGGTAAGTGTGCGAGGGTGCCGCGAGCATTGCGCGAGCGCGGGGTATTTTCGGCTTAAAGCCGAAAATCAAAAAATGCACCCGCACCCCACTTCAGCCTCGTGAGCGCCGCGCAAGTGGGAGTGTGTTGTACGGAGCAGCGCTCCCATTTGCACGGCACTAAAGGGGCGCTAGCGCTAAAAAAAAAAACATGCGAAAAGGACCTAGGTTAAATAGTCCACACCTAGTCTGATCCAAGCTGCAGACGACCTCCGAGCCAGGATGCCTTGGCCCGTTTTAACTGCCTCATGCGGAAAGGGCCTTTGACTCTGTAGAAGGCAGCCTGAGGTCTTCTTTCAGTCCTTGTCTTTTGCTGTATGGCTGCAAACCCCATCACCTCCCATCCCATCATTGACACCACAATCCCTCTATCTTCAATTGGAAGTGTGACAAATTGCTGAAGAGTTCTGTAAAAAGCAATCTTGGACAAACAACACTGGCCAAAGTCCAGTTGTCCCCCTCGGAGCAAAGCATTGTGTGAAGCAGGGGGCCAACCATCGGTAGATGGTGGAGGGATTAGATTATTCTTTTCTGTTTGGAAAATGCTACTTTTCTGCAGAAAACAACCACATGCCTATTTTCCGTAGAATTAGTCCCAAATTGAGAGTAGCTTTGAAAAAAAGTTCATGTTTTTCAAAGACTTTCTTGCAGCAAAGGTAAAATTATTAAATTTACTCATTTCTACTCTTGAGAAAGAAAATTAGTTTTAGTATTACTGGTTTCTGCACAGAAAACACTGTTTTCTGTGCAAAACAGCCATGTTTGATTTTTGCACTGACTAAGTCTCCGACCACAGCATTTTCTTTGCGGCAAACAGGTTTTTTAGGGTACAGAAAATAATCTTTCTGCATAAAAATATTGTTTTTGTCACAGAAAATTCTACTTTCTGTGCAAAATAGCCACATGTGAGTTCTGTACATGATAAGTGCTGAACAATAAAGATTCTTGTCAGCGTGAGATTCTTCTGGATTCTCCTCACTGCATGAAAAACATTTTTTAACCATTAAAAAAGAGAATATATGTTTCGTATTCCTACCACCCGACGAAGCATAATTTCATCCAGCAGAGACTGAGGCCATTTCCGCACTAGACTGTTATAGCACAAAAAGTGATTCCACTTTCAACATCCTTTGGAATCCTGGGATTTGAAGTTTTGGGAAATTTGCAAATTCCTAATATGTATATGTTGCAATCAAACTGATAGTATCCCAAGGGGTGTACCTATGGGGCTGGGGGTTAGACAACCCCTCCCGAAACTGCAAACCCCAGGATTCCAGAGGAGGTTGAAAGCGGAATCATTGCACTATAACAGGCTAGTGCGGAAATGGCCTGAATCTGTTCTCTGTGATTCACCTTTCAAATGACAGACTTGTGTGGCGTAAGGCTTCTATTTGCTCACCCTCATCTATTTTAATCAGAAGATGATTTTGAACCAGAACTGCTTCACTTCCTTGGATATAGACAGAGAGTTGGCTGGTGGGTGGTAGGAGGAGAAAGAAAGAAAGAAAGAAAGAAAGAAAGAAAGAAAGAAAGAAAGAAAGAAAGAAAGAGGTAGCACTGGAGGTACTTTGATTTGAAAAATGTTCTAGTTTCCAGAAAATTAGAAATTCTTGTTTTGCCGAAACAAACAAGCAACCACACTAAAACAAAATCCCTAATCACGATTACAAAATTAAAATTGGTCTCTGGGAAGCTACATACCACTTTTGTTAGTGGAAAGGAAAACTCATTGCCTGATTATTGCCAGAAAAATAAGGCAGCCGAGAGACTCAGAGAGTTCGGCTTCCCCTTTCATAGCACCAATATTCTGCAATTGATCTATGCGAGTGTATCAACAAGGTCATTATATAATTTAGTCCAGGGACAGATGGAAACCTGTAGCCATCCAGATGTTGTTGAGGTACAGACCCCATCATCCCTGAACATCTACCATGCTGGCTAAAGTTGAGGAAGATTGGAGTCTTCCAGCCCCTCCCTAAACTGTGAACCCCACCATTCCATAGGATGTTAAAAGTGGAATAATAGTGCTATAACAGTCTAGTGCGGAAATAGCTATGGACTTGTGGGTCATGTTTGAACAAAGTCAGTTCTTGGAAGATCCAGAAGGTTGAAAGAGGAGAGAGTAAAGAGCATTTGCTGAGAGCAGCCCAAAGTCAAGATCCAGGTAATAAATCAATGCCAACGATCCAAAGGGTTTGCCAGCAGAGGAATAAACAGTCTAGAGGTCATAAACAGTTCAGGATTTCAGGCATGGAAATGACAGGTGTTTCCAATACTGGTCAGAGCTACTGCCTTGCTCATAATGCTGAAGGCTCCTAGACCCGTTCAGCTTCCCAGTTGTTATTAGGAAGGATGCAAGGTTTCCAAGCAAACCGTGATTTTAGCTGCGCATTGCTTCCAGGGGAAGAGTATATGTTAGCTGCTTTTGACTACACCATTCCTGGGGTGATGGGGCTGTTCCTCATCCTGATTCATACCCTGAGCTGTCTTGCTGGACAGAAGAGATCCGTGGCTGGGCCATTTTCCATGCTAGACTTGTTCCTTGTCTGAGAGTTTCTCAAGAGCAAGCACAACGCTGGTTACAGCCGCTCCAGCATCCATTGACCATCTACTGTTTCTGGAGCTGGGCACATTTCAAAGTACCCGTGATAACTTCTAAAGCCCTACATAGCTTGGAGTTCACATCTATTTGGAGGTCCATATGCTCCTTGCTTATACTCTGAGACATTCAAGGGAGATCCTTCTCTTGGACCTGTTATCCTCAGAGGCATGTCTGGTGGGGGTGCAAGACAGAGGCCATTTCCGCACGGGACTGTTATAGGGCTATGATTCCACTTTCAACATCC
The DNA here is from genome assembly GCA_948474755.1 of Ctenosaura bakeri. Lineage (NCBI taxonomy): Eukaryota > Metazoa > Chordata > Lepidosauria > Squamata > Iguanidae > Ctenosaura > Ctenosaura bakeri. The sequence goes on from CAOLHI010000288.1 coordinate 367,736, forward strand.
TATGGAATCCTGGGGTTTGCAGTTTCGGGAGGGGCCGGTTATAACAGTCTCATGCGGAAATGGCCAGAGTCTTCTCTGGCAAGTTCTGGAGCTCCCTTCTTCCACTTAAGGTCTTTCCGTACTACACTGTTATAGTGCTATTATTCCGCTTTCAACACCCTATTGCATCCTGGGCTTTGCAGTTTAGGGAGGGACCTTTAGAATTCTCAGCCAGAGAGTCCTTGGGCCTCAGTGAACTACAAACCCCAGATTTCCACAGGAGGTTGAAAGTGGAATAATAGCACTGTAACAATGTAGTGCAGAAATGGCCTTTGATTCTTTCCTTTCTTGCTATTCTTCTGTTGGTAGGCAAATACATATTTAATTATTACTCCAATAGCCTTTCACAAACTTAAAGTGTTAAGAGAAAAGGGTTTGTAACAGTGTGCTGTATTTCTTTGTTTCTTTTACAGAATGTATTTAACATTGCCTTCTATGTATGTATTGTTTAATGACATGTTTAAGAACAAATTTGCATGATTTATGCGTGTTTCTTATCTGTATTAACTTTGCAAGCTGCCTTGAGCTAGAGGTGGTTAGGATGTAAAACAAACAAGCAAACAAATGGTCCAGCACAAATTCCTCCTATTGTTTCTTTTTTTGGCAGTGGCATGCAAAATTTGTAGCATCTTTGAGTGGTCTATTCCAACTTCTTCCCTATCTCCACAAACTCAAGTGGTAGATGATGGTTTTGTTCTAGCAGTTACTTGCCAAGATCCTGATCTTATATGATTTATGTTGCTGCTTGTTCAATTGTGTTCACTTCCAATGTTGAGGTTGTATTTCATTGTACTTCCCTAGTATACTGCTATGAATAGTACTACCAGCAACAATATTTTTTTTATCTGCCTCTCCATGTGGAGAGTAATAAAAATGGGGGAAAAAGAGAGAGAGAGAGAGAGAGAGAGAGACAGAGAGAATAATTTGAAAATGTATCTAACTCTAATAGTGGTAAGGTCCAGGGTGTGGGTTGCAAGGATATCAGATGCAGGCATGGAGGAAGAAACCGGCACTAGTTTGAGAGGCCAGTGGTCAGAGCTCATGAAGAGTCCAAGGCGACAAAGGTCTACTTGGTATCAAGAGTCATAGAATCAAAGAGCTGGAGGAGACCCCAGGGGCCATCCAGTCCAACCCCCTGCTATGCAGGAACATCCATCAAAGCATTCCCAACAGATGGCCATTCAGTCTCGGCTTAAAAACCTCCAAAGAAGGAGCCTCCACCACACTCCATGGAGGCAGCATCTTCCACTGCTGGACAGCCCTGACTGTCAGGAAGTTCTTCCTGAGGTTCAGGTGGAATCTCCTTTCCTGCAGTCCAAAAGGGCTAGAGGCAAGAGGCAGGTCCAGGAAATAGGCCAGAGGTCAGAGTCCAGGGGTCAGCACGGCAAAGCCCACTGAAGCATTTGGAGAGGGTACAGGTAGCACAGAAGACTGTGTTGCTGTGGCAAAGACTGCAGAGAAAACCCAGCCTTTGTGTAGCTGGTTCCTGGCTGCTTCAGCTGCATCTGAGCAACCAGCTGTGCTTGAAGTACTCAGCAGGATTCTGCAAAAACTCAGTGAGGTCAAAGATCCTTGCAGGCAGAATCCTGCAAAGACTCAGTCAGGAGACCCAGACCCTTACAAATGGCACCTTAAAGCCCACAAAAACTGGGTGTCTTAGAGGTCCACCAGTGACGCCAGTGCCCCCATGAAACAGTGGGCAAGAAAGGCTTGTGAGAGGGGTGGGTAACCTTATGCATGTCTTTACTGGTTCTAATGCAGGAACATCAGCCAGAGACTCAAAGAAGATTTGTTTTGTTGGAGGAATTTGTTGAGTACAAGGATTCAGCCTCCTTTCAGCAGAGTAGCAGAAAGAGCATGTCCAAATTTGTGTATGGTTTTTCTGAACTGAAACTGATGGAAAGAATAAAACAAATGCAGGCAGTTTCAGGTCACAAACTTAGAAAAGTTTACTAATAGCTTCTACATTTACATATGTATTGGGGAATCTACATCCTAACTAGCTAATTAATAATAGTAGCTTCATTGTTAACTCACTATCTTCTGATGGAGATGCGAAGCATGGTCAGAGAGGAGGAAGAGGAAGGAAAAATGGAGGAGAAGAGAGACAAGAGAGAAGGGGGTCTCTTTCTTTTACAAGACTGATGACGCAAGCAACAAACCTGGGTCACATGATCTGATGACCTGAACACCCAAAGTATTTATGATCCTGCAATTAAATGACACAAAGGCAAATGGTGGAGCTTTGGCATGCAAAAGAAAAGGGAAGCCCTATGCTAGCTGTGCCCACTTGCTCTAAGAACAAAATGTGGGGAAGAGAGAATGCTGAATTTTTTTCCGACAGAATTAACAATCACATGCACACAAGATCGAAACAGTCTTGCAATCATACAAATCCAGCTGAAGGAAAGGTAGGAAAAGTTTGGATAGGGAGAGTTTAGAGTGACGTGGGTGATATTTACCTATCCAGAAGTGAAAAGACAAAGTGCTGTGGCTCAGACCAGGGGTCCAAGGGTAGTACAGAATGGGAATCAGAAAGGCAGAGTGTTGACCAGAATGCCAAAGTACTATGAGCTCCCTGACTCAGAGCCAGTGTTCAAATAATCTTTTTCCACCCAGAGGGGGAAGGTGTTGATGGCTCTCTGGTCCAGAATGAGCTAATATCCTTAGCATTAGGTGACAAAGGACTGGTGGAAATTGTGACGTCTCCTTAATGGCAGGACAGGTGTGGGGACAAAAGGAGAGTTTCTGTGGACAGAGGAAGAAGGTTGAAGACAATCGATCATTCTGTGCAAGCAGTTTCTGGCACTTTTGTTTCCAAAGATTGGGTCATTGAGGGACATCTGCAAGTCCATTATCTCCGGAGTTTCCCTGACTATGACCTAGCCTTGCCCTGAGGACTAGTTCTGACTCTCTTTTCAATGCAAGTATATCGCCAGTTCCTCTTTGCCAGCAGGCTTCCCAGCCATAGCAGGATATAATTTTTATTTCATGACAATTAATATTTGCCAATGAAACCATATCATGGAATAGGGGGTGTAAGGCCTGGTAACAAAGCAGTTGATCTAGGGAAGGATCTTGAAGTGAAAGGGGGCAAAGTAAGTGACAAGAGACCAAGAGATTGGAGGAGGGGGAAGCCTGGAGAAGGGATCCTTTGCAGTGAGATATAAGAAAAGAAGGTAAAGGAGGGAGAAAAAGAATGAACCAGGTGAGTAACACATGCCTGCTCTCTTCTGCTGCTTTGACATAAAGGCCATTTCCTCACTAGATCGCCATAGTGCTATTATTCCATTTTCAACATCCTATGGAATCCTGGGGTTTGCAGTTTTGGGAGGGGCCTTTGGCCCCTCCGTAAACTGCAAACCCCAGGATTCCATAGGATGTTGAAAGTGGAATAATAGCACTATGGCAGTCTAGTGCAGAAATGCCCACAGAAATGTCTAAACTGCAAACCCCAGGATTCCATAGGATGTTGAAAGTGGAATAATAGCACTATGGCAGTCTAGTGCAGAAATGCCCAAAGAAATGCCTAAACTGCAAAACCCAGGATTCCATAGGATGTTGAAAGTGGAATAATAGCACTATGGCAGTCTCGTGCAGAAATGCCCAAAGAAATGCCTAAACTGCAAACCCCAGGATTCCATAGGATGTTGAAAGTGGAATAATAGCACTATGGCAGTCTCGTGCAGAAATGCCCAAAGATTTTAGGAGTCAGGGGGAGGAGAGCAAATCCAATGCCTTGTGTGGTCCTAAACACTACACCAAAGAAGAGATGTGCCTCTTCTTCTTTTCATAGTCTCATTCTCTCTATCACACTTGTGGTGTGGGGATGGCCAGGCTTGGACACACTGTGTACAGGAGCCATTATCTGCTTTCTTTTATCGATTTTCCTTTTGTAAGAACAGCCCGGCCTGCCAGGGCAAGGTTGTCGCCAATCGACATTGCGCCTTTCTCCTCCCCTGTAATGAAGGTCGCCGCGGCTTTAATCACCTCTGGAAAAACAAAACACATGAGAAGGGAAAACAGTGGAGTGGCATGCTAATCCCTCCTTAACGAGAATGCTCCACTGCAGGCTTAAGAGTCAAGTGAGGGCTAACAATAGCTCACGAAAAACAATGCCCCCCCATAATAAAAGAGTGAGACAAATCAGCATGGGAAGAAAGTAAAAGAGGACCAAATAGGGATAAATCTCCCCACAGGTAGAAACAAGAGAGGGATTTATTTTCTGTCTTCATTTTCAGACGCATTTCTGTGTAGGAGGATTAGGTAGGACTAGCCATGATGCTTGAAGGATTCTGGGAGAGGTTGCCCCAGGTTGTCTGGTGAGGACTATTTTAGGGCCTGAGATTTGGGGACAAAACCTGGGACCTGAAGGTGATCCCTTGTGACATCACAAGAGACAGGTCCTGGTGATGTCACAAGGGGCCACTCCTGTTGATGTCATTAAGTTTGACCAACTAAGTGCCTGGTTGTAGAGGACACACCAAACAAATTCAATCTAAGTAAAGGGGGAAATATAAATGTACACTTTTCAAGGCACTGCTCTTGCCCTGAGATTCCTCTGTCTCACTCTAAGAACTGGAGAAGAGCCTCTAGGCTGGGGGTAGACAATTGCACAGGGGCCAGGAGCCAATATTCCCATTTCAACCTCCCTGTGTGCTACACCCTCTGGACAGAGGTCCCCAAAGCCTCTATCCTTATTAGAGTCCTTCCCAAAATGGCAACAGGGAGTGAAGTTGCATCACTTCCTCTCACCATTTTGAGAAGGATTCTGATGAAATTAGAGGTATTTGGGGAGGCTAGAGGCTTTTACAGGGCTTTCTTTGTGGGGCTGGAGTGGGGTTTTTTTTGCACCCTTGGGGGCCTTCCCCTGCTGTTTTGGGGTGTACAGTGCTCAAGATTGTCTCAGTTTTAGAAATGGTTTTTGGAGGATTGGTGGGGGATTTCAGGGGATGCAAACATGAGTTCCAGTGGCCACATGTGGCCCACAGGCCAAATTTTGCCTTTCCCTCCTCTGTACCTTGAAAGTAAAGCCCAGTCCCTGAGATCAGGAAACCATGAGACCATCCCACAAAGTAAATTTTCCTGGCTTTGGGCAGGATCACAAAGTTATGCCTCAAATGCCTTCGGTGAATGCCAAAACACACTTGTTCTTGTCTAGGATATTCCTCTCATTCCAAATGAATGAATGAATGAATGAATCAATATATAAAAGTCAAAGTTTGTGAGTTTGTCTATGTCAGGCAGGCAAAGACGTCATATGATTGGCTGGCTGTGAAGATTCTATGGAATCCTGGGGTTTGCAGTTCAGGGAGGGGCCTTTAGAATTCTCAGCCAAGGAGCTCTTGGGCCTGGCCAATTGTTATGTAGATGAGGCCTAGCAGCAAGGAGGAGGGCAGTGTATTCCCTCAGGAACCCAACCTCTGCATGTTGATAATTCTGAATACAGATTGGATTGGGGAATATGGGGAAAAGTGAAAGGTACTGGACAAGACAGTTTGGGGAATTAGAGACACAGGATCTCAAATCTTTCTGACAAGAATTACCTATGAAAAAATAAAATCCTGGGCAATGCTGGGTATATATGCTAGTAAATAAATAAATCTCTAGACAATGGCTAGAGTTCTGTTGGTGATGTATGCACACATTCCACAAGTGGACATTTACTACCTCCTTGCACAAGGTCCATCTTCTCGGGTAACCTTCAAATCCACTGCTACATTTATATAGGGTTTGTGAGTAAGAAGAAGGAAGGAAATCAGGTTGCACTCAGCCCTAGCTAAACTTGAACTTACTCTGCACGAAGTTCACACATGGCTGTTTTGTGCAAAAAACAGCATTTTCTGCATAGGAAAGAGCATTCTCTGTACAGAAATAGGGAAAAATATCACCTGTGGATTTTCTGCAGAATAGTTTCTGAACTGTGAATGGTCTTGAAAACCGTGCAGTTTTTGAAGACTTTCTCACACCAAGAAGAAAACTGCTAAAATCATTTGTTGCTTCTTTTGAGCAGAAAGTTAGTGAAGAATTACATTCTGAATTGCAGTTCAGACATCACAGAGTTGGGTTGAAATACAATGGAAGGACTTCTGCTTCCCTTAACAATGGAGAGGACTATCCACTGGATCTTCATCCAGGTCCCATTTTGCTCCGGTCTGTTGATTGATATCTGCTCCATGGATTTGCCTTGTCTTTTTTTGGGGAGAAAAAGCCATCTAAGCTAGTGGTCCTTGCCACCTCGTCGCTCCAAATTTCATAAGTTAATGCCATCCCTTGCGGAGAAGTATAGCTGTTCTGATACCTGCGATGGACCATCTGATGTTGACACTTCCATCAACATGACAGTATATCCCCCCTAAAGCCATTTCACCCTGGATTCAATCTTCACTTCTATTTTTAAGCCTGGATGCTGATAATGCCGACATGCCACTTGGTCCTTTTCCCTGAGATGAGCTCTCCGATATCCCTTTCTATGCACCGGCATTTCATTTAATTTCTTTTCATTTCACGGAACAGCCTGTCCCTTTGCGTGGCAGCTCCACCACTCAGTAGGAATGGCATATAATTAAAGCTTAAAGAACAAGAGGAAAAACAGAACGGCGGTTGGTGCCGGAAAGTTTAAGGGTATGGAATTGTTTGCATTTCGATCACGTATTTCAGAAATGGGAGAAAAGTAGGTTTGGATCTAGGGTGAGATTTCTGGGTGATTTGCAGATCATAAAGGATTTCTGATGCCTGTTTGAGAACAGTAAAACAAAACAAAACAAAACCACAGAAACAAAACCTCATATTGACTCTCCTATCTTAAATTATATAGTGAAATGAAAATTACCTGAAGCAGAGATGCAAAGAATACTCAGGAATTTTCTCATGCTCAGAAAGAAAAGACACATTGTGCACCCCATGAGAAATGATTAATTGTTGCAAGATATTTAAAAGTTTCTGACCTTTTTTAAAAAAACCATTTGTGTATGTGTGCACACACACAACTTGTTTTTTGGTACAAAAAAAATACCCTCTAGGGGAAATGGGGGACATTTTTGCCATGTTTTTCTCCCTTGCCCAGCTTATTTTGTTCTATGAAAACAAAACAAACATCAAAAATATTCCTCTCATTGGGTGAGATCTTGTCAGTTTTTGCAGGTTTTTCAATGGCTGTTCACATGTTAGAAATTCATGTGAAATTTTCATTTGTATAAAAAAAAGTACTTTGCAAAAGCGTGCTGTATTATGCAAATTATGCTTTTGCACCAGTAAAATAAAATGCATTTTTGCACCTACAAAATTTTCATTTGAAAGTCCCAGAATGGAAATAAAATCCACAGAAATGTGGCGACAATTGAAATGGATTGGGACTTAACAAGACATCCTGCAAACGTCAAGACCATGTGTGAATAATCTTGTAGCAATGGGCTGGAACATTCTGGAGTTCTAAGAAAAAGGGATTAAACAGTATCAGTTATAGTTGCTTCTGAGCACAGCTTTTTCAATAACAACTCCCAGAATTGACCAGCTAGCATGGCTGTTAGAAATTTATGGGAAAAAAAGACTTAAAAAAAAATATAGCTTTTATTTTGAATAAAGAGAAGGCTGAAGTGTTACTTTTCAAAGAGAGCTACTATAACCATAGCTATTTCTGTAGAAACCCTGGAACTGTAACTATTTCCTTCTTGAAATAATTTCACTGGCCTCTCTGCTAGATTACTTCTCTTCCACGACAAATATCATCAGGAAAATCCTAGCAACTTTTACAACGACTCGTACAAACAGTTCGGAAACCCCTTTGCAATTCTTTTCGAATTTTGGAGATCCTTGAATTGTGATGGTCAATGCAGGAGCCAACAAGCCACGTTTGCTTCTCCCAAGACTGGCCATTTCTGCACTAGCCTGTTATAGTGCTATTATTCCACTTGCAACATCCTATGGAATCCTGGGATTTGCAGTTTAGGGAGGGGCCTCAAGGCAAATCCCAGGATTCCATAGGATGTTGAAAATGGAATAATAGTACTATGGCCATTTCCACACTAGTCTGTTATAACGCTATGATTCCACTTGCAACATCCTATGGAATCCTGGGGTTTGCAGTTTAGGGAAGGGCCTCAAGGCAAATCCCAGGATTCCATAGGATGTTGAAAATGGAATAATAGTACTATGGCCATTTCCACACTAGCCTGTTACAATGCTATGATTCCACTTGCAACATCCTATGGAATCCTGGGGTTTGCAGTTTCAGGAAACTGCAAACCCCAGGATTCCATAGGATGTTGCAAGTGGAATCATAGCGCTATAACAGGCTAGTGCGGAAACAGCCACTGTCGCATGCAAATGATTCTTTGTCCAGAGACTATCGATTAAGCCGAGCGGGCTGCTTTAGCATGCGGAAGGCATCCGCACCAGACTCGGCTAATATACACCCTGCTAGCAGTTGCTGTGTGGAGTCAGGGATGGGGGGACTTGTAGCCAGTGCGGTTCTGGTAATAATAATCCTGCCAGGGAAAATCTGTTTCCTTTTTATTTGTGGGACTCAGATGGTGAGTCAATGCTGCTTGCCCATCTCCATTAAGTACCGTGACCTTGGTGTAATGGACAGCAATAAACCCTCCTTCTCCCTCTTTGCAAACTGGCTGGTTTAATATTGTTCATTCCATTCTCTCTGTCCTCCTGATGATTTAGGTGTTTATATTGTATTTTGGAGATACGGCACGGTGTAGGGGTTTGAGTACCGAACTGAGATTCTAGGAGACTGGGGTCTGATTTTCTGCCAAGCTATGGAAATCGCACCAAGTGACCCTAGGCAAGTCACACTCTCTCAGCCTCAGAGGAAGGCAGTGGCAAATACACCTCTGAAGAAGAAAGTTGGCCAAGAAAAATCTCTTGATAGCTTTGCCTTAGGCTATCCATAAGCAGTCACTTGAATGTAGACAACGACAACAATATTTCAGGGACTCCCTCCCTCCCTCCCGTTTGTCCTTCCTTCCTCCCTCCCTCCCCTCCTTCCTTCCTTTTTTCCTCCCCCCTCCTTCCTCTCTTCCTCCCTCCCTCCCTTCCTTCTTCTCTTCCTCCCTCCCTCCCTTCCTTTTTTCCTTCCTTCCTTCCTCTCTCCCTCCTTCCTTTTTTCCTCCCTCCCTCCCTTTCTCCCTCCCTCCCTTCCTCTCTTCCTTCCTCCTTCCCTTCCTTTCTTCCTCCCTCCCTCCCTTCCTTCCTCCCTTTTTTCCTTCCTTCCTTCCTTCCTTCCTCTCTTCCTTCCTTCCTCCCTCCCTCCCTTTTTCCTTCCTTCCTGCCTGCCTCCCTCCCTCCCTTTTTTCCTCCCTCCCTCCCTCCCTCCCTCCCTCCCTCTCTTCCTTCCTTTCTTCCTCCCTCCCTCTCTCCCTCCCTTCCTCCCTCCCTCCCTTTTTTCCTTCCTTCCTTCCTCCCTCCCTTTTTCCTTCCTTCCTCCCTTTCTTTTTCCTCCCTCCCTCCTCTCTTCCTCCCTCCCTCCCTCCCTCCCTTCCTTCTTCTCTTCCTTCCTCTCTCCCTCCCTTCCTTTTTTCCTTCCTTCCTCCCTCTCTCCCTCCTTCCTTTTTTCCTCCCTCCCTCCCTTCCTCCCTCCCTCCCTTTTTTCCTTCCTTCCTTCCTTCCTTCCTCCCTCCCTCCCTTTTTCCTTCCTTCCTGCCTGCCTGCCTTCCTCCCTTCCTTTTTTCCTCCCTCCCTCCCTCCCTCCCTCCCTCCCTCCCTCCCTCTCTTCCTTCCTTTCTTCCTCCCTCTCTCTCCTTCCTTCCTTCCTTCCTTCCTTCCTTCCTTCCTTCCTTCCTTCCTCTCTCTCTCTCTCTCTCTCTTTCTCTCTCTCTTTCTCTCTTTCTCTCCTTTCTTGCTGAGCAAATGCTACCATAGTGAACATTGTTTATATTCATGATGGAAAAAAACACGACCACAAATAAGCCATGATTTTATTTATTAGAGCAATTTCACTCTGCTAGACTGAGCACATTTGCAGACATATTAGGAAAGAAAGAGAGACAGAGATAGGCAGAGAGAGACAGAGCAACATAAACACACACAAAGGAATAAAGTGAACCATGCAAAAGGGTTGCATAGGTTTGCCTCTCTCTCTCTCTCTCTCCTTGGATGTTTTTCAATAGTTCTGGAAAGCAAACATACAGAGGCCCTTGGAAAAACCACCATCTTTTAATCTCGCCAGTGAAAAGATTGTCAGCCTGGACTCTCCCACATCCAAAGAGGGAGGCAGATCTACAGCAAAGCTTGGGATTGGGGGGGAAACCTTGTCACTTTATCAGTTCCAACTGTTTTTAGTGTCCTAGTTGACTTTTGCTGTCACAAATGTTAGCCAGGTGATGTCTTATTTATCATTGCTCCCTGCAGAAAATGAGGATCCTGCCCTATCACAACTCTCAGAATGTCTTCTTGGAGGAGGAATAAAAGGCTTTGAAACCTTGTGGAGAATCCCAATACAACTGAAAATTCTGCTGTGTTCAAGCCTAATGATTATCGTCGTCACCTGGATGTTCTAAAATTAGTTTAATAGCTGGCCGCTGTTTTAATAACGATGTTTTGTATATTTCTAGTTTTTTTAAATTGTAAACTACTTTCAATCTATGTTTAAATGTTGGAAAGGACATCATATAGAGGATGGAGCAAGCCTGTTTTCTGCTGGTCCAGAAACTAGGACGTGGAGCGATGGCTTTCAAACTGCAGGAAAAGAGATTCCACCTAAATGTAAGGAAGAACTTCCTGGTGGTAAGAGCAGTTTGACAGTGGGATTCACTGCCTCAGAGTGGGGTAGGGTCTCCTTCTTTGGAGGTTTTCAAACAGCTTTTCAAGGGCTTCACTCCATTCCAACTTCCACTGCTCTGGCCTTGGAGGGAGAGAAGAAGAGGCAGTATATGCTGGACTTAGGCCATTTCTGCACTACACTCTTATAGCACGATTATTCCACTTTCAACATCCTATGCAATCCTGGGGTTTGCAGTTTCGGGAGGGGCCAGCTGGCCCCTCCCGAAACTGCAAACTCCAGGATTGCATAGGATGTTGAAAGTGGAATAATCGTGCTATAAGAGTGTAGTGCAGAAATGGCCTTCATGCCCTCCCATAGCACCATCTTCTTTCCTTGTGTGTCATGTCTTCAGTAGATTGTAAGCCTCAGACCAGGAAACTGTTCTGTTCTTTTACTTTGTTGAAGTGCCACGTATAGTGATGGTGCCAAATAAATAAGGGATTGTGATGGTTGTTGTATCACCGCCACCAAAGAAAAAAAAATAAAGTAAAAAGAGAATTGAATGTATGAGAAAAGCAATACTTGATTCCGAATTAAAATAGCTCCAGAGGGAGAGGACTGTTCGTTCAGGGAGGAGAGAGGAATGTTCATTGCCAAACTGGCAAAGGCCACCCTGTCTTTGTTCAGGTCTCTTTTTATCATTCTTCTCATGTGTTGTCTTCTCTGTGTATCTTTGCAACATGGTGTAGCAAAATCAAACACTGTTCTGATTAAGAGAACTTTGGTGTCGCTTTCTTTCCTTTGTATTTTCAGTGCAAGTAGACGCAGGGCTTGTGACTCCGGCAAAGCAACAAGGCAGGAGAGGTTTGCCTTCTTCTGCTCCACTTTGGGAACTCTGCCTTGTGCTGATAAGACAGCAATTGTCAGCTTATTTACTTTGCTTGCATAATTCATTCTCCAGCCAGTCATGCGGAGGGATAATGTGCTGTGCAAGAAAGACCCACTTCTTTGAAATATTCCTGAGTCCACCTTTGATTTCAGCTATTTCCCTAGAGATGGACCACAGATTTTAAATAAGATCCGTCTTAGAAACTCATCAAGAACCCAATGTCTGTATTTTTAAATGAAATGGAGATTGCACACCTGCTGGCAATATTGGCAGTGTTTCTCCACTTAAGCCAGGTTGAGAGCACATATTAGCTGACTGACACCATGCACATAGGAAAAAAAAGGAAGCTGCTTATTATGGCTGTGGGTACATCTCAATATGCAGGGCAGGGAGGTTGAAAAACCATTTGATGAGGGCTCTGCTCCTTCTTTGAGGTCTCATCCCAGAAGACAGTGTGGGAAGGCACTCCCCTCCCCATAAAATGGTTTATGGCTGCAAGTGAGCAAAGGGTATTTTTAGACAGAAGAAGAGAAGGTTAAGAGGTGATGGGACAGCCATGTTTAAATATTGTAAGAAATGTCATATGGAAGACAGAGGAAGCTTGTTTTCTGCTGGCTCAGATATCTGGGCTTCTCAATTGCTGATAAGACTTCTGGACCCACTGATTACCACCCTTGTGCTTCTGCATTCATCTTGCTTAGACAACCTGTGACCAATCTGGACTGCGAAGGTTACTCAACTGCTGCTACATACCCACAACCGGTCCTGGGCCCAGCACTAGTCAACATCTTCATCAATGACTTGGATGAAGGAATAGAGGGCATGCCGATCAAATGTTCAGATGATCAAATTGAGAAGGGTTGCTGATACACCAGAGGACAGGATTACAATTCAAAATGACCTTAACAGATTGGACAGCTGGGCCAAAGCTAACAACATGAATTTTGACAGAGAGAAATGTAAGGTCCTACACTTAGGCAGAAAAAATGGAATGCACAAATATAGGATGAGGGACACATGGCTGGATAGCAGTATGTGTGAAAGGGGTCTAGCAGTCTTGGTGGATCACAAGCTGAACATGAGTCAACAGTGTGATGCGGCAGCCAAGAAAGCAAACGCGATTCTTGGTTGCATCAATAGGAGTATGGTGTCTAGATCGAGGGAGGTGATGGTACCATTCTATTCTGCTTTGGTCAGACCTCACCTGGAATCCTGTGTCCAGTTCTGGGCACCTCAATTCAAGAAGGATATCAAGAAGCTGGAACGTGTCCAGAGGAGAGCGACCAAAATGGTGGAGGGTCTGGAAGCCATGAAGCCCTATGAGAAGAGGGTTAAAGAGCTGGGGATGTTTAGTCTGTAGAAGAGAAGGGTAAGAGGACACAATGATATCCCTGTTTAAATATTTGAAGGGATGTCATGTTGAGGAGGGAGCAGGCTTGTTTTCTGCTTCTTTAGAGACTAGGATGGGGAGCAATGGATTCAAACTGCTGGAAAAGAGATTCCACCAAAATCTCAGGAAGAACTTCCTGATGGTCAGAGCTGTCCAGCAGTGGAATCTGCTGCCTCAATGGAGTGTGGTGGAGTCTCCTTCTTTGGAGGTTTTTGAGCAGAGGCTGGATGCCCATCTGTTGGGAGTGCTTTGATGTGGGTTCCTGCATGGCAGAATGGGGTTGGACTGGATGGCCCCTGGGGTGTCTTCCAACTCTATGATTCTAACTCAAGGACTTGCTGACTTATGTTCAGCACAAGGGGTATGATAAGGTGTGCAGTCCTCCAAGGTTCCATGGAAGACCAATGCGTCTTCCCACCCCTGACATGGCCAACCCATGTCTTAAACAATCAGCATGCTGGGACACATCAGAGTCTGGATAGCCTGTGTGCTCCCTTTCAAGCACTGGGGCACATTGTCTTCCATACACACATTTCCATGGGGTGAATATTTCGCCCTTGCTTTCCAACATGCCAGATTTGGGTTTGGAAACTCATTGCTCCTTTCATGAGCAACGTGGCTCATTTGCTAAGCGAGTGCCATCATTATCTTCTCTCAATATCCTCATTAACACAAAGGAGAAGAAAAGGAATGTGTGCGATGAGGCTGACTGTATCAAAGTGTGTTGGGCAAACATCACAGCTCAGCCCCATTAGAGAACTCATGTGTGGAATCTCAAGAGATCACAGCCCTGGAATCATTAGGTTGAAAGAGTTTCAAACAATTGCAGAGCGCATAGGCCTTGAATGGCATGAAAGGGAAAGCAGAAAGGGGATATTTCAGAGACAAAATCTTGATAGTGTTCCGTTTTCGAGACTACAGCTCCCAGAATACTCCAGCCAGTATGGATAGTAAAAGATATAGTGTATAGGCTCAACACAGAAGTGTTAGCATCTCAGTTCATTGTTTTATCTGAAATTATCAAATATTTCCAATTCTGCCCCCCTCATGTGGAATAGAAAGGAAGTACCAAATCAGATATAGAAGCAACCAAGTGACAAGTTCATCCGTCTAGTAGCATTGAGCTTCTGGAGCTCTGGAAGTTGTCCATGATCTGGTGAGACCTTGGAGGTTGCACCCATCTTCATCCTAACCCAGAGCCCTCCTTCCTTAAACCAAAAATGCCTCCAATGGCCTTTAAGGGATGTGGGTGGGGTAGTTCTGCTATACTTACCCCAACCTTTCCCCCCTCAAAATGGAGGGTTACCTGAAGTCACTCCTAGTTTTGAAAGAAAGCTACCTCCAGCACGGTTGAAATGCAGGAGTGGGAAGAGAGTACAAATTATGGGGTCCCAGAACATCATAGGAGAACCAGGATCCAGTTATGTGTTTTTGTCTTTTGAAAGAGCAATGCTATTGGTCAACAGATTTTAACAACCATTGTAAAACTGGTGAATTTCAAAGGTCATTTCTGCACTAGACTGCCTGAGGAACCTCCCTAAACTGCAAACCCCAGGATTTCATAGAAGGTTGAAAGTGGAATAATGGCGCTAGAACAGTCTAGTGCTGGAATGGCCAAAGAAAAGAATGATGTTGTACAAAATACTGTAGATTTTTTAGCCAGTCAGCCCTTGCCACAGGAGACAGCAGGACTAGGGTCCAAGTGATGGAAAAGAAGCCGAGATAAGCAAGGGAATGAAGATAGTGGTGGAAGAAAGCACAGGTAGTCAGGTTAGCTTTGTGCTCCTTTGCCATGCTTGTAATCAGTAGCCTTGCTCTGGTGCTTAAACAGACTTTCCTATGATGTGAGGGGATGATGGGATCTGCTGAGAACCAGTGTGCTGGGAACAGGGGAATGTTGCTGTAACAAACTGTGAAAAGGGTACAGCTGTCAGCGCCAAGGCGTGGCAGGCAGCCAAGAGCCGGCTAATAGGTCTTTTCACAGATAAGGCAGACAGGCAATAAATCAAAGGGCTTTACTTCAGCAGTAAGTAGGTAAGGCAGCAGTAAATTAAAGAGGCTTTTGCAGCAAGGATACCCCTGGCTGTTACTGCACAGCCAGGCAAAACAGCAAACAGAGTTCACATACCACGGAGCTTGTTCCTCAGCTGGTCAGGCAGCATTCCAGAGAGCAAGGCAAGGGCCCCAAAAGCCCAGCAGGCACACCCAAAATGGACAGTTGTCAGCCGACAAAGACCCAAGGCTGAGTGAGTGCTTTTATTAAGCAGGCCCTCACCCAAATGCTACCTCAGCTGGAGCTTGATTGCTTGGAGTTTCCTATTTAAACGCTCTGACCTTCGGAGAGCACTCTTTTGCTCCCGATGCTGCTGATAAGTAGGCACCTGCTCTTGAATCTCTGGGTCTAAGGCAGCCCCTGGCTCCATTGCTGGGGCTACTGGGGCCAAGGGCTCTGTGTCCAGGGCAGCCTCTGGGGTGGGCTCTGCTGGTGCAGCAGGCTCCATGGCAGCCTCTGGGGTGGGCTCTGCTGGCTTTGAAGTCCTCTGGCTCAGACTCAGAGCTTGAGTCCTGGAGTGCCAGGGTCCTGACAACAGGTGCAGACAGATGGACTCCTCCACAAGGCCAAACTGTTGGCAAGCTGAATGAGAAAATGGGAGGGTGACGAAATAGCCAAGGAAAGGAGTTGTTATGATTGGCTGTCAAAGAGAATGCTAGCACATGCTCCTTTGAAATCTTACAGCTTATAAGGTGCTGAAAATCTGGTGCTTGTTGAGTACTGGCAATGCCAAGGTGTTCTGTTGTTTCTTTGATGTTCCTGAATAAAGCTTTTGAAGCCTCTAAATCTACTTCCTTGAACTTGGACCTAGCCTGTACGTCACCCCAGAACTATCCAAGGTTCTGAACCTGTGCTGTGGATCAGTTTCAGCATCTTGGACAGACGAAGGCCATTTCCACGCTACACTGTTATGGTGCTATTATTCCACTTTGAACATCCTATGGAATCCTGGGATTTGCAATTTAGGGAGGTGCATTTGGAATTCTCAGCCACAGAGCTCTTTGGCCTCGGTAAACTACAAAATCCAGAATTCCACAGGATGTTGAAAGTGGAATAAGAGCACTATAACTCTGTAGTGTGGAAATGGCCTAAAATGCAAACTGTATTCACTATCCTATTGACATGGAAGCCCCGAGCTCCCACAGTATATGTTCTTTGTTTGCACACAATTTAAAAATGGATATGGAAATGACACTTAAAGAAAGAAAGAAAGAAAGAAAGAAAGAAAGAAAGAAAGAAAGAAAGAAAGAAAGAAAGAAAGAAGAGGATAAGCTGGTTCAGCATTAATGGAATAAAAATGAGAAAAACAGCAGGTTTTTCCTTGGCCATCTTAGCAGGTTTCGATAGAAAACCGGAGTAAACAAACTTCAAAGCATTTTCAATTTCATGCATGCAATTATCCTGTTTTGCCAAGGAGACAGGCAAACGCTTTGGAAGAATCCCTCTCTTGTTCTGCTGCTGCGAAGCTTCCTATTTATTTTCCAGGCGCCCTTGTCATTTTCACACTCGCTATGTGACACTGGAAAGCCAATTTGCCTCTCTCCTCTCTCTGTCGTCAGCAGAATAATCTCTTCTCTTTCTTTTAAGTGGCGATATAATGGAACGTTAGGTTAATATCCTGCTATTAAATTGATGATGAAATTGGAACACGTTTCCCTCCATCAAAATGACATGATAAGTCACACGTGGGGGCTTGGATACCACCCCAGCCCGTCCCCCAAAGAGCTTATGCTTCATTCTTCCACTAACTAAGAGCTTGTCAAGTTTGATAGGGGATGAAGGGCGGGGAAAATGGCTGGAAAAGAAATGGTGACTGGAATCCATAGAATCACGAGAAGTGAACATGAATTTCTCAAAAATAAGTCATGCCAGACTAATCTTATCTCTTTTTATGATAGAGTTACTGGCTTGATAGATGAAGGGAATGCTGTGGATGTAGCATATCTCGATTTCAGTAAGGCCTTTGACAAAGTTCCCTATGACATTCTTGCAAAGAAGCTAGTGAAATGTGGGCTGGACAGGGCTACTGTTAGGTGGATTTGTAATTGGTTGACCGACTGAACCCAAAGGGTGATCACGAATGGCTGCTTTTCATCCTGGAGAGAAGTGACTAGTGGGGTGCCATAGGGTTCTGTCCTGGGTCCAGTGCTGTTCAATATTTTTATCAACGACTTGGATGAAGGAATAGAGGGCATGCTCATCAAATTTGCAGATGACACCAAATTGGGAGGGGTTGCTAATACGCCGGAGGACAGGAACAAAATTCAAAAGGACCTGGATAGGTTCGAGAGCTGGGCCAAGGTTAACAAAATGAAATTCAACAGAGAGAAGTGTAAGGTCCTACACTTAGGTAGAAAGAATGGAATACAGAAATATAGGATGGGGGACACGTGGCTGGATAGCAGTACATGTGAAAGGGATCTAGGAGTCTTCATAGACCACAAGCTGAACATGAGTCAGTAGTGTGATGTGGCAGCCAAGAAAGTCAATGCAATTCTTGGCTGCATCAATAGGAGTATGGTGTCTAGATTGAGGGAGGTACTGGTACCACTCTACTCTGCTTTGGTTAGACCCCATCTTGAATCCTGTGTCCAGTTCTGGGCACCCCAATTCAAGAAGGATATTGACAGGTTGGACCAAGTCCAGAGGAGGGTGACCAAAATGGTGAGGGGCCTGGAAGCCATGAAGCCCTATGAGGATAGACTTAGAGAGCTGGGTATGTTTAGTCTGCAGAAGAGAAGGTTGAGAGGGGACATGAGAGCCATGTTTAAATATTTGAAGGGATGCCATGTAGAGGAAGGAGAGGGCTTGTTTTCTGCTTCTCCAGAGACCAGGACAAGGAGCAATGGATTCAAGCTGCAGGAAAGGAGATTCCACCTGAACCTCAGGAAGAACTTCCTGATGGTCAGGGTTGTCTGGCAGTGGAATCTGTTGCCTCGGAGTGTGGCTGAGTCTCCTTCTTTGGAGGGGTTTTAAGCAGAGGCTGGATGGCCATCTCTCGGGAGTGCTTTGAGGATGTTCCTGCATGGCAGGGGGTTGGACTGGATGGCCTGTGTGGTCTCTTCCAACTCTAGATTTCTGTGATTCTGTAGAATCACAGAGCTGAAAGGAACCACAAGGGTCATCCAGTCCATGCCACGCAGGAACACATAATCAAAGCACACCCATCCAGCCTCTGTTAAAAAATCTCCAAAGAAAGAAACTCCACCACACACAAAGGCAGAATATTCCACTCTTGAACTGCTCTTATAATCAGGAAGGTCTTCCTAATGGTTAGGTGGAATCTCTTTTCCTGTAGTTTGAAGCCATTGTCCCATCTCCTAGTCTCTGGAGCAGCAGAAAACAAGCTTGCCCCGTCATCCGTATGATATCCTTTCAAATATCTAAACATGGCTATCATGCCACCTCTTATCCTTCTCTCCTCCAGGTGAAACATACCAAGCTCCCTAAGCTATTCCTCATAAGGCAAGATTTCCAAGACTTTTACCATTTTGGTTGTCCTCCTCTGGACCTGTTCCAACTTGTCAATACCTTTCTTGAATTTTTCTGCCCAGAACTGGACACGGTGATCCATGTGAGGTCTGATCAAAGTAGAATAGAGTGGTGCTATTACTTCAACCTAGACACTATACTCCTAATGATGCAGCCTAGAATTGCATTGGCTTTTTTAGCTGCTGCATCACACTGTTGACTCATGAGTCACACTGTTGACTCATGTTCATGAGTGAGACATTTGTTCCCATTCATTTTTGAAAAGTATTCTATGTAGGACAAGAACAGTTTGAGATTCAAAAATTCCAAAGAAATTCAGAGAAATAGAATTTGGAAAAATTCTGGGAAATTGAAATGGACAGATTCATCTATCTAAGTCCTAGAAGGCTCAGTTTGAATCCCTTAGATATGATGTGCCCCGTACCTCCTCTCAGATTTGTCTGGAACAGATTGGGGCAAGGAGTAGGATTTCATTTTACCTCCCTTTTGAAGAATTTGAATTCTCAAATATTTTCATAGTTGGGACAAACTTTTAAACTGAAGCTTTTAAAAAAGTTGATGTGTCTACCCCTGTTTTCGTCTCTAAACTAGACTGTTTTTCTCTCTTGATGTCAAAGATTGGGAAATAATTTTACGAAGCTTGGCGCCCCTTAATTAAGTATGTTAAAGGTAATTCATAAAGGAAGTTATTACTGTGTATTGGTGCACTCACGTTGCTGATATATCTTTTTTTATATTAAATTATATCTATTTAGTACTTGTATTAGTTTGCAAGAACTCTCTGTATAATTTTGTGGAAAGAGATATCGATGGGAACATCCGGATAAGGTTTTTTCTTTTCTTAACAAAAGATAAGAGGAGCACAACCAATATTCATGTTAACGATATATCGGAGGTAGAAGTTAATCTTTTTTGGGATTTTTTTTTTTTTTTTTTAGTTTCCCAATTAATATAACAAATTGCCTTTAACCTGAGGGGGGAAGGGATAACCTTTTTTGGGGAGGTGGGCACTCTAGTCGGGTTAATTATGAACTAGTTTTGATTTAGTATTGATTATATATTAGATTATCGTTAAGAAAATGGATAGATATTATTTGTACATACTGTGAATACATTGCATGGGAGAAGGGAGAAATATGGAAATATGCTGTTTTGGATTGTAATTTTTGTGTCTTTTTTTCTAATATAATCTAATAAAAATATTTATTAAAAAAAGATTAGGAAATGATAGGTAAATCTGTCTTGATGACTCAACAGAAGAACTCCCACCCCTTAAAAGGAGCCATAGAATGTGCTTCAAGGAATGATTAGAATTGCAATCGTCTCCCCCAAACTTGTCCTTGCATCTAAGAGCTATCACCTCGGGGTGGATCCAGATTGCGGAAAGACGTACAGTGAATCCTCCACGTTTGTTGGTTTAAGGTTCATGGATTTGATTATTTGTGGATTTCTTCAACCTCGCTCAACCGGAAACCTCAACCACTTCTTTCCCAGGGGAGCCTTCTCTCTCGGCAGCTCCGATCAGGCTATGTAGCCCTGTAAAACCTGCTTTTAATCCTCTTCCTCCTCCACCAGCTACTGCCTGGCCAGCTTAGATCACAGCCCAATTACACAACCTCCAAAACCCTCTCTTAATGCCCCTCCCACACCCATGGAAGGAGATGGGCAAGAGAGAGGACGTACAGGGCCACCATGCCAAGCCCCTCTTCCCTCTCCTTTCCCTGAGCCAGTTTGGATCCTGCATGCCCAGTCTCCCTGCCACGCTTCAGCCCCCTTCCCACAGAAACACACACACACACATTTTGATATTTGCAGTTTTTCCTCTTCTGCCAGGTCCTGCACCCTGAACCCTTGCCAATGTGGAGGGATTTGCAAATGTGGAGAGAGTGGAATATGCCGCCCCAATGGAGTGTGGTGGAGTCTCCTTCTTTGGAGGTTTTTAAGCAGAGGCTGGATGGCCATCTGTTGGGAATGCTTTGATGGGTGTTCCTGCATGGCAGGGAAAAAAATGCACTTATCTTGTGGTTTCCCATCCTTGCAAAGAAACTACAAGCAACTTATGCTTTCTCATCTATTTTTTTTCCTTTCACAAATTATACACTAGCATTACAGAGTCTTGCTTCACCACATCATCATGGCATGGAGGAAATGTGGGATTTTTGAAGACTATGCCAGCCAAGAGCAACTGGTGCCTTCCATGGCAGGGGTGTGGTGAATCCTCTCCAGGTATTATTTCAGATTTTAAAGGAGTTGTCCAAGATGCTGTACCCCACCATCAAAATAGGCTCAGCCCCTTGGAGAATTCCTTTAAAGTCTGGAGTAAAATGTGGACTAGATTGACCACAGCACTGACAAGGAAGCTTCTGGCTACCCCTGATGCCAAAGGAAAGTCAGCTCTGGAAGGTTTAACCAGGCTGATTTAACTGAGTTAAATTAACCTCTCCATCCTACCAGGCAATAGCTGCTCAAAGAAAAGGAGGTCCGTTCTGCTGCCATTCAGGGCATGGCAGGGGGTTGGACTGGATGGCCCCTGGGGTCTCTTCCAACTCAAGGATTCTAGGATTCTATGGATGTCTGGAGTGCATACCAAGCAGATAGCCCAAGGTGGTCACTGGTGTTTCCTGAAGGTGCTGTTTTAACAGCAGGAAGGGACTGTCCTCTCCCACTTCTTTTCAGCTCTGATTGGAACAGAAGTGGGTGGCTTTTACCTCCCTTCCTCTCACATGGTCCATACCCTTCAAATGGCACTTGTGAATATTCCACCAAAGTTGCTGCTAAAGACAACACAGACATCTCATCTAACGCAGCAGACTGGCATTCAACTTCCTCAAGCAAATTGCTGGTTGGCTTCACTTTTCCTCTCCCTGGGACTGAATGATGTTATGCAATATTATCCAGTATGACAGCCTTTCGATTTAATGATGAGATTGGCCAGATGATGGCAATTTTACTTACCTCCCTTTGTGAGCATCCTTCCGTCCATCAAAACCACTTTTTTTTTTCTTGGCCAGCATCTCCTGCAATCAGCCTGATGAGAGCTGATAAGGTCAGGAATCATGTAGCCTTCTAGATGTTCTTGAATTCCGTTTCCTAGCAGTCCAAGCCATCATAGTCAATGATGATGAATGCTGGGAGTTGTAGTGTAAGCCCTAAACCAAACGTTTACCAGGTGGCCCCCACTTTCTTCTTTCCAGAAATTTACAGGGCCACCAGTTACTCTGTGGGCATGACATGAATGCACTTATTTTATAACATCTGGCCAGGTGTTACTGCATTACAACTCCCAGAAGCCCTAGTTAGAATAGCCAAAAGGAGGAACTTCACAAACTGCAATTCAGTTACATCTGGAGGGGCTACATCATTCCCACCCTGATTGTTCATGAACTCAGAGTGGAAAGAATTATTACAAAATTACTCCTTCTGGACTAAACAGGCAGTCCTGACATGATGGGATGTTCTTCCAAGTATGAGAACTCCCATCAACACCAAAAGAAAATATTTTGTCTCACAGGTAAAGAGGAAAAACAAATCACAATTTCTCGCTCTTGCTTGTTCTTGTTCTTGTTTGGAAAAATTACTTTTTTTGTGGGGCTGGGTGGGGTAGGGAGAGGGATTATGGCAACTAGAATCTCCTAACACAATGAATACTGCCCATGCTGGCTGGGGAAATATGTGAGCTGTAGTCTCCAACATCCCACCCCAACAATAATTGGTCCAAGCTTTGTGGAAACTTAGAGATAAGCCCGGCTCAGCATCCTTGCCTCCCTCTTCCAGAAAACCCTAGTTGCTTGCCTGAGCTGAACAAAGCAAAGTTATGCTATGTTCATCCACAGCCTGCTCTCCCTTTCAAGAAATAATTCTAGAAGGAATTAAAAAGGACTCGGACTTATAAGGATACTCACTGACACTCTAGGTGGTAAATAGGTCAGGTCAGGTAAAGTCAGATTAGCTACTTCTGCTTGGAAACTTTTTGCAGAAGGGCATTTGAGTTGCTTTTGCCCAAGAACACCCTCCCCCAACCATTCACTATCCTCCATTTTGTCAAAATGCTTTTTATGGTTCTGGCAGCAGGCAGTTCCACCACTGCCATTTTGCCTGGCCTGCTGCCCTCATTAAGCCTCTTCTGAAGAGGTTGCCACATACTCTAGCATTATTGTAATGATGTCTAATATGTTATGGTGACTTTTTTATCCTTCTTGGATGCTCAGTTGAGGTTAAACACCCAGATGATATCTTAATCTGTCCATTCTAGTTTACGTTTTGGAGACTATCCCTGGATTGGGGAGGGGGAATTTTGTAGATAGTTTGCATTTGGAAGTCCAACTGGAATGCATTGGACTGGACTTTTCTGATTCCGTCATTTGTCATGTCTAGCAAATGCCCACTCATTTTTGTTTGAATTCCTTTCCATGTGTTACCCTGATTTCTGGGGTCCCTTGGGGGACACCTCAATGTGCTCCACGTGATGGGGAATGGAAACTAGCCAGAGCACGAGCAATAGCAATGCAAGAGGAAGGGTAACCTAGTGAGGTCTTTTTACCCAGTTTTTACGGGGTCAGGCCAGGCCAAAAACCAAACAAGAATGTCCAGTAAATGATTTTATTGAAGGAAAGTCTCACGCACCAACACAATCACTCACACACTCACTCAAGACCTATTAAGAAGCAAAAGAGAGGAAACTGGATAGGGGAATATTGAAGGGGTTGTAGCTGGGGTAATACTGCACCTTTTCCTGAAGTCCTGGGTCCGGGAAAAACAGCGGAGAAGTGGGGCTCAGCACGGAGAGGGCTGAGGGGATCACTCAATGTACGGAGCAACGGTCTGCTGGAATGACTGGGAGTGATCCAAAGAACCACTCAAAAACTGGGACTATTTGTAGGGGAAAAAGTACCTGGAGGGCTAATCCTTTCCCGGGGAGAACAATGGGTGTTGCAACAGAAAAGAAGCTCCACAATGCTAACTTCTTTTGCATGATGAGATTACACGGTGTTGCCAAAGTCTCGGGATCTTCGGCTGCATGGGGTTGTGGTGTGACTTCACATAAATGGTCCTTGCCTGATAGGATTTTATTGCTATTGGCGCTCAACTTGGGGCAAAGATGCTAATCCCCTCAAGTTGGCTCCTCAGTGGCTGAGGACCCTTTGTCTACTGTGGGTTTGCACAGCTTGAGTTCTCCTGGGGCTACGTGACTGGGGATTTTACTGGCCTGACCTGGTTTTCGATCGTTTGACCGTTGCTGCCTACGTGCCCATACGGGTGACCTCTCAGGCACATTGAATCATATTTTCATATCAAAATTGTAGACCCTGGGACAGGGTTTTCCAGTGGGGTAACACATGTTCTACCCAGTACTTCCTCGAGCAGTGCTAGGTGGGTGTGGCGTGCACTTGCCAACAAAATCCCCCCCAACTCTTTTCTCTTTATCCCTTCCAAAGAAAATTCATATTTGTACTGGTAGCGCCCCCCCACCGCTTGTATGTGAGTTTTCCTCACCCACCTACACTAATGGAATGTACTTCTCCGGAACACTACTTCCATCACTTACTGAGACAAGTGTCTGATTTAGAAGGTACAGTCAGAGTTTCATTTCCAAAAGAAGCGAGAGTGGAAGATCTACTCGCAAAGTCATTTGGAACAGAGACAGAAAAGACATCTGCTGTAACCGAGTTTTTTATACGTTTATCCAATTTTTACTCTGTGAGACTATTTTAAAAAATGCACTTATCTTGTGGTTTCCCATCCTTGCAAATAAACTACAAGCAACTTATGCTTTCTCATCTATTTTTTTCCTTTCACAAATTATACACTAGCATTACAGAGTCTTGCTTCACCACATTATCATGGCATGGAGGAAATGTGGGATTTTTGAAGACTATGCCAGCCAAGAGCAACTGGTGCCTTCCATGGCAGGGGTGTGGTGAATCCTTTCCAGGTATCATTTCAGATTTTAAAGGAGCTATCCAAGATGCTGTACCCCACCATCAAAATAGGCTCAGCCCCTTGGAGAATTCCTTTAAAGTCTGGAGTAAAATGTGGACTAGATTGACCACAGCACTGACAGGGAAGCTTCTGGCTACCCCTGATACCAATGGAAAGTCAGCTCTGGAAGGTTTAACCAGGCTGATTTAACTGAGTTAAATTAACCTCCCCATCTTACCAGGCAATAGCTGCTCACAGAAAAGGAGGTCCATTCTGCTGGCATTCAGGGCATGGGTGGATGAAGTTTCCACCCCTCCCCTGCCAATAAGTGAAGCTGTGATGAGGACTTAGGATAGGGATCCTGCTTCTGGTTGTTCCAACCCCGCTCATTGATGGGAGTGGAATGGATGCATCATCTTCCTATTCCCCAATCACAGAATGGTCCTCTTTCTTTCCATTGGCAGTAATGATCTGATCATGATTGAGTAGGGATCATGAATACAGAGCACTTATAGATGCATAACTTCTTTTGCAACTATGATAACTTCTTCAGCTAAAGAAACTCAACCTTTCACCAGGGATAGGTATCAGAAAATGGTGCACAGAGACAGTTGTTGCCTCTCCTTCCGTTACTCCATCGATTGGGCTGGAAGCATTATCATTATCAAGAAGATGCATAACTTCTTTCTCAACTATGACAGCCAATAATAGGAATAGTGATAATAATAACAGACAGTCAGCATGTGTAGTGGTTTGAGCATTGGATTATAACCTTGGAAACCAGGGTTTGATTCCCTGCTCAGCCATGGAAATTTTTTTTATATTAAAACTGCAGTTGACTAAAATATTACTTAAGAAGCCATGGAAGCTCCCTGGGTGCTCTTGAGTGCATCACACACCCTCAGCCCCAGAATACCCTGTAATAAGTTTACCTTAGGCTTGCCAGAAGTCAGAAATGACTTGCAGCCAGACAACAGCAACAGTAATGGTAATACAGTCCTCCCTCCACAGTTGGGAATTTGATTATTCATGAGGCCTGTGCTTGTCTCCCCTTTCCCATTTTCCTCCTCCCATTCCCTTATGTTCCTCAGCCAGGCTTGCAAGGCTTGTGTTTAAAATGCACATTTTTTCCTGTTGGGTGGGCAAAGCCCCTCTCACTGCTGGAAGCTTGTCCACTCTGCCACATGCCTGCACATACTGCTTTGAAATGGCTGCTGATTTGTCAGGTGCTCTCTTTGCTCCTACCCCTTCTTTCTCAAGATGGCAACCAGAAGTAGCTAGAACCCCAGAATTCTGCTCTTCTCTGTCTGAGTAAGTCTTTTACTCGTCTATTTTCTTCCCGCTGGAAACAGTGGGGCCAAAGGGAAAAGAATAGGAGCGGGGAAGCTCTGCAGGGTAATGGGAGGAGGATCACAGGGAGGGGAGTTATTGGAGTTTTTTCCACTTTCATGAGGATTCTGCACCCCAAACCCTCATGAATATGAAGTGGCCACTGGAATAATAGCAAGATGGTATAGCAAGGGCTATGGATTGTATAAGAATCACAGTAAGTCAAACCCAATAATAACAGAAGATGGATATACATTTTAAAAGGTTCACAAACATAACCAGACCTGTAGTGGGGAAAATATATGCACAAGGGTAGGGAATAATTATCAAAATAAACTCAAATGTATGTGCAGGAAGGGGAAAAAGAGATATGCAGATAATACAGAACATGGACAGGGTGAGCCTGCAGGTGGAATTCTGAGAAGTACTAGATAAGCAAAATGGACAGAATGCCTTTTCAAATCACTAACTGGAAAAGAGCCTCTAACTGATGCATTGTTTCACAACGTTCAGGGTAAGAGAAGGAGGCTCCATCTACCTGTCACAACTAATAAATGGCAACAGATCTAACCCCCACAAGATGCTCTACCTTTTCCATCTAGAAGTCATGGCTGAACCTTGTGATGGCAAATTCCATAAATTAATTATGAATTGTGTCCAGAAGCACTTTCCTTTGCTATGTCAACTTTCAGCAGGGGAACCTTGCTTAATTGTTTTAACCCTGTACAAATTTCCTTCTCTTTCTATGGCTTAACAGCAGGGGTAGGAACCATATGGCCCTATAAATGTTCTTGGACTACAAGCCCCATCACCCCTAGTCTTTCTAGCCAATGACATGGGTGAAGATGGTACCTTCCCTGCAGATTCTGTCAAAACTCACCCCTGGAGGACAGAGGAGAAAGAGGAGGAAACAGAGTGCCAAGAAGCTGCAGCTCTCTCTGAGTCTGAGGAGATGGGGACTCGGGCTATAAGGGACCCTGCTGCCCAGCAGAACTTGGCAGATGCTGCAGATGCTGAAGACATCACACTCTCATCCTTCACTGAAAGATGGAGAGAGCAATGCCATGCCCAGAGCTGGCAAAATAATAAATGCCGACCCAGTTAGCACTAATAAGGCAACTGTGGCCTCGAAGGAGTTGCTGATAAATATCCCAGCAATTTTCACCCAGTAATTAATGGTGACAACTGTCTTATCTGGTTGACGGGCAGTACTCTCTTGTGTTCCTGTTTTGTCTTGACCTTGGACTGGCTATGTTTGAACTATTCTGTTGACTCTTTGCTGGTTTGTATATCTGGACTTCTGACTTGTTGATATGGCTTCTGGACTACCCCTTGTGGTTTTCTCTTCATCTTACTCAGATAAGCCATGACTGATCTGGACTGAACAGGTTGCTCGACGGCTTCTCACAACAACAACCTCCTACCTTGGACAGTTGCTGACTTGTGTTCAGGGCAACTTCGCCCATCCCCAAGGATCAGAGAAGCGAGGTCAGACCCTGAAGTATGGCAATGCTACCATTGCACGCTGAATGACACACAAATATTTTTTGCTCATGCTCATTGCCAATTTTTTTGTCCTTAGTTCTGATATTATGGAGAGTTTTATACTGTTGATTTTACCTGTACATTTTACGGGTCTAAAAATGCTGTTGTCAACCACTCAGAGAATGTCTGTTGTTGGGCAGGGCACACCGTTTGCAAATAATGAACCAATCAGTCTTCTCTTTTCCATTCTCTGAAGTATCATTCTTCATACCTTCCTTCCCCTTTTTGTTCCAGCTTGGGTAATGAAGTCCCCAATTAAGTTTTTTTCTTGCTAACTCAGCATGCCTCCTTTCTCTGTCTCACACACTCTCTGAATCATTAGCTTAATTGGTTACTGGTGATTTCTGATGCCATCCTTTCATGAATTCTCCCTGGGTACATCTAGGATGCTTGTTCTCCTTGGATCAAAGATGACTGAGACTGCCTTTTAGAGGTCACTTGGTAGCACCAGCAACGAAGAACCTCTTTTAATAGCAAACAAAATTATGGGCCTCTAAAGATGACTTCTCATTATTCGTCATTTGGATATTTCTGCCTGACTCATCTTTCTGATGTTATGAGCACACACTGACCCCTTGTAGTGCATCATTCAGAGTTTAGTTAGATTTCATTTTGCATCTAAAATCCTGCAGTATAACACAGGACACTGCATGGAGATACAGAAGCATGGTAGGAAGACCATGGAAACCTTAGAAGGGCTGGATCAAACCAGAGATCCATTTTGCCTTTGTGCTGTTACTGAGCTGTTTGCTTTCAAGCCTTTTCCGACTTAACTGAGATCTTAAAGCGAGCCTAGCATGGGTTTTGTATTTTTTTTTTTTTTGGCAGAATTTTGTGGGGGGGGAGGCGGTTACTTTTGCCTTCCTCTGAGGCTTACAAAGTGCGACTTGCCCAAGGTCACCTAATGGGTTTATATGTCTAAGCAAAGATTTGAACTCTGATCTCCAGAGTCCCTGTCCAGCTCTCAAACTGCTACACTGTCTGTTGCTGAGATTGAGCAGCAAAATATTTCTGAGCAGCATATAGGCAAACATATCTGGGTGAGAAAGACTATGGAAACTCTGGCAGAATGCTCCAGCCTTCCTAATGAGCTTTCTTCTATGATCAGCAGGTATAGTTTAAAAAATCTCAGAAAAATGAGAGCTACTTTTGCCAGACTCTCCATGCAAGCCATAAATCTTCAAACCCAGCTCTTTCACAGAAGGTTGTTAAATGGAGGATTGACTCCAGCTGCAGGAGGCCTGCTGGCTTTCCATTGTTGAGTTTTCCAGTTCTCTCTCTCTCTGTCTCTCTTTTAAACCAAGCAAGCCTTGAAGCCAATTAACTCTCAAGGACAATGTGAGGGACAGAACTGAGCTGTTACAATTGCAAGCAAAAGGAGCTTACAGGTGAGAGGATTTGGAGAATGATAATGATTCTAGCCCAATTGATGGAGTAATGGAAGGAGAGGCAACAACTGTCTCTGTGCACGATTACTGATACCTATCCCTGGTGAAAGGTTGAGTTTCTTTAGCTGAAGAAGTTGTATTCTCTCCATGTTCAGGCTGAGTCTAAGATCCTATGTAACTACATGGTGATTGTGGTAAAACACCCATGTGCTGAACACTAACCTTCTGCAACTAATTGCTTATTGACCAAAATGTCTGCTTATGGCAGTGATGTATTTGCGGTAAGTCTTTTACTCCAAGGCCATTTCTGCACGAGCCTGTTATAGCGCTATGATTCCACTTGCAACCTCCTATGGAATCCTGGGGTTTGCAGTTTCGGGAGGGGCCGGCTGGCCCCTCCCGAAACTGCAAACCCCAGATTCCATAGGAGGTTGCAAATGGAATCATAGCGCAATAACAGGCTCGTGCGGAAATGGCCAAATCTCAAGTCTCAAGTCAAGTCTCAAGTCCTTGAAGATACTTTCAAGCCAAGTCTCAAGTCTGTACGCCAACTTTATACCCAACCTGTATTCCAAATTATTGGACAGAGGGAAATAAATTCAGTTTTAACAATTTAAGCAGAGTCGGCACGCCACATTTGCAATTTTGCCATCTGCAGGTTTGGAAGTGAGGAATAGGATGCTTCTTACTCCCCATTACTGAAGGTTCAAAAGATTTAGAAGGAAGGATCCTTTTCCTTCTCAAGCATGTTGCCTAACACCTTTGCTCCTCCCCTCTGAGAAATGCCCCCTGCGCTCTGGGGGTGAGTCTTGCCTTCTGCTCTTAGGAAACGTTTTAAAAGGCTCCTCCGATATGCATCAGGGGCAGGCTGCTGAGCTGACCTTAAGCCTGTCACAAGCCCATTCCCTAACCTGTTTGATGTTCCCCTCTGAGAAATGCGCCCACACATTTTTTTATTTATTTATTTGTATCCCGCCTCTCCATATAGATAGAGGCGGTGAACAATTTAGCATGTATTTCGAAACATTTTTCTATACATGCCCCCAACAAGCTGGGTACTCATTTTACCGACCTGCGAAAGGATGGAAGGCTGAGTCAACCTTGGGGCCCGGCAGGATCGAACTCACAACCTTGTGGTTTGTGGCTTGCAGTACTGGCATTTAACCACTGCGCCACCAGTGGTAGGCAAAAAGAGTTGGAGGCTTTGTTCAAAGTCGTAAGATTTCTGGATGAGTGTGTTATGTTACTGAACTAAGGGCAGCAAGTCAGTCATGAAAAATATACAAGTCTTGAGTCGAGTCAGTGCATCATTTATGTCTGAGTTGTGTCCAAGTTGAGTCACTGAAGTGACTTAAGTCTGACTTGAGTCCGAGTCAGGTGACTTGAGTCTACATCACCACAGTAAACCAACAGAAGAGAAAGCTATCTCTGTGGTGGCATAAGGGAGCAGCAGAGGTGACAGCAAATAATCCGTGAGTAATCAAACCTGCAAAAGTGAAACCCACAAATGTGGAGGGCTGACTGTACCCACCGTGCTTTGCTAAGGTGCAATGTGTGGGGGAATGTAGGTATTTAAAATGGCAATCAGCTATTGAAATCTAGAAGAGCTTGCCGGTCCATGGAGCCAGCATCTCAACCCAACAAACTGATGAGGAGGACCAAAAGTTTCACTAAATGCACTTCCTAGGGTTAATTTTATTTTTCATTTGTCTAAAAAGGAAAGCTGCAAGTTTCCCCGGAACATATCTCCAGGATTACAATGTGTGACCTTTTCCAAGACTGCCTTGCTGCTGTCCATTGCCCTTCTTTCGCCCTCTTGTTTCTGACTTAACTATACTTCTTAAGCCGTCAATGGGGCTGAAAAGTGATGGACCAGCAACAAATTCCTTAGCCAATTACCCGAATGACAGTCGTAAAAGCTCTGACATTTCTCGCCTCAGAAGAGACTCAAAGGCCAAAGGATATTAACATCTTGAATAATCCAGCTTCACCCTTTTCCCGGCAATTTGTGTTGATTGCTTCCCACACCCTGACTCAGAAGTAAACTCAGTGGATTATTTTAATTGGCCTTACTCTGAAGCAACATTAGATGTCTTGGATCATGGCACTGATTGCAGGAAGGCGCTTAAGTTGTCATTACTGTTAAGAAAACAGTTCAGGCCATTTCCACACTAGCCTGTTATAGTGCTATTATTCCACTTTCAGCATCCTATGGAATCCTGGGGTTTGCAGTTTAGGGAGGGGCCTTTGAGGAGGGGAGGAAGTGGAGTCCTTTGAGGTTCCCCTCTAAACTGCAAACCCCAGGATTCCATAGCTCACACAGTGGGTTTCCATGACATCACACTAGTTCTGTATATGTGTGTACACACACAGTAATTTGTTCTTTCTTGCAGTTGGTTGTGTCTGCTGAATAGCAGTGGAAGCAGAGTTGCACAAACAGCATGCTCATCTGTATTTTGTCTTTGCAAGTTGTACATTACACATTGTGGGTGTGCATTCTGTGCAGATGCATCTCCTATATTTTCCATCATAGTTTTGGGTCCCACTTTGGGAGAAGGGAGGCAAATGAATAAATAAATATCCTATGCTTTTCCATTGTGGTTTCCACTGTAGTTTTACATCCTATATTTTCTATTGTGCTTGTGTAGCCAATTGCATAGGGATGTGGGGGTGGGAGTGCAATTTGCCCCAGGAGGCAATGTTTTTGGGGCATCCCAGCCCATAGCCGTGCCCCCCACCTTGGCCATGCCCCCACACACCACAGCCACACCCCCACACACAGTGGCCATGCCCCTCCCACCCCCTCTCCATACACTCCAAGCTCCGCCACTGTGTGTAGCATGTATTACGCACTGCATCCAGTCATTGGCATGTATTTTCCAATATTGTTATTCTGCATTGAAGTTGAGAAGTGGTGCCATGATATATGTCCACTTGCAGGTATTTACACTATGCCAAGGAGATGTCAGATTAAGGCCGATGGCTAACTTTTTAGAGAGACATGCAAATTAGTAATGACTAAGGCCCTTTTTGCATGGCATTTGCCATGCGAAAGGGCCCCTCGAGCATCGCAAGACTGCGAGGAGCGGTCCACACGACACACTTGCAATTGTGCGATGCTGCAGGCTCTGACAGATGCCGGTTGAGCACTTTTTCATTTTTGGCTGTGAGCCCAAAATGGTGCGCGATTGCTTACTTGCTGTGCGTGTGGAGCTTTGGAGCCGCGGCACTCATGCTTCCTTTCCCAGTGCAGCCTGGGACTTTCCCAGGCTGCACTGTGGAAGGAAGAGGAGGGGCCCTCATTTTAGCAGGCGGCAGCTGCAGAGCTGAAGGAACTGGGATGCAAGAGCCTCTCGCTAGAGGTTGCTTGTGCGATCCCTGCACCCCAGGGCCACAAACAGGTAAGCTGCCCAAAGGGCCTAAGTGTAGGCACACTAATTGCTACCTCTAACAGCATCATACGTCTTGCGAGTCTAGGAGCTCTAGAGATAATCTTATGTTTTTAAAATAATTTTAACATGTGCTGTGTGAGATTGGATGTGATGGCCCAACACAAAGAAGGGAATATCTGGGAATGCGTCTTGTTTGGCCTCATTGAAAGGACAACAATCAGTGGGAAAAATCAAGATTCACAAGAGTTCAATTCAGCCTTTTTTTTTTTTTTGTGACATTTGTTTCAGGTTTGGATGTGATGAGTTTATGTTATAGCCATCCTGTGATGGGCCAGCAGATGAGAATTCACCCCTGGGTAGGCTTATTATGATGCAGTTTGAGCAGAGCTGGAGGGAAGTTATTTTTTAAAAAATTTGGACTATAGCTCCCAGAACCCTCAAGACAGTGGCCTTGGTGGCAAGGGCATTCTGCGACCTGTAGTTTGTAGTCTGCAATCCACAGGTCTACTGGCCTAACCTGAAGGCAGCTGCTTCTGGTGTTTTCTCAGATGTTCTCTGTGCTTCTTAAACCTCTTCTGCTGTTGAAATCATTTTAATTTCTACCTGCAACAACCTCATCACCACAATAAGGCTAGAGCTTGTTATGAATAACAATGACACCTCACAGCAGCTTTTGCAATAATCCCATCCACACGGCAACCGAGAAACGGTCATTCCCATTGTCATCTTCTGTGATTAATATTAGAGAGTAATTTCTTCCTTCCTTCATTCTCCCCCCAATCCCAGTATGCTTCTAAAATAGCTGCGAGTTACTAAAGCAAGAGTTTGCTCTGTTTTCTTAGGCCACTTCCACACGGGGTTTTTAACATGGGGCAGAGCGTCCTTCAGGAAGGACATCTGCACCTGGGAGCAGACTGGGTCGGACCTACTGAATGCAGATCTGCATGCCAGCCCGCTTTGGAATGACCCCAAGTGGTCGTCCAGCGTGCTTTTGAAAGACCGCTAAAAACAGGTCTTTCAAAAGCATGGAGCGCGCCACTGCAAGCCTGCTCCCTTAGGCAGATTTGCAGGCTTGCATTGGTGCATTGATCTGCTGGGTTGGGCTTTAGGCTGGCGAGCTTCAGCGGTTGGTCGAGACCCTCGACCAACCGGAAGCCACCACTTTCGTCCCCGGAGCAGTGTGGAGCAGTGGCCACGCACTGCTTCGGAGAAGTGTGGACCGGACCGGGGAGCCCAAAAGTCCAGTGAGTAGCGCCACGGGGCAATTCCCTCGCCCTGTGTAGAAATAGCCTTAGACTTGATTTTAGACTTGGGCCATTTCCGCACTAGCCTGTTATAGTGCTATTATTCCACTTTCAACATCCTATGGAATCCTGGTCTTTGAAGTTTTAAACCGCAAACCCCAGGATTCCATAGCATATTGAAAGTGGAATGATAGCACTATAATAGTCTAGTGTGGAAATGGCCTTGAAGTAAAAGACTTAAATACATCACTGCTAAGACCTATCTAGTCCAGCTCCTTTCCAGTGCATAAATGTACCACTGATATTTCCATGCAACGTCTGTTTATAAATCTCAAAACAAGAGATTCTACCATCTTCTGCAAAGTCCATTTCAGCGCCTTTCTATTAGGAAGTTCGTCCTTAATTTTAATTTTAATCTCCTTCCTGTAATCTGAATCCACTGATTCAAATCCAACCCTCTGGAGCAGCAGAAAACAAGATTGATTTATAGTCCACATGACTGCCTTTGAGATCTTTAAAGAAGACTATTACATCACCTCAAGAGCCACCATGGTGGAATGGTTTGATTGCTGGCAAGGACTTGAGAGGCTTGGGTTTGAATTTCTTCTTAGCCCTGGAAACCCAATGGGTGACCAAGAGCAGGTCGCACTCTTTCAGCCGTAGAGGAAAGCAATGGGAAACCTCCCCTAAAAAAGTTTTGCCAAGAAAACCATAAATTAGAGTCAGCTTGGAGGCACATAAGAGCAACAGGAACATCATATCAATTCTCTATCTTTTCTTCTTCAGGGCAAACATGCTCAGCTCCCACAACCATTCCTCATATGGATTGGTTTCCAGATCTGTACCATCTTAGCCTCCTCTGGACACATTCTAGCTTGTCAAAATCCCTTGTAAAGTGTGGGACTCAGAAGAGAACTGTTTTTTGTTTTTGTTTTTTCTGATGGAAATTCATTACTTCAAGTTAGGCTTTAGCATCCTGGGCTAACATTCCAGATTCCAGCAAGGTTGTGTGATTCTCGATAAAGCTTAGGGGCTCTCCATTTTTAAAAGAGTCCATTCTGTTCAAACCAATAGATCAAGGAAAACCACTGGGAGCTTGCTGTTCTAGGGCCCTTTTCTCATTAAGTCTTCTCGTGCGACGGAGGAGGGCGGCTCACGCAAGAAGCCTTCTCCGGGAGGCTGCCGCTTCCCCTCCTTCCTTCCGCAGGCGAAGGAACGAGCGGGGAAGCGGCAGCCTCCCGGAGGCGGCGGCAGCTCGCGCGTCCGTCCATTCCCCCCCGCGCGCGAGAGAGAGAAGGCGCTCGTCCCGTCCGCCCCGCGCGCGCGTGAGAGAGAAAGGTGCTCGTCCCGTCCGCCCCCCCAGCGCGCGCGCGAAGCAGGATGTGTCGCGTCCGTCGCGCGAGCGCCCCGCCCCGTCCCGTCCCTTCCTTCCGCAGGGGCGGAGGGAAGGAAGGGTGACCCGGCCGGCTTCCGGACGCTCCGCACGAGAGGTAAGTGCGCGCGGGCGCTGGGAGCATTGCGCGAGCGCGGGTGATTTTCGCTTGGAAGCGAAAATCAAAAAACCCGCGCTCGTGCCGCTTCAGCCCCGTGAGCCCGGCGGAAGTGGGAGTGCATCGTGCGGAGCGACGCTCCCACTCCCGCGAGGCTCACGGGGCTGTTGCATGAGAAAAGGCCCGTGCAAAAAGGGCCTAGGTCTTTGCTACATGCCTTCATGTACAGTCTGATTTATGGCAACTCATTCATAGGGTGTTCTCAAGAAGATGTCTTCAAAGGAAGTTTGTCATTGCCTTCCTCTGAAGCTGAGAGAGTGGGACTTTCTGAAAATCCAACTAGGGTTTCCACAGCTGAGTGGGTAGTTGAACACTGGTTTCTTGAAATCCTAGTTGCATATTCAAATAATGTTATTCCAGTTATGATATGTCGGGTGAGAGCACTAGATATTCTTTTGATATCAAATAATTCGGCCTTTGCTTGACCTTTCTCTGCCACCCTACTCCACGTGTTTGCAAAGGTCCACCGGACAAGCACGTCCGGGGCGCAGCGGTTAATGGGTGAACATTCCAAACCTCTTTCAGGCAGGCAGCTTAAGCCTCTCTGATGCTTTAGGGAAAAACTTTCCTGCAAACCGGTTTTGCTCGGCGCATATCCACACAAAGCCGCACAGCCAAGAGCCGAGCCATTTCTTTATGTCGGGCCATCAACGTACTGACCACGTTATTGTCGTTAAGTACTAAGCCCATCGTGCAGAACCTGACCTTTTCCAACTCCTTTGTCCAGCTCCAAAATTCCTTTGTTCTCACCGAACATAGCATAGCCCGCAGGTAAAATCCACCCTATAAAGAGTCCCCACTTTTGGGACTACCTCGGATCACCCTGGACTTCCATCCAGCCTTGCTGCCAGTTTGTCCAGTGAACTCCCTCAGCAAACCGTGCTGAGCTTCCGTCCCCTGAACCCCGTCTTTCTCTCCAGGACTATGAGACCAGGTGTCGTATTACCCCTTCCCCAAGACTCTCTATTCCTATTTCCAAGTTAGCTGGTGTGTGTGTTGTCTTATTTGCTATTTATCTCTCAATAAATGTTATTTTCATTACTTTAAAACTTGTCTGGCTATGCTCTCTGACCTGAAGCCGTAGAGATTGGGTTAAAGATCCTAGCTAAAGTTACCCTGCCTCTCGCTAGCTTAAGAGAGTGCTCGAGCTTAATTTCCCCAACTTGTGTTTTTTATTTGGTTATTTGGGCGTCCCTCCCAGGACCCCCAACATACAGGGTAACAATGACTATCCCATGCCATCTCTCTGGCTCTATCAGCTCAAAAAGAAGAAATGTCAATTTCAGAAGGCAGTGGAATTTCCTTCATTGGGGTTGTTCAAGCAGACTTTGGAGGGCAACCACGGAAGGGTACTTTACTTGTGCATTTCTGCACTGGTAAGAACTTATGCATGCTCTAGATGACTCATACATTGTCCTCCTACTTAATGTCTATGATCTGGCTCAGCTCTGAGCGTGTGTGGTTGTGTACATCCACCACTCTTCCAGTTTGCTGGATGGCGGCAGTTCCTGCCAATGTTATGTGATCTGGAAGAAGCTGTTTGCTCAGCTCAGCCCCGCCAGCAGGCTGTGTTTAATAAGCCAAGGCATGTTTTCCTCGCCTGTTTTCTAATTTATTAGAGAGATTGAAGACTGCAGAATGGAGGGCGTGCTTGTCGGCTAAGAAATGATAAGGCCACTGCGGGGTGTGCGTGTGTAAAGGGAAAACAAGCCGAATTGTCAGATGAGGCTGAAGGTTAGCCTAACAGCTCCAACCTGAACATCTAACCCGCTCGCCTATCAAAATTGTATTGTAGATGTGGCAGCCGCATACACCCATGGGTTGGGGTCGATGAATGTCCTTCCGTTCTTCTTGAGGCCTTTCTTGGACTTGCTAGAGGTCAGGACAATCTGTATCTTTCACATTTCCCCCACATTTGAATGGCTCTCATGTCAGGCTTGTTCCCTTCAATGTATGAAGAAATTGGGAGAAATTGTGTTTGCAAGTCCTCATTAAAAATAAATAATACAGTACTAAATTATCTTCTGTCAGTGCTGGCCAAATGCAAGAGGTACAGCTACGGCGAGCATGGAAAAGGTCATGTGGCACTTACCTTTCAGGTAGCTGTCACATGAGGAGCCTGTCAGAAAAAAAAGATGTGGCTATTCACAGCATGGGTTCGAAAGGATTCAAATTCAGGCTTTTGGGAGCTAGGTAGTCAAAGTCCCAGACTTAATTTCTGTACTAGACTGTTATAGTGGTATCATTCCACTTTCAACCTCCTATGGAATCCTGGGGTTTGCAGTTCAGGGAGGGGCCGGCCGGCCCCTCCCTGAACTGCAAACCCCAGGATTCCATAGGAGGTTGAAAGTGGAATGATACCACTATAACAGTCTAGTGCGGAAATGGCCTTGGGCCACTCCCACACTACACTGTTATAGTGCTATTATTCCACTTCCAAACTCCTATGGAATCCTGGGGTTTGCAATTTCAGGAGGGGCCTTTAGGATTCTCAGTCAGAGAGCCCTTTGGCCTCAGGAAACTACAAACCCCGGGATTCCACAAGATGTTCAAAGTGGAATAATACCACTATGAAAGTGTAGGGTGGAAATGGCCAGGATCTTCACCTTGATCTGACTCTAGTCACCTCTTTTCAGTGGATTGTTTCTTTCTTTCTTTTTTTAAAATAATTTTTATTGAAAGTTTGTCTCGAAAATAACCCCCACACACACACTTCCATGCTTAAATCTTCCAGTTGAAATTGCTTATTTCCATTCCATTACAATCATAATTTCCATCTTACAGAGAGAAGAACAGTTACCTTATTTCTTCTTTGATTTCTTATACATTTATATCCTTACCCAATCCAATACTCTTTTTCATTCTTTCTCAAAGTTCTGGATAGATTTATTCTTCAAAGACTCAGTGGATTGTTTCAAGGTTTGACCAGCCCTGACCCCCAGGCTCTGACAATGTAGGCTAGGATTGTATAACTGTGGAGTGGCTGGGACCAGTTTTTATCTCCCATGAAGATGACATTTAATGCTCCAGACCCAAAATTATCTTTCCTTTTTGGCTGGAGGTCAGCCAAATAGGGTTATCAGAAGGGATGCAAGATGATTTCTCGTCCCCATTTTGGCCTATACACAGATTTGAATCATAGAATCATAGAAATGTAGAGTTGGAAGAGACCCCAGGGGCCATCCAGTCTAACCCCCTTCTGCCATGCAGGAACACCCTCAAAGCACTCCCAACAGATGGGAGCCTCTGCTTAAAAACCTCCAAAGAAGGAGACTCCACCACACTCCATGGAGGCAGCAGCAGATTCCACTCCCAGGCAGCCCTGGCTGTCAGGAAGTTCTTCCTGAGGTTCAGGTGGAATCTCCCTTCCTGCAGCTTGAATCCATTGCTCCTTGTCCTGGTTTCTGGAGCAGCAGAAAACAAGCCCTCTCCTTCCTCTATGTGGCATCCCTTCAAATATATAAACATGGCTATCATGTCCCTTCTTAACCTTCTCTTCTGCAGACTAAACATACCCAGCTCTCTAAGTCTATCCTCATAGGGCTTCATGGCTTCCAGGCCCCTCACCATTTTGGTCACCCTCCTCTGGACTTGCTCCAGCTTGACCATGTCCTTCTTGAATTGGGGTGCCCAGAACTGGACACAGGATTCAAGATGAGGTCTAACCAAAGCAGAGTAGAGTGGTACCAGTACCTCCCTCGATCTAGACACCAGACTCCTATGGATGCAGCCGAGAATTGCATTGAAAGAGAGGTTTGAGAATGTGGGGTTCCTGGAGGAGTTCTAGGAAAGTGTTTTCACACATTTTGGGGTGTTCTGTGATAATTTCAGGCAAAAATCATGTAAAAATATGCCAAAAAATTAAAATGGAGGTGTTCAAGGGATTTGGAGAGATAAGTATGGGCTTCAGAAGCACAGAAGTGTGTTTTTGATGCCACACGTTCTTCACCCCTGCTTTAACCCATCTTGAGGTTGCTACTCCTCAACCCTATTGCCCACCAGAGTATCCTTCTATTCCCCAGCCATTTTGGAATATAGGGTCCATTTTAGTCCCTAAACAATTGAGATTTGCACCAAGAGCTTATTGATTCATTGTGGTAGGACTAACTAAGGCCATTTCCACACTAGCCTGTTATAGCGCGATGATTCCACTTTCAACATCCTCTGGAATCCTGGGGTTTGCAGTATTGGGAGGGGCCAGCCGGGATTCCAGAGGATGTTGAAAGTGGAACCATCGCGCTATAACAGGCTAGTGTGGAAATGGCCTAAGTTCCTTTTCTAACTTTTAATTTGTCTTGATAGCACATCTGTGTTGGATGAACCCCATCGAGAACTATAGAGTCTCTTAAGGCCTGTTAATTAAGGGTTGACTTTTCTTTCTCTCTCTCTCTTATTCCTGATTTTAAGACTTTGCCCAGGGTAATTTTTTTTTATTAGCTTTATTTTTCAGTAATAGCATGGCATTCTAATAATTAGGCTGGATGGGAAGCTTGAAAGAGTTATCCATGATGCTTTGCAACTCATTAACAAAGAAAGTGTTCTCAACCAACATTTTTGGAAGTATGGGTTTCAGATATTAATTAGCTTATGGCTAGATGCAGATCGGGATCCTGTGTTTTTCTAAACTGTATATGTTTATGCTCTACATTTATATCTCTCCATTTGATGATCAACCATGAAATAATGAGACCAGACACAAAATTGGATAATAAGGGCCATTTTACTAAAACTAACCTATTTAAAGTTATGTTGGCCTGGAGGGGAGCAATAACGGGGACCAGCTTGATTTGGGTCCAGCTAAGGCAGATATCCATCATTTGACAAACTCCTCAGCCTTCCCATGAACTGGCAAAACACGTCAGTTCTGTGAGGTGCCACAGGGTTCTGTCCTGTGGAGTGCCACAGGGTTCCGTCCAGGGCCCAGTACTGTTCAATATTTTTATCAACGACTTGGATGAAGGAATAGAGGGCATGCTCATCAAATTTGCAGATGATACCAAGATGGGAGGGGTTGCTAATACGCCAGAGGACAGGATCAAAATTCAAAAGGACCTGGATAGATTGGAGAGCTGAGCCAAGGCGAACAAAATGAAATTCAACAGAGAGAAGTGTAAGGTCCTACACTTAGGTAGAAAAAATGGAATACAGAAATATAGGATGGGGGACACGTGGCTGGATAGCAGTACGTGTGAAAGGGATCTAGGAGTCTTCATAGACCACAAGCTGAACATGAGTCAGCAGTGTGATGCGGCAGCCAAGAAAGCCAATGCAATTCTCGGCTGCATCAATAGGAGTATGGTGTCTAGATCGAGGGAGGTACTGGTACCACTCTACTCTGCTTTGGTTAGACCTCATCTTGAATACTGCATCCAGTTCTGGGCACCCCAATTCAAGAAGGACCTGGTCAAGCTGGAGCAAGTCCAGAGGAGGGTGACCAAAATGGTGAGGGGCCTGGAAGCCATGAAGCCCTATGAGGATAGACTTAGAGAGCTGGGTATGTTTAGTCTGCAGAAGAGAAGGTTAAGAGGGGACATGATAGCCATGTTTAAATATTTGAAGAGATGCCACGTAGAGGAAGGAGAGGGCTTGTTTTCTGCTGCTCCAGAGACCAGGACAAGGAGCAATGGATTCAAGCTGCAGGAAAGGAGATCCCACCTGAACCTCGGGAAGAACTTCCTGACGGTCAGGGCTGTCCGGCAGTGGAATCTGCTGCCTCCATGGAGTGTAGTGGAGTCTCCTTCCTTGGAGGTTTTTAAGCAGAGGCTTGATGGCCATCTGTCGGGAGTGCTTTGAGGGTGTTCCTGCATGGCAGGGGGTTGGACTGGATGGCCCCTGTGGTCTCTTCCAACTCTACATTTCTATGATTCTATGATTCTATGAGGTCAATCTGGATTGTTTTGGTTTCTTCCTGACCTGGCAAAACTGGAAGGCCACCCAAGGGACTCTCACTCAAGCTGCAGGGCCCTTCTACAAGTGTTACCAGGCCGTACACCTCCCACTCCTTGATATGGTTTAATTGGCATAAAATATAAATTATATACTGCATGGGTGCATGGCCATGTTGGCTGGAAAAGGATTGGTTGAACATGTGCAGAACTAGGTCAGATAGGACCTCAGCGCATGGCCAGGTCATAGTCAGGAAACCGACAAGGAAGATCTGGTGGTAATGAGCTTGCCAACATCTCCTCAACAACTCACCTTAAAAAACAATAGTCCCTGAAAATATCCCCACAGAGTGACTGACATCACCAACCCACAGAGACCAGTGGGTTTCATTGGCTGGGCAGGAGTTTGAACTGTGGTCTGCCAGACTCCTAGTCCAACACTGTGCAGGCTCCCATAACATTTATACACAGATTTATATCCAAGGAGTTCTGGGAAGCTTATGACAACATCAGTAATGGAACAATACAAAACACCCTTCTAATTCGCCTCATAACAAGAAACTGGATGCATTTTGGAAGCAGTCTTCAAATGGTTTCTAGAAGGTTTGAAATACCTTTGTTTGCCTTGTGCAAGACTTACCTGGCCTGGCTGTTCCGTTTCACCTATGCATACGATTAGTTTTGGATAAAAAGTGTGCTGAAATATGTGGAGTGGCTCTTCTTTTTTTGCTGTAAGAACCTGTCCCTCTTCTTTCTATGCTTTATTTGCCACTAGTATCAATTTTTCCGCTAAAGAAGGAATGCCCAGGAAATCAGTCTTTCAACTGGGATACACTCATATCTACACAGAATTTAAGTTCCTTAACAAAGGTCCTTCTTCTTGTGCCCTCTCTCAATTTGCTATATATAGCATTTATTTCTATACCGCTTATCAACTAAGTGTTATCTAAGCGGTTTACAATGTATTTTAGCTAATTGCCCCCAACAAGCTGGGTACTCATTTTACCGACCTGCGGAAGGATGGAAGACTGAATCAACCTTGGAGCCCGGCAGGATCAAACTCACAACCTTGTGGTTGCAGTACCGGCATTTAACCACTGCGCCACCAGGGCTCCATCTATACAGATGGTAGCCATAATAAGGAGGCCCTTTATGGAATGTTCTCATGTATGAACTACTCTCCCAAGACAGACCTACCTGGCACCTACTCTAACATCCTTTCAGTGCCAGGCTTAGATATATTTATTCTCTACGTCCAAAACATCATGCTAACATATCAGTCCTTCTTGGAAACTAGTTATGTCAGCGTTTGCTTTTGCTCAGACACATGATTGATGAACTTTTAATTGTCCTGGCATTTGTTTTGTTCTTTAATTTTCAATTTGGATTTTACTTTTAATTGCTGGATTAATTTGGTGGGCGTGGCTGGCTTTAAGTTTGAATTTGTGGATTGCTTCTGAGCCTCGCTTTGGACTCCATAAAATGATTTTGTTGTTAACTGTCATCAAGTTGACCTCAACTTATGGTGACCCTATCTTCAAGTCACGTTATTCTCAGCTGCCCAGCTCAGGTCTTGCAGATTCGGGCATGTGTCTTCCTTGATTGAGTCTGTAGTGAGATCTTCCTCTTTTCCTGCTGCCTTCACCTTACCAAGCATTATTGTCTTTTCTAAGGGACCCATGTCTTCTCATGATATGACCAAAGTATGACAGCCTTTGTTTAGTCATCCTGCTTCTAAGGGAGAGTTCAGGCTTGATTTGATCTAGGACCTGTTTGTTTGTCTTTTTAGCAGTCCAAGGAATCTATAGGATTTCTCCAGCACTACTTTTCAAGTGAGTTGATTTTCTTCTTATCATCTTCCACCAGTGTCCAGCTTTCACAACCATACATAGAAATACAATGGCATGGACAACCCTAATGATATATCAGTGATGTAGTGTTCAATGATATATCTCAGGATCTTGTTTAGCTCTTTCATGGCTGCTCTTCCAAGCCGTAGCCTTCTTCTGATTTCTTGACCGTAGTCTCCATTCTGATCAATGACTGAGCCAACACATGGAAAATCTGGAATTATCTCAGTGTCTTCATCATCTGCTTTCAGGTTACATAAATAATCTTTGGCATGAAAAAATCCAGAAACAAATGCAATAAATACAAAAACTAGTGCATGTTGTCTTCCTCCAATGCAATCCAGTCCCAAGGCAGGCTTTGAACCTTTTTCTGGATTGCAAAGAGGTTCTATTTTTCTTTTCTTGCTCTCCTTTCAAATAGTTACATCTGCAAGAAGGCATTTCCTCCCTCTTTTCGCCCTTTCGTATTTACCCTCTGACCAGAGAGGGTCATTTATCTTCCACTGAGTAGAAGTGTAATGAATAGGAACAGAATAGCAGCGAGGGAAGCTGATCTTTGGCGGCCACGAAAGCAAATGAGGTTACTGCAGTGCAATTAGATTACACCCAAACTCCCTGAGTCAAATGAGGAACAAGGAGATGGAGTGTATTATTCAATTAGCCAGGATGCTCATGGATGGGCCTCGGTGAAGCAGCAGGGATCAGTGACTGCATAAAACCATGGCTATGGCCATTTCTGCACTGGACTGTTATAGCACTATTGTTCCACTTGCAACATCCTATGGAATCCTGGGGTTTGCAGTTTTGGGAGGGGCCAGGAGGCCCCTCCCAAAACTGCAAACCCCAGGATTCCATAGGATGTTACAAGTGGAACAATAGTGCTATAACAGTGCTATATAGTATATAACAGTGCCAGGAGGCCCCTCCCAAAACTGCAAACCCCAGGATTCCATAGGATGTTACAAGTGGAACAATAGCGCTATAACAGTCTAGTGTGGAAATGGCCTATATT
This sequence comes from Ctenosaura bakeri, assembly GCA_948474755.1. Classification (NCBI taxonomy): domain Eukaryota; kingdom Metazoa; phylum Chordata; class Lepidosauria; order Squamata; family Iguanidae; genus Ctenosaura; species Ctenosaura bakeri. The sequence goes on from CAOLHI010000288.1 coordinate 411,424, forward strand.
GAGCAATGAGAGCCAGTATAGTGTAGTGATTTGAGCACTGGACTATGACTCTGGAGACCAGAGTTCAGTTCCCTGCTTGGCCATGGAAACCCACTGGGTGACCTTGGGCATGTCACACACTCTCAGCCCCAGTAAACCCTGTGACAGATTAGCCTTAGCTTTTCCATAAGTCAGAAACAACTTGAAGGTGCACAACTACTTGTCGAACAATACTGGGAGGAGTCCCATGAAGAACAAGGAGAGGATCTAGTTTAGATCATCCAAGCTGAAAATGAGGTGAAATTGTGCCTGGCTTATACTGATGCAGATTCCAGGCGTCTGACTCTGTGCACATTGAAGAGCTTACAATCTGGAAGTCCTCAAACTACAGGCTGGCAATGTCAGAGCCAGCATGGTATAGTGGTCTGAACATTGAACTATGACTCTGGAGACCAGGGTTTGAATCCCCAGTTGGCCACGGTAACCCACTGGGTCCCCTCGGACAAGTCACATTGTCTCAGCCTCAAAGGGAGGCAAAGGCTAACCCCACTCTGAACAAACCTTGCCAAGAAAATCCTGTGATAGGTTTGCCTAGGGTCACCATAAGTCAGAAAGTCAAACATTGACAACAATGTTGACTTTGCAGACTATGATTCCCAAAATCCTTTGGCTGTGCTGGGTGAGTAACTCTGGGAGCCCTCAAAAGTAACTTTACCAAGCTCTTCCGTCTCAAGGAACCCCCTGCTTGTAGAAAGATAGATGTCAAGGAGAAGAATCCTTGCTTAGCTTTCTCCCTGAATAGCTGTATTTGTGCATCTAGGAATTTGTTTCTTTTAATAGGGAATCATCTGACTCTGACCTCGAAATGTTTTATGTGTTTGGTTTAACTAATATTTTAAAAAGAATCTTACTCTTCCTAAAATATCTTGCCTGGGATATTTTGGCGCCTGATACAGAAAATCTCCAGCAGTCCAATGCAATAATCACATAGGCTGACGTTCGGTAATACAGATCTGGATTTATATCCTTCTCTCAGCACCATAAACCGACTGCTTAAAGTGCCTAAACTGGTTGACTTAATTTGCCTAATAGCATTTATTTTGTTTGTTAGAAATGGTCTTTTTCCACTCAAAGATAGAGCTAATCCTATATCTGAAAACAGAAGCATTCCTCCATATTTGGAACAAGTTTGGGGGAAAAGGTGGAGGTCTCAATTTTAGGCAAAAGTCAGGATGTGAATAAAAATGGTGATGATGACTATGGCCATTTCCGCACTATGCTCTTATAGCGCAATGAATCCACTTTCAACATCCTATGGAATCCTGGGGTTTGCAGTTTCAGGAGGGGACAGGTGGGCTTGTTTTCTGCTGCTCCAGAGACCAGGACAAGGAGCAATGGATTCAAGCTGCAGGAAAGGAGATTCCACCTGAACCTCAGGAAGAACTTTGTGACGGTCAGGGCTGTCCGGCAGTGGAATTTGCTGCCTCGGAGTGTAGTGAAGGCTCCTTCCTTGGAGGTTTTTAAGCAGAGGCTGGATGGACATCTGTCGGGGGTGTTTGAGGGTGTTCCTGCATGGCAGGAGGTTGGACTGGATGGTCCCTGGGGTCTCTTCCAACTCTATATTTCTAGGATTCTATGAATCATCGTGCTATAAGAGCGTAGTGTGGAAATGGCCTAAGACAATGCCAAATACAACAACAACATACTATGTACCTATCTTCTCACTGGTCATTCCACACGGGTAACATTCTTTTGCTAGCGTTGATGGCGAAATAACGTACCCTCCAACATTTCACAGCTGAAAACCAGGACACATGTGGCCAAACAACACCCATGTGTGGTCAAGATGGCAAAAGTCATTAATGAGGAAGGACAAACAGCTAGGAGACAATGCACAAGTTTGCTTTTGCCTGAGCCTATAGGTAAGGGCACGATTCTGCTCCCTCCTCTCCTCTCTTTCCAGCCGAGTTGAATGCAAACTCCTTTTGCACTTTGAATGCAATTTACAGAAACAAGTAAGCGAAGGACAAAGGGTGAGAGTGGGACAAAGAGAGAGAAACTGGGGTATTTTAAAAGCAGCGGAAAAAAGCGGAATGACAGAGAATTTGGTCATTTCCGCACCAGTGTATAATAATAGCATTATTATTCCACTTTCCACACCCTCTGGAATTCTGGGGTTTGTAGTTTAATAAGGCCAAAGAGCTCTCTGGCTGAGAATCCTAAATGCCTCTCCCTAAACTGCAAACCCTAGGATTCCATAGGAAGTTGAAAGTGGAATCATAGCACTATAACAGTGTAGTGCGGAAATGGTCTTAAGTTTCGGGAGGGGACAGGTGGCCGTCCCCAAAATGCAAACCCCAGGATTCCATAGGACGTTGAAAGTGGAATCATAGCACTATAACTGTGTAGTGCGTAAATGTCCTTAATTGGGGCTGTCCCAGCCACACTGGGACAGCTGGAGGGTAGGAAACAAGACTTCCTTAATGGAGAAGGGGAGAACTTAAAAATTCCATGCAGCATATCATTTAGTCCCATTCTTTCCTGAAGCAGCAAGCTTCATGGCCTACTTTGTGTCATGTTTCTCGTTGGCAAAAGCAGGAGGGATGGATATCCAGTTGCTATGGCAACTGCTGGAAGTAGACCTTGTTCCCCCAGCTGCCTGCAGCTGGTCAGGAGCGACAGCCAACACGAATGTTGAATTATAAAATTCTAAGAAATGTTCTACCACCCCACCTCAAAATCTGAACACGATGGTCTAAATGTGTATGTCTGGAGGGGTAAAATTTGGGGATTCAATGAGATGGCCTTTGATGGTCTTCCGATTCTACAATTCTGATTCTTTTCTTGCAAGTTTTCATTGCACTTCCTGTGAATGGCACAGGCTTAGAGTTCACAGCCTGGGGCTCCTCTAGAATCCAGCATGGCTCCTTTGAAAGCCTTGTGTCTGATATAGATGTGATAGACAACAGCTCAGAGGTCAATGGGCAATTGATCATGCCATTGATAGACCAAACTACCTTGCCAACACCCTTATCAGCTGATGGCCTTTCTGTACGACACTATTATAGTGGTATTATTCCACTTTCAACATCCTGTGGGATTCGGGGGTTTGTAGTTTACTGAGGCCAAAGAGCTCTCTAGTTGAGAATTCCAAATGCTCCTCCCTAAACTGCAAGGCCCCAGATTCCACAGGATGGTGAATGTGGAATCATAGCACTAAAACAGTACCATGCAGAAAGGCCCTGAAAGACAAGCTGAGATGGAGTTGTTGCAACCAGTGCCAGAGGGAAAAGGGACCAGCAATGATTTAGAGGAGTTAGATCCATCATAGAATCATAGAAATCTAGAGTTGGAAGAGACCACACAGGCCATCCAGTCCAACCCCCTGCCATGCAGGAACACCCTCAAAGCAATCCCGACAGATGACCATCCAGCCTCTGCTTAAAAACCTCCAAAGGAGGAGATTCCACTACACTCCGAGGCAGCAGATTCCATTGCCGGACAGCCCTGACTGTCAGGAAGTTCTTCCTGAGGTTCAGGTGGAATCTTCTTTCCTGCAGCTTGAATCCATTGCTCCTTGTCCTGGTCTCTGGAGCAGCAGAAAACAAGCCCCCTCCTTCCTCTACGTGGCATCCCTTCAAGTATTTGAACATGGCTATCAGGTCCCCTCTTAACCTTCTCCTCTGCAGACTAAACATACCCAGCTCTCCAAGTCTGTCCTCATAGGGCTTCATGGCTTCCAGGTCCCTCACCATTTTGGTCGCCCTCCTCTGGACTTGCTCCAGCTTGTCAATATCCTTCTTGAATTGGGGTGCCCAGAACTGGACACAGTATTCAAGATGGGGTCTAACCAAAGCAGAGTAGAGTGGTACCAGTACCTCCCTCAATCTAGACACCATACTCCTATTAATGCAGCTGAGAATTGCATTGGCTTTCTTGGCTGCCGCATCACACTGCTGACTCATGTTCAGCTTGTGGTCTATGAAGACTCCTAGATCCCTTTCACATGTACTGCTATCCAGCCATGTGTCCCCCATCCTATATTTCTGTATTCCATTTTTTCTACCTAAGTGTAGGACCTTACACTTCTCTCTCTTGAATTTCATTTTGTTAGTTTTGGCCCAGCTCTCCATCTTCGCCCCCTAGCTTCCAGTCATGGAGGAGACAAAAATGAGCCGCTCAGAAGGAAGCTGTTTTGGTGAGATTGGGAGAATTGAACAATGATAAGTAACACCTGTTTTGGTCAGCTACATAAATCTCTCAGCATTGCTTGATATTTACTTACAGAAAATCACTACTCAAGCCCTCACAACCCTTGTGTTCCAGCTCTCTTGACCTCTTTTGGATGGACCTTCAGCATTATGGACCTTTTGGATTTGACCTTGATTTCGGCTTAGCTCAGCACCTCTACTGATTGTTTGCATTGGACACTCCCTGCTGCCTCCTCCTCTTGGGCAAGTACTATCGCCTTCCTTCCCTTGCTGGCAGAGAAGCAGGGAGTTGAATGCTGACAATAGGGAGTAATGCCTTTTGGTTTGTGGGCTGGCTGTTCCCCTTCCTAGGGAGATTTGGCTTGAATTTCCTCACAATTTCTTGTTGTGTGCCTTCAAGTTGTCTCTGGCCATTTCCGCACTAGACAGTTATAGTGCAGAAATGGCCTCTGACTTATGGTGACCCTATCAAGGGGTTTTCTGGGGCTGAGGGTATGTGACTTACCCAAGGTCATCCAGTGGGTTTCCAAGGCCGAGCAGGAAATCAAACCAGGGTCTCCAAGGTTATAGTCCAATGTTCAAACCATTACACCATGCAGATTCTCATACTATACTATACCATACTATACTATACCATACCATACCATACCATACCATACTATACAGTATATTACTATACTGTAATACCCTCTGGGCTTTTTTGCACGTTGGGGGAAAACGGGGTGGTCTGATACTTACTGGGCTGGTGCGCTCCCTCCACTGATCCAGGCTGATCTGGAGCAGTGCGTGCCCGCGCTACACACTTCTCCAGGGACAAAAATGGCACTTTCCGGTTGGTGGAGGCTCTCCACCAACCGGAGAAGCTCGCCAGCCTAAAGCCCGCCCCTGGAAGATTTGCAGCCTCGCGCTGGTGCGAGCCTGCAAATCTACACATTAGCGCAGCGACAGACTGGGGCGCGCTGTGCTATTGAAAGACCTCTTTTAAGCGGTCTTTCAGTAGCACGGCGAACCACCAGTTCTGGTCCTTCTGGAGCGGTCTGAAGTCCAGACATACATAAAGTAGTCCGGACCCAGTCCGCCCCTAAGTGTAAATGTCCTCGCTGGAGGACGCTCTGCCCCATCGCTAAATCAAAGTGCGGAAAAGGCCTCTGTCTGGGAATGTCTTTGAAAAATGCTCAGAAGCTATAGGTAATTTAAAATAAAATAAAGCAACCATGCTATGTATACAATGCATTTCTGTTTTTTGATGCCTTATATCAGTGGCCTGAATCAACTGACTTCTAATATTTCCAAGATCAATTTGAGGTGTTGGGTTTGAGTTGTTGGTTGACACTGTTGCAGTTGTTGTTGTGTGCCTTAAAGTCATTTCTGCCTTATGGCGACACTAAGGTGGATCTCTCACAGGGATTTCTTGGGAAGATTTGTTCAGAGGAGAGATTTGCTGAGGCTGGGACAGGGTGACTTGCCCAAGGTCACCTAGTGGGTTTCCATGGCTGAGCAGGGATTTGAACTCCCGTCTCCAGGCTTGTAGTCAATGTTTAAACCACTACACCATACTGACTTTCTTGGGTTTGGCCTCCAAAGCCCTAAACTGCTTGAAGGCAGGTAATCTGAAAAACCATCTCCTCCCATAGGAGATTGCCAGAGTTTTAGATCATCCACAGCAGCCTTCTTGCATATCTCAACGCCCCTAGAAGTTATGGTGTGACAGGGCTTTTTCTGTGGTGGCACTCTGGTTGTGTAACTCCTTCCCAAGAAAACTCAGGCCTGATCCATCCGTGCTGACTTTCTGAGAGGCAGTGAAAACAGTACTATTTGAACAAATCATGGTGTGTTTGGATCTCCGTTTGTCTGCTGTACTAGCTTGAAGCCACCCCATTCTGCTATGAGGGAATAGGGAACTCTTTGAGTAAGGTGGTACCTATTACCTCCTTACACAAGTGTGTAAAAAGTACAACCACTAACAAAATGCAGAATTACTCCAGCAGAGTGCCCTAGCAGCATTCCCATCCTCCTAAAGTACCTTTTCCAGGGTTATGATACACACACACACACACACACACTACATGAAAGTCAAAGTTTGTATGCTTGTTTGTCTGTGTGAGGTGAAGACCTCATATGATTGGCTGCCTAAGAAGATTCTATGGAATTCTGAGCTTTGCAGTTTAGGAAGGGGCCTTGAGAATTCTCAGCCAGAGAGGTCTTGGGCCTGGCTGGTTGCTATGGAGATGAGGCCTAGCAGCAAGGAGGAGGGCAGTGTATTTCCTCAGGAACCCAACCTCTGCATATTAATAACTCTGAATACAGATTGGACTTGGGAATATGGGGAAAAGTTATGGGCACTGGACAAGGCAGTTTGGGGAATTAGAGACACAGGATCTCAAATCTTTCTAACAAGTATTGCCTATGAGAAAATAAAATCCTGGGCAATGCCAGGTATGTACTTTAGTGTGTGTGCATGTATACATGGGAGAGAGAGAGGCAGAGAATGCCATGGCACTGAGTAACATTAAGCTCCCTCTGCTGGCCAGGGTTGTAGCTGCCTTGCTTCCCCCTCCGTTCATCAGCCTTGGTCTCCATCAGAGAAAATGAAGGTGAGGCTGTTCCATTTGTTCCTTTCTGATTCAGACTCCAGCTGTCAGTGTGTGGATCTGTAATGACTTTTGCTAAGAAATTGGCTCCCGCAGTGCTGGCTGGTGCACTGGTAATGAACACATCACCATGGTGCTGTTGTCTCCTAGACAGCTGCTGACATTCTGCCTCCATGAGTAAACCAACTGAATAATATACCGGCTTTTGTTAAAGGCTCAGCCAATCAATAGTCTATTGTACTGGAACAAGCCACCTCATCCTGTTCAAAATGGGTCCCAAAGAAGGCATTTATGTTCTACTCTTGGTCTTGCTTGTAAGTCTCCCCTGATCTTCAATGAATTATATTGCTATTACTACTCTCATTCGTCATATAAAAGTTACTTACTAGAGTTTGGGACCGTTAATACTGCAGCTTCTGTTGAAGAATCCAGGAATAAGTAGGTGGGGTTGCCAGATGTTCCAAGCAGTTTCTTTCTGCTTCTTTGTGGCAACTTGAGATCTGAGAAGCAGGGAGCTATGGAAGCATGAGGCTTGCTGGAGGAATAGTGTTGTCCATCCTCAGCAATCTGGCCTCAGGAGTGAAGGAAAGCCAGCTCTCAGTTGAAGCTTCAGCTGTGAGGAGGCCAGAAAAAAATAACTGAAGGAGAGAACCTGGGTGACAGCAGAAAGGTCTATAGATTTCTCCTCTAGCTTTGAGCTGCAAGGGAACGAAGGGCTATCACATAAGACTGAGCCTTTCCTGGCTCCCAGAGTTGGGAGAATATACCAAGAGAGCTGAAAGCTGAGACAGGTTTGGAAGCAGCCAGGAGATGAGCCCCTCTACAAAGAGGGAAAACCAGGCAAGTCGTCAAGGTAAAGAGAAGCTTAAGGTTGGTGCTGTGAAGCACCCATTCTCATCGTCTCAGGTACCTTTGCTTCAGTGCTTCTTTTGTGTTCTGCTTGCTCTTTTTGACTCTTAACTCTCCAAGCCTGTCCTTTCCTGGGCTCCTCAGACCACCATTTCTTACCAGTGTCCCATCAAAGTCCTTATCCTTTGGCCACTTACCGGAGTGCCACTGAAGCTCAGCTGCCTTCACCAGTGCATTGCCTAACTACAAGCCTGAAGACTCTTTCAACTTAAAAGAAAGGTTCTTCTCTCTGCTTGAGCAGGTCTGGACTTGACTGAAAGGGTATGCAATTGGAGGAGGCTGACATACCCCTTCCCATGGGGTCTATGACCTCTGTGACAGGAGGACATCGCTGTACCATTTTGGGATGGTGTATCCCTGTGTTTGAATCATGTGCCGTCCCTGGTGGTGGTGTTGACAATGATGACCCCAAGTCATATCATCTCTGTCTGCTCCTTGGACTGATGAATGTCACTGGGGAGATACTGGCAGGTTGTGGGAAGTTGGTCTAAGGGATAAAACTTGTTGTTTCAAATATTAAGGAACTAGGATGATGGACAGCTCTAGGAGTCATTCATAGGCCAGGGGCAGAATCTTTCTGTGGGATGATGGGAGTTGTTCTCCTGGACAAGACCCACTCCTGCTTCAACAAGCTGGTATTGATACAAAGTGAAGAAGAGGAACAAACTGGTTTCATAGAATCATAAAATAATAGAGATGAAAAAGACCCAAGAGGCCATCCAGTCCAACCCCCTGCTATGCAAGAACACACATAAAAGTACTCTCAACAGATGGCCATCCAGTCTCTGTTTAAACACCTCCAAAGAAGGAGACTCCACCACACTCTGAGGTAGCAAATTCCACTGCCAGACAGCTCTGACCATCAGGAAGTTCTTCTTAAGGTTCACATGGAATCTCCTTTCCTGTAGTTTGAATCCATTGCTCCTCATCCTAGTTTCTGGAGCTGTGGAAAACAAGCCCGTTCCCTCTTTGGTCATCTTGCTCACCCCTCTCTGGACTCGTTCCAGCTGTCAACATCCTTCTTGAACTGTGATGCCCAGAATAGGACCCAATATGACAGGTGAGATTCAGTAGTTATGTCCTTCATATAGTGCTGGGCTGCAGCTCCAACACTGTTCATGGTGAAAGATTCTGGAAGCTGCACTTCCACATCTGGAAGGCCACACACTTCTCAATACAGAAACTATGCTGACCTTTCAGTTGGCCCACTAAAGGCATTACTTTTTGAATCACCCTTTTGATGACTTCATTCCCCAGAAAAAAGGTCATGTTCCTGCTTCTTCTTGTGGTCTCCTGGGCTCTGTCTCACTGTCAGAATCCATGCAAGCATGACAGGCCAAACAGTTCTTCTGCCAATTCACATCTCAGTAGGCCACAACATCTCTTGCTGCTTGTTTGAGAGATTTAGTTTCTTCATTTGGTCTCTGGAGTATTTTTTGCCACATCAGTGGGATCCCCATGATGTTTTCTTATTCAGGAAAAGTGTGAGATCTCCTCTCTGTTCATAAAGCAATCCCATGCCAAATCTTCCCCTCTCCCAGGATTATTTTGGCTTCTGGAGGCATTTTAATTTGGTAGGAACTAAATGGCAGGACTCCAAAACAAAAGTGATATTACAAACTTGGGCTGCTATTTCTCCTTTGGCAAGGTTCTGTATCAAGGATGTAATCTCTAAACACCACTTTTGTAGTCCTGGAAACCCCCAGTAGTGTCTTGAACCCCTGTATGTATGTATGTATGTATGTATGTATGTATGTATGTATGTATTTATTTATTTATTTTAAAAAAGGACTATTTTCAGGTCATTTTTCCACCTGAAAATTCCTTCAGACTAAAAATATCTGCTTGCCAATATAGAAGTTTCACTTCCTTGTCTCCTTCAAAAACCCCATCCCTTTTGGGGAAGCTGAGAACTGGACCCAAATGGTGCCTGGAATTTATGGGGAATCACTTCTGGTGGCTTGGGAGTGATGAGAAGTCACTTCCAGGGCAGCCCGTGGGTGTGGGCTAAAAAGGATGAAAAATTGGGCCCCACCCCAATTGCAGTTGCCCTGCTCTGCTTTGTGTGAAAAAATCAAGGGTTTTTGCTGTTCTTAATGGCCATTGGGATAATGCCTCAGATGTCTGGGTGCATTCTGTTTAGATGTGGCAATGGTCATTTTATCAAAAGTATAAAGGAAAAGATTTGGAAAAGGCATTATTTTTCAAGATGTCAAATTTAATACTCCAACTTCTCCACACCCTTGTCTTGCTACATACACAGGTCATTTCCGCACTAGCCTGTTATAGCGCGATGATTCCAGTTTCAACATCCTCTGGAATCCTGAGGTTTGCAGTTTAGGGAGGAGCCAGGTGGCCCCTCCCAAAACTGCAAACTCCAGGATTCCAGAGGATGTTGAAAGTGGAATCATCACGCTATAACAGGCTAGTGCGGAAATGGCCATAGTCTTTCTTGTTCTCACTTCTGGTTCATTTGTCCTTTCCTCTTCAACCTCCTTGTCTCTTCAACTCCTTGTTCTCCCTTTCCATCCTCCTTTTGACTCCCATCTTCCAACCCCTTGGAGCTAGCAATAGAGGGATTTTGATATCTCCAAACAGCATTTATAACTGACCTTGAGAGTATTTGTGAACATCCTGTAACATCACCACATCTCAAACAGGATATGTTTGTCTCTAGGTGAGGAATGTGAGCTAGTTCTTAAGCTAAAGATAACAAAAGAAGTCCATCTTCTGGTTATATTTGTTGTACCGGGTTGGTTTTGTTGGTTGAGATCCTATTGAGGCCTGGGGTAACAACATTCCACCAGCATTATCTCTGCAGAATTGTGGATAGAACTTGGGTGGCCAATCCGAGGATAGATGGGTAGCTATGCCTGTGCATTATTCCAGTAATGCCTTAGACTGCTGTACCATCTGGAGGAATGCTTGCATAAGGAAGTCTCAGAGGCACCCTTACACAAACCAGTTAAGAAGTCCAAATGCTTGCACAACTGGCATATTACATAAACACAAAACCCCAGTAGAATATCTGAGGCTGCTCTCTCTTCCTATGAGAGCTTTCACGATAACCCTTTTTCATTTTTCCCCTGGATTCCTCATATGCTGTGTCTCAATGGAAACATCCAAATGTTCTGCAGTGTTTCCTCTGTCGGCAGAATTGGGCAGTTATTTAGAAGGGAATAGATTCCTTCTCTGTCTACGAAACATACTTTGTCCTGTTGAAACTCTCTGCTTCCCAAGAAATGGGAAGACCCCACCTGGTCAGACCCTACAAGGAATATTATGTTGAGTTCTGGGCACCGCAGTTCAGGAAGGATAGTGACAAGCTGGAACATGTCCAGAGGAGGGCAACCAAAAAGGTGAAATGGCAGCAAACCATGCCCTGTGAGGAGAGGCTTAGGGAGTTGGATATGTTTAGCCTGAAGAAGAGAAAGTTAAGGGGCAACAGGAAAGCTATGTTTAAATATTTGAAGGGATGTTATAGGGAGGATGGAGCACACCTGTTTTCTGCTGCTCCAGAGACTGGGACACAGAGCAATGGATTCAAACTTCAGGAAAAGAGATTCTATCTAAACATTAGGAAGAATTTCTTGAGGGTAAAAGCAGTTCAACAACAGGATACACTGCCTCAGTGGAGTGTGGTAGAGTCTCCTCCTTCTTTGGAGGAGGTTGGATGGCCATCTGTCAGGAGTGCTTTGACTGTGTCGTCTTGCATGGCAGAACAGGGTTGGACTTGATGGCACCTGTGGTCTCTTCCAACTCTATGATTCAATGATTCTATGATTCCTTGAAAATTTTGGCCTAGCAAGAATGAGCCACGCTTTCTCAAGTTGGCCATTTGTGGGCTAATTCAAGAGTGGAGAGTGTTAGGTACTAGCGGCCAAATATGTTCCCCTGGTGTCTTGACCCAGTCCTATGTCGCCACCATTCAGTGGTTTCCTGGTTTTTGGACAGCCTTTTTTTCTCATTATAATGGATTGAAAAATGTTCCCTGAGGCTTTGGGTTTAGAGATGTCAGGGCTCAGGGCTGAAATGCATCTCCTGGCATCTTTAGTCCTCAAAGTGAGGAGGAGGAATCTCGGGGCAAGGGAATTGTCTCAAAAAGTCTGTACTGTGGCATTCTGGATATAAGTTTAGGGATGCGCCTTTAGAGTTCTCAGCCCAGGAGCTCCAGTGCTTCACTAAACTACAGACAACAGGAATTCCTACGATGGAACCATGATAGTTAAAGTGGAATCATGGCACTATCATTGTGCAATGAGAAAGGGCACCAGGGAGATGGTCTCAACTAGTCTCACTGTCTGAACACAAGAAGGTGTATCCAGTATAATGCACTGATGGGGGTAGCTGCTGCAGTTAATTCATTTCTGTCCTGCTTTTTCCCTGGAGCTAGGACAGGGGTAAAAAATATTGTTGAAATGCAATTCAACTCTCTTGTAGAATTAAAACAATTTAGAACAAATCCATGAAAAAAGCAAAAGAGAAACATTAATGAAACAAAACCACATTGAAAACCCTTGCAGGCAGTTCCTCACGCCAGTCATAGATGAGTTTTCATCTGGTTACCAGAAGGAGAGGGCCATCCTAGTTTTCCTAGGGAGGGAACTCCAAAGACTGGAGAAAACCACCAAGAAGGCCTTCTTCAGATACTTCAGGAAAGTTTACAACAAGGACTACAAAAGCTCTCCCCACCAATTTGTCCCCAACATTTAATATTCAGAAATACCTTAGTACCTGGAGTTACCGTCTGGACATCATAGACAATATACCTGGATAGGTAACCCAGATCCAAAGCATGTAGGGCTGTAATTGTAATAACCAACACTTTGTACTTTGCTTTGTACTAATTGGCAGCCAATGGAGTGACTTTAATATTGGTGCAATATGTTCACTCTTACATACACCAGTAACCAATCTGGATGCTGTGTTTTGAACTAATTGAAGTTTCCGAACTTGGTACAGAGGTAGCCCAGTGTATAGTTCACTGCAAAAATCCATCTTGGAGGGAAGGCAAACACAAAGGCTTTGCCTGAGACTCAGGCCCTTTTTGCGCGTGGGGGGGCCGAAACGGGGCGGCGCACACAGGGGCGTAGCTTACCTGCTTGCATTTTGCTCCATCCCTGCTCCATCCCTGCGGGGAGTGCGGTTCCGCCGCTTCACATGCCGCTGAATTTCGGTGGTGTTCGGCAGCACCCAAAATGGCAGCTGGCGGCTTCCGGCGGCGCTCCGCCAATCAGGGCAGCACACCAGCTGAAAGCCCGCCCCCGGGCAGATCTGCAGAGACGCGCTACCGCGTCTCTGCAGATTCTGACCGGGAGCTGCCATGGATTAGTGCAGGTGAGTTTCATAAAAACCACCTGGGAAGGTGGTTTTAAAAAAAATCGCAGCGCCACCCCTGCGGCTGCGCTAGAGTGGTTGGAAGTGTGGTGCCTCACCTTTTCCAACTGCACTAGCTCACCCCGCGGTGTGAACGACCTCTGTCTCCGGTCGTCGCACTGCGGCATTTTACCCCCATGTGAAAATGGCCTCAGTAGCATTTTAGATGCTGAGCCACATTCCTTCAATCTATGAGATAGAAAAGCCCATTTCAGGAGGCAAGTCCATGCCAAGCCATTTTGTGACAAAGTCACCTACCCCTCCCTAGGCTTGAAATTTCAAATTTGATGACAAGACCCAGTAGAGCTGTGAAGCTATTTCGGTGAACCGAAGCCAAACGTGGCTTAAACTGTGGTCTGAAAGTCCAGGTTATCTATAAATATGAGAGGTTGAGAATGGCTACAATGAGATGGTGTTCATTTGTACATCAGCTCCTAAGAGCATGGCTTCATGAATCCTTGATCTTCCTTAAGTGCTGAAAAGAAAAGTCTGTGTGTAAAATAAGAGGGGGAGAAATGAGGCAGTCTGAAGCCGGCAAGTTTTCGACAAATTGGCCAGTCAAAAAGCCCTTTTTCCCCCTGCCCGCTTCAGTAAACAGTTTACTGACCTTCACTTCTGCTTTCATCCATTTGTCAGGAGAATACCGAGGCTTCAGACTCCCTTCATTTGTCTTTTCAGGCTACTGAACTTACCCTCAGTTCATCCCGTCTATTGAATGAAATATTATCTCATATCTCACAAAAATAACACAAACACCCACTGACATCTTTTAACACAGACTTGAATTAAAAGTAAAACACCGTACTAAAACAGTCAACTCAAAAACACTCAACACTGACTTCCTAGAATAGACTGACTATCCAAGGTACTGAAACTATTCTGGAGTAGAATTCAGCACTCCGGAGAGCTCCTTTAAAGTTTTCTTTTATCATATCATATCATATCATATCATATCATATCATATCATATCATATCATATCATAGAACTGTAGGAAAAGATAAAGTGTATTGTAGGAGCCAGATGGAAGAGGAAAGGTAGATCTCCAGGTAAGGGAACACCTCTCCAAACTGGCAACACATGAAAAAAAGACGACAATTCCTGGAGGCCTCTTGGACTGGGAGGCTCACTTTATATTGGTTCATGTGACTTTGGAAAGACAGCTGGACCTATTAGCTGTTCGGAGTACGCCATTTTCCAAACATCTGCTGGGCTGCTCACACTCAGAAGCTGACAGGAACTGGAAGTTCCTCTCCTAAAGTGTGCGGTGAAGCCGGACTTCCTTGCTAGAACTGCCTTGACACCCTTGCCCTGGAGATTATCAACTCTACGCTGTATCTGATCTTTGTTATGTGCACAATTTAATAGTCCAAAAGGGGTGGGGAGGAGGCAAAGGAGAAGATTTTTAGTTGGTTCCCTGTCTAGGATTCCAGTCCTCATGAAGTTTCTGGTATATGTGAGGACAACAGTGTTCTCTCAAGTGGCCAAGGGGAATGGTTGTTGGTAGATGAACCAAAGTTGATTCCTCTGCCCTAGTTTGCCAGTTTTTTGGGAGGCTGCAAGTTCAACTAAATGGTCTTTGGGTCAGACCGTTAATGCTAAGGCTCTAAGGCCCTCCTAACATGTCTAGGATTGCAGGTGCTTTTGCATTTCCGTAATCTGTAGATTGCATTTACTTCAAGAAAAAAACATTTCCCTTGTTACTGTGAATGATGGCCTTTCCTCTAATGAGCTGTATTATCACTGTATATGCACATTAAACCTATTCAGTTAATATATTTAAAAAAAATAAAGTTTTCTTTTACTAAAACTTAGAATAGATTGAGGCCATTTCCACACTACATTGCTATAGAGCTATTATTCCACTTTCAACATCCTATGGAATCCTGGAGTTTGCAGTTTAGGGAGGGGGCCTATCCTCTATGGGGAGAAATGACAGCAACATTGGCTTGGTCAATAAATACTACCAGTTTACTAGCAACAGACTATTACTTGTGCATCTAATTTTTTCTTCCCTTCTCAAAGCTGAGAGATTTTTTCCCCCTGATTCTACCCATAGTCTTCAAGTGGCGTGTAGATTTAACTTCATCATTTGCCAATATCTTTATCTGGCCCATGCGGTACAACCAATTCCCAGCCAGATGTATCAGCCTTTCTAAAAAAAAAACAAAAGTCCTGGTTCTGGTTCTGACACCAGAACTATACTTATTAAATGTGCTAAATCAGGTTGAGAAGAAACACAAAAGATACGAATCCATAATATTGTACATGGTATCCGCGCTAGAATTGTATATGCGAGGTACTGGAAAAGAGAGGAAACACCAGACATGTATGAATGGTTACAAAAAATATTAGAATTTGTTATGTTAGAAGAACTCACGTATAATCTTAGAGACGAAAAACAGGCGAAGAAAGTTGATGATTTGAAATCAATTAAAACTATAATAGAAGAGAAATGGGCAAAGTTATGCGCAGTGGATTAATAGTGGAAGAATTTCAAAGATAGTGTAATGATAGGAAAGAGTTACGTAAATTATAATATGCAATTTAAGTAAGCTTGTCTAAAAGGATAATTTGGTATCTATCGAGATCTCGAAAGAGGAACTTAAATAGAGGTTCCAACAAGGGGTGAGGGGAAGTAGTAAAGAATCGGATAATATTAATATAACATATTAAGAAAGCGTGTTTTTAATTTGTGAAATGATTACTGTACAATTACGATGTGGACGAATTTGACTGTTTTTTTAATAAAAATTAATTTAAAAAAAAATAAAAATAAAAAAAAAACAAAAGTCAGCATTTTGCAGCGATAAGAGCTCATCTGCGGATACACCGAAGGAGCTGAAGGACTCGTGTCACTAAGCAAGACCAACTGGATTGCGTACATAAAAGGTCCCGCTCACTGCTGGAGGCAGACAGATACGGTGCCTGGGAGGATGGATTTTATCTTGTGGAAGCAGTCAGACATTTTTGTCTGATGCACAGCTTCCCCATCCAGGTCAAGGCTGTGGATCTGATGCTGGGCATCGAGTGCCTTAGCACAAGAAGATGTGCATTTCCTTGTACATTCGCCGGTACATTTGACTGAACTCTCCAGTGTGTGTTCAATGGTGTGTAACTTGTGCACCAGTTTACCTGGATGAGTGAACAGTAAAAGAAACATTTTTTTGGCATTTGTTTAAATTTGAAACATTATAATGAACAACATGAAATAAACAAAAAAGCAACAACGAACCCTAAGCAACAAATCTAATACAACAAAACAGTAAAACACTAACAAACCTAACACTTATAAAGACTAAACACAAACACATATACACTAACCTAAATAAAAAAATACCAATCTAAAATACCGCCCCCCCACCGGACTTAAAAAAGAAAAAGAGTTCCCACTCCCGTTGCAAGCACCATCTAATCATCTTGACCCTATCCAATCTACCATAATACACAATATTAACCCAAATAATTTAGTCTATAATTAATTAACATAATATCAGCATTGACCATACTAACTTATTAATTTATTAGTAATACTAAAGTATATTCTTCATAAACTGCTTAAAATCTACATATCTTAATGAAATACTATAAAAATATAATAATATCCACTTATACCCTTACCATTCTAGTAACACGAAGCAGCTCCAAAATATCCTTCTCTCATAGTAATTTCTCTTCCATTAGTAAAACTATTTTTATTAACAACATAAAAACAAAAGTTACTTCTTTATCTTGAATCAAAGATTTTGTATCTCTTATCCTCAACGGACTAGGCTATTAAAGTGCTATCATTCCGCTTTCAGCATCCTATGGAATCCTTTGAGGCCCCTCCCTAAACTGCAAACCACAGAATTCCATAACATGCTGAAAGTAGAATCATAGTGCTGTAACAGTCCAGTGTGGAAATGGCCACTGAATTGGTCTTCAGGGTCCTTTTCTGGGTTCTCCTGTATCAGACGATTGCCATTAGAGGGACCAAGTGCTGGTCTGCACTGGCAGAACTCAATCATTGGGCCATCATATACAGGGACAGCTAAACTTTCAAATACTGAGGTCTCAAGCTGTGGCTGGAGCCCATGTAAGAGAAAACGAAAGGCTTTTTCTCCATCCCAGCTGCCTCTGCCCTGGCCTAGGAGAGAGAGAAGAAGAGGCAGGCACAGCTCCACCATGTTTGGGCCCAGAAGCAGTTGCAATGCTTTGCTTTCATCCCAACTGCCCCTGCCCTGGCCTTGGAGGGAGAGAAGAAGAGGCAGGCACAGCTCCACCATGTTTGGGCCCAGAAGCAGTTGCAATGTTTTGCTTTCATCCCAACTGCCCCTGCCCTGGCCTTGGAGAGAGAGAAGTAGAGGCAGGCACAGCTCCACCATGTTTGGGCCCAGAAGCAGTTGCAATGCTTTGCTTTCATCCCATCTGCCCCTGCCCTGGCCTTGGAGGGAGAGAAGAAGAGGCAGGCACAGCTCCATGCTTACTAGACCCAGAAGCAAATGAAAGGCTCTCCCTCTATCCCAACTTCCACTGCCATGGCCTCAGAGGAAAAGACGAAGCAGGTCCAGCTCTACCATGCCTAGGCCCAGAGGCAGATGAAAGGCCCTAGCTCCCTCCCAACTGTCTCTTCCCTGGCCTCCGAGGGAGAGAAGAAGAGGCAGGCACAGCTCCATCCTGCCCAGGCCCAAAAGTAAATGAAAGCTTCTCCCTCCATCCCAACTGCCCCTGCCCTGGCCTAGGAGAGAGAGAAGAAGAGGCAGGCACAGCTCCGCCATGTCTGGGCCCAGAAGCAGTTGCAATGCTTTGCTTTCATCCCAACTGCCCCTGCCCTGGCCTCGGAGGGAGAGAAGAAGAGGCAGTATCTGTTGGAGTTAATCTCTTTCCCCATTTCCGTTCCCTTTTCTTGTGTGTCATGTCTTTAAATTTTAAGTCTGCAAGCAGGGAACTGTTTTTTATCTTGTTATTTTTCTTGTAAAGCAGCATGCACAGTGATGGTGTTGCCACCAAGCCAAGTGGGACTTGAACCTATGCTCAGAAAATGGTTAGGATTTCCAGCAATGCAGGTGGGGCTTGAACCCACAGTAAATGATCACCCTTGAATAAAAAATTAAAATTAAAAAAAGAAAAAAATCCACGTGGGGACAAACCAAAGATTAGGTCCGCACAGACCACCCTGAGTAGTGCACGCGATTGCGGGTGAAATTAAGCCAGCCTCGAAAGGTCCCCAACTTTGTCCAAGGGGACTTTTCCCTCCCTGCTCAGCAAGAAGGTAGTCAAAGACTTCTTACATGAGCAAGGAAAGAAAGACACTTTATTGAAGAAAGGAGAATTTTTTATAAGTTGGGGAACAATGATCTTATAGAGCATACAGCTCATGTGCATGAATATTAAGAATATTTGCTTTCCCAGGACTAGAATTCTGATACATGGTTGAAAATAGTATAACTTCTGACTAACAGTGAACAATGAACCCTGTATCACACGTGCATTTGCTCAGCAGTGAGGTATAAGGAATATTGTTACAATGAGCGTTGGGAACCCAGGCATTTGCCAAGTATCGTCAGCATAATTTTAATTAGGGCAAGGGATTAACAGCCAGAACCACCTTTAAAGTCAACTAGAATTCAAAATGGAGGATTTTAGTTAAGCAAATACAAAAAGACAAAGAGAAGGTTTCTTTAGCTTAGATGTTTAAGCAGGCAATAATACCCTCTGAGAATTAAATCGTCCAGGGTGTTGAATCTCTTAACACCCCTGCAGAGTAGACCAGGGACAAAGATGGGCAGCACTGGGCATTTGGTCTGTACTCTTTTACTGCTAACGATGGCAATATACAAATAGATGGTGGTGGTGGTCGTGATGACGATTCTGTAACATAGTTCCCGGATAAGCGGACTAGCTGGTTGGGCATTTTGTAGAGTTTCACTTCCAGAAATTTCTGAAGCTAAACCTCAAACAGTTCCCGAAGTAGGCCTTTGAGAGCACATACAGGCTGAAACACATTTTTTTTAAATTTATTAATCCTTCATCTATCAAAATGTGTCTCCTGGTTTCTGCTGGTTATATTGGATGCTCCCCAGGTTTTGTTTCCTTTGATGTCTGGATCTGTCACCTCGCAACAGGCTGAATCTATGCATTTGAAATTAAAGTTGTGTCCTGTTTTTTCCCCAGTCTTACGGCTTTGTGCGTTCTGTTCTCTGCATTTCTGCCCCCCGCTTAAACTAGGATGGCAAGAGCTTCTTGGAAGAAAGTGAAGCACGCATTACCAGTTGCAAATTGCACAGTTTGGGTCTCTCCCTTGTGGTTGCCATTATACAAAGTCTCCGCCTCTCAGCATCCTGAGGGGCAGTTTTACAATCAGCAATGCCGAGAGAAAGAAGATTTGTCCAAGCTGTGAAATGATCTTCCTGTCTCTCCAAAGGGTGCTTTTGATTTAGGCTTTATTAGCTCATGAGCTGCATTCACAGTGGCTGATCAATCCATGATAACGGCCCAAGAGACTGAGCCGGAAATGTCTGCCTCTGAAATAGCGAAGGCTCTGTTGGTTTGGAAAATGAAGGGGGGAAAATAGGCCTTTGTGAAATAGCTGGCATGATTCCTCCTCGCCTTTCTTTTGACTTGTGCCTGCTTAAAACATGGCACTGCAATCCAAACATGGAAGAGTTTCTCTCTGTCCCATCAGCATCACAGGGGTGTTGGGTGAGGACATAGGAGAGAAACTTCTCCACGACTGCTCCCAAGTTGCAAGGAGGCTCAATTGGCCCCTTCTCTGCTCTCTCTACGGACTTTTCCGCACTTGGTTTTTAAAATGGGGTGGTGCGTCCTCCCGCGAGGACATTCGCATTTGGGGGCGAACTGAGTTCGGACTACTTACCGTTTGTCCGAACTTCAGCCTGCTCCGGAACACCCAGAACTGGTGGTTGCCCATGCTGTTGAAAGACCGATTAAAAGAGGACTTTCAATAGCGCAGCGCGCCCCAGTCCGTCGCTCTGTAAAGTATAGATCTACAGGCTTGCGCCAGTGCTAGTCTGCAGATCTCCCAGGGGTGGGCTTCTGGCTGGCGAGATTCTCCGGTTGGTGGGGAGCCTCTGCCAACTGGAAACCTCCATTTTCGTCACCGGAGAATATGTAGCGGGAGCGCACGCTGCTCTGGACCGTCGTGGATCATTGGGGGGGAACGTGCCAGTCTGGTGAGTAACGGACTACCCCATTTCCCCCCCAAAGTGCGGAAAAGCCCTATCTCTATATATAATTAATAATGACTTCTACCAGTTTTATCTCTGTGGACACAAATGAACAGCGATTGAAAAGTGTGCAGAAGATTTCCTTCTGACACTAAGGCCATTTCCACATTAGACTGTTATAGCACTATTATTCCACTTTCAACATCCTATGGAATCCTGGGGTTTGCAGTTTAGGGACTGCAAACTGCAAACCCCAGGATTCCATAGGATGTTGAAAGTCGAATAATAGCGCTATAACAGTCTAGTGCGGAAATGGCCTCTGTGGGGAGAATGCTGCAGGGGTTCATCATTCTTGATGGAGAACATGGAGGTTTACATCCCTAAAAACAAACAGACAAATAAATAAATAACTTGAAATGAATAAGTTATAAGTAACAGTTGAAGCTGGGTTTTAAAAGAGAATGTTGAGGCTCACATACTCTTGTGTGAACTCAGCTTCTTCAGAAATGGTAAACTATGGCTGGAATCTTGTTGGTTAGCCCAGTTCTCTGGTTCTGATTCTGATTAACCTTTATTAGGCATACTACAGCATATACAATAAAACTTCAACAATCATTTTTGGAAAATTTAAGCCATAAGTTTGTTGCCTCCACCAGAAAGTTGGCCATTAGCCTAGTAATGTGCGGATTCCGATCTTCCAATAAGTATTCCACTGATAACCCATCCAAACAGATATTCCTTTCCAATAACCTCCTTAACAACTTTTTCCTTGGAATTATATACAGTGGGCAGAACGATACAATATGATGGAGAACGTCAGGAGCTTGAGCACAATGACATACACGATTCAGAAAAGGGATCTGTAGATATCTACCCTTAGTCACATTTGAGGGATGTACATCCAACCTTGCAAGTAGAAAGACCTTCCTTGACACCAACAATGAGAGAGTTTGAAAATAATCCGGAATCCTACCCTGCAAGGGGAGAATACCGAGCATCGACGGTAGCCCCAGTTAGAGGAGACCTCTTGCCTCAGTCATTCGATGCATCAACTGGTTGGAAAGCCAATGGATTCAATGGGTCTATCTTGGACTACACTGCCTGGGGGTGTGGTGGAGTCTCCTTCTTTGGAGATTTTAAGACAGAGGCTGGGTGGACATCTTTATTTATTTATTTATTTATTTGTATCCCACCTCTCCATATGGATCGAGGCGGCGAACAACTTAGAAATAGCATGTATTTCGATACGTTTTTCTATACATGCCCCCAACAAGCTGGGTACTCATTTTACTGACCTACGGAAGGATGGAAGGCTGAGTCAACCTTGGAGCCCGGCAGGATCGAACTCATAACCTTGTGGCTTGCAGTACTGGCGTTTAACCACTGCGCCACCAGGGCGCATCTGTTGGGAATGCTTTGATGGTGTGTTCCTACATGGCAGAAGAAGGTTGGACTCAGTGACCCTTGTGGTCTCTTCCAGCTCTAGGATTCTATTATTCTAGTTGGGGCTAACTAATAGAATAATAGCTTATTCTAACAATAGGATTTTAAACCCTTATTTGAAATTTGAACAAGATCTCTCCTGTTGCAGCGGGAATGCTAGTTCTAAGCTGTACTCTCAGCAGGTGTGATCCGGCGGCGTTCTGCTGAAACTGCGGGCTGGCGCCTCTTAAGAGGCTGCAAGCAGAAATAAATGCATTCAGAAGATATTAGCCTCCCCACCCGCTTAGATCTGGATTTTTATCTCTAAGATGTGACTTCTAAAGATGTGACTTCTATGGCCTGGCTGCATCTCATTCTGATGGAAAATTTTTTCTGATTCCCTGCAAAATCAGAAGCAAACCAGCCTCTTCCAGAAGAAACTTCCAGAGGAATGAAATAAAAGCCATCTCAGGTGTTACTGAAGCCATCAGAGTCTATGGTGCCAGGAAGCAAGTAACAATAATGCCCAAAATGAATAAATAAAAACACCCTGTAGACTAAAATGCAATAAAATAAGAGGGAAACGGGAGGAGGAAAACACTACGGTGACCCGTTGTCATGGTAACTGGGATGGCTGCTCTTTCTTATCCCTCAATTAAAAATCAGAGAGGTTTGGGGATTTTGGTCTGGGCACTTTATTAAGTTTACGATCATAACATCTTCTCTTGCAGCCACTCTAACGATGGGAATGGTTGACCCCTGTGACCCTCATAAAGTTTGACTGCAGTGACATCCCATAATTCTCTGCGTCCGCCCTTCACTTCATCTTCTTGATCTTCTGCAGTGCTGGTACATGGCAGAAAGGCAAAGGTTTTATGGGCTGTGTTGGGTAAACTTGCAACATCTCACCAGGGAGAGTGCCTCCTTTTCATTTTCCCTTTTCTTGCTAGAAACAATGCAGAGAAAACAACTGGAATGGGATCCATGGAGAGAAAGCTGGAAGGTTCTATCAAGGACTGCCAGATCAGGCTTATCTCAAAAGGGATATAAAAATGAGCCATTGCCCCCCCCCCAAGCAGGAATTCTGTCCCCTAAGAAGAAATGTTCCTTCACTTCCCAAACTTCTAGCATTTCAGTTACTTAGAATGTCATCTGGGCATTTAGGAATGGACTTCAGGCATCCTAAGAAAAAAGGCATGCAAAGCTACCCAGATAATCATAGAAATGTAGGGTTGGAAGAAACCCCAGGGGCCATCCAGTCCGACCCCTTTCTGCCATGCAGGAACACCCATCAAAGCATTCCCAACAGATGGCCATCCAGCCTCTACTTAAAAACCTCCAAGGAAGGAAAGTCCACTACACTCCGAGGCAGCATATTCCACTGCCAGACAGCCCTGATTGTCAGGAAGTTCTTCCTGAGGTTCAGGTGGAATCTCCTTTCCTGCAGCTTGACTCCATTGCTCCTTGTTCTGGTCTCTGGAGCAGCAGAAAACAAGCCCTCTCCTTCCTCTACGTGGCATCCCTTCATACATTTAAACATGGCTCTCATGTCCCCTCTGAACCTTCTCTTCTGCAGACTAAACATCCCCAGCTCTCTAAGTCTATCCTCATAGGGCTTCATGGCTTCCAGGCCCCTCACCATTTTGGTCACCCTCCTCTGGACTTTCTCCAGCTTGACGATGTCCTGCAAATGCACCAAACAGAAGAGTTCTGAATGTGAACCATTTTCAAGTATTGTTGATATTGTTGTTACACCATCACTATAAGCAGTGCTTTACAAGTAAAAGAGCAACAAAACAGATCCTGGCCTCAGGCTTACAATCTGTTCAAGACACGACATAAAAGGAAAAGGAGCATAAGAAGAGGTTAAGTTCAGCAGATATTGCCTCTTCTTCTCTCCCTCTGAGGCCAGGGCTGTGGCAGTTGGGAATGGAAAGGAGTGTCTTTCAGTGAGTGGAACATTTTCCATTTTCAGTGTCTCACTATCTGCAATGCAAGAAAATTGGGGACAGAAAGAAAATTTCATTAGGAAAACAGAATTCTCATTTGGGGGCACAATGCTCTGCCTCCATTTTGCCTCCACCCCATAGCTGCATTCTTGCTAAAATCTAGGGATGGTCACTTGTGATGTCTCAGGAGATGAGCCCTCTTTAAGTTACAAGGGACAGACCCGTGTGCTGTCATTAGGTACGATACATGAAGCTTCAACCACAGTTGCACCAAGTCTGCTATTAAATTTAAATGTATCAAGTCTAAAAAAATGGGGAAAATATATTGGGTATGTTTAACTTGGAGAAGAGAAGACTGAGAGCTGATATGGCAGCCACCTCTAAATATCTGAAGGGATGACACATAGAAGATGGACTGAGCTTGTCTTCTGCTACTCCTGAGATGATAATGAGAAGTTTTTTCCAAATGTCACCTGTATTATTCAGTTGACTGCATCTTTCACAGAATTTTATAGAGGGAACAGGTTCAAATTGCAAGAAAAGGGATTCCACCAAGGCATTAAGGAGAACCTGTTTATTTGAAGAGCTGTTTAACAGTTCAGTATACTGCCTTATAAAGTGGTGGAGTCTCCTCCTTTGAGGGTTGTTAAACAGAGATTGGATGGGTATCTTTCAGAAGTGCTTTAGTTTTGTATTCTTGCATGACAGGGAGTTCAACCAGATGGTCTTTGTGGTCCTTCCCATCTCTACATTTCTATGATTCTATATGGATATGCACTTTTCAAGATAGCACTCCCATCCTGAGAGTATTTCCTTCATCTTGAGAACTAGAGAAGTCAGTCTAGATCCTGAGATCTGGGAACCCTACGCTCCTTGATTTTAATTTTATTTTTAAATAAACCATTTCAGGCCTGTTGGATGGGTGCTGAAATAGCTTTGGAATTGACAATCATGCTCCTTAATTGTGTAATGTAGCAGCTAAATGGAAGTCTAGGGCCCTTTCTGCATGGCATTTTCCATGTGGAAGGGTACCTGGAGCATTGCGCAATCATGAGGAGCGATCTGCACAACGCATTCACAATCGCATGATGCTCCAGGGGCCGGCAGGCGCCGATTGCACACCTTTTCATTTTTGGCTAGAAGCTGAAAATGGTGCATGATCACACATTGCTCCAGGGCCCCACGTGCACTTGCCATGTATGTGGAGCCTCTGGAGACACACCGGCTGCGCTTCCTGCCCCAGCGCAGCCAGGGCCGTGCTTCCTGCTCCAGCACAGCACTGCAGAAGGAAGAGGCGGGGTTCTTGCGCTACCTGCTTGAGTGCAGGCAGCTCATGCGGAGCTGAAGCAGTGGGAATGTGAGAGCCTCTCACTGGAGGCTGCTCACGCGATCCCCGCACCCCTGCGCCGAAAAAATATAAGGTGCAGAAAGGGCCTAAGGCTGCATCAATAGGAGTATAGTGTCCAGATCACGGGAAGTAATATTATCATGCTATTCTGCTTTGGTCAGACCCCATCTGGAATACTGTGACTTGTTCTGGGTACCACAATTCAAGAAGGATATTGACAAGTTGGGACATGTCCAGAGGAGGGTGACCAAAATGGTAGAAGGGCTGGAAACCATACCGTATGAGGAGCAGCTTGTGGAGCTGGGTATGTTTAGCCGGGAGAAGAAAAAGTCAAAAGGTGACATGGTAGCCATGTTTAAATATTTGGAAGGATGTCATATGGAAGATGAGGCAATTGCTTCTGCTGTTTCAGAGACTAGGACAGGAAGCAATGGTTTCAAACTACAGGAAGACAGATTCCACCTAAACACTTGGAAGAAGTTCCTGATGATAAGAGCAGTTCAACAGTGGAATATGCTACCTGGAAGTATGGTGGACTTGCTTTCTTTGGAGGTTTTTAACAGGCTGGATGGCCCTTTCTTGGAGTGCTTTTACTGTGTATTCATGCATGGCAGAATGAAGTTAGTCAGGATGTCCTCTGGGGTCTCTTCTGGCTCTATGATTCTATGAAGGCTTCTGGGGCTGTGTGTTGGCACAGTTTCTGTTCTGACTTGGGAAGTGTTGTCAGAACCAGGGAGAACCCAAGGCTCCAGTAGGAACCCCGGGGGTCATTTGTGGTCCACAGGATGTCATTTGCCCACCTCTCCTTTAGGAGTGTTATGACCATTTTCTTTGATGCCAAAGGGAACATTTTTCATCCATACGGCGCTGACACTTGATTGTTGTTGCTTTAAAGGACAATTCTAAAGCTGGGAAACTGAATACTGGAATCTTAAAAGTGAAGGGAGATTATGCCTGGAGACACAATTGCTTAGAAATTTATTGGGATGAATTAAGACATACAATGGAAAGGGCAAAGGGAATTTTAACTCTTTCCAGATGTTGCTTGGGTTACACAATTGACTGCGTCATTCACAGAATTTTATAAAAGAAACAGATGTCATCTTTACTGTCTTCCATTTGTAGCCTTTCTGTGTGTGTTCTCCATGAATTTTGACATGTCCCCCACCCTGGCTGTCAACAACAGCTGTGATGTCAGGGTTTTCTGGAGGCTGTTCACATTATATCACATTCCTGTACGCTCATTAAAGCAAGATATATATCCCAGCTGTATAGTAACCCTCTGAGAGATAAGAGGGAGTTAGCATGTTGTAGTGGTTTCAACATTGGACAACAACCCTGGAGACCAGGGTCTGAGCCCGAGCTCAGCCATGGAAACGCACTGGGTGACCTTGGGTGGGTCACACCCTCACAGCCCCAGAAAACCCTGTGATAGGGTCACTTAGGGTCATAAGTAGGAAACGACTTGAAGGCACGCAACAACAACTACAACTGGTCTCTTTAAACTTACTGCATCTAAGTCTCCTTCTAGCTATTTAACCTCCCCAGCGTGACAGCCAGCAGATGCTGCATTTCAAGGAATGACGTTAGAGCAAGGAGTGGTTTGTTTAGAAAGAATCCATGCAGTAAGTTGTT
This sequence comes from Ctenosaura bakeri, assembly GCA_948474755.1. Taxonomy (NCBI): domain Eukaryota; kingdom Metazoa; phylum Chordata; class Lepidosauria; order Squamata; family Iguanidae; genus Ctenosaura; species Ctenosaura bakeri. Next base: position 438,011 of record CAOLHI010000288.1, read on the forward strand.
ATTCATTTATTATAGGTTCTGGATATTTATACAGAACTTTCTGGATAGATGGAATCATGGATATTTTCTTATGAGTTACAGTTTTGTGTATAATCGGTGACTCAGGGACATGGCGTTTTAAAATGCTGAAGATCTGAAGATGGTTGTAGGAACCTGGGAACAACCATCGGGGTTGCTCTTTATTTACAGCTTGCCAATCATCGGACTACCTCGGATTGTCCACTGCAGTAGACATTTAAATTAGTTCTTTGTTCATCAATCACAACTGGTTTGAAGTTATTGTTTTCTCTTTTATCACCACTGCAAAATAGTCTGAACACCAATGAATCTCAAACGTGGCGCAATGTCAGGCTGTCATTTTGGGGGATTATGTTCCCATACATCTTTCCTTTGAAAAACGTTTGCCAGGCCAACATTGCAACAGATAGTAATAGGAGAAGGTAGGGGTGAGATTTTCCTTTGCTTGCAGCCAGTTCCTCTTTAAAGGAATCATAGAATCATAGAGTCATAGAAATGTAGAGTTGGAAGAGACCCCAGGGGCCATCCAGTCCAACCCCCTGCCATGCAGGAACACCCTCAAAGCAATCCCGACAGATGGCCATCCAGCCTCTGCTTAAAACCCTCCAAGGAAGGAGACGCCACCACACTCCATGGAGGCAGCATATTCCTCTGCTGGACAGCCCTGACTGTCAGGAAGTTCTTCCTGAGGTTCAGGTGGAATCTCCTTTCCTGCAGCTTGAATTCATTGCTCCTTTTCCTAGTCTCTGGAGCAGCAGAAAACAAGCCCCTTCCTTCCTCTACGTGGCATCCCTTCAAATATTTAAACATGGCTATCATGTCCCCTCTTCACCTTCTCTTCTGCAGACTAAACATCCCCAGCTCTCTAAGTCTATCCCCATAGGGCATGGCTTCCAGGAGATGGCACACACAATATTTCTTCTGAAAGAGAAAATAACAAGAGAGAAAAAAACAGAACCCTACAAAAACCCAGTGCTCTGGAAGAAAACAACAAGTAATTTACTGACCATATCTTGCAAAGAGACAGTATTGATTTAAACTTCTCATTTATGCATCAAATAAGAATTACACAATATCACTTCCTTGCACTCAAGGAAGCTTGAAAAATGTTGATGCTGTTTTTCTCCCTCCTGATCTTTATTTTATAACATCTCTCTCTCTCTCTCTAGAATGGTAGGGTAAGTTTAGAAAAACCTAGTTTTTTTCTAGCTGTTCGACGGTGAGACTTTGGAGTGTATCTATACTAGACAGTTATAACAGTCTGATACTGCTTTAATATCCTGGCTGAATCCTACAGAATCATGGGCGAATAGTTGGGTTATTTTATTTATTTACTCACCTAGAGTATTTACACTGTGCCTGCCTCTTCTTCTCTCCATAAGTGAGCAAGGTAGTGGGAAATGCCATAATTCTAGATTTATTATGTACAAAATGTGAATGTGGCTGATTGGCTGAGAAAACCATATTTTCTATGCTGAAATTATTATTATTTTTTTCCTGGTCCAAAATGATATTTTCTTTTTTTTTAATATTATTTTTAATAGACATTAAAAAAGAGAACATAAACTAACAAAACAACCACATACTCACCCAATACTTGTACAAACTAACAAGACAAGACATACAGATACATAATCTACATCCTTCCTACATAGTTATACCTCAAACATAAAAAATAATGCATTACGATACTGCATACATTATTTACAAATTCTTACAAAAATAAAATGCTTCCTCCTTTTCGTAGGATACAGCTTAAAGATATTTATATAGATTTATATAGATCTACTATAGTATAGTAGATCTATATAGATTTATATAGATCTACTATACAAATCAACCTCCATAATTCAGAAAGGGAACAGGTTATATATCTGTTTACTCAAACTTTTTCTTAATTAACCATGATTAACATATCCATTTGCCCATGTATTTATTATACACTTTCATATATCACATAATAATTTTATTCTTTAGCATCCCTATTCTTCCGTTCATTGAACCACTTACTTCAGCTTCTCTTTTCTTATTTTCTCCTCCTTCCACCCTAGTACCAGTGATAACCGTTTCTAAATTAATAATTGTTATTTCCATATTTCATATGTCATCTACTTCATCATCATAAGTTTGCTATTTAAAATTGAAAACCTGTAGTTACACTTCCCTTATTTTCCAAAAATTTTGTGAATGGTTCCCAAGCTTTATAAAATTTACTATCCATCTTGTTGTCCAGTCTATAAGTTAGTTTATCCATTTGTGCTATTTCTGTTGTTTTCTCTAACCATTCCTCCACTTTAGGGATATGAAATGATTTCCAATATCTGATGATATTTTCTGTGTGAAATGATATTTTTTTCTGCAGAAATGGCTGTTCCTTGTGCCGAATGTGGTGTTTTCTGTGTAAAACAGCCATGTGCAAATGTTTCATATATTAAGTCCTCATTGTGAATAAGCTATACACCTGTGTGGGTTTTTTAAAAAAACTTTTCTCGCAGCTGGAAGAAAATGGTTAAAGTTACTTGCTTCCTTTGGGAAGAATCTTAGGGCCTTTCTGCACTGCACTGTTGCAGTGCTATTATTCCACTTTCAACCTCCTATGGAATCCTGGGATTTGGAGTTTGGGAAGGGACATAGAGAATTCTCAGAGAGCTCTTTGGCCTTAGTGAACTACAAACCCCAGAATTCTCGAATTCCACAGGATGTTGACAGTGGAATAATAGCTCTATAACAGTGTGGTGGAGAAAGGCCCTTAGTGAAGAATCCCTAATTCTAGAACAGTGGTTCTCAACCTTCCTAATGCCGCGACCCCTTAATACAGTTCCTCATGTTGTGGTGACCCCCAACCATAAAATCATTTTTGTTATTTTTTATTTATTTTTTATTTATTTAGTTAGTTAGTTAGTTATTTCCAACATCAAGTAGATTGGAAACACTGCCCTAAATCACTGCTCTGGATAGACTTCTACTGTCTAAAAACTGGTAACCCTCCCCCTTTCTTTTAAGCACAGAGAGCGTCCATCAATGCCAGAATTAAGGCAGTAGTTCTAGTTCTGAATGTTGGGTTTCCACAGTTCAAAAACCCAGTCACTCCCAAAGGCAATGCCAAAACAGCCGACATTTTACACGAGGCGCAGGGAGGAAAGGACAGGGAGAGAGGAAAGATGGCGGCGGCATAAGCAGACACGTTTTGTTTCACTCCCTCCCTTCCTCCCTCCCTTAAAGGGAGTGCGGACACTGAACATACAAAAAGCGAGGAATGCAAGACAGTCAGGGCGAAGAACACAACACGTGCGTGTGGCAAGCGCCAAGGGTTCACGCACAACAAAAGCTAGAGGAGAAAGTCATCCTGGCTATTTCTGCTCTAGACTGTTATAGCACTATTATTCCACTTTCACCGTCCTATGGAATCCTGGGGTTTGCAGTTTGAACCCCAGTGCAGGGGTCTCAGAAGCACTGCTCCCATTGGCTGTGAGGCCACCTTTTTTTAAAAAGGGGGGGGCAGGATTGAGGAGCGGCGACCCCTGTGAAATGGTCGTTCGACCCCCAAAGGGGTCCCGACCCCCAGGTTGAGAACCACTGTTCCAGAATAAGTGCATCAGTTGGCACAAAGCAGACCAGATTCCGACAGTAGTTTCTCCTCCTTAGCTGCAGGATTGCTAGCCATGGTCCTGAAATCTAGCCTTTGATTTCTTGATTCACATTTTTAGTCCTATCCAAACAATTGGGCCATTTCCACACTACACTCTTATAGTACGATGATTCCACTTTCAACATCCTATGGAATCCTGGGGTTTGCAGTTTTGGGAGGGGCCAGCCTCTATAGAGTTGGAAGAGACCTCAAAGGACATCCGGCCAGCCCCTCCTGAAACTGCAAACCCCAGGATTCCATAGGATGTTGAAAGTGGAATAATCGTGCTATAAGAGTGTAGTGCAGAAATGGCCTTGCTCATGTGCTCACTTCATGCCAGCTTTAACATGCAGCTTTCTTCCTTGCTATCTAGCCTGAGTCTCCTAATTCCCAGTAGCCGTGGAGTCCATAATGAGTCTGAAGACTACGGGGAGGTGCTGGAGCATATAGTGAGTGCTCTTCTGTCTTGGATTGGACACATTCTGGGGGCGCGGGAGAATGGGAGCCACTTTTTCCTTGGGGTCATACTCATGTACCAATAAGTAATGTGGGTATTACCATATTTTGATTATTAATCATACAAGTCAGTTTGTCCATTTGATACATATCAAATATTTTTAAGATCCAGTCATCAATATTTGGGCTGGCCCTTTCCTTCCAATCACCTGCATATATTCTTGCTGCTGTTAAGATTCTACTATTTTTTTTTTCCTGATAAGAAATTTCAATTCCTCCCATTGTATTTAATAGATGCAGTTCTGGGGACACAGGACATTTAATATCCAGTATTTTGGTAACAAAATTATATATTTCTTTCCAAATTTTTTTTGCTTTTTTACAAAGCCACCACATGTGATAGAGTCTACCCCTTTTTTTCTTGACATTTCCAGAGTTGATCTGATGTTGGATTATAAGTGTTATCTAATTTTGCTGGTGTTAAGTGCCATCTAAATAACATTTTATAATAATTTTCTATGTGTATTAACCAACCCTACTGTGTGAGGTAATGTTACCCCAAAACTAGGTGCCACAAGGGCCACTTCGTGATGCCAAATACCTCCTTGCAAAAGTGGGGAATGAATTAGTACAAAACCAGGAGGCGAACGAAAGAGGGCAACTTAGCGAGACCTTTCTACCAAAGTTTACAGGCTCACGCAGGAAAGAACCAGGCAGAGACTCAAAAATAAGCTAAAAATATGTTTTAATGAGGGGAATTCACTCAAGCGTGCACACAAGATACACACAGTCACACAAGAGCTAACTGAAGGATAAAGGGAGGAAAAATTATGGATAGAGAGGCTGAGGGTTTGGGGTTATAATTACCTGTCCAGAAGAATAGTGAAGAAGTTGAAATGTAGTTTAAACTTATGTCTAAGGGCAGACCAGATCAAGATTCAGGGTGACATAGTGGGGTCCGGCATTTCATCTGACTGTATCTGACTTCTCAAAACCAAGGATTTATATACTCTATTTACCTCCCTGAAGGGATGTGAGTTAATTGCTTTCTGGCAGGGTAAACAAAAGGGGTCTGGAATGGACTGATTGTGTCAATGCCTTGGTTGATTGGGGTTACTGGACCAGGCTTCAGTAGAATATGCAAACAGCAGGGGTCCTTGCCTCTGCACCTGGGCACCTTATTGTTTTCTGAGGTTGGCAGTTGATAGGATTAGCTCAGAGCCATTAAGTCAGGCTTTACGACCTGGGCATGCTGGGGTCATCTCTGACTTATTCCCAGCCAGTGTCCCTTTCCACACGGCCTTTCCAGACATAAGGGTGTATAATTTATATTTTTTGCAAACTCATCTGCCAATTAATATATTTTGCCAATTAGACCATATCAAAGCATGGAGGTGTATGGCCTGGTAACAGTATCATACGCTCTCCGTGCACCTGGAAGCCATTTTATGGGAGGCTCAGAGTGTACAAATCAGTCCAAGATAGAAAACACTCCCCAGCATATCAGAGTGATATTTCGAAATCAAATCCAGATTGATGATGGCACAGCCCAGATAGAAGCTGTACATATATAGCCCCCTTCCCCAATGATCTCCCCTCTCCTTTGTTCTTGAGTTTTTGCTGTCAAGAGCTTGGTTAATATTTCATTTTGGTTATATAACCAATTACGTAATTGAGTTTCTAATTCCTTTGGGGGAGGCAATGCAAGTCTGCTGCATTTTTCTGGGCCAGATTTTTATCTGTTGCCTTGGATGTGATGTGGTGTTATTGTGTAGTGCTGATTTTTTTTTTTGTTCTCATCAGCATGGTCTTCTTAGTTAGGCTTTTCTCCTCCTTTGCAGAATTGGGCACAAAGCCAGACTCAAAATACGGTGGCAGTTGTAATCTTGTTCTCCAAAGCTGTCATTTTTGAAACAGCATGAAAGAAAGCACCCAGACTCTCTGAAATGATATACGCTCCCCATTGTGTATGAAGGGGACACGCATCGGGGCTGAATAATGCCTGATCATCCTGAACAAAACAAAGCCATCATAATTACATTTTTTTTTCCTCCTTCCCCGTTGCCACGCAAAACAGTCTTGAAAGGTCAGGGCATATTGGGAAAATATTTATTGTCTGCTCTTGAATGAACAGATTTGCGAATGTTGTGCCAAGCGACCGATGAAGAGTTGTGAAAAAAAGATATATCTAGTGGGGGTGAGTTATGAACATAAGAAGCCAAAGAAAATCCATGTTTGGCTACAAATGATGGCATCCATCAAAGAGAACACAATGACGGAGTCAGGTTGCTTGCACTGGCCTTCAGTCGCTTAACTTATCCAGTCTTCTAGATGACAACTTTTTTCCAAACAGTCCCGGTAAGAGCTGCGAAGATCCCACGCGATATAATTCTGCCATGTTTTACTTGAAGGCCTAGGTCTCCTGGCAGAAATCAAAGGCCACGTCTGCACTAGACTGTTTTAGAGCTATTATTCCACTTTCCACATCTTATGGAATCCCAGGGTTTGCAGTTTAGAGAGGGTCCTTTAGAATTCTCAGTCAGAGAGCTCTTTGGCCCCATCAGATATGAAACTAGATTGATGGAACCACAGCTTTGGGATTGATGGAGCCACAGCTTTGTGTTTATAGGAGCAATCACTTGCCTGAATGTGGAACCATCATTTGCTGGGGCTTTGAATGTCATCTTGGCTCTGTGGGTAATGGAAGAGGCATCTCCTACAGCTCAGCACTGAATTATAGATTTTCTGATAGACAAGGAGGGGGCATTTAAGGCAAAGCTGACAAACAAGTCCATGCCTGAAGAAAGCAATGATTTACAAGCCGTTCTCAAAAGTGATATATTGTCCCTTCTTCTCTTGTTTGAACATATGACTGGGAGGTGAGTTAGTGACTAAATGCCTTCCAATTGGTACCTTTCACAGGCCCTAATAGTAGCCATTTTAAGAGTATATTTCTCTCAGTTCCCATAATCCTTGACATTGGCTCTGCTGGCCAAGGCTGATGGAAATGGCACCCCAACAGTATCACTGCTTTGATATCAAGGTTCCTACAGACAGACTCCTGTATAATCCATTCTAATATTTTCCTGGTCTTGAGGTCAGCCTGACTGGTTTGTATTTTTCTGAATCTTCTTTTTTTGAAGAGAGGGAGAATGTTTGCCCTTCCACAGCCCTTTGGCACCTCACCTGTTCTCCAAGGTTTCTCAGAAATGAAGGTTGCCTTGAGTCCTTCCTTGGCATGCAGAATCCCTTGTTGCTGTTCAGCATCTTCACGGCTGCTAACCTCCTGAAGATGTAGGAAGCAATTGCTTATTTGGAGAGGTTCTGAATCCCTTCTATATGGTCTGACTCTGACAGCAACGTCCCCCCAAGATATTTCCTTACTGGCTTCTTCAATTCCTTGCCAGTTTCTTCCTGGTGGTTCTGCAGGATTGGTTCTCCTTGTGTCCCATCCACTAACTCCTCCTATTGTTGTTGTTGTATTATTATTATTATTATTATTATTATTAATTTATTTATTTGTATCCCGCCTCTCCATATGGATCGAGGCAGCGAACAACTTACAAACAGCATGTATTTCGAAAAATTTCTATACATGCCCCCAACAAGCTGGGTGCTCATTTTACCAACCTGCGGAAGGATGGAAGGCTGAGTCAACCTTGGAGCCGGGCAGGATCGAACTCACAACCTTGTGGCTTGCAGTACTGGCATTTAACCACTGCGCCACCAGGGCTCCTTGTTTTCCAGAGCACTGAAGGGACTCAATGCCTAGCTGTAGTACACTGACCTTCTCTTCCAAGGGAGCTACCAATTTACTCTTGCTACAATATAGTTGGTGATATTTTCTAGCAAGAACACAAATGTTGCACATGCATTTTAAAATGTAACTTTGTGGAAACCTTTTTCCACTCAGAAACCAGTTACAGTTACATGTAACTTGTTACTGCCATGCTGTGTGCTTTCCCGAACCTGAGTCTTTCCAGAGGTCCCTGAATGCAACTCGCAGAATCCTTGAGCTCATTGTAAGTCTAACAAATCCAGAGAACATCAGGCTGAGGGAGACTGAACTAGTATAAATATTGAAGGTCATGAAGTTGTCCACTCACAGACACCTGTAAGGATCTACTATCCGCACTTGCCAAATGAGAAATTCTACTTCACGTTCCCATCTCAAGATGTTGTCAGACGCAAGTTCTATACGTGGACTTGGAAAGTCATAACTTTGTGCAAAGAATTTGGAGGTGAAATAAAAATACCATTGTAAAATCTCTGCTCTCTCAGTCTCTCTGTTCAGGATCTGTTCCTCACCGGAAGAAATATCATTAGCACCTTTGCAAGTCAAACACTTCGGAGAGAATTGTTTTCCAGTCTGTTACCCAGAGGGAAATATAATAGATACGGCTATGTGGCTGCAGAGTCCTGAAATGAATGTGGTAATGACACACAGTCCCTTCTGCAAATGAAGTCAAAGGAAGGGGGCTAAAGCAGCAGAGATGCCAGTGAAGTTTTCTTGACTTGGGCATAGACGTGACCTTGAAGGACTCCTTTCCAATTTCTGTTGTCTCATGTAGTAAGAAAGGGGAGAAGTGCTCTTTCAGGGGAGAGAAAGCATATTTGTTCTTTTCCAATTCACAGCTGAAAAACATGGGTTTCCCAACACTCAGGAAACCAGGAGCTCCTTCTCTCTGCATAATTATAACACAATGATTCCACTGTAACTGTCATGGTTCCCTCTGGTGGAACTCTGAGATTTGCAGCTTGTCGTTGCTGTTACATGTCTTCAAATTGTTTTCAGCTTGTGGTGATGCCAAGACAAACCTCTTACGGGCTTTTTTGAATGCTGAGAGTTTGCAACGTACCTGAGGTCACCCAATGGGTTTCCATGGCCAAGTGGGCAATGGAAGCCTTGTCTCCAGGCTCATCGTCCATGCTGGATTTGCCGCTTAGGGAGAGTTATTTAGAATTTTCAACCAGAGAACCTCAGTGCTTCACAAGACTACCAGTCCAAGAGTTCCACAGGATGTAGCCATAGCGGTTAAAGTAGAATCATAGCACTAAAACCGCATAGTGTGACAGTGCCCAGAATAACAGGGAGGCAAGAATTTTGCACAGTTTTCTGCTTGTATTTACAAACTTGAAATGGCTCCGACAGGCCTTCCCAGACTAGTACTCCACCGCCTCCCACCAACTGTCCTCCTGTTTTTTAATGTAGTTGATGTGTTTTAGGGGGTTGGTTTTAGATGGGTTGATGGGTGGGGAGGATTGGTTATGTTTTAATGCTTTTAATGTATTTAATGTATTGTTGTAGTACCACCTCGATCCATGGGGAGAGGCGGGATATAATAATGATGATGATGATGATAATAATAATAATAATAATAATTTACACCCCCCAGAGTGTTTTATGAAATTGCTTTGCACAGAAGCACATGTGGTGACTTATCCCCGCTTCTTTTGCCCCAAAATGGTCATATATTCAAACAATCTTCCATATCTATTTCCTAACTGTTCATCCTTGAGTCCCAAAAGAAAAAAAAAGCCCTGATTTTAACTGAACAATTATCTTTAAGATTCTCTGCATTTGCTTGTGAATCTGAGCATAACATTTCTTAGCTTTTTCCACATGTCCACTGCATATGATAAAATGTCCCTTCACGTTGATCACTTGGTTAGCTCTTCCAAAGCAATACCCTATTTCACAAATGAAAACTAGGACACAGCAAGATCCGAGGGCCTTTCTGCACTACACTGTTATAGTGCTGTTATTCCTATTTCAATATCTTGTGGAATTCTTTTTTTTTAATTTATTTATTTAATCACTTATATATTACAAGAGCAAAATGAATAAGTTACAATGATCAAAAACTAAATGAACTTACATATAACATAAAAGAGAGGGGGAAAAAAGCAACCAACTAATGTATCCTCTTATCTTCCAAAACATATAAAACCAATCTCATCCTATATAAATCCCTTCCCATTGTTCAATCCACATTTGAGTCACCCTAACCCTTTCTTTTTCTACTTTATCTTTATCGATCCTTATATCAATCAAAGCTGTTAATACATCCATCTGGTACATCTCATACAATTTCAATATCCATTGATCTAAGGTCGGTATTTCACTCCTCTTCCAGTGTTGAGCGTATACCAGTCTGGCTGCTGTCACCATGTATAGCAAGATTCTATTGTGATATTTCTGATTATGATCTTCATCTAACATATTCAGAAGATATAATTTTGGACTAAATTCAAAATCAACCTGTAATACTTTCTTAATTGCATCATGTATTTGATTCCAATACTCCTTTGCCGACCGGCATTGCCACCACATATGAAATAATGTTCCTAATTCTTTCCTACATTTCCAACGTCTATTAGAACAATTATTGTATATCTTAGCAATTTTTTGCGGGGTAAAATACCAACGATATAGCATTTTATAAAAATTTTCCCTCAAATTAACACTTCTAGTAAATTTTATATTAATATTCCATCTTGTGGAATTCTTGGCTTTGTAGTTTTCTGAGACCAAATGGCTTTCTGGCTGAGGATTCTAAATGTTCCCTCTTCACTGCAAAACCCCAGGATTCCATGCAAGGTTGAAAGTGGAACAATAGCACTATAACAGTGTAGGACAGAAAGGCCCAGCGTGTGGTCAAGATGGCAAAAGTTATTAGGAAGAAGTATACACCAACTTGAAATGGCTGCAGCCATTTGCTTTTGCCTGAACCTACTGGGAAGGGCAAGATTTCATCCTATCCTCTCTCTCGACATCCAATGATGTAGACTTTAGTTGATTGACTTGGACTTAAGTCACTACAATGACTCAACTTGGACTTGACCCAGCAATAAAGGATGCACTGACTTGACTCAGCTTGTGACTTGGTATACTTTTAGTGACTGACTTGCTGCCCTTGGTTCAGTAACATAACACATTCATCCAGCGATCTTACAACTTTGGACAACGCTTCCATCTCTTTTTGCCTACTGGTTGCATGATGATTTGTCTAAAGCCTGAAGTGTGGGTGCCTTTCTTGGAGGGGAATAGCAAATGGGTTAGGCAATGGGCTTGAGGCAGGGCTCCTCAGCAGCTTGTTCCTGCTACATATCAGAGGAGCCTTCTAAAACTTTTCCTAAAAGCAGAAGGGAAGACTCATCCCCAGAGTTCAGGGTGTATATCTCAGAGCAGACCAGCAAATGTGTTAGGCAATGGGCTTGAGGAAGAAAGATCCCTCCTTCTAAACCTTTTGAAGCTTCAGGAATAGGAAGGATCCTATTCCCCACTTTTGAAAAAGCCTCCAGATTTGGAAATGGGGAGTAAGAAGGATCCTATTCCCCACTTCTGAAGCTGTAGACCCTTGTATGGCCATTGGCACAAAAGCCTGCAGCTTGGGGAAGAGGGAGTAAGAAGGAACTTATCCCCACTTCTGAAGCTGCAGATGGCAAAATTGCAAAAGTGGTGGGCTCTACTTAAGTTGTTAAAACTGATTTTATTCAATTCTGTCCAGAAATTCTGGAATATTGGTTGGGGTACAACGTTGCCTCCCAGACTTGAGACTTGACTGGGAAGTATCTTGCAAGGACTTGAGACTCGACTTGCAGGTAGAGACTTGAGATTTGGAGTAAAAGTCTTGAATACATCACTGCCAGCATCTATCGAGTGTGTCAGCGAGATCTACCATGGTGAGTCCCTCCAGGTTTTTCCAAAAGGACTGAATTCCGAAAAAATGACCTTTACTTTGCTGGAACAACTCCTTGATTGCACCTTGCAGAACACTGCAGCCAGCATGGACTGTGGCCTTTATGAACTAATTGACAGCCTGCAGTTTTAACAAAACATCCAGATCATGCTTCTTTGTGGGAAAAATAAAATAAACCAAGCAACTGTGGGTAGCATGAAGAACTTGGGCATATGTAGGCTTGCCTTGAAATTTAGGTTGTTGTTTTTTTAACAGCTTTTGTGATTGGCATTTAGAAAGCTATTTAATTTCACTGTTTCGGAGAGTCTGTTGAGCAAAGGCTTTTGCGTACAGCTAGCCTAATGATTTTTGAAGACACTGCTGGGTATTGGCTTGTGTTCCATTCGAATGTGTGACAAATAGGGACTGTGTGGGCTTGTTTTGGAAAAAAAGAAAAGGGAGAAATGAGATTCCACTAGAATGGAGTCAGGAAATACAAGGCTCTGCTTACCATAAGGCTCTAAGAAATGCATAAGTGCATTCAAGCTGAAAGACTAAGGGTGGGCAACTGTGAAGGGGCCAGAAGCTAGTTCCCCTTTCAGTTCCCCTTCAGGCCTCCCCCCTAAATTCTATTTACATTGGAGTCCTTCCCAAAATGGCAACTCAACATTGTACTTTGAGAAGGACTCTTGACAAAAATAGAGGTATTTGAAAGTGCTGGGGACCTGAGGGCTTTCTGTGTGGACCTGGAATGTTTTCACATGTTTTGGGGGCAGGCTTTCCACACAATTATCAGGTTAAAAATACCCCCAAATCACAGCAAATATTTTGTCCATTTTTGAAGTTTTGGGGAGCTGTGGAGGATTGGTGGTTTGGGAAGTGGCCTTCAAGAGCTGCACATGGAGCATGGTTCACACTTTGCATACCCCTCTGATAAGCCTTAGCTGAGATCTTACACTGTGCTAGCATAGTGCAAATTCATTTCTTTGCACAAGGAACCTAGATTACATAAGAGCTGAGATCCTACATCAAACTCATATAGTCTAAGGCCCTTTTCACACGGGGTTAAAAAAATGGTGTAGAGCGAACTCAACGGAGGTCGTCTACACCATAACGTGGATTGGGGAGGACTACTTTTGTGTAGTTCCACACCCTAATCCGCGCAGGGGCGACTGGAACTGGAGGCGCCGCATGCTTTTTGAAAACCACTTTTCAAGTGGTTTTTAAAAAGCATGGGGCGTGCAGCCCCGTGCAGCCCTGTCGCAGCGCCCGATGTGGATCTGCAGGCACACACAAGTGCGTGCCTGCAGACCGGCCGGGGGGGGGGCTTCCAGCTGGCTAGCTTCTCCAGTTGGCGGAGAGCCTCCGCCAGCTGGAAGCCGTCATTTTGGATGCTGTGGGACACCGCAGGATGCCGCCAGGTGTGGAGCAGCAAACTCGCGCTGCTCCACGTTGCGACTGCTCCAGGTAAGCTCCGTTTTGGTGTGTTTTCGGGTGTGGCTTCCTCCGTGCGTGAAAAGGGTCATGGTCTATGATCATGTAGTAAAATGCTGGTTGCAACAAACAGAATTTTTTTAAAAACATGTTAATTGCTTTTACAATTGGCCCCCCACATTTGCTAGGGTTAGGAATGCAGGACCCTTGCAAAAGTGGGAAAATCACAAATATCAAAATGTCTCTGTGTATGCGTGTCTGTGGGAAGAAGGCCAAGGTACGGTGAGGAGAAGGGCACTCAAAGTCCAAACCAGGTCAGGGAAAGGAGAAAGAGAGGAAGTTTGGCATGGTGGCCCTATATTTCCTGTCTCTCACTCATCTTCTTCTTTAGGTATCAGGAGAAGGTTTGTGGTGCTGAGAAATTGGTCTAGAAGCTGTCCTTAAGTGGATAAGTAGTGGCAGGTAGAGGAGAAGGACCAGAGTTAAGTTTTTAGAGGGCTGTTGAGAGGGAAGTTTCCCCCAGAAAAGAAATGCCTGATGTAGGAAGTGGCACTGAAAAAAATTGCAAATGATCAAGTTGATGAACGTCAAGCCTGCAAATGTGGAGGTTGTAAGATGCCTTGAATCCTGTGTTGGGAAAAAGGTGGGGAATGAATGAATAGCAACATTTTTGGACGACAATTGCCAGAATCCCCCATACTTGCAGTTACAGTCCAGAAAAAGAAACTTTCCCATGATAAATCATAGAATCATAGAGTTGGAAGAGACCCCAGGGGCCATCCAGTCCAACCCCCTTCTGCCATGCAGGAACACCGTCAAAGCACTCCCAACAGATGGCCATCCAGCCTCTGCTTAAAAACCTCCAAGGAAGGAAACTCCACCACACTCCATGGAGGCAGCACATTCCACTGCCAGACAGCTTTGACTAGTTTAGATCAATCCAGCATCCTTCTTCTTAAGGTGCCTATGCAATGCAAATTTCAATTTTGTTTTTCAAGTTTGAGCAAGACATCTGGAAATGTCCAAGCTGCACCACGCCAGCATTATTTCTTGCAAGCAGATACGTGAGATGCTTTCCTTACAGAGATTTTTTTTCCCCTCCAGGATGCCAGAGAGAAAGTTTTTCTTGCCCTTTAAAGTCTCAGCAGGAACCACTTACATCAAAATGATAATAGCCTTAAATTTCTGTGGCATCCTGGCTGGCTGTGACAAACTCCAGCTTCTAAGCCGGAAAGGAAGAGCTTTCAAGCTTTATAAGAAATCTGAAAAATTGTTCCCCATCCTCTTCATGTTAAAAGCTTTTTCTCTTGAGAGTAGCTTTCCCAGTCTGGTGGCCTCCAGATGAGTTGGATTCCAGCTCCCATCAGCCAAAGTCAGATTGGCTAATGGTTGTCCTGGCTGGGAATGATGGGCACTGTAATTGGACAGAGGAGGGAAGCTGTGCTTCAAGTACCCACCAATCTAGTCTCTCCACATGAGACACTGTACCTGGCAGAGTCCCACTCCCTGCCTGTGCCTCCCTGCCAGCAACCAGGAAGAGGCAAGAATACTTGCTGCGAGGAGGAGGAGGAGGCGGCGGTGGCGGCGGCAGCAGCAAGGAATGTCCAATACAACAACTACTAAGGAAACTGCAGAGCCCACCCAGATTGAGGTCCAGTCCAGAAAGCAGAGGTCCATCCAGAGAGGTCAAGGGAGGCAGAACCCGAGGGTCATGAGGCTTGCAAGTAATTTGCTACAAGCAAAGATTGAGCCACGTTGACAGACCTAAATAGCCACAGAGAACAGGTGTTCCTTGTCATTGCTTCCTTAATCTAGCCAACACAGCTTCACTCTGAGCTGCCTGCTTCAGCCTCCTTCGTGATGGGGAGCAAAGGGGCTCAGGTGACTGTAATTCTTCCAAATCACCACCAGTTCCCTCTCCTTCTGGAGCTGGTTGGGGTGTCAGCGCCAAGGCGTGGCAGGCAGCCAAGAACCGGCTAATAGGTCTTTACACAGATAAGGCAGACAGGCAATAAAGCAAAGGGCATTACTTCAGCAGTAAGTAGGTAAGGCAGCAGTAAATTAAAGAGACTTTTGCAGCAGGGATATCCCTGGCTGTTACGGCACAACCAGACAAAACAGCAAACAGGGTCCACGTACCTTGTTCCTAAGCCGGTCGGGCAGCGTTCCAGGAAGCAAGGCAAGGGCCCCAGTAGCCCAGCAGGCACACCCAAAATGGACGGTTGTCAGCCAACAAAGACCCAAGGCTGAGTGAGTGCTTTTATTAAGCAGGCCCTCACCCAGGTGCTACCTCAGCTGGAGCTTGATTGCTTGGTGTTTCCTATTTAAATGCTCTGACCTTCTGAGAGCACTCTTTTGCTCCCGATGCTACTGGTAAGTAGGCACACGCTCTTGAATCTCTGGGTCTAAGGCAGCCCCTGGCTCCATTGCTGGGGCTACTGGGGCCAAGGGCTCTGTGTCCAGGGCAGCCTCTGGGGTGGGCTGTGCAGCAGTTTCCATGGCAGCCTCTGGGGTGGGCTCTGCTGGTGCAGCAGGCTCCATGACTTTGAAGTCCTCTGGTTCAGACTCAGAGCCTGAGTCCTGGAGTGCCAGGGTCCTGACATCGGGCAACTCTGCCTCTGCTTGTCCTTCAACGGATGGGAACGTTTGCAAGTTGGTTTGGTCAATCACTGGTTCTGTTGCTGGCAGTGGAACCATCATCTGTCACAGAGCCATCATCTATCACAATACCAGCCAGGATATTCGCTTTGTCCCACTGCCATCAAAGGTACTTCTTGTGGGAACACAGGAGAGGGCGTCCTTGGTGGCTGCTCCCAGGCTCATAAACCCCCTTCCTAGAGAGGTTAGGCTGGCAAACTCCTTGCTATCCGTCTGTAAGCAGGTGAAGACTGTTCTTCTTTTGGCAGGCCTTTGAGAGCTGATTGCTTGAGGGAAAGGGAATTTTCAGAACTTTTGATGTGCAAATTAAACAGATAAGGTGAACAAATGCAGCTTTCCTGACCCCCTTACCAGCTAGAAACCATTTTGTTTATCCATATTCTCTGCTAACTGTGGCTTATTGTCCTACGTACAGCTTATGCACTGTTCTTGTTATTAACTGCTGTGAAGTCAACTCTGACTTTTGGCAACCCATGGATGAGAGCCCCTAAACCCACCCTGTTGTCAACAACCCTGCTCAGTCTTGCAGATTCAGGGACATGTCATCCTTGGTTAAGTTTATCCACCTGTAACGTGCTCTTCTCCTCTTCCTACTTTCCTTCTACCTTATCTAGCATTATTGTGTTTTCTAGGGAGTCATTTCTTCTCATGATATGTCCAAAGTATGGCAACCTCAGTTTAGTTATCTTGGCTTCTGGGGAGACTTCAGGCTTGGTTTGTTCATGGATCCATTTATTTATTCATTAGCAGTCCCCAGTTTCCATAGGACTCTCTTCCAGCACCACATTTAAAAGGAGTTGAGGGTTTTCCCTGCTAGCTTTCCATAGCCATGCTATGGGAAATCTTGAACTATTTCAATGTCTTCATTGTCTGCTTTGAGGGTATGTAAATAATCTGTGGTCATTATTTTTGTTTTCTGAATGTTCAGCTGCAAACCTGCCTTTGCACTTTCTGTCTTGACTTTCTTCAGTCATTTTTCCAAGTTAGGAAAATCAAATGCTGCAGTACACCCATTTCTTCAAGAGCGATCTATAAAATCAAAGGTTTTGCTATAATCTGTAAAGCACAGGTTGATTTGCTTCTAAAATCCTTTGGTGCACTCCATTATCCAATGTATGTTTGCATTTATGCCTCTTTCTCTTCTGAACCCAGCTTGGACAGAGAAAATTAAGAGGTGACATGATAGGTATGTCTAAATATTTGAAAGGATGTCGTCTTGAAGAGGAAACGGGCTTGTTTCCAATGTTCTGGAGACTGGGACAAGGAGCAGTGGATTCAAACTACACCTAAACATTTGGAAAAACATCCTGATGGAAAGAGCAAGTCAACAGTGGAATCCATCACTGTCTTGGAGTGTGGTGGAGTCTCCTTCTTTGGAGATTTTTAAACAGGCTGGATGGCCATCTTTTGGGAGTGAGTCAGTTGTGTCTTCCTGCATGGCAGAATAGGGTTGGCCCTTGAGGTCTTCTCCAACTCTATGTTTCTATGATTTTATTATTTATTATTATTAAAACTGGGACTCAACACAGTTTACAATCTAAAAAAACTTTGCAAATAAAAATACACAAGAAAGTGAACATTAAAATGAGATCAGACTAATAACAATATTAAAAACTTCACCTAAGATGATAAAATATCAATTAAAAGGCAGAAACTGTTCTGTCTAAAACAGGACAGCACTCTCCACCCATTCTTTACTTCCAGTTTTAGATTGTTTTAAATTGTTCAGGTTCATTTTATTGTCAGCTACCCTCCTCAGATCTAAGGAAGGGTATAAATATTTTAACAAATCAAGTAGATGAATACTTCACCCACTAGCATATGCATGGCTTTTCAGCAAAAGCTGGGAGATGTTTATCGAAAATTTGGACATCAGGATTGCAGGGAAAGGGCAAATCATGCTAAGAGCATCTCTGATGGCTCTGTAAGTTATTTTAAGAGAATGGGAACCAGCAAATGGGTTGAGCACAGCTAGCAGCACGTCTTTTGACTTCCATTTCCTTCAAATGTTTCGTCATTTTATTTAAGCAGAACTAATAGAAAAATCCAAAAGATGAAGCATTACTGTTTGACAAAGCGAGGGGATAATGACTTTGATAGAATGGACAATTTGTCCCCAAAACTGAAAGAACTCATCCTAGAACTCTGGAAAGTGATTGGTTGGAAAGGCTAATAGGAAACAGAATGGAACTTCCACGAAATGGGCCAAGACCTTACATCCTGCTTGCACAGTTTACATCTGCACTACTGTAGTTGTACAACGATTGCATGACACACCTTTCTGCTACACACTGATCTTGTCGAACCAACTGAGCATCTCCCAGCATGCCTCCTTATTGTCCCATCGTGTAGTGAGGATAGCACAGTGGCTGTTTCTGCAATCCAAGTGAATCGAGCAACACTCTGACGATAGTGACCAATGGTTGTGGAGGCTGGGGGATTTGAGAGAGGAATCAATCCATTGTCTTCCTCTGAAGTCACATTTTTTATCAGCCATTTTGTTTTGCCACAATTCACTTCAAACACGGAGCATGTCTGAGACATCTTAATTTTTTCCCCAGAACCTTCATTGGGTCCAATGGGTTTTGCGTCACGATCACGAGATCGTCCGCATAAGTTCTCAGCTTCTGTCATCTTGTCTGATATCTCTCAGTAGGGTCTCCTGTGCCAAAATAAGCAGTAAAGGTGTGAGAGAGAGGACAACCTTGTCAGGTCCCCTTTTGTATTTCAACCAATCCTGAGTCATTGTCATTTACTAAAACCTGGGTCTTTGGAACTGAATAGATTGGATTTATTGCCCAAGTAATATTCCTGTCTTTTTAACCCTCCTCATCTGCCCCCTCTCAGCTTCGCCTTTTGTTTTTTCCTCGACCTTCCTGCATCGTGGCCAGCAAAGGAGATGAGTGGAACATGTCATACCTGCTGTTTCTGCACGCCACTGCCTCCCCCTGCCCACAACTGATACTCAGCCCAAGTCCTTTATCTAGGAACTGAATGTGTCTATCGTAAACTGACCCCGAAAGTATCACCACACGTATGAGGATACTTACACAGGGAGAACAACACCAACAGAATTCCTGGTATGATCTTTGTGGATTTTTTTACCAAGCAGTTCCAAAATATGAACCAGTCTTTATAAAATGCATAAAACGTCTCATCGTCCCTTCCAGCAGGGAAGAAGCTTTCTATATTTTTCATTCTTCTCTGAAAGAATTCTCTGCAAGTGAAACTTTGCATCTCTAGTCCAGGAGTGTTTCCCATGTGTCTGAAAGAATATTTCAATGGCCTTTGAAACCAAAAGGGCTGAAAGTCAGCATGGTTTAGGGGCTGGGCTACAACCCTGCAGCCCACTGGGGGTGACCTTGGACATGTCACACACCTTCCACCCCAGAGAACCCCATGATAGATTTGTCTTTGGGTTGCCATACGTCAGAAATGACTTCAAGGCACATAGCAACAGCAATAACCAAAGCTCATTCTCTTTCTCTATGATTCTGCCTGGACGCTATCAACCACTGAAGCCATTCTGTAAGTCCCATCACCTTTTGAGGTAAGATGGAGGATGAGAGCAGACAGGACCTTCTCTTTCTATGGCATCCCTTCTTTGGAATTCAAGAGAAGTGCCAGTTGCCATTGGTTTTGGGTACCATGTGAAATTATTCCTTCTCTGCTTGCGGGATGTTTCACATCTCCCAGTTATAGCTTTGTTTCCTCTCTAACGGACATGGTTTCATCCTATGGAATTCTGGGAATTATAATTTAGGAATTTTGAAAGTTCCTGTGTTGCTTGCTAATTTCTAAACAAACGCTACTGCTAGAAGTCTGAGTGTTTCCTTGGAAAAGCAAAAGTCCATGACAAACACTGAGCTAAATCCCATCAATTCAATGGGTATACTCAATTGGGGGACTAACAACAGAGTCTGCACTTCTTTTTTTAAATATCAGAGGGTGACCATTTCTAATACAACAGTTGGAGAACAAGGCACTGTGTCTGTCGATGGCAATTTGAAATGCGCCATGCTGAATATCACACACAAATTATGTTAATTCTCTGCACACCCTTGTGCAAATAGCCCACAACTTTATCTTCCTTGCCACCACTCCTTTGTAAGGACTGAGATCTGTCACAAGAGGGGTGGGTTGGGGTGCGCAAAGAGAGGGATTCTTTCAAGCAAATATTGACGTTTCCTAGGTGACAGCACACAAAGGATGCTGCTTCTAATTGCCTTTGCTGCAAATATTTACAGCTGCGGAAAGAGGTTTGAGGGCTGTCCAATGGTAGCCACGGTTGCCCGGCCTATGGCCTGCCATGACTCTGTGAGAAGCATTAATGGGTTGTTGACAAACTTGGGCCCATATTCCAGTCAAACAGGAGAAGCCAATTAAGCTCCACGCCTTTGTCTCACTCTTGCTGTCATCTCCAAACTGTCTTTCTTTTTGCCATTGGATCCTCATTTCCAAACCAAGGCCATTTCTGCACTAGCCTGTTATAGTGCTATTACTCCACTATCAACATCCTATGGAATCCTGGGGTTTGCTGTTTAGGGAGGGGGCTCAAAGTGGAATAATAGCACTATAACAGGCTAGTGTGGAAAGCGCCCGAGTTTTATGGGAGAAGACCTGAATGCATTGCATGTAACCATTGACAAGAATGTGGTATCTAGGAATCGATATGCATTTAATCAGTCATAAGTTCAATCCTTTACGTCTCTACTTAGACAGCAGGTGTGAGGAGTTCCAAGGAGTGAGTTTAATGCTTGGTGTCAACGCCTTGAATATACTGGGACTGATTTCGATTCATCATCCAGAGGATTGTATAGAAAGTGTACCCATTTGGGTACACTTGTTTGAAAGTGGGCCTGCCTCTAACTTCCACATTTTACAGTCAATTCAGTTTTTCAGTGCTACTAACACTAGTCTACTCTTCTTACCATTTCTGCTAAGACTGCTCTAGGTCAGGGCCTTTCTGCACTAGACTGTTCTAGTGCTATTATTCCACTTTCAACCTCCTGTGGAATCCTGGGGTTTGTAGTTTCCTGAGCCCAAAGCACTCTCTGGCTGAGAAGTCTAAAGGCCCCTCCCTAAACTCCAAATCCCAGGATTCCATAAGATATGGAAAATGGAATAGTAGCAGTATAACAGTGTAGTGTAGTGCAAAAATGACCATAATCTCTTCCTCTCTTTCCCCTTCTCCTTTCCTCTCATTCTCCCTTCCTTCTCTCTGTTTCTCAATCTGCATGTGATAAATGACCTGCCCTGTGCCTGTTGTTCTTGTCGTTGCTGTCATTTTTGTGTCTACACTTCATAATCATGGCCCTTTGATACCACTTTAACTGTCATGGCTCTGTCCTGTGGAATCATGGGATTTGCAGTTGCCAAGGCTGAGCAGGAAATCGAACCCTGGTTTGCAGGATTCTAAGTCAGATGTTCAAGCCACTGCACCACATCGGCTCTCCGGAATGTTTTTCAGTCATTCAAATAGAATGAAGGCTAAACCATGGCCATTTCTGCACTCGCCTGTTATAGCGCGATGATTGCACTTTCAAAATCCTATGGAATCCTGGGGTTTGCAGTTTTGGGAGGGGCCGACTGGCCCCTCCCGAAACTGCAAACCCCAGGATTCCATAGGATGTTGAAAGTGCAATTATCGTGCTATAACAGGCTAGTGCGGAAATGGCCCATGTGCCGCTATAGCTAGTCAGCCTGCTTGCTCTCATCTATTTGGTTTGCCTTCCAATACTGTGAAGGACACAGTCCCTCGGGCAGCACAGATGTTCACTTAACCATATGTTGGACTTCTATTTGTGGTGTGGTAGCATTTTCTCCTTTGACACAGGCAGAAATATGTCTCAAGGAGAGATGTCAGTCTTTATGGATTTCATTCTCAAGGGCAAGAATGATGTATTTTTACCATTTTATTCTCCACTGTGAGAAAGTCCTCAAGAAGTGCACAGGCTTCAAGAACCATTTGCAGTTTGGAATTTATTCTGGACAAAGAAAAGAAAAGATGTGGATTATTATTTTTTTTAAAAAAATTATTTATTTATTGCATAGTAATTGACAAATGATATTTTCAGTGCAGGAAGTCACATTTTCTGCACAGGAAAATTGCTTTCTATGCAAAATATCTTTATGCTCGCTCTCTCTCTTTGCAATTTCCTACAGAAAAAAACATGTTTTTTTCATGGAGAAGAAATCCCAAATTGTGAAGAGTCCCGTCCATCCAGGATTCTCCTTATCCGTGTTGAGAAACCCATTTTTCTTCTTTCATTCAAATATTTTTGACTCTTTCTGAAATGAAAATAAATATTAAATTAAAATGTTAAAATAAATAAAAATATTATTGATTATTTTTGATTGTTCTTTCCATCCTTAGTTTCAAGCCCCACACTGCCTCAACATTTCCCCTGGTTTCATGTTATGGCAAGTCAAAGCCATGTTTTGAACCAAGTTTTGGTATACTGGGGTCTGTGGGATATGTACACTTATTAAAGACATTTTTATACCCTGGGCTCTGGCCCATATTCCCCTAATCATTCCCATTTTGTTAAAAAAAAATGGTGCTCCAGGAAGTTTCCAAAAAATAGTAATTTTGCATTAAAACATACCCTTTGCTTCAACATTGCCTTTGCTTTATTCCCAGATGGTGGAGATAGATCTGTTCCTTGTCATACTCCTAGAATCACAGAGCTGGAAGGGGTTCCACAGGCCATCAAGTCCAATCTGCCACTCAATGCAGGAATTCTAGCTCGAGCATCCCCAGGAGGTAACTGTCCAGTTTGTTTTTGAAGATGTGCAGAGAAAAAGGTCCCACCTTCTCTGTAAACAACTGGTTCCACTACAAAGCCACTCTTACCATCTAGAGCAGTGGTTCTCAACCTTCCTAATGCCACAGTTCTTTAATACAGTTCCTCATGTTGTGGTGACGCCCCAACCATAAAACTATCTATTATTTACAATGCCTCCTCCCCCCGGCAAAGGCCGTCTCGCCAGCCAGGAACAGGGGGGGTGGGCAGGGAGGGAAAGAGGAGTCGTGTGTCTCCCCCAGGAAAAAACTCCGAGAACCCCCAGGCTCTGCTTCGCTCTCGTTTCCGCTGGGGGGGGCAGCATGGGAAAAGTTTCCAGAGTGTCGACCCTGGCCGGAGGGGGGAGGAGGAATCCCAGTGCCTTTGTCTTTTGCGCCGGGTGCAGCTCGCCCCCGGAAAAGCCCTGTCTTGTGGCCCCCCAGCCCTTCCGCAGCACCCCCCTCCATGGCGAGTGGGGCAGGGGCCATGGCGAGGAGGGGGCCTGTCCCCCGTGCTGCCGCCGCCGTGCCAATCTGGCCCGTCAGATGGGAGGTTCTCCCGGTAGTGGAGAAGGGGAGCGATTTCAGTCCCTTCTGAACAGGGGGCAGGAGGACGCGAGCACATGGCTCGTGCTTGCGCACCACCACTCTTGCTGTGGCGACGCTGTGGCCTCACGTGCTCCTGCCAAAGGGGGCAGGAGGACATGAGCATGTGGCTCATGCTTGTGCACCACCACTGTGGAGGGAATGGAGCCTAAGATCATCGGAAATACGTATTTTCCGATGGTCTTAGGCGACCCCTGTGAAAGGGTCGTTCGACCCCCAAAGAGGTCGCGACCCACAGATTGAGAACTGCTGTAGAGGTTCCTTCAAATGTTCAATCAAAATCTACCCTCACTTATCTTAAAACCATTGGACCTGGTCCTATCCTCAGGAGGAACCGAGAACAAACTTGTAGCCTCCTATCTGTGACAGCCCTTTAAATATTTAAGGGGTGCAATCATCTCACCCCTCAGTCTCCTCTTCAACAAACTTTAAGGAGCCATCAAAGGCTGAAATCTCTCCCCCAAATAGGTTGAGTACCATAGCTAACTCTTTTTAGAGGCTGGACTGAAACCAGAGGAACCAGACCCACTGTGCCACCAAGTTCAGAGCTGCTAGCCTCCATTTTATCCAACCCTTGGCAACCATTTTTGCAAAACTTGAAGTAGATTTTTCACCACTCCTGGCTTTCATTTTCCCTTTCCTCCCATTTTTAAGGGCAAATGCAGCCGACAATGGGTCCTAGGTGTGCCCAATTGGTCTCCAGATCCCCAGAATTGGTCCAGTCGTGCAGTGGCACAAAGAAGCACCCTTTTCCCCCTGGCGACCAAGTCCAACTGCAGATGCTTTCATTGCAAAAGGCACCAGCGCTGCTAATTTTCTTTCCCAGAGAGGGAGTTTTGTTTTCTGTGCTCTGGAGGCACGTCTCCAGAGGTGGCAAGACTTACCGCTTGCCAAAGAGGGCGTTGCTGTCATCCTGATGCCATTAATGGGGAAATTAGTGTCAGCGATCGCTAGCGTGCCCTCCCCTCTGCACACACACTTCACATTCTTTAAAGCATGACTACTGTCTGATGGAGATTTGTTGAAAGGCCAAGCTCAGAGGCAGCCACAGAAAAACAAACCATTGTGCCATCTGCAGATCGTTTCCCTAGTGCACGGGGAACATACCTGCTGGAGAAATGGATGTTTATGGAGATGCTGCAGCAAAAGGACTGGGAACTTGTTTCAGCATATGGGCCAGAGGCAATTTCTGAGAAATTCTCAGAGGTCAATTTTCAGGGGCAGGCAGGACCAAAAGCAAAAGCAGAGAGACAAAGGCCATTTCGACACTAGCCTGTTATAGTGCTATTATTCCACTTTCAACATCCTATGGAATCCTGGGGTTCCCAGTTCAGGGAGGGGTCTCAAAGTCCATCCTTGAAGACTTCTCCCTAAACTGCATATCCCAGGATTCCATAGGGTGTTGAAAGTGGAATAATAGCACTATCATAGGCTAGTGCAGAAATGGCCAAACAAATTCGCCGGCATGTTTTCACCTAAAATTCTTACTGCCAATGACTGGGAGTGGGGAAAGGGGACATTGTGTCAAAGACTGGAGCCACCCAATGATGACAACATAAGAAAGGGGGCATTGCCATTTGGTAAAGCTCAGAGGGCCAAACTGGGATCCTGAAGGATCCGATTTCACTGCAGGCCTGGGGTGCCTCACTCTTTTGGCAACAGGCGATTCGAGCTGTCCAGGATTATGAATCCTTCCATTACTGCAAAATTACCAGTCAATTAATAGTGTTAATAATAGTAATAATAATAATAATAATAAAATTTATTTCTATCCCGCCTCTCCCAATGGATCGAGGCGGCATTAAAAAATATACAAATACATTAAAACATTAAAAAGTACCCCATCCTCCCCACCCAGCAACCCTTCTATCCCCCTAAAACACATTAGTTATTAAAACAAATTAAAACAGAATTAAAACAAAGAGACAAATGATGAGAGGCGGTGGAACACTAGTCTGGGAAGGCCTGTCGGAAAAGAACCGTCTTGACGGCTTTTTTAAAGCCGTCAAGACGGGTAATGTGCCGGGTCTCCTCTGACAGGCCATTGCATAACTTAGGAGCGACAGAAGAAAAGGTCCTCTGGGTAACTGCAGTCAACCTAGTTCTGATTGGCTGCAGTAAATTCCTCCCAGAGGACCTTAGTGTGAGGGGCGGATTATATGGGAGAAGGCGATCCCGCAGGTAGGCTGGCCCCAAGCCATGAAGGGCTTTAAAGGTAAAAACCAACACCTTGTACTGTGCCCGGAAACTAATAGGCAGCCAGTGTAAAGACTTCAAAATAGGTGTTATATGGTCAGTTTTAGATCTTCCGGTGACCAACCTGGCTGCCATATTCTGAATTAATTGAAGTTTCCGGACTAAGCACATGGGTAGCCCTATGTAGAGCGCATTACAGAAGTCAAGCCGTGACGTTACCAGCGCATGTACCACTGTTTTTAGGTGTTCCAAGTCCAGGAAGGGGCGCAGCTGGCATATCAGCTGAAGCTGATAGCAGGCACTCCTGGCTGCCGCATCAATTTGAGCTGTCATCTGAAGTGGTGAGTCCAGGAGCACCCCCAAGCTGCGGACACAGTCTTTCAGGGGAAGTGTGACCCCGTCTAGGACTGGTTGACAGTCCTCCATGTCTGGACTAGAACCCCTAACAGCGAGTACCTCCGTCTTATCTGGATTCAGCTTCAGTCTGTTTTTCCTCATCCAGTCCATTGCTGCTTCTAGGCATTCATTTAGAGGTGAGATGCCATCCTTAGTTGATGCTGTTATCCGAGGCATGGAGAGATATATCTGGGTGTCATCAGCATACTGATAGCACCTTGCTCCATGCCTCCTGATGATCTCTCCCAGCGGTTTCATGTAGATGTTAAATAGCATTGGGGACAGGATGGCGCCCTGAGGGACGCCAGATTTAAGCTCCTTTTTCGAGGAGTAGCTGTCCCCAAGCATCACCATCTGGTATCTACCTGAGAGATAGGACTGGAACCACTTAAGTGCAATGCCTCCGATCCTCAGCCCTCTCAGGCGTTCCAGAAGGATACCATGGTCTAATACCCATTCCTATTACAAACTAGCAGTGTTTCTTAGTACCTCTGCTACTTAGCTACAAAAAATTATGTTACATAAAAGATGATACAGGTTTCTGGCAAAAAAATTTCTCAGCACCCTGATCTGCAGTGCCCGAGGTTTCCTTGGTTGGGGTGCCACCATGTTGAAATGGTGGGATTTGGGAGTCGCATTCTATTATTAATGACTGTAAACATGAATACTCAGCAGCTATGAGTTTGTAACTCTAGTTTTCAATTTTGTAGCTACTAAACAAGATGCTAGCCCATTGCTTATGTAGAAACATATTGAATTCATGCAGGGCCTATAGACCTAAGTCCCAGCTAGAGATGTCCCATTGAATCAACCAGATTGATCTATGTATTGATTCACCACTCAAGAATTAATTCCATCAGTCTACTCTAGTTGGGATGAAGCATCAGGATTCCATCCTTGGTGTTTAGTGGGAGAAAAAAGGTAGTTCTCCACTAAAATACAGTGTTTCATTTGCAAAAAGAAAAAAGAAAAAAAGGCAAATCCACCAAAAATAGAGGAAGGATTACAACCTCTATCCTGCATGCATCTAAAAGCACACTTTGTAAGCCTGCTGACAATTATCTCTCATTCTTTGAAAACTGAAAAGGCAGCCTGGGAAGGGCTTGATCTTCTACAAGCCTTCTCCGCTATCTGATGCACCTTTCAGAAGTGTGTGAAAATTGTATTTAAGCTCAATTTGGAGCCTTGGAAAGGCAATGGGGTACAAAAGGCAATGGTCAGCCTTACTCATTTGATGCTGCCAATCCCAGCATTGCCAAACCATTCCTTGAGTATGCAAAAGGGCACTCCAGGTAGCGAAGTGCCGTACGACTTGCATGACTTCCTCTAGTGGCTTTGAGAGAACTTGGATGATTACATGCATCAGTTCCTGCAGTGAGGTACATTGCAGAACTGTGTATCATTTTTAAAAAAGAGAGAGAGAGAGAGCAAGTAGAGATTTCACAAGCCACTGGAGGGAAATTCATACATTCAAGATTCTAGGTGAAATCATTAGAGATTTTATGTCTCAGCTAACTAGGCAATACTAGCAATTTAACAGGCCAGTAGGTTTCAAGTGTCATTCCAAGGAACTCTGGGATTCCTAGGAAATTTAACAGAGGGGCTTCAATGAAGCATCGCTTGCTCACCATAGAAACAGAGCTGGAATAGACCCCAGGGGCCATCCAGTCCAACCCCATTCTGCTATTCAGAAATATACCATCAAAGTCCAACTCAAGAAGGATATTGACAAGCTGGAACAAGTCCAGAGGAGGGCGACCAAAATGGTGAGAGGCCTGGAAGCCATGAAGCCCTATGAGGATAGACTTAGAGAGCTGGGTATGTTTAGTATGTTTAGAGAAGGTTGAGAAGGGACATGATAGCCATGTTTAAGTATTTGAAGGGATGCCACGTAGAGGAGGGAGAGGGCTTGTTTTCTGCTGCTCCAGAGACCAGGACAAGGAGCAATGGATTCAAGCTGCAGGAAAGGAGATTCCACCTGAACCTCAGGAAGAACTTCCTGGCAGTCAGGGCTGTCCGGCAGTGGAATATGCTGCCTCAGAATGTGCTAGGGTCTCCTTCTTTGGAGGTTTTTAAGCAGAGGCTGGATGGCCATCTGTCGGGAGTGCTTTGAGGGTGTTCCTGCATGGCAGGGGGTTGGACTGGATGGCCCCTGGGGTCTCTTCCAACTCTGCATTTCTATGATTCTATGATTCTATGAAAGCATTCCTGGAAGATGGCCACCCAGCCTCCGTTTAAAAACCCCCAAAGAGTGAGACTCCACCACAGTCTGAAGCAGCATATTCACTATTGGACAAGTCAGGAAGTTCTTTATAAGATTTAGGTGGAATCTTCTTTCCTGTAGTTTGAAGCCATCGCTTAGTACCATCCAAATACTAGTTAGTTCTAGCCCTACTTAGTTTTGAAGATCAGAAAGGGATTTGAAGATTGCTCCCCCTCTCTTCCAGTTTTAAGGAATTATTCCAAATTCCCTCTGCATTCTATCCCCATCTTCGTTTCATTCCAGGTTGTGGGACTCCATTGAAATGCGTACAGTTTTTAACGTGTTTTCCTAAGCTGAACATTCATCTGTACAATTATTTGCCTAACTTTAATGGAACTTTTCCCCAGGGACTGAATTGTGCCTGTTTTTCAATTATCTGCTTCTCAGCCGTTCACACTTTTAAGATGTGTACATTGTTTGGTGCCCCATATGAAGCAATATAGGTTCCCGCATAAATCAATGGGTTTCTTTCTCTTTTTACAAAAGAAAAAAAGAAACAACTTGGATGGGAAATCCCATCTGAATGGAAAGTGACACAGATGTGACACAGAGCCTCTCCAAGGCTCTGTGGAAAATCCATTTAAAATTTCATGAGCCAAGAAGACAACATGTGTATTAAAGAGAAATGATTAAACTTCCTTGGCCCTGGACAAAAGGAAAAATGTTGGTTTTCTTTTGCAGTGCCAAAAAGGACACCTTCAGAGGTGCAGTAAGGCCCTTTCCACATGTGGCGGGGGGAAACAGGCAAAAACGCCCAAAAATGGAACTTACCAGAAGCCGGACGAGTCCGTCGCCACGCAGAGCAGCTCGAGCTCACTCCTCCGGCATCCCAAATGGTGGCTTCTGGTTGGTGGAGGCTCTCCACCAACCGGAGAAGCTCACCAGCTGGAAGCCCGCCCCCGGCAGATCTGCAGGCATGCACTTGCGCGTGCCTGCAAATCTGCTCCAGAGCGCGGCGACGAAGCAGCGTGGGGTTGCGTGTTCCCTGGTTTTTAAAAACCTCTGAAAAGAGGTTTTTAAAAACCATGCTGCAAGACCAGCTCCGGTCACTCCTGCGTGGATTGAGGTGTGGAACTACAAAAAGTAGTCTATGCCAGTCCACGCTATGGTGCAGAAGACCTCTGTTGGAGGTCGCTCTGCACCATTTTAAAATGCTAATGTGGAAACGGTCTAAGTTTCTGTTTCCGTCTTTTGCAGATACCAACTGGAATCCTGTCCCTGCTTGCACTTTCTTGTCCTGTCCTGGTGGTGGCAGCAGTAGCAACCTCACATATTACCTTTTCCTGCCATGTGAGATCCCACTCTGCAAGGTGCAAGAGATCCTGAAAGAAGAAGTCCTGTAGGGGGAAAAGGCTATTTCTGCACTACACTGTTATAGCACTCTTATTCCACTTTCAACCTCCTGTGGAATCCTAGGGTTTGCAGTTTAGGGAGGGACCGTTAGAATTTTCAGCCGGAGAGTTCTTGGGCTTCAGTAGACTACAAACCCCAGAATTCCATCAGATATTGAAAGTGGAATAACAACATAGTACGGAAATGGCCAAATACATTTTGCAGTGACCCTTCTACTGAGGTGCTAGGAAGGAGTATTCTCAAGCCTTCAGATCTCCCTCTGTCCTGTTTCCATCACTGCTGGTGTTGTCATATCCAGAATCAGGCTGTAGAAAAAGGATGGTGGGAAAAGTACCCAGGACCAAGGAGTCTTTCCCTGGTTCAGATGATTAAATTCAGAACATTATTTGTTTATTTGATTTACATCTCACCTTTTTGTCAGTGTGAGACCCAAGACGACTGACAGTCTAAATACCCTCCAACATTACACAGGTGAAAATCAAGACACATGCAAGCAAGAAACCTCAATGTGATCAAGATGGCAAAACTTATTAATAAGGAAAAACACACAGGATAAGAGAGGCTGCAGCATTTTACTTTTGCCAGAGCTTACTGGGAAGGGCAAGATTGCTTGCTTCTCCTCCTTGCTGAGTTAATTGAGCACAATCTGCTTTTGCCCTTTGAGCTCATTTTGCAGCAATGGAAGAAACTCACGGACAAAGACAGAAGCTGGGAGGAGGAGAGAGAAACTGGGTTGTTTTAAAAGCAGCTGGAAGGGGGATGACAGAAGATTTGTCATTTGCAGATAAGGTAAAGATCAGGATTCTAGAAGCGTGAGCAAGGAATCTGAATGCAAACCGGGATTGTTACCACTGATATGATCAGTTGGCTGCAACAGCTTCCTCCCATTCTGGCCTCTTGTTCGATAGGCTCAGAGTCTTACCCAGCTGTGGGACTAATTAATGAGTCCTTCCTATATAAATGCTGCAGACAGCTGAGTTCTTTGTTTTCCATTTGCACTGGCTGCTGTAACTACTGTTCCTCTTATGTTTCTGGGATGCAGCTGTTGGAAAGGTCTTGTCTGTGCCCTGGGACAGGAGCATGACAGGAGAGAAGGAGCATGAGAGGGTACAAAAAACAGTAATCAAGGAAAAGGAACCGATGGGAAACACAAAGCAGATTAGATCTTCCCGAATTCCCCACGCCACTGGCTAAGCCAGCTGAATGATTCCAGGAGCTGTGCTTGGAAACAGGAGCTGGAATCCTCAATCATGGCGTGCATTATATGACTTCCTTTTACTTAGCTATGCAGCAGAGGCATTAAAAGAAACTCTGTTAGGGAATTGCAAACATGGGTAACAGGATTTTAGCAAGAGTTTTCTGGATCTTTTCTGCTCTACACTGTCATAGTGCTATTACTCCACTTTCAGCATCCTGTGGAATAATGGGCTTTGCAGTTTAGGGAGGGGACTTTAGAATCCTCAGCCAGAGAGCTCTTGGGCCTCAAGAAACTACAAACCCCAGAATTCCACAGGAGGTTAAAAGTGGAATAATACACTATAACAGTAGCCATTTCCACACTAGACTGTTATAGCGCCATGATTCCACTTTCAACATGCTATGGAATCCTGGGGGGTTTGCAGTTTCGGGAGGGGCTGGCCAGCCCCTCCCAAAACTGCAAACCCCAGGATTCCATAGTATGTTGAAAGTGGAATCATAGCGCTATAACAGTCTAGTGCGGAAATGGTCAGAGTGGTGTGGAAATGGCCCTGGTGTGCACTGGTCCCTTCACTGCCTCACTTACATAGTAACATAACAGCACCCATTTACAGAATATGGACATTACAGAACCACACGGTTCTAATTCCTGCAGATGTAAGTCCACTTTATGAAGATGCAACATCCCAGACTGGATTCTAGCCAGTATCTTTTCCATGCGCTGTTCTCCTTCTCAGGTTTAATAGCTATTGCAAACGAAAGCTTTCAGAATTTTATAACTCACACCACAGCAAGTGTCTTGCTAGCTTTTATTACAACACTGCTCTTTGCTAGCATGCTTGTAATAAGATGATTTAAAATCCCTGGCCGGGGGGGGGGTGCATAAGACATGGGGCGTTCCCCTGCTTTAGGGATGAATTTTGCAGGAGGTGCTCATTGATAACAGATACCTACCGATATTATCACAGGATGGTTCATCTTTCATCAAAACATGCTGTCCATTTTAAGGAAGTCTTAGAGACTCAAGGCGGGGGTGGGGGGAGCTGTTCTCCTAGTATTTTTTTTTCCTGAACTGCAAAGATCATCATGCCAGAATAACAGATTAAAAAGAGTCTCAGATGTTCTTAAGTCACTATTTGCAAGGCATAATTATGGAGTTAACTGCTGCCAAAGTCCATCCGAGGGATGTAAATCCATGACAGCTTTGTTCTTGCAAGCGAGTGAATAAATTAATGAAGTTTTCTCCCACTGCAGAAGAAAAGGCATATCCCTCTGCAATATTCTCCCTTTGTTCAAAAATCTGGAATTATTATTCAGAAATTATTCTGCAGAGAAGAATGGGGTTTTCTGCAGGAAACACATTTTTTTTTAGACAGGAAACCCATTTTCTGAATAGAAAAGAGGGGTTTTTGGTGAGGAAAAAAGTGTGCTTTCTCTGCAGAATAATTCCTATACACCTCAGGTCAATGAATAGCAGGAGAAAAAGGTGCAGAATATTTTCAAGGACCTACTACTCATCTGATCAGGAGTTCATGACTGTTGCAAATATATAGCATTGAATACCTGTCAGGTTAGCTTTGTTTTCCCTGCCATCTTTTTAGGTAGCTGCTTTGCTTTGATGCTTTACTGTGCGGTGGAGAGATGATGAGATCGGTTGAGAAAAAGTGTGCTGGGAATGGGAAAATGTTATTGTAATGAACTGTGGTAAGAGGACAGTGCAGGTAGGTAGGCAGACTTGGCTGCAAGGCCAAACTGTTAGCCAGCTGAATGAGAAAACAGAAGGGAGATGAAATAGCCTGGGAAAGGACGCTGTGGCACTGCTCAGATCTGAGAAAAGAACAAACAGCAATGCCACAGCTGCCACCTCAAAGGTGGACATGGGTAACTGGAGACCAAAAAAAGAGAGACTAAGCATCTTTCTGCACTATCCTGTTATAGTGCTATTATTCCACTTTCAACATCTTATGCAATCCTGGGCTTTGCAGTTTAGGGAGGGGCGTTCAGAATTCCCGGCCAGAGAGCTCTTTGACCTCAGGAAACTACAAACCCCAGAATTCCACAGGATGCTGGAAGTGGAAGAATAGCACTAGAACAGCATAGGTCAGAAAAGCCCTAATTTTTTCCCCCTGCTTCCTTTGAAGAAGAAAAATTAACAAAGGAGCGCATCCTTAGCAGGGAACCTAAATGTGGGTGATGTTCACATGAAGCCTGTGTGCCATGTATTCCTCTCCCCCAGCCATGGTAATCACAGAAGAAAGGTTCTGTTATAGGATGTTATATTTACTGTTATAGAAAACCCAGGGAATATTCAGAATATACCCGCAAAAAAATTGCAAGGTGGTATTTTATTATATTCCTTTTCCATTTTATTTTCTGGCAGCAAATTTAAGTACTGCCACTCTTTTTATGTAATCCCCTTGGGGAGCCTGCAGTAAAAGACTGACTGATGCAGATTAATTGCTTTTTAGTGGCAGTGGGCATTATCATTCCACTGAGCTGCACTCCCATTCTTGCTGTTTTTATCTGGGATATGATGCGGCTGCCGTCCTCATAAAGCTAGCACAGGGACAGTGAAGATAAATTACTTGGAGGGCCACCTTCCTCAATCGGAGGACACTGAGAGCCATAAATTGGCATGCTTTTTCACTGGAAACAATGCTTAACAAGAGGAACAGTGGCTAACTTCTAAACACCGTCCAAATGCAATGTGCCATCCTTCTATATCTGGGCAGTGCAGAGCATTCATTGGCACTTCTTTCCAGAGCTTGGAAAAGTTTTTTTTTTATGCTAGCTAGAGGATTCTGGGAGCTATAGTCCAAGCTGTGCTTTTTCTGTCTCCATCTTGTAGCTTCCAAGCTCTGGACTTCAGTATCCTCCAATTTCTCTCTCCACCTCCCAATGAAGTCTCCTTGTTGCATGCAACTGCTGCTAGACTGCTTGTTTATTTCCTTTCTAGCATTTCTTCCTTAAACCGAATCAATCATCTAGGCACTTTGCAATCCTGGCTCAAAGGCCAACCTATAAAATACATCATTAAAAGGCAGACTTGCCTCTTACAAACTCGGTAATGTTTCATGGTGCAGCAGAAGATGGTGAGGAAAGGTAACCATCAGATGTTTGAACACCATGACAATGAACTTCACTTTTCATTTGAAATGAGTCTAGTGCCCTAAACGATGCAGACTAGCTTCCAACTGAAGCTTTCCTGGACTTGAGGCCACCACAGAAAAGGACCCTTCATGGTCTTTACCAGCCATTGCTTGGTCAACCCCTTCATCCTTTCACTGTCCTGAGGCTGACATGTGGATTTTTCTAGCAAGAGTGCAACAGACGTCATCCTCTACTCCAGAGACAGTGTTGGGATTAACAAGGCCTACAACTTTCACAAAACCTTTCAGGGGACCTTCCCTTGTGCACCCTTGCAGAGTATGGGAAACAATCCCCAAGGCTGGGCTAGACCCTATTAAAAAATGCCTCTGAACCACCTGAAAAGGAAACTGGAAGTAGCTTTGGACTATTTCAGACTCACTTTCATTTGGTGTCAGGAGGGCGGAGTGTGTCTCACTGACCTCCAGTATTTGTGTTCACTAAATTTTGTGCATTTTTGCTCCTCTCCAATTCTGGGCTGTGCGCATGAAAGGGTTGGGAGACTGTAGTAGACACAGAAGGGGAACTGAAGGCCACAAAAAAAGTCCCCATGGCCACATGTTTCTCCCATGGAACATGGTTGCATGGTCTCTCTCTCTCTCCCTCTGCTACAAACAAATAGAAAGACTATTTATGGATATTGTTAAACACATACATGCATCTTCAAATGTACCCTCTTAAGCTCCAGCTCATTGTTGATCACTGAAAGAAATGGCTTTATCAAACCATTAATGCAGTCTAATCCTGTTCTGAGATTGAGGCCCTAATGATTTACGATAACGTCGCTAAGATCTTTAAGCAGAGAACTAAATCACTATCGGGCCAATGCTCTTGGGTTTTTTGGCTGGAGTCAGAGGTCTTGTCAGCTCAACCATTGTTGTAATTGCTAATTTTTCCAGACGGTGTTCCAGCAAGAAAAAAGAAAGAGAGAGGCGAACACCACCATTTATAGCTTACTGATGTATAACAAGATTAAACATGCTGGTCAAAAAGCCCCGTGGACTGGCAATGGTTTTATGGCATTGATTCATTAATCCTTTGGCTATTACTAGACAAACTGTCAAAAAATTATATTTCTGGTATTGCTGCATCCATATTTAGCCCATCTACAATATCCTATGGAGGACAAGTATCTTGGACCATAAAAAAATTACGCAAAAGATGATACTTTTTGGAAGAAATATCAGGATGAGGTGAGAACATCTCCAAAGAAGTGGGAACGAAGCACAGGAGAGTTACATTTGGACTATAGTATCCATAATCCTCCAGCCACCAAGGAAGCAAAAGTAAATTTTCCAAGCTCTGCATGGGAGCCTTTTTGGTTATGGTCACCGTCATCTTTATGGGTGAAGTATAACTTAGTGGTAAAAGACATGCTGTATATTCGGAAGGTCCCACGTTCAAACATTAGCATCTCCAGTTGAACCTTGGTATCTCAAAAAAATTATGGGAAAGACACTTACCTGGACAATCCAGAGTTAGACGAACAAGAAGTTGGGCCTGGTGCAATGCAAGGCCATTTCCACACTGGACTGTTATAGTGCTATTATTCCACATTCAACCTCCTATGGAATCCTGGGGTTTGAAGTTTAGGTAAGGGCCTTTACAATTTTCAGCCAGAGAGCTCTTTGGCCTCAGTGAACTGCAAACCCCAGAATTCCACAGGATGTTGAAAATGGAATAATAGCAGTACAACACTGTAGTGCAGAAAGGTCCC
Organism: Ctenosaura bakeri; assembly: GCA_948474755.1. Taxonomy (NCBI): domain Eukaryota; kingdom Metazoa; phylum Chordata; class Lepidosauria; order Squamata; family Iguanidae; genus Ctenosaura; species Ctenosaura bakeri. Next base: position 473,546 of record CAOLHI010000288.1, read on the forward strand.
AGGATCTCAAATATGTTGTTATATATTCAATACTGGGTCCCAGTGGGACCTTGCTTGATATTTGTCATTTAGGATATGCAAATTATGCTCAGGGCATGCAATTCTGTCTCAAGGAGTGACAGCAGGAGTCACCGTCATTAACATTCTGTCTCTTTGCATTACACAATTGCCCTGGATTGGTCGATCTTGAATAGTGACTGAAAGTAAACAGGCGTGCTTTTTTGCTGAATGAATACCAACGTCGGTGGCTACAAAGACCCTCGTATTGAGGTAACTGGTCAGCACTGACAGATGCAATTTTGCAGAAATCCTCTCACTGTTGGAGCACCTTGATCACTTTCAATAGAGTCAGAGCCAGCCCAGAATAATATCAGTGAAACTGGAGAATGCAGCTGATTCTGACCTTCTCTGTACCTGTCTAATAACTATGCACAGTGACCCCTCCAGTTTTGCAAGGGTTCAGGGCCTTCACGAAAATGGAAAAACCGCAAAGAGCCCCCCAAGATCTCCCCCATTCTCTTGCCTATTGCTTTAGTGTGAGTTCTCAGTTGGGGGGCCAGAGGCAAAGGAATGGGAAGGTGGAGCTCCGGAGGGGAGAAGGAAAGCATGGATGTGCCCTCCCCCTTTCCTTGCCTTTTGTCCGGGCCTTTCTTCTCTGCTCCTGGCAAAATGCAAGAGAATAGGAGGAAAATGGTGGGGAAAGCACATGTGCAACTTATGAGTAATCAAATTTGTGAAGGTCAAATCCACAAATGTGGAGAGAGGGTGGTACAGGCAAATCTGAATTTGAATTGCACCAGTTTACATTTCAAACTTACAGTATTAATTTTTTAAGAAATGAAAGCCTCTCCCAAAATGCACAGCTCCCCTAGTGCACCTGGGCAGTTGAGTGAGGCAGGGCAGCAAGAAGTGAGAAGCAAGATGAGGTGGAGGTGGAGCTGGAGGTGAGAAAGCAAGGCTGTTTGGAGTTTTGTGTTCGGTTTTCAGTGTTATGAGAAGGTGGCCAGAATGATTTTCTTCTACCAGCTTAGGCTGGGAAAGTGGGGAGGGAGAAAACATCCACGGTCTTGGCATTCTGGGAAAGGAAGGGATTCCTTTTGCTGCTGAAAAGAGGAGAGGAAAGACAAACATTAAATCTTGCCATCATTTGGAGGAAATGGTTTCCTTCAGCTGCTTAGAAGGGGGAAGAAGAAACTGGAAACTCGGGGCTTGGGTGTGGCTGGAAGGGGTTTACTCTGCTTGCATAGGTGGAGGGTGAGTGACTGGACTCTGCTTTCTCAACCTGGGAAGCTTGCAGGAGAAGGCCCAGCAGAAGAACACTGTTCTTACTGGTTACCCAAATCTGTGTGCTCCTCTGAAGAGGAACTGTCATCTAATGGCTGTTGGGAGTTAGAGTTTCCCAGGGTGTTAGCCCTTTGGGGGAAATTCTATGAAAGCTAAAACTGTTAGGAATCAGCTTCTTTTAGCAGAGTAGCAAAAAAAGAAAAGCATGTTCCAGTCTCTGTGTGGCTTCCCTGAACTAAGACTGACTTGGAAAGCAAAACAAGGCAGGCAGTTTCCAGTTAACAAACTTGAAAAAGTTTACGGATGAATTTTACAATAACATATTGATTGGAGAGTCTAGATCCTAACTAGCTAACAAAAAGATTAAGTGCAACAGTAGCTTCATTCTTAACTTACCATCTTCTCGATGGAGAGATGAAGCATGGTCAGAGGGAAGAAAGAAGAAGCAAAAAGACGAAAAGAAAGAGGTCTGAGAAGTGGGGTCTTTTATATAAGGCCAATGACTCCAGGGGCTATCCTGGGTCAGATGGTCTGGTCACCTGGATACCATAACCATGCATTTAAATAACACAAAGAGCAAGAGTGAGGCTTTAGGTGAGAAGGGAGAAGGCTTTGCCATCCAAAGGAAAAAGAAACTCTATGCTAGTTAAGCTCCACTTGCCCTAGAACAAGGTGGGGGTGAGAGAGAATGCTGGAATTTTCCAACAATGGCAAACCAACTCACTCAGCCAAGCCTTCTTGGGATCAGAACTTTCTGCATCTTCTGGTCCATCTGAGGAACAACTGAAGATTTCTCTAACGTGGAAAAGATGAACTCATATGCTTTAAAATCAGTGGGGAGTTGAGTAAACTTGCTAAATTTGTGGTTACTTCAGCTCTGTTGGAAGACGTCTCCCTCATCTCTAATGATTCCCTGTGGAACTGTCTCCCCCCATATACATCCATCTCAATTTACATCAGAATTCAGGAAAGCAACCCAGGCATGAATCGAGATCCATCTATGTCTACCTAACTGCTATCTCTCAATGTTCTGGAGTGGCTTATGGCTTCTGTGGCATTGAGGTGGAAGATCCATGCCAAGTTTTAGTCTGAATTGTAAAGGAGTTGTCAAAGGAGCTGAACAATAGCCCCAAATTAGGCTCAGCACCTGAGATAGACCTTTTAAAGTTCAGACTAAAAGCTGGAGCAGATGCAGTGACCCGATGAGAGGGAAACCACCAGTTGGCATTACATGCTGTCTCCTTCATACACAACCTTCAAACACCCTGTCATGGTTCCCCAACGTTCCATTGCATTCCATGGCATGGTCTGGAAAGTTACTGCTGAAAAGCAATGTACGGCAATTACTCCCATGACATTGCATTGTTGTTACTCCTTACAATGCAAAGGTGAAAAAAAGTTAGCTGGCATTCTATTCATCGAGTTTCCGATTACTTTTCCTGTTACTTTTTCATGCCTTTTTCAAAAGCTGTAAGATGGATGGAGGAAAGAGGTAAAACTGAAAAACCTCCTCTCACAATGCCTTTAATTTTTTTAAAACTCCCCATAGAGAAGTAATGTCAGAAGAAAAATGGCTTGTTACCTCAAGGAAAAAGCAATGCCATTTTCTTTCATTATGTTATGGTTGAAATGTCCTCCATTAGTCCTCACTAACAGTTAAGTGAAGTGTGATGGATTTCTAAAATACAGGTAATTTGTTACTTCTGAGTTCTGATCAGCTGAGCCCTATGACCCAATTAGTCAGTGTTTAACTCAACACTAACCAGAGGTCCTAGTGGCTTCCATGACAATGGGATAGAGAATTCTCCCTGGGTTTTAGTCTGAATTTTATAGAATTTCACAAAACTTTGTCCTCAAATAGATTCAGAACTTTGGACGGCACCTTTAAAGTTAGGACTAGTGAGCCAGCGTGACAGAGTGGTTAGAGTGTTCGACTATGACCCAAGAGACCAGAGTTTGATTTCCCACTCAGCCATGCAAACCCATTGGATGACCTTGAGTGTATCGCACACTCTCAGCCCCCCAAAAACCATTACAGGGCTGCTTCGGGTTGATAAGTCAGAAATGACTTGAAGGCACACAACAACACATTTACCAATCTACCCACATAGAAGCCACTGGTCAAGTCTGAGCTTCCTTGGTCTAGAAACCATTGGACTTAAACACTTGTCTCAGATGTGATGGAACAGGAAAAAATTATTAGCCAAGATCTTCCATCTCGCTTATGGGGTTGCAATGCTCCCCATGTAACTCCACACCTCTACTCCCCATGTAACTCCACACCTCTACTCCAACACAGCTGTCAATCTCATAGGGCCTCTGGTGTGGCCAATTCCTGGACATGTGGGGGGGAGGGAAGCAACTCAGATGATCACAAAGCTGTCCATCTTGGCTATGAAGGGAAGAGAAAGGAGATCATTTCCTGTCTAATAGAGTGATCTTCTTTCTTCTCTCTTGGGCTGCAGCTAAGATAGACTACTTCTTGGTTGCTTGAGTGATCTCTCCCATCTTCTGGCTTCTTCCCAGAACACAACAGGGCATTCCCTGGCTTTGAGAGTTGCCTTGAAGAGGAGATTTTGAGTGGTGTCCAAGGGGCTAGTGAATAGCTTTTGTGCACCCTCCAAATGAAGGCACATCTGCACATAAGTCTGAGTTATGTATGCATATGCCGCAAGGACTCCAGCCATTTTCATATTTTTTCCTGCGTTAGCAGAGTTTGGTCAAGGTACCTGACAAGAACATGGAAAATGGAAGGCTAACGTCACTCCTTGGCTCTGAGAACTTCAGATAAGAGGCGCATGCAGTGACCTGGAAAAGCACCATGTGCTAGAGAGCACTGGCAAGATGAAGACTGTACATCTTCATTACCTAAAATTACAATATCATCCCTAATGGAAAGATGGCTAGAAATGTAATTTTTTAAAACACACACACACACACACCCTGTGTTTTTTAGAAGTCATAAACCAGAATCTCCTAGAGGAAAACCTTCTTTTCACGTCACTTATGCTATTACTATGTTAGGTAGATCTGAACACCACACTGGAAAATGCCTAAATTTGAAATTCTATAGAGCTTGTTAGGTTCAAAACAGAAGGGGGGGGAGTATCTTTTATCTGAAGTAGTTCTGGACACAGATGCTGAGGCTGAACAGGGATGGGTTTGCCTGTCCTTGGTCTTCCATACATTTATATCCCATTTTCTCACCTGTAACCTCAGTGGTAGGAACATGGCTCTTCCCTTCTCCATGTTATTCATAAAGCAACAAACCTGTGAGGGAGACCAAATATATATATATATATAGAGAGAGAAAGAGACCGAGGTCATTTCTGCACTACACTGGTTTAGTGCTATTAGTCTACTTTCAATATCCTATGGAATTCTGGGGTTTGTAGTTTCCTGGGGCCAAGGAGCTCTCTGTCTGACAGTCTCGTAGGGATGAGGGGGTAATGGAGGTGGTTCACCCTGGATGGCAATGTTTTGGGGGCATCCCAACCCGTAGCCACGCCCCCACGTGCCCTGGCCATGCCCTCACACACTGCATCCCCATCCCCATGCAGAGTGGCCACGCCCCCTCTCCATAGCCCCACCCCCTCCCATCCCCCTCCGCACACTCCAAGCTCCACCACTGCTGGTTAAGAATTCTAATTGCCCCCTCCCTGAACTGCAAACCCCAGGATTCCATAGGAGGTTGAAAGTGGAATAATGGCACTATAACAGTGTAGTGCAGAAATGGCCAGAGAGAGAGGTAGAAAGTAGGAACAAGTGGCTATCCCAAGGTCACCCAATGGCTTTCTTGGCTAAGTGGGGATTAGAACTTGGGTCCCTACACTCTCCATCCAACACTGTAACCTCTACCTGTCTATCATCAATTAAAATATTCCCACCTTACCCTATATCAAAAAGATCACAAGGCAGCGTAAAAAGTAAACAAGTTCAAAGTTTTAAAAAATAAAAATAATCCCAATACACTAAAAACATATTAAAAATGAAAATTAGTTAGCACGTTGGAAAGGTTAAAAAAATCTCAAAACTATGTACATCAGTATCTGAGATGAATCAACCAATGAGCCCCAAAGATCTTGATAAACAGCCAAATGATCACTTGCCATCTACAGGAAGGCAGTGTTGGCCCCAGTCAAGTGTCCAGGGGGAAAGCATTCCACAATTGGGGTGCCACAGTTGACAGCCCCCCCCACCATGTCTCAACATACGGTGTGGACTTTTATGTTGGGACACAGAAGGAGACCCTTCCAGTGGACCTCAAACTCCAGACAAGTACATATGGAGAGAGATGCTCCCTCGAGTGTTAAGCTCCCAAGCTATTCAGGGCTTTCAATGTTACTATAAGTCTTGAATTCAGACTATAGGATATTGAGATGAGCATCAAGTAGATGGGAAGAGGCCAGCAGCTTGTGGCATCCATTTTTTTTTAAGTAACTGAAGCAAACTACAGTTCTCTCTCCACATTCATGGGTTTTGTTCATTTATTTGTGGGGTGCCTGCTTGCTCCTCCCATTCTCCCTGCCCCTGGTGCAGGCATGTCCCGTGCTGGCGTCATGAAGGTCCAGTGAGGGGATCACCAGTTCCCCGTGCTCTTCCTGCCTTCCTCGCCGCTGCCGTGGGTGCGGGCTCACCCACACTGGGGGCAGGAAGATCTAGGGAGGGCAATCACCATTTCCCCGCATTCCTCGCACTGCCCCCGCTGCTGCTGCCACGGGTGCAAGTGCACCCCGCGCCAGCAGAAGGAAGGTCCAGGGAAGGCGATCACAAGTTCTCTGTGTTCCTCCTGCAGCCAGTGAAGGCACACCTCGCTGGGTGGCAAGAAAGTGCAGGGAAAGGGATTGCTTGTTCCCTGCCTCTCTGCCCCCCGTCTGGGTGGGTGCACCTGCCTGAAGGGAGGGCACCCTATTTGTGATAATTTGACATTCACGGGGGATTTATGTCCCTATCCCTCTCGAATGTGGAGGGCCCACTGCATTTAGTTACTTTTGGGAAACAGGAAAATCAAGAGTGTATTTAAAAACCTGTTAACATTGACGGTTAAGATGGCAACTAATTGCATTTTTTTTAAAAAGGGGGGGGGAAAGAAATTCTCTTAAGAGCTCTGCTCTTCTCAGCCCAAAGAGGATTATGCAAATTGTGCCCATTACATAATTATCCTGATTTACATAATTATTCTTAGCACAGTGTTTGCCCTCTTGGGTTACACTATTCTGTCTGGGAGGGGAAGGCTGAATACACCTGGGATTTTAATCAGCTACATTCTAAAATAGCAGACGTATTATTTATTTACCAACCTCCGCCACGTTTTGCAAGTTTTAATTGATTCCCATTTGGAAAAAGCACTGACGGGGGGTGCATCGGAGACGACATACCGGTTCTTTGCCTCACAGGTAGACAACGGGCAGCCCTGGGTCTTCGTGTGGCCCCGGAGGCTGCTTTTGGGCCTCTCAACCTTTCCCAGCTTCTCCAGTCTGTGGTTGGAAGCCTCTACTGTGACCTATGTTGCGTAACTTCATGGATACTTAGCTACACAGCAGAGGCACTAAGCGTAGGAATATTTGGGATCTATATCAAGCAGAGTGCAGTGTAGGCAGTGCAATGTGAGCTTTGGTAATACAGGAGAAAAATACTCAAGATGTTCTTGTAAGGTGGGGGGAAAAAAGGAAAAACTTACATTTATTGTTTTGGGAGATTCATCTTGGATAGGAAAAGGCGAAGATTACCTAAACTTAAGCAGAAGAGCCCCTAAAAGCTGGCTCCCATGAGTGAGGCCCTTTTCGCACACAGTTTCTTTTGTGAGAGGGCCCCTTGAGCGTCACGTGAATGGGAGTGTTCGTCCATATAACGCACTCCCATTCACGCGACGCTCACGAGCCTAAAGCGGGGTGTGCACGCATTTTTTTATTTTCGGCTGCGCAAAGCTCCCGGGGGCCCTCGCGCACTTACCTGCGTGTGGTGTGTTGAACAAGCCAGACCGGTTGTGCTTCCTCCCCCAGTACAGCCTACAGCTCTCAGACTGCGCTGTGGAAGGAAGGGACGGAGCGTTTACGCAACAGTCGCACCACCAGGAAGCCAGCTGCGGGAGAACGGAGAAGTGATGCGAGTACCTCGCGCAAGAGGCTGCTTGCGTGAATGGCACTCCTCACCTCCGTAAGCAGGTAACGTGCAGAAAGGGCCTGAGTGTAAGGCATTCTAAGACATAAGCCTCATGACTGTTTCCTCCCAGACAACGGATTAGCTAGCTCTTGGAAGAAGGAGGAAGCGTGCTCTACAGGCAAGAAGGAAGCAAAAAAGGCTTGAGTACACAGATCACAAATCTGTTCTCTCTCTCTGCATGTTTGTTTGAATGACAAGCTGTGAGCAACTATCATTGGTATTTAATGTGTAATGCTTAATGGCATTGCTGCTGTCTGTTCCTAGGGGCCCTTTCCACACCATACCCCATTAGTATTTTCTTCTGCTACAATCTCACCATTGCTATTTGCACGATGCTAGCAGGCTCCGTAGCTCTAAGCAGATGAGTAGTGGTATTGCCACCAGTGTTCCTTCCACACTACAGCATCCTTGGCCACTCCCTTTCTCCCCCTTTACCCAGCCCCACCACCCCTGATCGGTTGGGGTTTTTCTTTTTTAGAGGAGGGGAAGCTGTAGAAGTGCAGCAATGTCGTAATAGCATGACACGCCAGTACGCTATTGCACTTTTACAATCATACTTACACATGCTTTTACTATAATGCTTAAAAATGTATTTAAAAGAAATTTAAAAAATTAACTCAAAGGAGAAATTTAAAATAAACATGGAGAGGTGATAGATTTTGAAGTTACCGCACCATGGGAGTAACTGAGGGAGGGAAACCTGGGCATGCCCACACCCTGCCCACTCCTGGGCCATTTCCACACTAGTCCGTTATAGTGTGATGATTCCACTTTCAACATCCTCTGGAATCCGGGGGTTTGCAGTTTCGGGAGGGGCCGGCCTCTATAGAGTTGGAAGATACCTCAAAGGACATCCGGCTGGCCCCTCCCGCAACTGCAAACCCCAGGATTCCATAGGATGTTGCAAGTGGAATAATAGTGCTAAAACAGTCTAGTGCAGAAATGGCCTATGGCCTGGTCGGTGTTTCTGCTGCCAGCAAAGATAGCTCTTTAAAAACATTTTTGCATGTCAGCCAATCCCGAAGCTCTAGACTGCACAAATGTTTGTTCCCTGCATGTAAATGACGGGAACGACCTGAAGCATTTGATGGCTTAATCTCAGGGGAATTGTTAAGGAGAAAGGAAAATGTCAGCCTTTGACAGTAATTGCTTACACCTGCGGAAGCAGTGGAGTTGCTTGAAACCTTGGTGATAAAGAACACTTGCGGTAGGTGTCCAATAATAGCCAAACTGTAAGAGAAGCAAGCAGGCGATCTCCTGCATTTTCTTCCCATCCATACATCACCGGGGAGGCAAGAGAAAGCAACTCCCTGACGATCTTAAGTCCCACACAGGCTGGTGCAGAGAGAGGTGGCCTTAGGCAACTCACACTCTCTCAGCCTCAGCAGGAGGCAAAGACAAACCCCTCTCTGAACCTCTCTGACTCTTGCCAAGAAAATCCCAGGATAGGTTTGCTGTAAATCAGAAATGACTTGTAGGCACACAACGACAAAAGCCATTGAAGGCTTTGAAGCTGGGATTGGAAGAGCAAAGACAGACCATGGGCAGTTTCCCAAGGTGCCCGCTGCAGTTGCCAGAGCCCCCTTTGATGAAAAAAAGTCAGCCCTCCAAATGGACAATCTCATAGAATCATAGAGTTGGAAAAGAACCCAGGGGCCATCCAGTACAACCCCCTGCTATACAGGAACACACATCAACGCATTCCCAACAGACGACCATCCAGCCTCTGCTTAAAAACCTCCAAGGAAGGAGACTCCACCACACTCCATGGAGGCAGCAGATTCCACTGCAGCTCTGACCTTCAGGAAGTTCTTCCTGAGCTTCAGGTGGAATCTCGTTTCCTTCAGCTTGAATCCATTGCTCCTTGTCCTAGTCTCTGGAACAGCAGAAAACAAGCCCACTCCCTCCTCGACATGACATCTCCACCTCCCACCCTAGCAGTTTCCAAGAGGTGCAATTATCCATTATCCATTTTAAGGCAGGTTCTATGGGCCAGCCACATCTTTAAGGGACATTACCTGAAGGGACTTCAAAAAAAGAAAATAGGAGGTGATTGGTAATGTTGGATGCCTTCCAATTTTGCGGGTGAAAAGGGTGAGCACAGCTCACATTGATCCTGGGGACATGGAGGGGAACAATCTCTGGATCCTCCAGGGCTGCCAAACTCAGCTGTACATGTAACAACTATCTCTTCCTCATGACTCTGTTAACATTTCATCCTAGGTAAGGGCTGGGCCCATGGATGCTCTCAGACTGCAACTTCCAGGATCCCTTAACTTTGGCTATGTTGCCAGAGGCAGATGGGAATTGCAGTCTAATAAGATCCTATCCAATCCCTCTCCTGGGACTTGGTCTTCATTCCCATCGCCATTGTTTAAGGGTCTTTTCTGTGTATGTTCCAATTCAACAGATATCCATCTAAAATTGTGATACACAGATGTTGTTAGAAAGCAGATACAGCCTTTCCATTGGTCGATCATAGAAACATAGGCCCTTTTCGCACGGGTTTTCCCGGGCGAAATAGCCCCGTGAGCCGTGCGGGAGTGGGAGCGTCGCTCCGCACGACGCACTCCCACTTCCGGCGCTCTCACGGGGCTGCAGCGGCGCGAGCGCGGGGTTTTTGATTTTCGCTTTCAAGCGAAAATCACCCCGCGCTCGCGCAACGCTCCCGGCGCCCACACGCACTCACCTGTAGTGCGGTGCGTTGGGGAGGCGGCCGGGTTGCGCCTCCTTCCCTCCGCCCGTGCGGAAGGAAGGGGCGGGGCGGGGAGCTAGCGCGGCGGATGCGAGAGCATCCTGCTTCGCACGGGCGGGGGGCTGCTCGCAACAGCCTCCGGCACGCGCGCACGCGCGCGGGGGGGCGGGCGGGCGCGACTGTCGCTCGCTCCTGGCGCGCGCGGGGGGGTGGGCGCGACTGTCGCTCGCGCCAGGAGCGAGGGACAGTCGCGCCCGCCCCCCGTGCGCGCGCGCGCGACCGGGAGGCTGTCGCGAGCAGCCCCCCGCGCGCGCCAGGAGCGACGGGCTCCTTTCTTGCGCGCGCGGGGGGGATGGACTCGCGAGCCGCCGCCGCCTCCGGGACGGTGCCGTTTCCCAGCTGGTTCCTTCGGCTGCGGAAGGAACCAGCGGGGAACTGGCAGGCTCCCGAACTAGGCTTTTCCCGCAAGCCGCCCGCCCCCGCTCGCGCAAAAAGCCTAGTGCGAAAAGGGCCATAGAATCGTAGAGTTGGAAGAGACCCCAGGGGCCATCCAGTCCAACCCCCTGCCATGCAGGAACACTCTCAAAGCGCTCCCAACAGATGGCCATCCAGCCTCTGCTTAAAAACCTCCAAGGAAGGAGCCCCCACTACTCTCCGAGGCAGCAGATTCCACTGCCAGACAGCCCTGACCGCCAGGAAGTTCTTCCTGAGGTTCAGGTGGAATCTCCTTTCCTGCAGCTTGAATCCATTGCTCCTTGTCCTTGTCTCTGGAGCAGCAGAAAACAAGCCCTCTCCTTCCTCTACATGGCATCCCTTCAAATATTTAAACATGGCTCTCATGTCCCCTCTTCACCTTCTCTTCTGCAGACTAAACATCCCCAGCTCTCTAAGTCTATCCTCATAGGGCTTCATGGCTTCCAGGCCCCTCACCATTTTGGTCACCCTCCTCTGGACTTGCTCCAGCTTGACCATGTCCTTCTTGAATTGGGGTGCCCAGAACTGGACACAGGATTCAAGATGAGGTCTAACTCAATAAATGTAAGGACTAGAAACATGGTTTCTTAAATAGTTCTGATCACTATAAATATATTCACATTCTTTGCCATTCTATTTAAAAAAAGGGGGGCGCTTTGGGGAATTTTTGGCACATAGGCCATTTCCACCCTACACTGTTATTGTGCTACTATTCCATTATCAACCTCCTAGGGAATCCTGGCATTTGCAATTTAAGGAGAGGCCTTTAGAATCCTCAGCCAGAGAGGTCTTCAGCCCCAGGAAACTACAAACCCCAGAATTCCACAGGATGTTGAATAATAATAGCACTATAACACTATAACAGTATAGGGTAGAAATCGCCATACAGAAAAAGCAAATTCTGAGATCTACCATTTTATCATTTTATTACTTCCATGCAGTCATCTTTTGCCTTGCAAGAGATACAACATTTTAGCATTAACTTTGTCCGAAGTAAGCATGAGAATTCAATAACCTTGCAAATAAGTTGTAATGTTCCTTGATGGATTTTCCTGCATCTGCTTGCTTCCTCACCTGTAAACACAGTTTGCTATTTGTTCTGTCCTCATAATTATCTCCCCAGCAACTAACAGAGATGCAGAAAAACAGAGATGATGATTATTTCCGATGAGGACCAACCAGTGGGAGCAGAAATTTGTCCCGAAGCAACATGGAGATCAGTCAACTTGGCTTTCTGAAGAAATGGGAGTCTCTGGTGCCTATTGATTGAAAATGCAGGGAAAAGGCTCTTGTCGAGTTCAGCTCGGCTGCGCTTCAGATGTCCAACTGGGCTGTGCTTCAGTTAGTCAACCTCAGAAGTAGAAAAGTATGAAAAAAGCAGACTCTGAGCTTGGGAACATTGCTTTCTTGGGCGACAGCACTGGCCATGCTGCCTGGAGGATGATGGGATCTATAGTTCAGCGAGGTAATGCTCTCTGTCAAACTTCATTTGGCGGTTCCAGTGATTTACTTGCCAGTCCCTGTATGCACAGAGAGGGTGGGCAAAGCAGGGCTTATTTGCTAGGCCCATACCCTGCAACACTTTGCAAATGAGAAACAAGCAAAATGTGGCCAAGGAACGTTAGATTGTGTTCAAGTTGGCAGAAGTTAATGAGGAAGGAGACGTAAGCTAGGAGAGTCTGCAGCAGTTTGCTTTTGCCTGAGCCTACTGGGAAGGGCAAGATTCTTCCCCTCCTCTCCTCCACTGAGTTGAGTGCAAAGTGCTTTTGCCCTTGAACTCAACCTGTAGCAACTGAAGCAAACTGAGGGCAAGGAGGGATTAAGAGGAGAAAGAAACTGGGACATTTCCAAAGCAGCAACAGCAGGGACTGTGTGGGCAGGCTGGCGGCCATTTAGGGTTGCCAGTTCAGCATCATCACAGGCCCTGAGCTTATGTACCAAACCCTGAGACCTACGTATGGCCCCTGGAGATGCCATTAGCTGTCCTGTATTAAGTGCCAACCATATTTGCTCATAGCTTGGCATTCAGTCAGAGACAGAGAGAGAGAGGTAGAAGATATTTTCCTCTGTGGAAATTAACAGAAGTCTTAATGAAAAGGTCTGTGCTCAGATCAAGGTAAAATGGGGGGATTACAGTTGGCACTTCACTGTTGCAAGTCTAACGTTCACAGATATGATTATTTGTGAATTTCTCCAGTCCCTGTCCCCCTTAAGTGGTTCTTTTCCTGGGGAATCTTCTGTCTCAGTAGCTCCGATTGGGCCATGACGATCTTTAAAAAACTGCTTCTGGTTATCCTCCTTCTTCACCAGCTGCTGCCTGACCAGCTAAGGACAGCTTGCACCCCAGTTTCTCAGCACCACAAGCCCTCCCCAGATGCCCTCCACAACTAAAGAAGGAGGTGGGTTAGAGAGAGGGACACCGTGCCAACCCACCTCTTTTCCTCTCCTTCCTTCACTTGGTTTGGACCCTGGGTATCCATTCTCCCCACCATGCCTCATCTCCCTTCCTACAGGTACAAACATACATTTTAGTGTTTGCAGTTTTCCCACTTTTGCAGGGGTGCTGTGCCCTTAAGCCTAGCAAGTGTGGAGGGCCAACTGTATTCCTTCTCACCAGTTTAATAATAAGGAACCTTTATGCTAATCCACTTGCTTCCAGCCAGAAAGTGGGTGCCGAGCACACTGGAGGGTGAGACCTGGCACCATACCAACTAAGAAGGGAGGAAGAAGTTTGCCATGCCCTGCTTCCAGAACACGGACATGGACTCTGACCCAGAGACTGAAACAGAGGACATGCCAGGACTTGCTGAACAGGAGGAGGTTACAGAACCACAAATTCCAGAGACAGAACAGGGGGTAGTGTAAGTTCCAGCATAGAGTCTTGCCCCTTCAGATGCAGAAGACAACTTACCTATACCTACTTTTGCTGAGCATAGACAGCAAAGGAAGAGCTTGAGCAGGTCTCAAAGGATTTATAGGAGACAGCAATTAGTTAGGCAGCAGCTGCCTTAAGCTGATGACCTATATATACACAGCTCTCTCCAACTCCAGGAGTTATCAGAGCTTATCTGACCTCCTTGGCTGCTGGTTGTATTTCTTGGATTGTGTTGATGGACTTTGAACTTATTTGCTCTGCCTTGGATTCTGCTGGACTCTGCTTATGCCTTTGACCTTTTGGTTACAGAGTAAGTGATGGCTTTTGAGCTGTTCTGTTTATTTCCTACTTTGCCTGTGTTATCTCCCAGCTATCAACTGTGTAGCCACAAGCTTTGGCTGGCTGCCCAGACTGAAATAGGATAAAGCTAACTAGATGAATACACAGACCCCTCCTTCTGGAGAATTTTGGCAAGTTGCACCAAGGAATCAAGACTTGGAGATTGTAGCAAGCTGAGCTGCAGGATTGCACACAACCTTTTCCTTTTGCATGGTGTTCAGCTGCCCAGAACTGGAGAATTTGTACCTTTGTCTGCTGCCTGGAGATGACTGATAAAAACTAAGACTGTGGAGCCAGGCCCTAAGATCTGGCAAACTCCTGTGATTTTTTTGCATCATCCACAATGCCTCAGGGCCTAGTCATTGTGAGTGAAAAGAGAACTGTCAGGAAGGAAGGAATATGATGAGCAATCCTATTCATTTTCTCAAGAAAAAAAATGTCTTGCATGAAAGTTCCACTCAGGTCAGGTCCCAACTATGTCAAATCAATACCTTGTTCTGTACCATGGTATTCTTTGTGGTGATCTGCCTATCTTAACAGCAGACGCCTTCGTCTTCCCAGGACAGAAACAGAGGAAATTGCCTCATGCTAAACACAACAACCTGCCCTTCCAACCCTGCAGAGTCTACTGTGGCTCTTCTGCTTCTCTTTTTTTGCCTCTGGACATGAACATCTGTAGGTTTCCATGTGAACCATTTTCTTAGAATACAAGACCGTCGGCAAGAAGCTTAGCTTTGAACCATTGTTCTTTAGGAATTCCTCCCAGCTGTTCAGCACTGATGGGGCAACACCCATTACACCCTGGTGGTACAGTACTTAAATGCTGGTACTGCAGCCACGAGGTTGTAAGTTCAATCCTGCTGGGCTCCAGGTTGACTCATCCTTCCTCAGGTCGGTAAAAAGAGTACCCGGATTGTTGGGGGCAATTAGCTAACACATTGGAGAGCACTTAGCTGATAAGTGGTATAGAAATACATGTGCTATTGCTATTACGTCAGCATAAGGGCTATGTATCTAAACCGTCTTGGCTCTGAAGTCGGAGGAGATTTGTAAAGGGTATATAAGTAGTGCTGTCTCTCTGACATTGTCAGTAAAAGAATCAGAAGTCATACAAATCCTTTGACAAGAGAAGACAAGCACCAAGCAAACAGGTGCACATGCTTACTGAGATGTGTCTAGTCTTTGGCTCTGACTCCCTCGAGCATTCATGCCTTCCTGTGCAAATGCTGACATCTGCTACATATTAAATGTACCATGAACATGCCAGGGTAAATATTGTCATTGCAAACTATGATGCTGGTGTGATGTGGGATGCATTAAGGAAGCCAGAGGGCTGTGCTGAGTCTGAAGGGCAACTCACTGAGTCCCAGTGATGTGTTTGGCAGTAGCTGGAGGCATCCATGTTAGCAGGGCAGTGAATTTGGCCCAGGGTTTATTCCGAGATTTAAAGTAGCTACTCAACAGGCTGAGACCTATTTCCCAAAGTTGGTCCAGCACCCTTGGAGAGCTTCTTTAAAGATCAGACTAAACCCAGGAGCAGATTCACCACCTCATTTCAAGTAGCCTCAAGTCAATGAAAGCATATACTACCAACTCCTTTCTCTGAGTTAGTCTCAAAGGCCCCGCAAGATCCCTTTGCGTACTGATCCAGACTAAGGCCATTTCCGCACTAGCCTGTTATAGCGCTATGATTCCACTTGCAACATCCTATGGAATCCTGGGGTTTGCAGTTTGGCCAAAGAGCTCTCTGGAAGAGAATTCTAAAAGCCCCTCCCTAAATTGCAACCCCAGGATTTCATACGATGTTGAAACTGGAATAACAGCATTATAACAGTGTAGGGCAGAAATGGCCCTGAGATGGGATATGATAGCCATCTTGCAATATTCAAAGGGATATCACATAGTAAAAGGAGAAAGCTTCCGTTCTGCTGTTTTCAGAGACAAGAATATGAACCACTTCTCAGTTAGTTTATATCTTGCTTTTTTCTCACCATTGAGACTCAAGGCAACTCACTGTTGCATGCTTTTAAATCATCTCTGACTTATGGGTCAACAGAAGGAAAACCTTTCATGGGGTTTTGTTGGCATGATGTCTGGAGAGGAGGTTTTCCATTGCCTTCCTCTGAGGCTAAGAAAGTGGGACTTGCCCAAGGTCCCCAAGAGAGTTTTCCATAGCCAAATGAGAACTTGAACCCTTGTTTCATAGAGTCTTAGACCAATGCCAAGAGCCGTACACCATGGGGCCTCAAGGCAGCTCACAAACCATTAAAACTGGTATAAATTAAAATCATACAAAGACACTTATGTGTGTTTGTGTATTATTTTAGCAACAATTAAACAATCTATATAATTAAAACCATTTAAAATTCATTAAAGGAAGCAATCCACAAAGCAATGCAGTGTTAAAAGCCCAGGACAGCCAATCCCCCAAAGCCTGATGGAGTAAGAAGTTTTCCACTTGCTAGGAGAAGATGGGCAAGGAGGAAGCCATCTTAGGGTCTTTGTGCACTGTACTGTTATAGCACTATTATTCGACTTTCAACATCCTATGGAATCCTGAGGTTTGCAGTTTAGGGAGGGTCATTTAGAATTCTCAGCCAGAGAGCCTTTTGGTCTTGGGAAACTACTAAACCAGAATTCCACAGGAGGTTGAAAGTGGAATAATAGCACCATAACAGGGTAGTGCAGAAAGGTCCAGTGTAGCGTGGAAAGACCCTCCCTAGGGAGGGGTTTCCAAAGTCTGGAAGCAGCCACCAAGAAGGCCCTCTCCCATGCCCCCACCAAATACACCTGGGAAGGTAGTAGAATAGGATAGACATAGAGAGCTGGGTATGTTTAGTCTGCGGAAGAGAAGGTTAAGAGGGGACATGATAGCCATGTTTAAATATTTGAAGGGATGCCACGTAGAGGAAGGAGAGGGCTTGTTTTCTGCTGCTCCAGAGACCAGGACAAGGAGCAATGGATTCAAGCTGCAGGAAAGGAGATTCCACCTGAACCTCAGGAAGAACTTCCTGACAGTCAGGGCTGTCCGGCAGTGGAAGATGCTGCCCCAGAGGGTGGTGGAGTCTCCTTCCTTGGAGGTTTTTAAGCAGAGGCTTGATGGCCATCTGTCGGGATTGCTTTGAGGGTGTTCCTGCATGGCAGGGGGTTGGACTGGATGGCCTGTGTGGTCTCTTCCAACTCTAGATTTCTATGATTCTATGATTCTATGGGGGGAAGGTCTTTCCTGAAGATCTTAGAGCTCAAACTGGATCATATGGGGAGATGTGAGCTTTCAGGTACCCTAGATCTAAGCCGTAAACAGCACTTTGGATTGTGCCCAGAAATGGACTGGCAGTCAGTGAAGTTTTCCAATAAAGGGGCTATGTGATCCCTTCTCTAGGTAGCAAGAAGGCCATAAGGTTAAATGCCTAACATTTGCTCTGTATGCCATTGATCCAAACTGTTGGGCTGAAGCATGGAGCACTTCACTAAGCCAGGTTGTGCTCTATGGATTTCAAGATGCCAGGCTACAGAAGAACAGCTCCACAATAAATTGAAGGACGGTTCTTGCACCTCCTATCCTAACGTGGACACAGGCCAAGCTAGTGGTTCTCCTTGTGGTTCTTCCCTATCCATGGCTGAAGCTGCAATCAATAATATTCTTATAACCAGGGCCAATCTGGCACATCTCCCTCATTAGCAAATTTAGTATTCAGAGAATGGGCCAAAAAAATGTTCACAGCAAAGGAGAATAGGGAACGAAGTCCATTCCATTGAGAACCTGTGCCTTTTTCTAAAATGGAAAAAGATCATGATGTTGGAAGTATTCCTTTTGCAATTTTAATAGAGTTGGACTTTTTTTCCCCATAAAAAGCCCAACCTTCACTCCTTTAATCCTTTCCTGGAAGAGATTATTCAAGAAATAAAGCAATGATGGGGGAATTGCAGAAACACCCGAGCCATTTCCGCACTAGACTTTTATAGTGCTATGATTCCACTTTCAACATCCTATGGAATCCTGGGGTTTGCAGTTTCAGGAGGGGTCGGCTGGCCCCTCCCGAAACTGCAAACCCCAGGATTCCATAGGATGTTGAAAGTGGAATCATAGCGCTATAAAAGTCTAGTGCAGAAATGGCACTGATATTGCCATACCTTCCTTTTTGAAGAGCTACAAATCTCCACAGCCTGGAGCTGTTCATTGTTTTATGGGACATTTCTGCTGAAGCTGCCCAGATTGTAGCTAGCACTTTAATGACTAGGACTGGCATTTGGTATTGCAAGCGTTGATTTTTATTTATGGTCCCTCCATAGTCATGATCATGACCCTATTGCTATGATCATAAAAGTCCCCTTAACTTGCTTTATTATTAATCCTCAAATTTATCTCAAAGACTAGTGTTTGCTGCTAATTACTTTTATCGTCCTAGATATATACCTATTGAATTAATCTAATATATAAAAATCAAAGTTTGTCTGTGTCAGGCGAAGATTTCATGTGATTGGCTGTGTCAAGCAAAGACCTCATATGATTGGCTGGCTAAGAAGATTTTATGGAATCCTGGGGCTTGCAATTTAGGGAGGGGCCTTTAGAATTCCCAGCCAGAGAGGTCTTGGGCCTGGCCGGTTGCTATGGAGATGAGGCCTAGCAGCAAGGAGGAGGGCAGTATGTTAATAACTCTGTATGTTAATAACTCTGAATACAGATTGGATTGGGGAATATGGGGAAAAGTTACAAGTACTGGACAAGGCAGTTTGGGGAATTAGAGACACAGGATCTCAAATCTCCATGGGCTGACCCCAGTGTTTGGGGCAAAGCTACTCCATCCTTCTGGGTGAAGGATGAGGGATTCATTCAATGCCATTCCCCTCGGAGAGCCTGCTGAGCAAATTTGTGAGCAGAGGACAAAAAGGCAGGGAGGGTGGAAGAGATATGGATTGCCTCCCTGTGCCAGGAACAGTTATTCTTGGACCCTGGCTGTCTGGTACATCCCTGACGTGGCAACAGAGATCCCATAATGAAATAAAATCTCACTGAGAGGCGGCTTCTTGCCTTGGAGCATTGCCCATCCATGGAGCGGGGGACACGGCGGCCTCCTTTTATTAGCTCCGCCGTGAGTTGCACAAATAGACAGCAAAGGAGGTGGGCAGGGGGGAAGCCATTAGTGCAAAAGGGGGTCGGATTCTTGTTTTCTGACCATTTCTAAAAGAAAAAGAAGAAAAATGGGCCCATCAGTCTGTTGAGACAAAACGTGGTGTCTCTGGACCCCTCCTTCTGGGAGGCAATGGGACAAAATATGACCCCAAACTTTACAGTGCTTTGGGGCCAATTTCCAATTCTCTGGGAAGCAGAGAATTGGGAGGGGGGTCTTTTTGGACTACAGCAGCCACATTCCCCAGGCAATAAGGTCACTGGACAGACTGGATGAGAAATTTATGAGAGACGAGGTCCAAAAAATTCTTTGTTTCTGAGCCCAACCCAGGCCAGGTTAGGCAAACAACAGAAGCTATTTTAGGAAGAATGAGATGCCACTATAACATTACCAGGGCTAAAGGGAAATAAGAAGCCATCAGAAGGTATTATTATGTCTAATAACTGCGGCAAGGTTGACCTATGCACAACACTGGAAAGAAAAGAAACATATTGATATAGAAGAATGAAGTTAAAAGTTCTGGATATGATAGAGATGGAAAAGTTAGCATTTTCTTTGAAGAATAAAACTATCCAGCACTTCGAGAAAGAATGGAAAAGAGCATTGGATTGGGGAAGGATATAAATGTATGAGAAATCAAAGAAGAAATAATGTTCTTCTCTCTGTAAGATGTATATAATATTTGTAATGGAATGGAAATAAGCAATTTCAACTGGAAGATTTAAGCGTGGAAGTGGGGGGAGTATTTTTGAGATAAACTTTCAATAAAAATTATACAAAAAATAATAATAATAACATTACCAGGGCTAAATATAAAAATGCCAGAGGAAGAGAATGGAGGAAACCCCTTAGGTGAGTATTCTCTTGCAGGGATGCCAACCCTGGTCAAAAGTCCCAGTTCCCAGAACTGTGATATATTATATTCCCAGATTTTTCTATTCTACACTCTGTATTTCTAACTGCCAACTTCAGTTTGGGGAAGGAATGTTGCTCGGCATACTTTGGCAGTGACTGGGACCCCAGGGCCTTGGCATTTTGGCACTTTGCAGTCCTGTGGATGCCTCTTGGGCCCTGCGATGTGCACTGAGCAATGTCCCAAAATGCATTCCTGTAGTATTTCTCTGAGCAAATATGAGGCACAGGAATGGATGCCATCACTGTTGTATGAGGGCTCCAGCCGATATTATTTCGTCTAGGACCACAACTTGCCTGGAGTACACTCAATATATAGACCCCTCTCCCTCACACATTGTTCGCTCATTTAAGAAGAACAGCAAGAAGGAAAATATTGAATGCAGGGGTTAGGATATCCATCGTACTTTGGACATGAAATGCCATGATTCGTCGAAAACATGAATAATGCTCCGTAAAGTGGAAAGCCAGTATGCTCTAGGGATTTGAGTGTTGGATTAGGACTCAGGGGAAAAATTCAGCAGTGTGATGCAGCAGCTAAGAAAGCCAATGCAATTCTGGGCTGCATCAATAGGAATACAGTTTTTTAGGTTAAGGGAAATGATGGTACCACTCTATTCTGCTTTGAAAAGATCCCATTTGGAATACTGTGTTCAGTTCTGGGCACCATAGTTCAAGAAGGATATTGACAAGCTGGAACATGTCCAGAGGAGGGCGACCAAAATGATTGAACACCTGGAATCCAAGAAGTGCTATGAGGAGCAGCTTAGAGAGCTGGGTATGTTTAGCCTGGAGAAGAGAAGGGTTAAGAGGTGACATGGCAGCTCTGTTTAAATATTTGACAGGGTGTCATATGGAGGCTGGAGCAAACCTGTTTTCTGCTGTTCAGAGACTAGGATATGGAGCAATGACTTCAAACTTCAGGAAAGGAGATTCCTTCTAAACATTAACAAGAACCTCCTGATGGTAAGAGTAGTTTGAAATGGAATGCACTGCCTGGGAGTGTGGTGGAGTCCTGTTTTTGAAGGTTTTTAAACAGAAGTTAGATGGCCATCTGTCAGGAATGATTTGATGGTGTATTCCTGCCTGGCAGTGTTGGACACGATGGCCCTTGTAGTCTTTTCCAACTCTATGATTCTGTGATTCCCTGTTCAGCTGTTTACACCTATTGGATGACCTTGGCCAAATCACACTCTCTCTCAGCTTGAGAAGAAGGCAATGGCACATCTTTTCTGAACAAACCTTGCTAAGAAAATCCATGATAGGACCGCCACAAGTCGGCGTCAACCTGAAGGCACAAAACAGCCACATCAAAGTGCAAGGCAGTAGAAAAAGAGGATGATGGACTGGCTTCTTCGGAGAAGCCAACGCCCTGCAGCCAGAACATTGGCTGGTCAAACTGGAAATGGACTGAAGTACCAACAATGGAAGAATGGATTGTTAAGCTTGCTGAGTTAGCCCAGATAGCCAAACTAACATGGCTTCTGAAGGATAAAGTTGAAGATTTTTTGAAAGATTGGAAACCGTTCATGGACTTTGTGAGCAATGAGAAATCTAACAATGCAATAATTTGTGGCTATGGTTGCTAGTAAAGAAATCTAACAATGCAATAATTTATGGCTATGGTTGCTAGTAATTCTAGCGGGATTATTTGGTTGGATACTTAATGGCAGAATATTTTTTCCCTCTTTCATTACAGTTTGGCTATAATGTCAGAGCAATTTTCAGTTTCAGTAAGTTTGTGTTTAGTGTT
Organism: Ctenosaura bakeri; assembly: GCA_948474755.1. Lineage (NCBI taxonomy): Eukaryota > Metazoa > Chordata > Lepidosauria > Squamata > Iguanidae > Ctenosaura > Ctenosaura bakeri. The sequence goes on from CAOLHI010000288.1 coordinate 495,172, forward strand.
TTAGTTAGTGTTCAGTGTTTTAGCATAGGCCCTTTCTGCATGATGCAACCAACCCGCCACAAGGATGGGAGAAGGACAGGGTCAGGATGACGGTTATGCATGACACTGTCCTGGACCCGTCCCCGGGTAGTGTGATTGCGCCGCAAATCATTGATGGGTTTTCCCCGTCAATGACTGGCAATCATGCCGCCTTTCGCCACATGCCTACACTGACCTTTGCTTCAGGGGTCTTGGAAGCTCAATGGAGGAACTTGCTGCCCCACCACAGCTTGGGACAGTACCCAGCTATGCTGCGGCAGGAAGAGATGTGGCCATCATGCTTCCAGTTTCCTGGAGGCGGCTGCAGAAGAGGGGAAGCTCCACTGCAGTCCTCTTGGAAGAACCACTGCCGCCATCATCACTGGACACCGCCAGGAAGTAAGCAGCAGAAAGGGCCTTCGTGTTTTAGCATTGTGTTTCAATTTAATTTTCACTTCTTTCTGTTCTTCTTTCTGCTTTTTCTTTTTTTGGACCTATGTTGCTTTGTTTGTGAATTTGTTTCTTTGAGTTAAAATTAATATATATTTATTTATTTAAAGGGGAGCCACAGCCTTGAGCTTGCAAGAATTGCATGAAGCTGCTAATAACAGGATATTTCAGAAGTCCCTCCTTAATAGGCTCACCGTCAGCTGAAGCTGACTTGATGGTCTGGGACAACAGCAATGCACATGGTTAGAGAACTAGATGGGGACTTGGGACATCCAGGTTGGGCTCCCCGTTGAGCCATGGAACTCTTTGGCTGGCCCTGGGCCAAACCATTTCCTCTCTCCGCCTCACCAGGGTTGTTGTGAGAATCAAATTGGGAGGAAGGGACCCGTGTATCAGGATCATAGTATCATAGAATCATAGAAATGTAGAGTTGGAAGAGACCCCAGGGGCCCTCCAGTCCAACCCCCTGCCATGCAGGAACACCCTCAAAGCACTCCCGACAGATGCCCATCCAGGCTCTGCTTAAAAACCTCCAAGGAACGAGACTCCACTACACTCCGAGGCAGCAGATTCCACTGCCGGACAGCCCCGACTGTCAGGAAGTTCTTCCTGAGGTTCAGATGGAATCTCCTTTCCTGCAGCTTGAATCCATTGCTCCTTGTCCTGGTCTCTGGAGCAGCAGAAAACAAGCCCTCTCCTTCCTCTTCATGGCATCCCTTCAAATGTTTAAACATGGCTATCATGTTCCCTCTTCACCTTCTCTTCTGCAGACTAAACATACCCAGCTCCCTAAGTCTATCCCCATAGGGCATGGCTTCTAGGCCTCTCACCATTTTGGTTGCCCTCCTCTGGACTTGCGCATGGGATCTCATGCGAAAGGAGAGATAGAAAATAAAGGTTAAATAACAGGAGAAGTAAAAGGGGAAAGAGACAGGGAGGTACAGCAGCTGCCCTGTGTCTTTTTGCCAGCTTCATGCAACACAGAGATGAGCCGGCTACATTACACTCTTTGTTTTCCATTCCTCCCTTGCCAAATCCAGGCCAGCGCCGCTGACATCTGGAGGACTGCCGCATGACCCACCCTTTTCTCAAACTCTGTGATCTCCCTTTTATAGAAAACGTACATTTCTCATCCCCTCCCCGTTGCCCTGTGTCGCAACTGCAGGCACGAGGCTCGTTCTCACGGTAGTTTCCCAAGACCAGGAGGCTGGCTGAATTGTATTTCCCTCCTCCTTCTCCGGCCCCCATAAATACATCTAAAAACAAACAAAAACAACACAGATCGTCATCCATCTTGGAACATAATGTTTTGGGGTTGGAGGTTGTTGTTCTTGTTGGGTTTTGTGGGTTTCTTCCTCCCGCCCCAAAGGTTCTTTCTCGTTTTTGCAAATCTTGCCAGTTGCCAACCAGGGGATTAAAGGGAAGACTTGGCGTGCATGTTAATGGGCTCCATTTGTATTCCGTCGGCAGGACCACCCGGCTCCAAAATCAAGCGAGCTTGGCAAACAACAACATCGATAGGCATGGCAGGGAAATGATGCTGGTGTGTTGCATGCCCTGTTCTTGGACACAAGTGCTGTCCGTAGCAAGCACCAGGCATCACTGGGCTCGGGTTCCCAGATCGTGGGGTCTGGCGCTGCTTCTTCAATCCTCAGGAAGGAATCTCAGGGTGAGAGCACTGCCTTGAAAAGTATCTATGTGCATTTTCTAGGGTTGCCAGACTTTAAGGGCTATTTTCAATGGGTCATCTCCAGGTGAGAGACAAGGTTGGAAATTCTCCAGGACTTTGGGCGGAGGGGGGCGCAGGTCCAGGGAAGAGAAAGGGGCAGTGCACGGATCTCCAATTCACCTACTAGACCAACAGCTTGCTACAATTGATTTGTTGCTGCAATTTAATTGCTTTGTTGTTGCAACCTGCAAAGACTCTCCAAGAAGACACTGTATTTAGTGAGTTCATTTCTTCCTTCCTTCCCAGTTATGGTGATGCCAGGGCTCATCCTCTGTTCCGCATCCATCTTCTGCGTAGAAACAAGTAGACTACATGAAATATTCCTTATCCTTTGTTCCTTTATTCCAGAATTGGTGAGAAGGAAGAATCTACTCATTTCACCTTGATGCAGGAGCCAAGATTTCCAAACAGGAAAATATACAGTCAGCCCTCCACATTTACGGGTTTGACTTTCAAAGATTTGACTATTTGGAAGTTACTCCCACCCCTGCCATCCCTACTTCGGGCGCTTCTCTGCCGGGGGAAGCTTCCCTCTCAGAGGCTCTGATCAGGCCATGCAGCCCTTTAAAAACTGACCTCTTGTCCTCCTTCTTCACCAGCCACTGCTTGGCCAGCTAAGGATGGCTCACAGCCCAATTTCTCAGCACCACAAATCTTCTCTGGATGCCCCCGACCCACCCAAGAAAGGGGCGTTCCATACTATCTGCAGTTTCAGATATCCCCGGGACGGGGATCTTGGAACATGTCCCCAATGCATAAGGAAGGCCTACTGTTCTCAGCCCTGGTGGCACAGTGGTTAAATGCTAGTACTGCAACCACAAGGTTGTGAGTTCGATCCTGCCCAGCTCCAAGGTTGACTCAGCCTTCCATCCTTCCGCAGGTCGGTAAAATGAGTACCCAGCTTGTTGGGGGCAATTAGCTAAAATACATTGTAAACCGCTTAGATAACACTCAGTTGATAAGCGGTATAGAAATAAATGCTATTGCTATTGATACACAGAGAAATATATCTTCTCAGCCATTACTCTGTCTGTCTACTGATCTTTTCCTGACCTGCTGTTGGTGGTTTTTAACATCTGCAACTTGGCAGCTTGATGATGCTTTGTACAAGTAAAGTGACAGCCATGTTGTGGTTTCAAGATGGTGTGTGTGTGGGGAAACGCCCTTCCAGGAGGCATGGAAGCCCTCAAAACATATGTCAGAACAAATGGCCAGCATATGGGTTTGCTGGGGGGCGGGATGCAGGAGGTTTGTTAAATGGTCATATGTTTGCAATATTTCCTCTGGCTTCTGTAATGCAGCTTTTTAAATGATGTTTTGACTGCACGGAGCTTTTCTTTCCAACTGGACCCTGCGTGCTGGGGAAGCTGGCAGGCGGCGGCTGTTTTAAAATGATTATACGATCATATACTTCTAATTGGTTGAAGCCTTGCGTGATTTAATAACTTCACTGGGTACAATATTTGCCTCCGAGCAAATGGCCTCGCCTTAGTTCAGTTTAATGCAAAACGCCCCGCTTCCGCTACAAATCTCTGTGCCATTTTCTGCCACTTGCTGTCAACATTTTGCTTTTAGTCAAAACATTAGGAGTCAGCAGAGGTATCGCTATGGCGGGAGGGGCAAAATAAGAGTGTTTCCCCCTGTCTGGCTGGAGGAGGGTCTCACCTGTTTTTGTAAACAGTTGAAGACCTTCCACTTTGACTCAACATCTTAAGCCATTGTGTTGTGTTTAAGGTGCTGAGATGGGTAGCAACTGGTGGGGTGTTGGAGATTTCATTCCATGTACTGTCGTGTTACCGTCTTTGTCCCTGATTGTATATGTCGATGTTCCAACCTTTGGGCGTTATAAATAAATTATCATTATGTTGTTGTCGTCATTGTTGTTATTGCCTAGTAAGAATTTCTGATACTGATACTGCTGATACTTTGTGATACTGGCGCCTACCCTCCCCAGGAAAAACTAATTTGGGAGAGCAGAATTCTCCACTGGAGGATCAGTGCTTGAAGGGATGTCAAAGCCAAGAAAGCCAATGCAATTCTCGGCTGCATCCATAGGAGTCTGGTGTCTAGATCGAGGGAGGTACTGGTACCACTCTACTCTGCTCTGGTTAGACCTCATCTTGAATACTGTGTCCAGTTCTGGGTGCCCCAATTCAAGAAGGACATGGTCAAGCTGGAGCAAGTCCAGAGGAGGGCGACCAAAATGGTGAGGGGCCTGGAAGCCATGAAGCCCTATGAGGATAGACTTAGAGAGCTGAGGATGTTTAGTCTGCAGAAGAGAAGGTTGAGAGGGGACATGATAGCCATGTTTAAATATTTGAAGGGATGCCACGTAGAGGAGGGAGAGGGCTTGTTTCCTGCTGCTCCGGAGACCAGGACAAGGAGCAATGGATTCAAGCTGCAGGAAAGGAGATTCCACCTGAACCTCAGGAAGAACTTCCTGATGGTCAGGGCTGTCTGGCAGTGGAATCTGCTGCCTCAATGGAGTGTAGTGGAGCCTCCTTCTTTGGAGGTTTTTAAGCAGAGGCTAGATGGCCATCTGTCAGGAGTGTTTTGAGGATGTTCCTGCATGGCAGAATGGGGTTGGACTTGATGGTCCCTGGGGTCTCTTCCAACTCTACATTTCTATGATTCTATGATTCTAAGATTCTAAATGGAGGATGGAGACAAGCTTGTTTTCTGCTGTTCCAGAAACTGGGGCACAGAGCAATGGCTTCCAACTACAGGAAAAGAGATTCCACCTAAATATTAGCAAGAACTTGCTGATGGGAAGAGCAGTTCGACAGAGAAATACATTGCCTGGGCGTGTAGTGGATTCTCCTTTTTTCTTTTCTTTTTGGAGGTCTCTAAGCAGGGGCTAGATGGCCATCTGTCAGGAGTGCTTTGATGTGGGTTCCTGCATGGCAGAAGGAGCTTGGGCTGAATGGCTCTTTTGATCTCTTCCAACTCTATGATCCTATGATTTGCCTCCATCCCATCTGTAGCTACACCACTGAGAGCCAAGATAAAAGAGTCACATGAAGGTCACATTACAACCACAACTATTTCTTTTTTCTTTTTTGGTGATGGACTCCTCCAGGAGTTGGTCAACTGGACTCCAAGCTTATCAGAGTCATTATTTTGATCCTGTTAGACTAGCCACCAAGAAGAGGGATTCGTACAGCAGAACAGACAGCCCAACAATGTATAGTATAGATAATATATTGAATTTCACCGTGGATCTTCTTTTGCTATATTCAGCAGTCTTACTCAGCAATTTTATTTTCTTCAGAATAAGAGCAAGGAAAAACACAGATAATATCATTATAGAAAGTGGACAGCCATTCCTGGGGCTACAGCTGGAAGATCTCCTATACAATTATTCAGTATTTCTTGGCAACCCTGTTTGGTGTGATTTAATTTTGTTCCAGTACATCAGGGAGGGTCTCCAAATTGGCAGGAGAGTAGCTGGTCTGTTTTCTCGGAGCCTTTTGCAATTGGCAATTTTTGTTTGCCAAGCACTTCCAAGCCAATTGTCTGCAGCAGGTAAATCGGGTTTCTTCCAATATTTTGCAGCTAGAATGGAGCCACAGTTTAAAAACTATTTCCTAAATATTCGTGCTTTTAAAAAAAACAGAAAATATTCTGGACCAGCAGTCTTTGGCTTTCGGACACATCCAACATAGATAATAAAAGGTACCGTCCTCTGCATGGCGTTTCCAACATTCTCCTGTGTTCGTGTTGTAAATTTTTTTGAGTTTATTGGGATTCATATAAAATCTATGAAATCGAGGCTAGTTGACGTAGTAATTTGTAGGGCAAAATCAGACTAAAAAAAGAGAATAACAAGCTACACTTGATAAAATATATAAGCAATATTATGTGATGATTTTTATAATGTAGTATATGGAATGCTTATTTGTTAGCTTAAATTGGGAACAAAGAATTTAATTAGAACCTTTTCCTTTTTTATTGGGAGTACAGTTATGTAATATTCACAAATATGGATAGGTCTTAGGAAGGAATAGAGGAAGATTATGAAGATATGTTTAATTGTACAATTAGAACTTATAAACATCACTACTGTTTAATGGATCAAGTATGTTTATTTGTTATATTTCTTAATAATGATAATAATTTTTTTTTAAAAAAACAACAAATAGAAATTATACAAATATTCTTAACAATTGGTGGGTGGCCTGTGCAGCCCATTTGGAAGGTGTTCCCTTTTGGGAAAATTTTCAGACCTACAATTTAGCCGGCTGTTTATTTGGCCATGGGAATGGGGTTGCAGCCTGAGTCAAGCAGCTCTGGACCTCCAGCTCTCACTAAGTCCCCTCTCTATGGGCTTTCTCCCCACAGGGCTAGCTCTGCTTTTGAGAAGGTCCTCTGCAAAGTCAGTCAGACTCTCTCCTTCTTTGGGTCAACCTACCTATTTTCCCTCCCTAGAGTTGCTAGATATCAGGCCCTTGCCTGGATTTTGCCACACAACTGCAGTTGGGCAGGTGGAAAAAAGGAAGAACAATTGTCCTCCCAGATCTCCAGTGTTACTGCTATACATAGAATCATAGAATCATAGAAATGCAGAGTTGGAAGAGACCCCAGGGACCATCTAGTCCAACCCTCTTCTGCCCTGCAGGAACACCCCCAAAGCACTCCCGACAGATGGTCATCTAGCCTCTGCTTAAACACCTCCAAGGAAGGAGACACATTGCACTGGGGGTCCAGACCTACCTAGATGGTCATCAAATACCTCTATGTCCCCTTGGCCACTAGTTCACCATGGTGGTGCGTCCTGCTTCTATCAAACTGTGTTGCATCAAGAATGGACATTCCACAAGGAGGTGGTGGATACCTCCCTGCAAAAAGCCCATCAAACTTCAAACACTATGTCACCAATAGGATCCTGGCCGTGGTTAAACACAATTGGCACATAATGCTCCAACCTCACTCTGTGTCCTACATGGCTTTGCTATATCTCCAGCCCAAATAATTTCAGAAATATTTTTCGCACATCCTGTATCTGTCTCTATATCTTCTTCCCAGCTACTCAGAACATGTAACCACTCATGCAAACCTAAGCCAGTGTTATAAATACCCAACCTGGGCTACTGTTCCTATGGGCTTTGGGATAAAGTCTAATTAACTTTAAGATTCCCTCAAAGGATCTTAAATCAGAGGGATATGGATTTTTGCAAAGTCACTATTATTAATCTTGTAGCATGTGTGTGCATGTCTTAAAAACAATTTAACTACGAGAAGGATCACACGCACTTAAACCTAGCTATACCAAATGCCTCCCTATACAAAATCCACCTCCATGTAGTCAGATCTGCCTGACAAGTTGTCATCCCACAAGGTTATGTGCCCCCATAGTTTTCCTCATCCTTGTTAAAAATTAATACCATAATTAATAAATGGTGCTTGAATGGCAAGAGAGCTCTGCTTGCAATAAATAACTTAGGAGGCAGCAATTCGTAGCAAAAAGGGATCAACTTCAGGATAGCGTGGATGAGAATTTCAGTTCAGGTCATGATCAGCTTTTACTGCATTTTCTTCCACCTCTCCCCTAGAATAAGTTCTAACAACATCATTGAAAACAATCTAACCCATCAAATGACTAAAAACAAAGGAAATGGTAAAACAATTAACATTTATGATCTATGAATGTTAAAATGGTTCTCAAGGCCATTTGGAAGAGATGCATTTTCATACTCATCCAGAACAGAGAGAACATGAGAAGGATCACTTCGGTAAGAATTTACCCCAAATTTGTAAATTACTACCTGTTCAAAAAGAACCTGAGATCTAAACAAACCAAATGTATGAGAAACTTAAGACCGATCTTACTGCTTATTGTAAGTATTTCTCTATCACCTCCACTCTCCTGTGTCTGCCAGAGTTGATAAATGGGAAATGAAAACAGATGCAAACAGGTTAAAATGCTCTGTAGGAACAGCTCTTTTAAAATGTTTTTCAAAAAGCACACACACAATTATAAATATGCACACACAAAAACCCACCTGAAACAATCAGAAAAGCTACCTTGCTTTGGACCAAAGGCTAGACAAAGCGATAGAGCCTTTGGCTGAAGGCCCAAGAAGAAGGGAGCTAATCTGACTTCCCCTGGGGTGGAGTTCCAATGTTTTTGAGTGCCATCTCAGAGCAAGTCCTAACCTTGACAGGTGATGGGACACAGACACACCGCCTTGATTTTGGGGGCTTAACTCTTGAACCTCTGCATTTGAATCCATGTATGTTCAGCCGGTGTGATGTAGTGGTTTGAGCCTTGGGTTATGACCCTGGAGACCAAGATTTGATTCCCTGCTCAGGCATGGAAACCCACTGGGTTGTTACCCTGATTTCTGGGGTCCCTTGGGGACACCTCAATAGGCTCCATGTGAAGGGGAATGGAAACTAGCCAGAGCACAAGCAGTAGCAATGCGAGAGGCAGGGTAACTTAGAGGGGTCTTTTTACCCAGTTTTACGGGGTCAGGCCAAGCCAAAAACCAAAGGAAATGGTCTAATAAATGATTTTATTGAATAGAAGACTCATGCACAAATGCACTCACTCACTCAAGACCTATTAAGAAGTAAAAGAGAGGAAATTGGACAGGGGAGTATTAAAGGGGTGTAGCTGGGGTAATACTGCACCTTGTCCTGGAGTCCATGGTCCAAGAAGACAGCAAAGAGATGAGACTCAGCACAAAGAGGTCTGGGGGAATTACTCAACGGATGGATCAACAGTCTGCTGGAAAGACCAGGAGTGATCCAAAGAAACACTCAAAAACTGGGACTATTTGTAAGGAAAAAAGTACCTGGAGGTCTAATCCTTTCCTGGGGAGAACAATGGGTGTTGGAGCGAGAACGAAGCTCCACAATGGTAATTTCCTTTGCGTGATGAGATTGCAAGGTGTCGCCAACATCTCAGGATCTTTGCCTGTGTTTGTCTGTGGTGTGACTTCTTGTAAATGGTCCTTGCCTGATGGGATATTTGCTCAACTTGGGGCAGACACGCTAATCCCCTCAAGTCAGCTTCTTAGGGCTGTGGACCCTTTGTTTATTGGGGGTTTACACACCTTGAGGTCTCCTGGGGCTACGTGACTGGGGATTTTACTGGCCTGACCTGGTTTTCAGTTGTTCGACCGTGCCTGCCTATGTGATCATCCGGGCAACCTCTCTGGCACACAGAATCATACTTAATATCAAATTGTAGACCCCGGGATAGGGTTTCTCCATCGGAGTAATAGGGTGATCATGGGCATGTCACATACTCTCAGCCCTAGAACACCGATTATGGGTTCACCGTCGGGTCACCATAAGTTGGACACAATCTGAAAGCACCCAACAGCAGAATGTTCAGCCATGTTAGTGCAAAGTTAGGATTGGGGATATAATTCCTCACTGAGTTTCTTCTTGAAAGGAGGAAGGGAGGAATAATTTTAGTAAGTTTCTTCCTGCTGTGAGAAAATCTTCAGAACCACAGTTTTCAAAGGCTCTTTGCAGTTTGGGATTTATTCTGCACACATGGCTGTTTGCACAGAAACTCCCCCCCCCAGTATTTTCTGGACAGGAAAGAATATTTCTGCATATTTCTATGGAGAAATATTATCTCTCCCATAGAAAATGCTGTTTCCTATGCAAAAAATGTTCTCTCTGCAAATCAACCACATCAACTTTGTGCAGAATAAACCCCCAATTACAGCATTTTCTGGACAAGAATGAATATTTCTGAATAGAAATATTATGTTTTGCCTAGAAAAGGTTGTTTTATGCTCAAAACAACCACGCACAAATTTTGCACAGAAAAATGCTGAACTGCCCCCCTCCACCAAGAAAAAAAAAAACCCATCAGTACAGTATTTCTCTTCTCAGGATTTCTCAACACTCAAAAAGACAGGGTTTTCAAACATCTTTTGCACATTTTTGAATATTCATTCCATCCCTAATTAAGGTTGCTGTCTCTTGTTTTCTCAGAGGTCATTTGGATGGTGAGCTGAGCGATGCAAGGATGCTGGATAGTGACACCAGTCCAGGGCTGTTTTACTGTTAAATCTACGTAGATCTCAAGTCTAGTCAACACTCAGATAGGAGACTGTCTGGAAGCCCAGCATAAACCTGTTCTGAAACTTTATAATAAGCAAATCCAATTTAGCCATCAGGGTTAATAGCATTAGGTAAAGCAAATGGACCTAATGTCCGATCTGCTAAGCTTGATGAGTCTAACCAAGAGTTTGTAAAACAAGACCCCCCCGCCCATTTTTCTTTGCTGAGAATCTCTTTTAACTATTTGAGACATGTGCCAAATTGACAATACATGATATTTTATGTATGCTACCAGTCCTGAGCATGCTTGTGTTACTCCAGTTATGATATGTCTGGTGAGAGCACTAGATATCCTTTTGATATCAAATAATTTGGCCTTTGCTTGACCCTTCTCTGCCACCCCACTCCACGTGTTTGCAGAGGTCCACCGGACAAGCACGTCCGGGGCACAGCAGCTAATGGGTGAACATTCCAAACCTCTTTCAGGCAGGCAACTTAAGCCTCTCCGATGCTTTAGGGAAAAACCTCCCTGCAAACCGGCTTTGCTCGGCGCATATCCACACAAAGCCGTGCAGCCAAGAGCCGAGTCATTCCTTTGTGTCGGGCCATCAGTGTACTGGCCATGCTATTGTCATTAAGTGCTAAGCTAATCATGCAAAACCTGACCTTTTCCAACTCCTTTGTCCAGCTCCAAATCCCCTTTGTTCTCACCAAGCATAGCATAGCCTGTGGGTAAACTCCACCCTATAAAAGGTCCCCATTTTTGGGACCACCTCGGACTACTTTGGACTTCCATCCTGCCTTGCTGCCGGTAGTCTGAAGGAACTCCCCTCAGCAAACCCCATGGAGCTTTCTCTCCCGGAACCCCATCTTTCTCTGCAGGACTACGAGACCAGGTGTCATATTACCGGCTCCCTTGAATCTCTCCATTTCCATTTCTAAGTTAGCTAGTATTTGTTGTGTCTTTTGTGTTGCTTGTTCTTAATAAAATCATTATTTGTTACTTTTAAAACCTTGTCTAGCCGCTCTCTGACCTGACGCTGTATACATAGGGTTAAAGATCTCAGCTAAAGTTACCCTGCCTCTCGTTAGCCCAAGAGAGTGCTCGAGCTTAATTTCCCCCAGCTTGTATTTATTTGGTTATCTGGGTGCCCCTCCAGGGACCCCCAACATACAGGGTGACACTTGCATTTGTCTGTCAACCCGTGATTCCCTTTTGAAAACAGAAATTGTCCCGATACCCTCCCAACGTTTCACAGATGAAAACTCAGGTGGGTGTCGCCAACATCACAATGTGGTCAAGATGGCAAAAGTTATTGAGGAAGAATACACAAGCTAGGAAGGGCTGCAATAGTTTGCTTTGTCTGAGCCCACTGGGAAGGGCAAAAACTCCACCTACTTCTCTCCTCTTCTTCCTGCTGAGTTAACCTGAGTGCAAAGTACTTTTGCTCTTTGAGCTCAGTTTGCAGTAGCTAAAGTATGGGCCTTTCCACACTACAGTGTTATAGTGCTATTATTCCACTTTCAACATCCTGTGGAAATCTGGGGGTTGTAGTTTCCTGAGGCAAAAGAGGTCTCTCACTGAGAATCCCAAAGGCCCTCCCTAAACTGCAAACCCCAGGATTCCATAGGATTTTGAAAGTGGAATAATAGCACTATAGCACTGTAGTGTGGAAAGGCCCTATGCTAGGGCAAAAGTGAGGGGAAGAGAGAGAAAGTAGGACATTTAAAACCAACTGAGAAAGTCAGATGACAGAGAATTAGGACTGTCTCTACCAAATTAGGAGAGCTGGAGGGTATAATTACCTTGCAAAACAAGGTAGCTTGATGCAACTGGGGTCTACTTGGTCAAAACTGACAGTACTGGATAAGAAGAACCAAATATATTATTCATTTACAAGACAGGTTCTTAGCTGGCCCACTGGTTCATCTAACCCAGGATAGTCAAGTCCCTGACCGGCAGCAATAGCTTGCCACAGTTCCTGGCTGGATTATTCCTTAGCCCTATCTTGAGATCTCTGGTGTTATCATATAGTGGATTTTTATCCAAGGAAGAACCAAGCATAACCCTCCTTAGCTTCCAAAATCAGAAAAGCTCAGGGTACATTCAGGATAATATAGCCATAATTTTATACTACAGCTCATCACAGCTGAAACATCGATGGAATGACTTACTTTTATGGGGCTCAATAAACCCACAGATGTATCCGTAGGAGCCCATCCGCTCAGTAAGGGCACAGCTATTGCCAAAATCTGTTGTAACATCATAGCCCCTTCCGGACAACTTTGGCGGTTAAATTATTGGTCACGAGAGATAGATAAGCAGACAGAGATCTTCTGCCTGCTTATTTTTTCATATGGGGACATAATTGCATGAATCAGCCACAATCACAAAAACCGGTTGCAAAGCGGGTTCTTGGCAGGCAATTTCCATAAACCATCTTGAAACCAGGACTGAACAAAGTGATGGTTTGATATGCCTTGCTTTTGTGGTGTAATGCTCCCTTTGCTCCTGCTTGCTTTGGGACAAACACAGAGCTTGAAACTTCATTTCATGTTCATCCTTGTTTAGCATTTATTTAGAATTCTCAGCCAGAGAGCTCTTGGCCTCAGGAAACTACAAACCCCACAATTCCACAGGACGTTGAAAGAGGAATAATAGCATTGCAACAGTGTGGTGCAGAAAGGCCCTTAGCCTCCAGTCTCTTATCAAAGTACAAATTGCAGATTTCTATAGGCTAGAGCCAGGGCAGTTGTCATGATATCGAACTGCTGCAACTATGCAGTGCATGTAAAGCTCAAAGCATGGGCAACTATTGCCTTTTCAGACTGATTCATGAAGAAGCATCACACCACAGGCAACAAACACAGCTATTCCGATATATGACTTGCCATTGTTTCCACCTGGAAGGAACTAGATAACACAAAAAAGCTGCAGACTAGATCTTCATCTAGTGGGGCTGATGGGAATGTCTCAGAACCCATCCTGCCTCCAACCATAGGCCCTTTTCGCACGGGCTGTCTGTCGCGCGAGAGCCCCCTGAGCTTCGCGGGAGTGGGAGCGTCGCTCTGCACGACGCATTCCCACTTCCGCGGCGCTCACGGGGCTGACGCTAAGTGAGTGCGTATTTTTTTATTTTTGGCTGGAACTGAAAATAAACGGCGCTCGCGCAAGGCTCCCAGCACCACCGCGCACTTACCGGAGTGTGGCGCGCCGTCGAAGGGGAGCCTGTCACGCTTCCTCCCTGCTTCCGCCCCCAGCGCCGCCTACAGCTCCCAGGGAGCGCTGCGGAAGTTGGGGGCGTGGCTGAAGAGCGCCCGTCGCACATGAAGACTCCACGTGTGGTAAGGAGGCAGGGGGAAGCAGCGGCGTTTCGGGAGAGGGTTGTTGCGCGAGCCACCCTCCTCCATCGCGCAAGCGCCGGCACTGCTAAAAGGGCCATACAGAGGGGATTGTTAGAATCCCTGTCTTCTACACTAGAGTTTTTCTAGAGATCAGCATGGAAATCTAGCCTCTTCCCTGATAAATCTATTCATCATTTGTGGTTATCAATAGAGGTCCTTTTACATGTTCTACCATTTGGAGTAGAACCTGCCTCGTAGTGTGGTGGAGTCTCCTTCTTTGGAGGTTTTTAAGCAGAGGCTGGATGGCCATCTGTTGGGAATACTTTGATGGGTGTTCCTGCATAGCAGGGGGTTGGACTCAATGGCCCTTGGGGTCTCTTCCAACTCTATGATTCCATGATTCTATGATTTACAAAACCTAGAGTCGCCTACCATTGGAGAAAGGGTGTTTAATTCAATGGCACTAACCCAGTGATTCTTAACTTGGGGTCCATGGATCCCCTGGAGTCCATGCAGCATTCCCAGGAGATTCACGAAGTCCTGCTGCTGGACACCTAACAGCAGCAGCCATAGGGACATGGCAACGGAGTTGGCGGTACTGATGCCAAAACTGCTCTCTCGTTTGCCTTCAAATCACTTCCAACTTCTGGCAGCTCCAAGGTGAACCTCTCATAGGACTTTCTGGGCAAGTTTTGTTCAGAGGGGGTTTGCCTTTGCCTTCCTCTGAGGCTGAGAGAATGTGACTTGCCCAAGGCCACCCAGTGTCAGCAAAGATTGGAATCCTAGTCTCCAGAAGCCTTTAATAAATAAATATTTAAATAAATATTGGAATATTTACACCTAAATTTAAATATTCAAATCTTGAGTTAAGTTCTGGGGGTCCCCGGCAATAAATTCTATTTACAAGGGGGATCTCTGGTAAAGAAAAGGTTAAGAAGCACTGCACTAACCCATTTAGAGAGCTTCATTGCGAGTTTTGCCTCCCTCCTTATTTCATTTTAGGTCAGAAGTTAAAAATGTGGGATCTTCCAAATGTGATAAACTACAGTTCCTAGCATAGAATCATAGAAATGATTAGTTGGAGGAGACCCCAGGGGCCATCCAGTCCAACCCCCTGCCATGCAGGAACACCCTCAAAGCACTCCCGACAGATGGCCATCCAGCCTCTGCTTAAAAACCTCCAAAGAAGGAGGAGACTCCACCACATTCCATGGAGGCAGCAGATTCCACTGCCAGACAGCTCTGATCGTCAGGAAGTTCTTCCGGAGGTTCAGGTGGAATCGCCTTTCCTGCAGCTTGAATCCATTGCTCCTTGTCCTGGTCTCTGGAGCAGCAGAAAACAAGCCCTCTCCCTCCTCTCCATGGCATCCCTTCAAATATTTAAACATGGCTATCATGTCCCCTCTTAACCTTCTCTTCTGCAGACTAAACATCCCCAGCTCTCTAAGTCTATCCTCATAGGGCTTCATGGCTTCCAGGCCCCTCACCATTTTGGCCGCCCTCCTCTGGACTTGCTCCAGCTTGACCATGTCCTTCTTGAATTCTGGTGCCCAGAACTGGACACAGTATTCAAGAGGAGGTCTAACCAAAGCAGAGTAGAGTGGTACCAGTACCTCTCTCGATCTAGACACCATACTCCTATTGATGCAGCCAAGAATTGCATTGGCTTTCTTGGCTGCTGCATCACACTGCTGACTCATGTTCAGCTTGTGGTCTATCATTCCCAGAAGAGCCAATGATGGGATTGGCAGTCCAATGACATCTGGAGAGCCACATTCCTCTCCTTTAGATGGATACAATTGCTCTGCCCCACTCTATCAAGCTGTTATTTATTTATTTTTTAATTTTTGCTATTAGGAAAGCAATCAAACTACCCACCCTTCTTCATCTTCCTCCTTTTCGATTCTGTGAAAAGCTTTAATGATATTTTGATTAGACATCACCCTGGCCATCTGATAAGCAGAGGGTACAATTAATAAAAGGAATTGTAATAAAAGATGAAATCATCTTTACCTGATTGTTTCATCTCCCCAAAGGTAGCTCAAGACAACAGGTGAAAAGGCAATAGAGTCAAAAGAATCAATCAAATGAAGAATTGAAATAGCTAAGCCAGCTAAAATGGAATTCCACCACAAGGATGGAATTGCAAGGTGCGGCTTAAAACAATTCCAAAGCTTTTTATCATATATGGTGGAAATGCAAAAGAGCTAAAAAAAAATTGGGAAATGGTACATAGTAAAATACAAGAAATGTTAAAAATCAGATTTGATTTGATACCCCAAATTTATTTACGTAATATGATAGATGAATTAGGCATTGATAAAGCACAGAAAAAAATAACACTATATGTGATAACAGCAGCAAGAATATGCTATGCCCAAGTGTGCAAACAAAAAATTATACCAACATTGGAAGACTGATTGTTTAAACTGTTTGATACAGCCGAAGCAGATACTGTGATTGAGTCTTTAAAAGATAATCAGAAAAAGAAAGTATTTGAAGAATGGAAAATGGTATTCCCTATATGGGAAAAGTGTTGGGGAGAAAAAGCAATATTGCTTATAAGTTAAAAATAAGAATTAGGAAAACGTATTATATATTAAAAGAGGTACTATAGGAAATTGATGTCTTAGCAATACAAAAAATAGTTAACATATTTAAGTAATTTGGAATAAGGACTAGGGTTGGTGAAATGGAATAAAAGGTGTAAGAAATCTATGAAATATATATAGTTGAAAGAAGGAAATAACAGATAAGGTAGGGGGGAGGGAGACCTTGCACTGGGGGATTTTGGGTGGTGGGAATTGATAGGATTGTATGTAGGATTTATTATATGTATGTGAGAGATGTGTTTGTAATTTTTATAATTTTTTCAATAAAAGGGAGAGCTTGCACTGGGGGGTTTTGGGTGGTGGGAATTGATAGGATTGCATGTAGGATTTATTATATGTACGTGAGAGATGTGTTTGTAATTTTTATACTTTTTTCAATAAAAATTAAAATTATTTAAAAAAAATAATTCCAAAGCTTGGTATAGCAAAGGGATCTATCTCAGATGCGGAAGAGTTGGGAAGGTGAGACCGAGAGTTCAACGTGAGAACAAGATGAGGTGCACAAGAATTATAATTTCGGACAGTTGACTGATGCATCAGAAAAATCAAGGGCAAAATGGTTTGAAAGCTTCTCCAAGAAAGCATCCATCTCTGCCACAAAAAGATGAGGAAGGAGAATGATCTCTGGCAAAGAATGGAGCGAACGCATGAAAGAAGGAGCAGTGTGTCGGAGAGACCTCTGCATTTAGTCAGAAGCTAGCCATTAATAATCTTGAAAAGGACCTGGCTGGACAGAGCGTGATGTGGAAAGCAATGGAATCAACAGCTTGTTGGACAGGTAAGGATGAAAGCCTGGCGTTTGAAAAGCTGGACAGGAAGGACAAGTGCACGAATTCTTTGCACCTCAAAAGAGCTGTTGAGAAATGCTTCTTCAAACAGAATTTGGGATCACAACCTGAGTGTCTGCGGTTGCGGGAAGACATCCAATGCCTGCATTGCTTTCATGTCTGCCCAAGTAGGGGGAAAAATATTGTATGTAGGGTACAGGAGAGAAACTGTTTCAGAGTCCCACAGACTACAAGTTCCAGGCTCTGGCACAACCATGAGTGAAATCTGGAGTGTGCAAAAGGAGCTCAGGGCCAGAAAAAGAATTGTGTAAACACAGTGGGACTTGTTACACAGCTATCCCATGTGGGGACTTTGGTCCTTTCCACATGGGGCTTTAAAAACGGTGTAGAGCGACCTCTGACGGAGGTCATCTACACCGTAAAGTGGATTGGGGTGGACTACTTTTGCGTAGTTCCACACCCCAATCCACGCTAGGGCGCCCGGAAGTGGCGGCGCTGTGTGCTTTTTAAAAACCACTTTCAAAGAGGTTTTTAAAAAGCACGATCGTGCAGCCGTGCGCAGCCCCATCGCAGTGCCCGGTGTGGATTTGCAGTCGTGCTCAAGGGTGTGCCTGCAGATTTGCCGGGGGTGGGCTTTCCGGCTGGTGAGGTTCTCCGGTTGGTGGAGAGCCTCCGCCAGTCGTAAGCTGCCATTTTGGGTGCTGCAGGACGCCGTGGGACACCAATGAGTGTGGAGCAGCGAAAACGTGCTGCTTCACGCGGCGACGGACCTACCGGGTTTAAGGTAAGCTCCGTTTCAGCATGGTTTCCCCCGCTTCTTCGCCGGCGTGTGGAAAGGGCCTTTGTTAAAGTGGGAACCCCGAAGGTTGTCCATGGAAAGAGAGAAAAAGTAGATTAGAGTTGCTTGATATAAATTTCAAGACAGGGGAAGAAAGAACAGATCATTCTAACACTTTCACATAGGGGTCATTCTTTCTGTGAACAAAAGCAAGTCCTCAGTAAGTTATCATTTTTGATGCAGTTCTTGTAAGAAGACAGAATAGTGTGTTTAGAATTGCTTAGGAACTCAGAAACAAAACACTAAATCCTCAGAAATCATTTTACCCTCAATGGTACAATTGTTTGTGTCAGATATATGCCAGTGTAAAAGAGACCATCTGGAATCATAAAGCGTCAAAGGTGTTGGGTATGTTTGCCTGGAAGAAGAGAAGATGAAGAAATCTGATAGCTATTTTAAAATCCCTGATTGCTCAAGGTGGAAGACTAAACAGCAGAGGTGAATCTGAGGTGGGGCAACTGGGATAGAATCATAGAATCATAGAAATGTAGAGTTGGAAGAGACCACAGGGGCCATCCAGTCCAGCCCCCTGCCATGCAGGAACACCTTCAAAGCATTCCCGACAGATGGCCATCCAACCTCTGCTTAAAAATCTCCAAAGAAGGAGACTCCACCACACTCCGAGGAAGCATCTTCCACTGCCGGACAGCCCTGACTGTCAGGAAGTTCTTCCTGAGGTTCAGGTGGAATCGCCTTTCCTGCAGCTTGAATCCACTGCTCCTTGTCCTGGTCTCTGGAGCAGCAGAAAACAAGCCTGCTCCCTCCTCTACATGGCATCCCTTCAGATATTTTAACATGGCTATCATGTCCCCTCTTAACCTTCTCTTCTGCAGACTAAACATACCCAGCTCTCTAAGTCTATCCTCATAGGGCTTCATGGCTTCCAGGCCCCTCACCATTTTGGTTGCCCTCCTCTGTGCCATATGTGGATATGTGCCATATGTCGAATGTTGAACTGGTACTCTAGGAGACAAGGGTATAAATCCCTTTTCCGTTATGGAAGTCCATTGGGTGACCTCGAGCAATGTACTCTCTCACCTCCGAGGAAGGTAAAGGCAAACCCACTTGGAACAAACCTTGCCAAGAAAACCCTAGGAGAGGGTATCTAAAGGTTCTCTTTGGGGTTTCCAACTTGCCATAAACTGGAAATAACTTGAAACTGCACCACCACAACAACAAACAAGCAAAATGACAGTGCAGAGACCGGAGCTTGGAAATGTTATAATTTTGGACTGCAACTCCCAGAACCCTCCAACCATTGGGAGTTTTAGTCTCCAAAAAGAAAAAAAAAAACCCTGCTGAGAGCTCTTGGGGAGACGCACATGAATGCCCAGAACCGAAAGCTATGATCAACTGTCGTAAGCAAAACATTTTGGCCAAATATTGGAAATTTAACTGGGAAGGAAGCACAAAAATGATGTAGGATTTCTGACTCACTGGTTCCATTTTGGAGGCATCACTCCGCTTCGCCTTGAACTTGTATCATTCTCAAAATAAGAAAGATTAAAAAAAGAGAGAGGGGAAGAGAAAGAAATGGATCTCTAGATCTTTCCTCAGAACTCAAACTGGTTTCTCTGGCAAAAAATCAGATGTCCTGACATGGGCATTTATTTATTTCTTCCTGATCTTGGTGCCCTGTTTGTTCTCCCAATAATATATCTTCTCTGTGCCATCTTTTAAAATATCTTTAATATTGATTTCAGTCTAGCTGGGAAGAAATGTGGAAACTAGGCTGCATACTGTAGACTCTGAAGGCATTGCTTAACCTTGCAGGAGAAAAAAAAAATTCCAGGCTTCCTGTTTTAATTCATCATACCGTTATTACTTTTTATTTGACAGAATTCGTGCTTCTAATCAGCTGTTATTATAGTGGTCCAAACTGTGTATTTGCTGCTGTATGAAAAGATAAGAGAAAGATTTATGCACACAATTTTTGTGCTTATTATATTGTGTCTCTGAGCCCTTGCCATAGACTGCATTCATCACAGAGGAGACGGTGGACAGCAATAGAAGAAAAGATGGTGAGAAATTAAAAAAAAAAAGAAGTAGGTGGGTGAGATAAAGGCCATTTCCGCACTAGCCTGTTATAGTGCAATGATTCCACTTCCAACATCCTATGGAATCCTGGAGTTTGCAGTTTCAGGAGGGGCCGGCCTCTATAGAGTTGGAAGAGACCTCAAAGGACATCCAGCTGGCCCCTCCCGAAACTGCAAACCCCAGGATTCCAGAGGACGTTGAAAGTGGAATCATCGCGCTATAACAGGCTAGTGCGGAAATGGCCAAAGAAGAGAGAGGAGAGGAGTCATGCACTTCTAGGAATGGAAAGAATATTCAAAAATGTTCAAAAAGTGGTTGAAAAATATGTTTTACGAGTATTAAGAAACCTTTATGACAAGAAATCTAGGTAAGAGTTTGCATTATGAATTATGTATATTGTGGTTTGTAAATTATGTTCATAATTTGTTGGTTAAAACTTGATCTATGAATTTGTATTTTTTTGTATAATATTTACATTTTGGTTTGTATGTTTTGTTCTTTGCGCTTTTGTTTTAAAGACAGTGTCAATTTTGTCTATGTTTGTAATTTTTTTTATAAAAACATTTTATAAAAAAGAATCCTTGACTAATGAGATTATTCACAGTTCGGGACTTATTCCGTGCCAAATTCGCACACGGTTGTTTTGTGCAGACAACAGCATTCTCTGCACAAGAAATAGTATTTTCTGAGCAGAAAATGATATTTCTATGCAGGAATTATTATGTCCTCCACAAGAAAAAAACAGACTGTTTGCTGCACTGAAAATGCTGTACTTGGGGACTACTTGTACACAAAATTCACACTGATGTGATGTGCAAAGAAAACAGAATTTTCTGCATAGGAAACAGCTTTTTCTGCAAAGGAATTAATATTTCTGCATAGAAGTCTCTTCTGTTTCCTGCACAGAAAATGGTATTTATTTATTTATTTGTATAAAACAATCATGTACATTTTGCACAGAATAAGTCCTGGGCTGCAAATAATCTGCCAAAACTGCATGATTGGAATAAAATTGCTAAAATTACCTGTTGCTTCCTTCAAAAAGAAACTCAGTGAAAATTACATCTCTACACACCATTCATCATAGAAATGGGATGAACAAGAGAAAAAGAGGAAGAAAAAAGCAGGAGAGAAACTGCAGAGCCTTTGGGACTATAACGCCCCAAATTCACAGCTGGACTAGTCATCCCGGCTCAAGGATAGCAGGTGGAAAGAATATTCCAAAATGTTCAAACATGGTTCAAAAATGTTTCTTCAGTGTCAATAAACCCAGAGGAGAAGAAGGTAAGACTATAATGAATTTTCACAGTTCAGGACTTTTCTGTGCAAAATTTGCACATAGATTATTTATTTATTTATTTATTTATTTATTTTGTTCTAGAGAAAACAGCAAACTGCTGAAATTTGTTGTTTCCTCGAAGAACTAATTTAGAGAAGAATTACAACCATGCTCAGGGAAAGAAAAGAAAGAAAGAGAATATCGAGAAAACATACATCAAGAAAACTTACATCAATTCATGCTATAGGTCCCTTTAGGTCTGTATTGTCTATTCTGATGGGTGACATTTCTCCTGGGTATTAAGAAGAGGATTCCCCCCCCCATTATTTGATCCTTTTTAATTGGACGTTCTCAGGAATGCATCTGAGGGCCATTTCTGCACTACACTGTTATAGTGCTATTATTCCACTTTCGACATCTTATGGAATCCTGGGATTTGCAGTTTAGGGAGGGGCCTTTGAGGATGACCTTTCAGGCCCCTCCCTAAACTGCAAACCCCAGCATTCCATAGGGTGTCAAGAGTGGAATAATAGCACTACAACAGAAAAAAATCCTTATTTTCTCACTTTCTACTCTGTCACTTTTCTCTTTGGAAGTGGGACTCCAGGACCCTACTAGCTAGATTGTACTTTGCATTGCAAAAGGCTTAAGAGTGTTCTTTTAAAAATGAAAAGCATTTTTTTTACTACATTTTGCATGCAGAGTTAAACTAGCTACTGGAGAGCTATATTCCTGTCTCAAAAGAGAAAAGTGACAGGGCAGCAGGTGAGAAAGAGATGGATGAAAAGCTGGCAGACATATTCTGGCAATTTGCCTTAAGTAAGAGACAAAGTCACAGCTAGCAGGAGGTGAAGGGAAAGAGGAATAAGAGAGAGAGAGAGAGAGATGTCAGAGATGAGCGTGAAGGTGAGAGTTAAAGAAGACAAAGAAGAGACGTTTTGATGGTAGCCTGTGAAAAAAAAGGTTACATATATTTGAAAGGCAGCAGGCAAAATAATGGCTTCAGGCCAAGTCTAACAAGCATCCAAAGTGGCTAGCCATTCTGAAAGGGAAAGCAATCTGGTCGTGGTTTTGGGGATGCAGCAATGTTGTCTGTCACCCAGTTCTTCCAAATGTTAACATAGAAGATGACAGCTGAGATTCTAAATCTGGGTCCACATTTTGCCATTTAACAAATCCGTAGCCATGTTGCAGGACAGCAACAAAGCTTTGCTATGGAATTGCAAAGATGTGAATCCTAGCTAGATGACCCTCAAACACTTGTAATGTGGATTGGGTACTTTCCATGTGCACTGGATGCTTCTTATGCTTACTGCTTCCTTGTGCACACTGAGTGCTCCTGATGTGTCTCCTGCACTTACTTTTTATTTTTTATTTATTTATTTGTATCCCGCCTCTCCATATGGATCGAGGCGGCGAACAACTTACAAATAGCATGTATTTCGAAACATTTCTATACATGCCCCCAACAAGCTGGGTACTCGTTTTACCGACCTGTGGAAGGATGGAAGGCTGAGTCAACCTTGGAGCCGGGCAGGATTGAACTCACAACCTTGTGGCTTGCAGTACTAGCATTTAACCACTGCACCACCATGGCACCATGGCACTTACCACATGGCATCCTCATGTGCTTTCGGGGATGCCCCCAATGCACATTGGGACATGGCATATCTGCTGGTCTACAAGCTACCATTATATTACGGACACCTATGTATTGTGATGTCACAATGGTCCCTTGATGAACATGAACATTGCAGAACAGCTCAGTTCTATTTCGCACACACGGAAGTCCCAGCCTGAATTCTATCCCACTTGGGATGGCTCACTTTGAATATAATATAAACTCAACCCAGTATCCCAGCAGTTCTTTACTTCTCACCACAGACCACCAAGACCATTTCTGCCCTATACTGTTATAGCGCTATTATTCCACATTCAACATCCTGTGGGATTCTGAGGTTTGTAGTTTCCTGAGGCCCAAGAGCTTCCTGGCGGAGAATCCTAAAGGCCCCTCCCTAAACTGCAAACTCCAGGATTCCATAGGATGTGGAAAGTGGAATAAGAACACTATAAAGGTGCAGTGTGGAAATGGCCTCTGTTTCTTTGAGATCAATGTATGACTGTGCATCCGTTGGTCAACTTTCTCTTTCTTGCTTGCTTTCTTGCTTTCTTTCTTTCCTTCACTCCCCCTCCCTCCCTTTCTTTTTCTTCTTTTTAATTGCAAAAGCTCATAGCATTACTTCAAGCCGTCACAGACTTCCTTGAGAACCCTGCAGCCCCCTTGGGGTCCACAGACCACCAGTTAAGAACCAGTGTGGTATACCTTTTGGCTTCAGCCCAATTTCCAGGGCTGATGAGAGCAGGCCCACTGTATCAATTAAGGCCCAGTTTGCACATGAACTCCAGCACAGGGCAGCAGCAAACATACTTGTCTGTAACTGAGCTAGGAGCTTCCGAAAACAAAAAACTCCCCCAAAAAACCTACAGTGCACTTTGCACAGATTGAATTCGACTCTGATTTGGAACCCTGTGAGGTTCTGTGCTCCCACGGCTGTTCCAGCCCAGCTATTCTGGAATGTGCACCTCTCCATGCTGCATGTTATTTCTCTCTGAGAGTGAGTATCACAAAGATAGAACGACACATCTCATGCCTAAACAGCCAGGAGGAGGTGGTGGTGGAGGAAGAGGCGGTAGCAGCAACTTGCTAGCCATCTGCTTGGGGAATCCATTTTAGGTAAGCAGAGATATGGAAAATCACCTCTCTGTGATTTCTGCAATGCTCTCTGTTCCTGCCTCCGCCTGGAGCTCTACACCACTCTTGGCTTTACAGATATATAGTACACTAACGGCTGCTGTTTAACCATTTAGTCAACAGGCCAGTTGCATACACCACAACTGTCCCAATTTGTCAGGGACGGTCCTAATTCATCCTTTGCCATCCCACTTTTTCAGCTCCTTTTAAAATATCCCAGTTTCTCTCTCCTCCTCCCACCTTCCCCCTTTGTCCTCAATTGCTGCAACAAAGTTTCAATGGCTAAAATCTATTAACTTGGCAGGGGAGAGGAGAGAAGTGGGAGGAATCTTACCCCTTCCCAGCAGGATCAGGCAAAAGCAAACTGCTGCAGCCTCTCTTAGCTTGCATGTTTTTCCTTTTTAATAACTGCTGCTATCTTGCTCACATTGTGATGTTGCCTGGCCATACATGTACTGTTTTTTACCAACAAAATGTTGGAGGGGGTGCAATTGCTGGCAATTAGCCTATGGATTTTGGTTGTCTTCCACCAGTGAGAGCAACTGCAGAAAAGGAGGGGTACCTTTGCCTTGCACACCCCCAGGGCTGTACCTGTGGGTCCAACATACCTGGAAGTAATGTCACTTCCAGTTTAATTTTCGGGCAATTTGTGACTGATGGGGAGTAGGTTTTGGAGTGAGTTGAGAGGCTTCAAGATGTCAGGGGCAGCTCTTTTGGGGTGGAGATGTAAGTGAAAATTCGTCCAAAAAATGGGGAGAGGACTTTGGACTTTTCAAGGGCTGCAAAATTAGGACTATGTGTTGTTAGGACCCACATCTCGCTACCATTAATGGTATGGTTTGGGCACCATATCTAATTGGCATCGTATTTGATTGGCAGCACACTTTAATCAGCACTGATATCAAAATCAAACCTGAAGGTGACCAGGAGGAAAGAACTTCTGAAAGCAGAAAGGCTGGTCAGCCCAAGACATCCTCCAGGTGTGACTAGGTCATTTGTCAGGTAAATAGATGCTGTTCCTGTGGATAATAGGCTTAAGTTGAGGGTGATGGTTTCCCAGAGAACACAATTGCAAGTAGTCGCGTAGGGATGGGGAACGATTTGCCCTGGGTGGCAATGCTTTTGGGGCATCCCAGCCTGTAGCCACATCCTCATATGCCCTGACCATGCCCCGATGCGCCCTGGCCACACCCCCTGGCCACACCCCATATATCACAGCCACTTCCCCATGCCCTGCAGTCATACCCCTCATGCCAGCCCCAGCCCCTCCCTACCTCCCTCCACACACTCCAAGCTCCGCCACTGATTGCAAGAAGCCCATTGGGACGATGATTGAGTTATATCCTTCTCCTGGGCACCTAGACTCCTTCCTCTTTCCTCATAGCACCCACAACAGACAGCTATTACAACACCCATCACACCTTCATCACCCAAACACTGCAAACGTTAGTGGGTTGATAGCCTATTGTCTGTGCTGCAACTCCCATTGTCCCACACCTGGAACTGCACATATTTTCCACCACCACAGGCTATTTTTTGGGTACAAATATTCCTAATTCCAGCCTGCCCAGGGCAGTCTCTCACAAATCTGAATGCCACTCTATCCATCTGTCTCCTGACCGAGAGCCGTCCTTAGGTTTTACCCAAGCCACACCGCTGCTTCTCTGCGGATCTGGTAATGATCACCTGCTTCCCTCAACGTCTCTATCCCATTTTCCTCCCTTCTCTTTGGTTAGCTCTTATGTGAGTGCTTGAACTGTTGCGTGTGTGAGTGAACATATTTCAGTAAAAACATATTTAGTTCACATCTTAGGCTGGTGTTTTTCCTGCGTGAGCCTGTAAACATTGCTAGGAAAGGTCTCACTAAGTTGCCCCCTTCTTGCAAGCCTCCTAAACTTTGAGCTAATTCATTCCTCACTTTTGCGAGGAGGTATTGCCATCGTGGGGTGACTCTCGTGACACTTACGTTTTGGGGTAACAGTGTCACCCACAGATTGTACTTTGCCCAGCTCAGAGAAAAGAGAAGCTCTTTGGAAAGGTGGAGATTTTTTTTTCCTTAGCACTTGGAAGGAGATGCCTAGTGGAGTCTGGAGAAGGTGGAACTCTTCCAGAAGAGCAGTAGAGGAAGCTTACCAGTGGCAACAAGGGCAGCAGAAAGACAGCTGAGGGGTGTGGGGGAAGCTGAGTTTTTAAAACTTGGAGTTAGCTAAAACTGAGAGTCAGCATGGCACAGTGGTCTGAGTGTTGAACTAGGACACCAAGAGACTAGAGTTCAAATCCCTGTTTGGCCATGGAAGCCCACCAGTGTGACACTGAGCAAGTCACACTCTCTCAGCCACAGAGGAAGGCAAAGGCAAACACCCTCTGGGCAAATCTTGCCCATAAAGCCCCATGATGTTTATAGCAACCCTAAGTGGAACCTAAGTTAAAACAGCCTGAAAGCATAAAACAACAATAGCTTTGAGCATGTTGCACATAATGCGCTCTGAAGAACTGGTGAAGGCTGACCTGCCTACCTGTACGAACGCAGAACTGGGAGCTAGCGGTCTAGGGAATGCGCTCCAGGCTTCCGAACTTCAAAGAGCTATCCAAAGTGCAGAACCTAGTGGGGGCACATTCTTTATCATTTCAGCATAAAAGCCATAACAGATCCATACAGAGACACATGCACTCCACTACAAGGGGGTGTATCCACACTGTACAGTTATATCACCTTCATACCACTTTGTCTTGGTTCCATTCTACAGGATCCTGGGATTGATATTTTTGCAAGATTCTTTATATGCTCCACCAGAGAGCTCTAATGCTTTGTGATTGGGGAATTTCGAAATGCTAAAAGATTGTTGGAAAGATTTTGGGAGTAAGGCGGAGGAAGTTACGATATATATATACAAATAAACTAATAAGAACAATAATATATAATGGAGTTAATGCGATTTTATTATTATTGTTATTGTTATATATAAATATGTTAAGCAATCAAATGTACAAAGATAAGCAAAGTGTTATAAAAGGTTTTATAAAAATAAAGTTTTTTAAAAAAAGGAGACCACTAAAGAATTCCTTGGATGGTTTTGTTGCCAAGGGAGGCCAGTAGGTTTTATATGTGGCTGATTCCAGTATTTGGCCTGAATCCTGTTGTTAGTCCCAGCTAGATGAGAACCAATGCATTTTACTTACTTGTTGACTCATTGCTGTGTAACTGATTTAATTACTCTAGTAATGAGTCCTAGAGTCGGGTCTGCTTTAGTTGGGACAAACCCACAGGACTCCAGTCATTTGCATCTGGTTTTGTGTTCTTATTGTTTGGTCTTGGATAGTCATTACATGATTAATTGGACATTTATTGCCCATTGTTGCTGTTTTACAAATTTTCTGAGGTCCCGTGAGAAGTCTCTTACACTTATAAGGCAGCCTCTAACGACCTTGGAATAAACAAATAGATAAAATGTTTAGTCTGCAGAAGAGAAGGTTAAGAGGGGACGTGAGAGCCATGTTTAAATATTTGAAGGGATGTCATGTTGAGGACGGGGCAGGCTTGTTTTCTGCTGCTCCAGAGACCAGGACAAGGAACAATGGACTCAAACTGCAGGAAAAGAGATTCCACCTAAATCTCAAGAAGAACTTCCTGATGGTCAGAGCTGTCCGGCAGTGGAATGTGCTGCCTCCATGGAGTGTGGTGGAGTCTCCTTCTTTGGAGGTTTTTAAGCAGAGGCTGGACACCCATCTATTGGGATGTGGGTTTCTGCATGGCAGGGGGTTGGACTGGATGGCCTCTGGGGTCTCTTCCAACTCTGATTCTATGTCCATGCATACCAAAGAGGTACAGGCCTGGTAGGGCTATACTGGCCCTTTATTTCTGAAGTTAAAAAAATACAATACACTAAGCTGCGTCAATTGAAGTACAGTGTCTAGGTGGAGGGATATAATAGGACCATTCTATTCTGCTTTGGTCAGACCCCACCTGGAACACTGTCTCCAGTTCTGGGCACCACAGTTTAGGAAGGATAGTGACAAGCTGGAGTGGGACCAGAGGGGGGCAACCCAAATAGTAAAAGACCTGGAATCCATGCCCTAGGAGGAGCAGCTTAGGGAGCTTGGCATGTTTAGTCTGGAGAAGAGAAGGTTAAGAGGGGACAAGATAGCCATGTTTAAATATTTTCTGGGATGTGTTATGAAAGATGGAGCAAGCTTGTTTTCGGCTGCTCCAGATATTAGGACATGGCTTCAAACTACAGGAAAAAAGATTTCACCTAAATATTAAGAAGAACTTCCTGAGCTGTTCAACCTTGGTATATGCTCCCTCAGAGTGCAGTGGAGTTTCCTTCTTTTTAGGTTTTTAAACAGGCTGGATTGCCATCTGTTAGGAGTGCTTTGATTGTGTAATCCTGCCTGGCAAAATGGGGCTGGACTGGATGGCCCTTATGGTCTCTTCCAGCTCTATGATTCTATGATGCTCATTGATGACTTCTGTGTCAGTGGTGTAGTGAATCCACTGTGGTTTTGAGTCAGAAATTTAAAGGATCACTAAGGTGCTGAGCCTGTTGGGGGAACAGGGTTCCACATTTTAGATTGTTTTACAATTTAGACTAAAACCCATAGCAGCTCCAACACACTTCTGTGTTGGATAGCGGTACGTGTGAAAGGGATCTAGGAGTCTCCATAGACCACAAGCTGAACATGAGTCAGCAGTGTGATGCGGCAGCCAAGAAAGCCAATGCAATTCTTGGCTGCATCAATAGGAGTATGGTGTCTAGATCGAGGGAGGTACTGGTACCACTCTACTCTGCCTTGGTTAGACCTCATCTTGAATCCTGTGTCCAGTTCTGGGCAACCCAATTCAAGAAGGACATGGTCAAGCTGGAGCAAGTCCAGAGGAGGGCGACCAAAATGGTGAGAGGCCTGGAAGCCATGAAGCCCTATGAGGATAGACTTAGAGAGCTGGGGATGTTTAGTCTGCAGAAGAGAAGGTTAAGAGGGGACAGGATAGCCATGGTTAAATATTTGAAGGGATGCCATGTAGAGGAAGGAGAGGGCTTGTTTTCTGCTGCTCCAGAGACCAGGACAAGGAGCCATGAATTCAAGCTGCAGGAAAGGAGATTCCAGCTGAACCTCAGGAAGAACTTCCTGACGGTCAGGGCTATCCGGCAGTGGAATCTGCTGCCTCAGAGTGTAGTGAAGTCTCCTTCTTTGGAGGTGTTTAAGCAGAGGCTGGATGGCCATCTGTCGGGAGTGCTTTGAGGGTATTCCTGCATGGCAGCAGGGGGTTGGACTGGATGGCCCCTGGGGGTCTCTTTCAACTCTACATTTCTATGATTCTATGTGTAATCCTGCCTGGCAAAATGGGGCTGGACTGGATGGCCCTTGTGGTCTCTTCCAGCTCTATGACTCTATGATGCTCATGGATGGCTTCTGTGTCAGTGGCGTAGCGAACCCACTGTGGATTTTAGTCAGAAATTTAAAGGATCACTCAGGTGCTGAGCCTGCTTGGGGGAACAGGGTTCCACACTGTGGATTGTGTTACAATTTGGACTAAAACCCATAGCAACTCCAATATACTTCTGTGTTGGATAGCAATAGGTGTGAAAGGGATGTAGGAGTCTTCATAGACCACAAGCTGAACATGAGCCAGCAGTGTCATGCGGCAGCCAAGAAAGCCAATGCAATTCTCGTTTGCATCAATAGGAGTATGGTGTCTAGATCGAGGGAGGTACTGGTACCACTCTACTCTGCTCTGGTTAGACCCCATCTTGAATACTGTGTCCAGTTCTGGGCGCCCCAATTCAGGAAGGACATGGTCAAGCTGGAGCAAGTCCAAAGGAGGGCGACCAAAATGGTGAGGGGCCTGGAAGCCATGAAGCCCTATGAGGATAATGCAGCCTAATGTCCAGTTCACATCTGCATCCAAAGAGCCCCTCCTGAAACGGCAAACCCCAGGATTCCCTAGGATGTTGCAGGTGGAGTCATAGCGCTATAACAGTCTAGTGCAGAAATGGCCTATGATGCTAGTTGATGACATCTGTGTCAGTGGTGTAGAGAATCCACTGTGGATTTTAGTCATAAATTTAAAGCATCACTAAGTTGCTGAGCCTGTTCGGGGGAATAGGGTTCCACACTTTGGATTGTTTTACAGTTTGGACTAAAACCCACAGCAGCTCCAACACACTTCTGTCTCTTAACCAAGGTAATGCTGCCTAATGCCCAGTTCAGACCTGCATCCAAAGCGCCCCTCCCGAAACGGCAAACCCCAGGACCCCCTAGGATGTTGCAAGCGGAATCATAGCGCTATAACTCCCACCCGCGCGAGCCCAGCCAGCCACCCGCGAAGCCAGCAGAGTTTGATTTAAAGAGCTGGCTGGACGCGGCCCCGCCTCCCCTCCCTCCTCATTGGCTCGCCTCCCCCGGCCCCCGAAGCCATTGGCCGAGGCCTCATCCCACCGCCTGGTCCCTCCCCGCCCCCCGCATCCTCTCATTGCGGAGCGATACGGGAGCGAAACCTGGGCATTTTTCTGCAGGACCCCAAGCGGACGCCGGATCCGAGCGAGCCGAGCAAGCTTGCCTACCTCGCCCTTGAAAGCCATCCATTAATTAAATAAAGCAGACGCAGGGCTGTACCCTCTTGGAACCGGTTCAGCGCCGCATCGCCTTGCTCCGCATCAGCGATCCCCCCCATCCCATTTTTTCCCTTCCTTTTGGAAAACGACCTCCTAAATTCCAGCTTCGTTTTTCCGACATCATCCTTCGGTTTTAGAGATATGCCCCATCGGAGGAAGGGGGTGGGAATGTCCTCCTAGCCAAGCTGGGAAAAGGAAAGGGGGAGATGGTAGCCAAGTTCTGGTCCCCCGTTTCAAGGTGCTAGTCCTTGGTGAGGGCTGGGCGGGAGCATCCCTTTCTCCGGGTGTCTTTTTCCCATCCAGAGGCGTCGGAGGATGTTGGCCCAAGGATTGCGGTTGTGAAAAGGGTCATCTTCTCCTCCTGGCAAGTCATCGGGTTGGAGGAAGAAAAGAGACACCCCTTTATTTTATTTTCTTTGGGGTGGGGGGAAAAAAAAGGAACTTCCCGCGTGGACTTGCTCCGGACAGAGACTGCAGTGGCTCACCTTCTCGGAGAGGAAGGTGAACGGGAGGACGGGCGCGCAGCTTCGGATCTTGGCATCTCTGGCTTCGTTTGCACGACGGTCCAGAACGGTAAGGCCAGTTCCGCTCCGTTATCGTTATCGTTACCGATCGTTACCTCCCCGCCCTTGGTTGGTTTTTAACCCTCTCTTTTTTTATGGCCCGAGTCTGGAGATTTTCCAGGCTGGAGAGAGGGGAGGAGAGGGCGCAGGACAGGGAGAGAAGTGGGAAGAAGGCAGAATTGTTTGCCTCCTTTTTGCGCGCAAAATAATTTCAAGCCAGAACGGGTTGCCAAAGAAAGAGAAAGCCCAGGGGAGGGTGCCTGTGCAGCCAGACTTCGGCGTGGTTTTTTGGATTGCCCGGGTTGGGAGATGCGTCCTTGGCGTGGGAATGAATGGACACGCGCGACACAGAAACGCGCGTGAGGTTATTCCCCGCTTTCCGCGATCACGGCGCTGGGAGGTCAAGCTGAGCCAGGGCGGGATCGGAGACGGCTTCCCTGTTCACACCGGGCAGCGTGTCGGTATGTGGCTCACGTCTCCTTCCAGCACAACATGGCTGGGGAAATGGGAACCTTTATTCCTATCCATCCATCCATCCCATCCATCCATCCATCCATCCATCCCATCCATCCATCCACCCATCCACGCGCGGATCGGGGCTTCCATCCAAGCCAGAGCAGACCCATGGAAGCCTTGGCCAAATGGGAAGTCCACAGCCCACAGATCCCCCTGGTTCTCCTCTAACCACCTGATGGAGAGCCAAGGCGATCCACAAACCACTTAAGGCGGAGCCTTTGGGTTGAGACCGAGGACAGGTCACAGGGCGATGCGTTTTTATTCGTGTGTGGAAGAAGTGTCATGCAATTCAGGAGGAAAACAGGGCCATCAGAATAGTTTTGACATGGAATTCAGCCAGTGCGCCTACCTCTGTCCCATAATCCCATTAAATCAATCTCATCTCTTTATTTATGTAATTATTCCCTTATTTGCTGAACAGGGCTGTAGTTGGTTCAGCCAGAATTATTTAGGACAAGGGAAGGAACCAGCCGGGGTTTTGCTGGTGCCGGCAGATTCGATTCCTGAAAAATAAATTTGCAAAGGAGGCAGTTTCTCTCCGAGCCAAGCATCCCTTCAAAAGGGTTAACAAATCCCAGCGATGGGATGCCCGCTTCTCTCCCACATCAGTATTTGGACAGCTGGTTCCAATATTGTGCAGCTCACATTAGAAGCACCAAAGGACATAGGAGAAAGACAGAAAAGCAAATGTTCAAGGATTTTATAGCCTATTGCTTAAGCGGGTGGATTTTGACATATGCTGTGCGGTGGAGGCCGGTGAAGTCTCATCTGTTTTGACGTAGATTAACTCTAGTCTGTGTGTGTCTTGGGTGCGTGTGCTTGGAGATGTAATGTCTCTGGTGTGGTTCTTGTCATTCGAGCGAAAACAGAGAGCGAGGTATGGAGACTCACCAAAGCCCTAGCCTGATTTGGGCTCATTGGGAGACAGAAGTGGGAGACCGTTGAAAGACATTTTGTAGCTGGGATTTAAAGTGGGTATAATAGGCATGGTTGTCCTCCTTTGTTCTTTAGGAATTTGCTGTATGGATTTGTATCCAAGCCATCATTTAAATACACACACACACACACACACACACACACACACACAAACACTCTCAGGGTAGTTTAGGAGCAAAAAGAAAAACTATGGCTGGATGAACGATGTGTGGATATCCAGCATCCTCACAGTGACCTTCAAGATGCCTGTGAGAAGCTGAGAAACCTGTTATGAAGTCAGTGAGACTTCTTCCAGAGTTCCTTTGATGCAACTGGACTCAAGCTTCACTTTGCCTTTTGAACCACAACTTGGAAATGTTCCCCCATTGGACTATCAGTGTTATCCCCCCAGCCAGCATGGAAGTTGCAGTCCAAAAAGGTAACTCTTCCAAGCTCTTCTCTGACCCTAGAAGCCACTCTGTTGTACCAGTATCACTTCTAGACAGGGTTTGGTCAACTACTTTGTTGTTAACCAAATATTCCAACTGACTGTGAACTTATCCTAGGGTTTCCTTGGCAAGATTTCTTCAGAAGAGGTTTGCCATTGCCTTCCTCCAAGGTTGAGAGAGTGTCACTTGCTCAGGATCAACCAACGGGTTTTCACAGTTTAGGGATCTGAATCCTAGTCTCTCAGGACCAACATGGTGTAGTGGTTTGAGCACTGAACTACGACCCTGGAGACCAGGATTTGATTCCTTGCTTAGCCATGGAATCCCACTGGATGACCTTAGGCGTATCACATACTCTCAGCCCCAGAAAACTTCATGATGGGTTCACCTTAGGACCTCCATAAGTTGGAAATGGCTTGAAGACACACAACAACAGCAGCTCTCAGGACACACAAAACACTACACCACACTGGCTCAGTTAACTACTTAGCATAGCCAATCTATATAGAATACACCCAGGCATGTTCCAGCACATGAATGGCACAGTGCTGTGTATATTTACCTAGTTAGAATTCCGATTTGCTCAACAGGTAGAGGATTACAGCTTGAAAAATACCATCCGCCTACAGCTGGAAGCTTTGTTATCAGTGGTGTGGGGACTCTGTTCCGGGTTTCGGTCTGACCTTTAAGGGAGCTACCCAATGTGCTGTGTACCCTGTATCTCAAGTAGGTCCAACCCCTTGGATGGATATTTTAAATTCAGACTCAAATCCGGAGCGTATTCACCACCTCACTGACGTGGAGGCCAACAACTGCATCCACCAATATCCTGCAATGCCCATCCTGAAATCACCAAAGATTGGTTAATTTGGGTGAAATCACCAAAGTTCACTTTCATGTGTTAAAAAGCTGAGGTTTGAATCCCAATGAAACCAGAGATAACTCAAAGTGCCTCTGAACCTTGCTCCAACCTTTTGTGGCAGGTGAACATACCATCGGAATGAGGCTAAATGGGAGAAAGAAAATCAAATGGATACTGAAGCCAAAGTCGGTTTTACATTTGCTTCCTCACCAGTTTAAACGCTGTTAGGTTGGAGGCTGAGATCCTTTCTATGCATTCTTGAGAAAGTCCGACTGGACTTAGCAGGACTTACTGCAATGGGGCTGCATTACTCTCAGGTGAGAACATACCCAGTGAGTCCCATTGTCTGTTGCAAATATCCCAGCCGCTTTGTACATTTTAGAATTCAGACTGGTGGCATCCTGATGCATGCACCTAAATTAAAGGGAGTAAATGGAAAGAGTTTTGCTTTAGTCCCTTAGTATATGCATATTGGGGTAGCTGCAAATTTAACCATTGCAGAGAAAAAAGGAGAGAAGATCACTTTGTGTTGCTTTGAAATGTGTACAAAAAGTCATGATAGTTCCATTTCTGTAATATGATTTGGAGTCCCTCCATGGAAGTTTGCTGGATTTTAATATCAACCAGTGGCTTTTCCCTCTATGGATCTGAGTCTGCCTGTGAAATTGGTACCCATCTATCTGTAGCAATGAGACATAATTCTCAACCTTCTTCAGCTGCAGTGCTAAGCATCCTTACCTGGAAGTTAAGTTGAGTGGAAGCCAATGGGAGGCTTTTCTTCCACCTGAGCAAAGCGTTGGGCTTTGCTTCTTTAATTTTTGCACAAGGAAGCACAATTGGTGGATTGCTGATTTGCACATAAATGTGTGACCTTGCATGTATATATTTATTTGCATATCAGACAAAGAAATGAGTCCTGTTTAAAAGACAAAGAGACTTGTTAGGGCCAAAACATGTGTGGGCCACAGCCTGTTTTATCAGAAGCAAGAAGTGGTTTTTTTTAATCAGTTGGCAGATGTGTAAATACGCACACATGCATACCAGTGCAGAGAGGGAAATGCAAACAGACGGGCCAAAGCACATAGAATGCAAAGAGTGTGTGAATGTATGTATCTCCAAATTGCTTGTTGACTTATGATGACCATGGATTTCTTAGAGGTTTCTTAGCCAAGGAATCCTCGGAGGTGGTTTTGCCGGTTCCTTCCTCTAAAATATAGCCTCCACCACCTGGTATTCATTGGTCATCCCCCATCCAAGTACTAACCAGAGCTGAACCTGCTTAGCTTACAAGATCAGACAGGAACTGGTGTCCAAAAAGAATAGTGAATGTATGATATTTCTATGCAGACAATAAATTTATACCATAAAATAACAAAATGACTCATTTATAATAGCTAGTGATAAGCAATGGTAATGCAACATGATAAGACAATCTTTCTACAATTCTTTCTGTAATCCTCTGATCATTTACCACCTGTAGCGAGAATTTATGTTAGATGACTTCAGTTGCATCTTTTGAGATTTCAGACCTGGACCAAATTCAGCTGGGACTGTCAGCACATGAATGCTCCTATTCCTCTATTATTATTTTTTAAATATTGTTCATCACAGAGCATGTGAAGGTTGGATGTACATTTTGGGAGGTAAAAGTGTTTTGAATAAATCCTCCCCAACCCACTTTTTAAAAGAAAAAAAATGGAAGTTTTAGCAGCATTCTTCAAGCTGGTCTCCCGTATATGTTGGGTTACCAACTCCTATCATTTCTGGTCAGCTACCCTGGCTTGGCGTGATTGGAATTGTAGTCCAACAACTCTGAAAGGTGCCAGTTTGGCAAATTTAATCAAAGCATTGACCTTGATTCAGTTGGCTGCACCTCACAACTGGATTATTCCTTACTGCATGGAGGGATACATGGCATCATGACTATTCTCTTGCATTTTAGGTTCGTTGAGAGAAATAAAATTAGAGAAGAAGAAAAAAACGGAAAGAAAAAAAATCCTAGTGTGAGAAAGCAATGGAAAGAAAGGTGGATTTACGCAGATGTCATGCCATATTTTTTTCCCCTAATCTTAAACTGTATGCCAGGCTGGAAACAGTGCCATTGAAGAGAGTGATGTGTTAATCTTTAAAATTAAATTAATAAGGACAATATTAAAAATGGGGCTCGCTTTTTACAACTGAGGTTAAAGGTGGGACAGCTATGGAACGCAGAAATTCTCATCTGGTTCTTTGTGGTATATAGATTCCATGTAAAGATTTGATAGCCTTTTATTTAAAATTATGGACACATGTTCCATAGAACTGTCATGCATTAGGGAAAAAAAAGGAACATGTCCTGGAATATCTGGATTTCCCCTCTCTCATCCTGTCAGATTCCTCAGTGTTCGATTCGGTATCACATTCATTCCTGCTTTCTGGATGCCTGGCATAAAAGTCAGAATTTAATCTATTCTGGAGCTGAAACCCTGAATCTGATCCACCTAACTGGGTGTCATTCCTAACTCTGGAAGATATGCAGTCACAGTACAGAACGAAGTGTATTTGAGATGTCAAGAAGTTTTCCCCTTGGGCATTGACTAACTGGTTTGGAGATGGTCTAGAATTAGCGGGAGATCAGATCAGATCTAGATCAGATCTAGATCGGATCAGATCTAGATCAGAATGGAGGAATTAGACACATACGTGACCTTATCTCTCTTTAGGGGATGATTAAAATGAATCACAGCCTTTTCCGTAGTAGTCCATTTGGTAGGACAGGTTGCCCCAAAGAGTACTTTCAGTTTGTTAACTGATTTTTTTTTTTTGAACAAATAAACTTTATTTATTGAATATTATTACATAGCAAAAAAAGAAAGAAGAACAAAAAAAAAGAATCAGCATACAATATACAAAAGGAAAGATAAAGCCAGATTACATGAATAACAAATGTATCTTCTTATGTATCACAATAAAACTCATGGAAATATTCTCATCCTATATAAACCCCATTCCAATGCCTAAACCACGTTTGAGTCACCATGGACCAATCATTTTCTACTTTATCTTTATCAATCCTTATGTCAAGCAGAGCAGTTAATACATCCATCTGATACATTTCATATAACTTCCATATCCACTGGTCTAAAGTCGGAATTTCTTGTCTCTTCCAATATTGAGCGTACAACATTCTAGCGGCCATCACCATATATAACAAAATTCTATTATGACATTTTTGAATATTTATATTACTATCCACTAACATATTCAAAAGAAATAGTTTTGGGCTAAGTTTAACATCCACCTGTAATAAACCCTTAATTGCGGAGTGTATTTGGTTCCAATACTCCTTTGCACGTCGACATTCCCACCAAATATGATATAATGTTCCTAATTCTTTTTTACATTTCCAACACCTATTAGAACAATTATTATATATCTTAGCAATTTTTTGTGGAGTGATATACCAGCGATACAACATTTTATAAAAATTTTCTCTCAGATTGGCACTTTATATTAATATTCCACGCTTTCCTCCATTCTTCCAAATCAATAGAATACCCAAAATCACTTGCCCATTTAATCATGTGATCCTTAACTATTATCCGTTCGGTCTCTAATTTTAACAATATTTGATAAATTTTACTCATAATGTGACCTTCACCAATTAAATTTCTTATATCTAATTCCTTATTAACCAAATTCTTGTCCTGAATTCCCTCTCCAGCTCGATCTTTTTTAAATAATTCATAAATAATTCTGTGGTGGAACCAATTACCATAAAAACCCAAGTCCTTCAACTCCCCTAGTGACTTCAATTCATCTCTACCTTGACACCTATACAAAATATCTTCATATGACAAGCAGTCGCCATTACTAATAAATGAATCCTTAAAGAAAGCTTCCTGCAAAGAAACCCATCTTGGCTTTTTTAAGTAAAATATTTTCTTATAATTGTTCCAAACCCTCAATAGACTCCTCCTAATTATATGCCTAGAAAACTCCTTATCTTCTGAAGCTTTCTGGTACCAGAGATATCCGTGCCATCCGAATTTATTAAAGACACCTTCCAATATTAATAATCTTTTATTCCCCAAGTTAATCCAATCCGTGACCCATTTCAAAGCACATGATCTGTAATAAAGTTTAAAACTAGGTAAACCTAAACCACCTCTATCTTTACTATCAATCAAAACCATTTCCTTAATTCTGGGCTTCTTCCCTTGCCATAAAAAGTTAATAACTTTCTTCCTCCAGTCTTCAAGAATTTTTTCGTCCTTCAATATCGGCAAATTCTGGAATATAAATAAAATTTTTGGGAGGACACTCATCTTTACAGCGGCTATCCGCCCTAGTAATGATAATTTCAATTTAGCCCACGTATTTAGTTTGTTTTCGATATGATTCCAAGTTGGAATATAATTATTATTTACCAAATCTACATTTTTACTTGTAATACTTATTCCCAGGTATTTAATCTTCTGGCCTATTTTAATGTTTGAAATTAATTCCATTTCCCTTTGTGCTTCTTTCTCCATATTCTTGGTTAATATCACAGATTTTTTCCTGTTAACTTTAAATCCTGCTAATTCTCCAAACTCGTCCAAAGTTTGAGACAGTTTAACTATGCTTTTAATTGGATCATGTAAGATTATAAGTAAATCATCAGCATATGCCCTCACCTTATAAACCTCCGCTTGGATTTGACATCCTTTGATTTCCAAATCTTCTCGTATCTTTCTAATTAAAATTTCGAATGTCAAAATAAATAAAAGTGGGGACAATGGACATCCCTGTCTGGTACCCTTTTCCACTGCAATTTTATCTGATTTTACCCCATTAATTATAATGAAAGCACTTTGAGAATTATATATAGAATTTATCCAATTGTTAAATTTATCACCCATATTTACATTTTTCAAAACTTCCTTCATAAAATTCCAATTAAGATTGTCAAATGCCTTTTCCGCATCTATGAAAAGGAGTGCCAATTCTCGCGGAACGAATTCATGATATTCTATAATGTTCAACAACACCCTTATATTATCATTTAGTTGTCTATTAGGTAGAAAACCAGTCTGGTCACAATGTATCCAATCACATAATATTTTTTTCAATCTGTTCGCTAAAATCATAGTGAAGATCTTATAGTCCGAATTTAACAGGGAAATAGGTCTATAATTATTCATATCCCACTTATCTTTTCCATCTTTTGGAATCAAAACTATATTTGCTTCCTTCCATGATGGAGGGATATCTATATTTCCATCTTGATTGACTAAATCTAAAAAGGGGCCTACCAATTCTTCTTCAAAAATCTTATAAAAAATTGCGGTAAACCCATCTGTCCCTGGGGCTTTCCCTAATTTTAAATTTTTAATTACAGTATTCACCTCTTGTAATGATATTTTTTGATTTAACCCAATCTTCATTTCCTCCGATATCCGAGGTATATTTTCCTTATCTAAATAGTTTTTTATGTTTTCCAGTTCCTTAGAATCAGATATATCCTTAGAATATAATTTTGAAAAGAAGTTTTGGAAGCACGAAATTATTTCATCTTGCTCAGAAACCAATTGATCTTCTTTTTTAATCTGGGTTATATAATTATATTCCTTTCTCTTACGTAGCTTGTATGCCAACCACTTAGATGTTTTATTCCCAAATTCGAATTCCTTCTGCTTAAGATACTTACATTTGGCTTCTATCTCTTGTAAATTTAACGTGGTTATTTGGGCTCGAATTACTTGAATTTCACTTTGGGCTTTTTTATTCAGCGGATTTATCTTCAAATCTTCCTCTTTTTCTTTCAAAAGGTTCTGGAGTTTATCCTCTTTAGCCTTCTTTTGTTTTTTCAATATATATTCCTTTTTCATCAAAATTCCCCTGATGTATGCTTTCATAGTATCCCAGACTATAGCTGTTTTGGTACCTTTATTTAAATTGTCTTTAAAAAAGTTTCTAATTTCTTCCTTAATCTCTTCTATAAACTTACCATCTTTTAACAAAGCTTCATTAAATCTCCAATTATAATTTCTTGATATACGATTGAATTTCAACAATATTGGTGAATGATCAGAGATCAACCTGGGTAAGATCTGAATATCCTCAACCATACTAGCTAAACTCTTAGTTGTCCAGATCATATCGATTCGAGACCAACTTTGATGGTATGCTGAATAAAATGTAAAGTCTCGTTGTAATCCGTGTTTTAACCTCCAAACATCAACTAAATTTAGTGACTGGAGTCCTTCTTTAACTCCCTTAGGTAAATTTCCATATTTAACACTGCTTTTTTGAGTCAGTTGCTTTCTATCTAATTTGGGATCAACTACCCCGTTCCAGTCACCCATACAAATTATTTTTTGGTAATCCGATTGTAATATAAAATTTAGAATCATCTCATAGAACTTCTGTTTATTTTCTAAGGGGGCATAAAGACCTATAATTAATATTTTGTCATTTTTCCAATTTAACTCAATAGCAATAAATTGACCCTTACTGTCCTTATAAACTAAATTTGATTGGACCTTAGACTTAACATATATTACCACACCATTCCTCTTTTGGTTTTGGTTACAAGTTGCATAATATATTCCTAGTTTGTTATTCTGTAAATATTTAACTTTTTCTTCCAATATATGGGTTTCCTGCAAGCAAGCTATCTCTACATTCAACTTTTCAAGAAAATTAAAGACTCTTTTCCTCTTAACCGGTCCATTCAACCCATTAACATTCCAAGAGCATATAGATAAGTCTCTCATATTATACTAGCCATAAAAAAAAAAAAAAAAAAGAGAGAAAAAGAAAGAAGAAAGAAAGAAAAAAAAAATGGGACTTATTTTTACTTCAATGTTGTCACAATTTGTTGAAGAGCTTTCAACCCACGTTCTGCCTCTCCATGCAAATGTGCTATTTCTTTCGGGGGAACCAAGCTCGGCTCTTCCACTGTACTAATCAAGTCCATTTCGTCCTGTACATTGTGAAAACTCAGTTGAAGTTGATTTTTGATTTTCTCTTGAGACTCCGATGTTTCTCTAGGATACCTCCTCTCATGAAATACTCTGGTTTCTCTTCAGATCGTATAAATCTTTCGCCTTTTACAGTTTGTTAACTGATTTGAGCATCCAAGAACT
This sequence comes from Ctenosaura bakeri, assembly GCA_948474755.1. Lineage (NCBI taxonomy): Eukaryota > Metazoa > Chordata > Lepidosauria > Squamata > Iguanidae > Ctenosaura > Ctenosaura bakeri. The sequence goes on from CAOLHI010000288.1 coordinate 536,076, forward strand.
CGACAACGTAAGGAGCTCTTAGTGACCATCTTCCTCCTTATGCCTCTCCTGTTTTCCACAAATCTTTGATTGAAAATTTCATTTGAGTATTGAAGGGCACATGGCTCGCCGTGAGAGATTTCCCTAGCTTTATGGAAATGCCTGTGGTCTCCTTTGAACTTCCTCATGTCATTTCTTTCACCCAAGAAGAAGACACTTGGGGCTTTTCTGCACTATACTATTATAGTGCTATTATTCCACATTCAACATCCTGTGGAATCCTGGGATTTGCAGTTTAGGAAGGGGCATTTAGAATTCTCTTCCAGAAAGCTCCTTGACCTCAGCAAACTATAAACCCCAGAATTCCACAGGATGTTGAAAGTGGAATAATAGCACTATAACAGTGTAGTGCAGAAAGGTCCCTGGATTGGCTTTCGGTGGGTTCCACAAGATAGGGGCAAATGTGTCAGAAGGCTGCTAGATGTTGTGGTATTTGTTCTTGCAGTTCTTGGTTCTTCTTTTAAAATATCCAAATCATGTCTCTGTTGTCCCTGGCTATTTTCTCACAATTCCTGACTCTGGCAGCCGAATTTTCTTTGCACCCTCAAGTGAATTTCGTTTTCACTCTGAGACACGTCGTTGTTAACTGCCGTCAAGCTGACTTTGACTTGTGGTGTTCCTGTGAATGGGAGGCTGGAGAGACTTCCAGCAACTGGAAGGCAAACTTATCACGGGGTTTTCTTGGCAAGATTTGTTCAGAGGGGTCTGAGGCTGAGAGAGTGTCACTTGCCCAAGGTCACCCATTGGGTTTCCATGGCTGAGCAGGGATGGAACCCTGTCTCCACAGCCGTCGTCCAGTGCTCAAACCACTACATCCCACTGGCTCTCTATAACTCTACGGGAGGATTTTGAAAAATTAAGAGGGAGTAAAATTTGCCCCACAATTTAATAATAATAATAATAATAATAATAGTAGTAATAATAATAATAATAATAATAATAATAATAATAATAAGGCTTTGAAAGTGCCCTGGTGCTGATCCAAGAAATTGCTGCAAACAGCTCTTCCTCAAAAGAATGGAAAAGGCAGATGTGGAGATGTCAATAGCTAACCAAACCCAGCAAAACCTAAGCCGCGATATCATGAGATCTCATGTTTTTTTAGAACCATCTAGAAGATCCTACAAAAATCTTGGTTTCTTTCCCCTCTCACCCTGGCTCTCTTCTAAACCAGGACTGGTAGTTTCAATCAGTCGTATTCTGTGTCATTTGGGGTCCCAGAAACCTCTGTCCGGCGGGTTGCCTTTAAAGACAGCTCGTGATGATCTTTTTCTGCAAGGTGTTCCGATGTGCCAAGGAGCACCCCTGGTTCCCGCTATGAGAACCAAGTCCATGTTTAAATATTTGAAGGGATGCCACGTAGAGGAAGGAGGGGGCTTGTTTTCTGCTGCTCCAGAGACCAGGACAAGGAGTAATGCATTCAAGCTGCAGGAAAGGAGATTCCACCTGAACCTCAGGAAGAACTTCCTGACGATCAGGGCTATTCGGCAGTGGAATCTGCTGCCTCGGAGTGTAGTGGAGTCTCCTTCCTTGGAGGTTTTTAAGCAGAGGCTTGATGGCCATCTGTCGGGAGTGCTTTGAGGGTGTTCCTGCATGGCAGGGGGTTGGACTGGATGGCCCCGGGGGTCTCTTCCAACTCTACATTTCTATGATTCTATGATTCTATGATTATCTACGGTAGTGCATTCCTGGTTTTCCGTTTGTTTTCTGGTGTTGCTCCCATGATGTTTGGAAATAATCTGTCTGCTTTTTTTCATACTCCAGAATGCTATACCCGCTGTTCTTATTACTGGGAGAAAAAGGAGATACAGTAAGAACAGGATAGCTTGTTCCTCTTGCAATCATCCTTATGGAATGATGTACGGAAATAATGGAATGAGCTGCAGCCAGAGTGTTAACTGGGACTGGCTACAAGGAGCACATAACTCTCTGGTTGCGATAGTTTTTCTGGCTGCTAGTCTGTTTTGGGGCACAATTCAAAGTAATGGTTATGACTTATAAAGCCTTATACATCGCACATCCATGCTAGTCAGAGGCTTGTATTTTCCTATATGGTCTAGTACTAGCAGGGTAAATAGTTTTTAATCTGCACTATTCAGGTTACACAATTAGGATTCCACAAGGGTAACAATTTTAAATGCAGTTGCTTATTTCTAGTTAGCAAGCAAAGGAGGAGATGGTTCTCCATATGCATAATTATTTTATTCTTAAAAAATAAGTATTAAGTACTCAGTTCTGTAAGAAGCCCGTTGTGTTACGGCTTGTATGTTAAACTTAATGCCCTTCTTTAGGGGCTACACATTCAATATATTAACAGCATAAATTTTTGGAGTTGGCTGGAAAAAAAAAATCTCTTTCTGTAACCACCCCATTCATGGAGAAATTTTTTAACTAGAAATTCTTTAAGATTTAAAGAGTTCAGTCATATCATCCTTCAGTCTTCTCTTCACCAAACTGAACATGCCCAGCAAGTTCAACCTCACCTTGTATGTATTGTTCCCCATACCTCATTGCATCATTGTCTCCCTTCTCTGAACTTTCTCCAACTTGTTTATATCCTTCTTAAAATGAACATAGGACTCCAGGTGAGTCCTGACCAGCACAGAATATACTGGGACTATTACTTCCCTCGGCTTGGAAACGATGCTTCTATTAATCCAGGCTATAATAGCATTTGCCTTCTTTGCTGCAGCATCAGATGGCTGGCTCATGCTCAACTTATGATCAACAAAAATCCCCAAGTCCTTTTCGCATGTAGTATTGCTGAGCCATGTATCTCCTGTCCTATACTTGTACATTTGGTTTTCATGGCCCAGATGTAGAATTTCACATATGTCTCTACTGAATTTTATTCATTACTTTCCAATGTTTTAGTATATCTAGGTCCTTTGGAATTCTGTTCCCATTTTCCAATGTGTTAGCTACCCTCTCCCCCAGTTTGGCGTCATCTGCAAACTTGATAGGGATTCCCTCCACCCCGTCATCTAAGTCATTGATAAAAATGTTGAAGAGTAGTGGTCCTGGGACAGAACCCTAAAGCATGCCATATGAGAAGCTGTGATGTTCACCCGCAGGCCAGCTCAGCAGAGAGGAAATGATGAACAAGAGAATGATATGCGTTGCTCCTGTTTTGCATCACCGTTCTTGAGGCCAGCATGAGAACTGGTTTAGATCAATAAGTCTACAGAGCTTGGAAAGATTTTGGACTATAGTTTCCAGAACGGTCCCCAAGCCAGCACGGCCAGTGGGAATTGTACTCCAAAACAGAAATGCTCCCAGGCTCTACATATTGGAATGGCCAAGAAGGAGGAGGCCAAAGCATCAGTTCCTCTGGACCCTTTGATACGGCGTGAGCCCTTAACAGAAACCCATCCATGCTGAATTTTGGTGTCATCACTGATAGCTTGTCATACGTCAGGTGGATGGTGGCTTCACTCTGGATTTTAGTCTTAACTTTAAAGGCTGAACTATATAAAGTGTTTTAATGCTTTTAATGTATTTAATGTATTGTTGTAGTACCACCTCGATCCATGGGGAGAGGTGGGATATAAATAAAATTTCTATTATTATTATTATTATTATTATTATTATTATTATTATTATTATTATTATTATTATTATAATATCTTTGGGGGGATAGGACTCTGAACTTTAGATCACTGCTTTAAAGTTCACCCTAAAACTCAAAGGAGATTCACCAGTCCACTGATATGGGAGCCACCAATGACCACGCAGTACTGTCCCTAGAAAGGATGTGTCTCTCTTTCACATAATATAATTCTAGGACTTTGATGGCACTTTGAATGTCATGATTTCATTCTAATGGGATTTGTAGTCTGGTGAGGTTCCCTGCTGGAGAGCTCTAGTGCTTCATTGGGCAGCAAATGACAGAATTCCATAGGACGCAGTCATGACAGTTAAAGTGGTCTCAAAGTGCTATGACTGTTGTGGCCAGCCCCTCCCTAAACAGCAAACCCCAGGATTCCATGGGGTGTTGAAAGTGGAATAATAGCACTATAACGGTCTAGTGCGGAAAGTGTGAAAGATACCAGGCACCTATTCATACTGCATATTTATAGTGTTATGATTCCACTTTAATTGCCATAACAATATCCCGTGGAATCCTGGGCTTTGTAGTTTGGTGAGGCCCCAGAGCTCTCTACCTGAGAATTCTAAATACCCCCTCCTTAAACTCCATATCCCAGGATTCCATAGGATGGAACCACATCAGTTAAAGTGGAATCACGACTCTGCAATTGTGCAGTTCGGATAGGCCCCTGATTAGTTAAACAACACTATTCCTTTATGCTTCTCTCTCCAAACAATAGAGGAAGATGCGCAAAACCTGTTCCTTCATTTTGTTTTTCCCACAAGCCAACTTTGCATGTTTCGAATGCTTTCATGCTCAAGTACAAACATCTGTTCACAAAGGAGACCCAAATCGTTGGTCCACGTTGCCTCTCCTAGCTGAAATGGGTTTGGTTCGCATACTGTTCTCCACTCAGCAAGTCCACACATCTCTTTTTAAGATATCCTACAGTTTGCGATCATTGCAGCACAACACACAAACCGCTCACGTAATTCCACCCCGGCATAATTGAATAATAACCAGCCATCATTTTTTTCCCCCAGATCTGACAACAATAATCATAAATATGTGGCTTGCTCAGAAGGGTTCTTTACTACAGCAAGGGAGAGGTTTATGCACTAAGAATGGATGATTTCTACCAATATTGCTGTAAGTCTCTACATGCAGAGTTCAACAGTAAGATGCTCAAAGCCGTGCAAAATAGCCAGTTAAACATACATTTTAAAAATCAGATATTTCAGGGGCTGGGGTGAATAAAAGATCTTTGACAATAACACCAAAATAATAAAAGTCATCCATCTCTTTTTTTTAATGTGAATTCTGCTCTTCTTTTTTATTGCACATTGGGGGAGTTGATCCTTTCCTCCCTAGTTGAAAGTTAAATGCTTTTATTGTACTTTGCCCCGGGCACCTTGTTAGACAGATGATGACTTTTCCTAAAGCTATAGGTCTGCAATTGCATGCCTAATAATTTACGTGCATAAAATAGAGAATGTTGGCTGAAATCCTACCTCATGGTTGCATATAGTAAATCTACACTCTTGCAGTTACATGGTTACATAGTTAATATGGATTTCAAATATTTTAGAAATGAGGGGTGTTATTTTTTCGGTATAGCTGAACGGGATGTTTAGCATGTCCATGTCTATACTTGCAACTACCGACACGCTCTTAAATGTATGGGGCTCTTTTTCCTTTCTTTACAAGAGAACATTTTCTCCTTCCAGTTGTGAATGACTGGGGTTGACAAGTTCATTGGGAGAGATCATGAAGGAGGATGGGGTACATTTTAATGTTTTAATGTATTTATATTTTTGTAATGCCGCCTCGATCCACTGGGAGAGGCGGAATAAAAATAAATTTTATGATGATGATGATGATGATGATGATGATGATGATGATGATGAAGCTGCAAGGTCAGGCTGCCCTTCTTGCGAGTCAGTCAAAGATCTCAACCTGCCGTTGTTCAGCAAGATGGACACGTTGACCGGTCTGTTAATTGAAAGGCCACCTTGAGTCTTCGAAACAATTGGCCACCATTATTTCCATACCCTCCAACTGTCCTGATTTGGTAGGGAGAGTCCCAGTTCACTGTCTGTCATGTTGCTTTTTTTTTCAAGTACAGCCAACCTTCCGCATTTGCAAGTTTCACTTTTGCAGATTTGATTATTCACAGATTACTTGCTGTCACCACTGCTGCTTCCCTAGGCCATTTTTTTCCACTAAAATAAATATACAAATGATAAAAAAGGACAATTATATAGATTTACAGACTTGTTTACATAACACAGAATTTTCATATATATATATATATATATATATATATACACATACATATATATATATATATATATATATATATATTCATCTTTCATTAGAATTTACATAGAAAATTATAAGATTGAGTTTTTGACCTCCGTTGCCAAACCCTGGTCAAATATCTTCCCGCTAACATTCTACCAATGAAATTCCCTTATATTCAATCTTTACTATGTCGAGTACACCTTATATTGTACTTTCTTAGCTTCAAATACAAACTTATTTAATCAGGGAATCTTACTTTCATTAAGAAATGCAATAACGTAAATTTAAGAACTGCAATAACGTAAATTTAAGTAATGCAATAACGTAAATCCTAGGCCATTTTTAATAGGGACTGCTAGCCTCGTGAGATTGAGAAACTGCAAACGAGGCTTGAAAATCCCTCTTAAAAATGGTGTGGGGTGGCAGTAAGTCCCGCCGGCCACCCACTTCTGCCTTGGGAAAGAACTCCAAGGAATCCACGGTGGGTTGAAAATGGTGATCATACTTTTTCTGTGTACTAAATAGGATTTGAGAGGACCTAGAGTTATTCACAGTTTTTTCACTTTCATGGGGGTCCGGTGCCCCTAATCCTAGTGAACGTGGAGGGATGACTGTACTTTCAAAATATTCCAGTTTCTCTTTCTTCCTCCCACTTCCCCTTTTGTCTTCAGACTTTTCCTGCAAAGTCAAAAATCCTTTTGCACTCCATTAACTCAGCAAGGGGAAGAGGCAAGGTAGGGGAAATCTTGCCCTTCCCAGTGGGTTCAGGTAAAAGCAAAATACTGCAGCCTCTCCTGGCTTGTGCCTTCTTCCTCATTAATACCTTCTGCTGTCTTGACCACACTAGGGCCATTTCCGCACTAGACTGGTATAGCGCTATTATTCCACTTTCAACATCCTATGTAAACCTGGAGTTTGCAGTTTAGGGAGGGTCCGGCTGGCCCCTCCCTAAACTGCAAACCCCAGGATTTCATAGGAAGTTGAAAGTGGAATCAGGTTGGGAGCAAGAGATGAAGCTAATACATCACCCTAGTCATTAAACAATCCTATTTAGGGATGAGCTGCCATCCACAATGCTACCCAGCTCACTAACAATGCATACCCATGACATTTCTCAGATGAAAACCCGTGGCCAATGCGCTCACAATTAAACAAGTTGGGGAAATTAGTCAAAGAGCACAAGTTAGGAATACGAGAGGCAGGGCAACGCAGCGGAATCTTTTACCCAATGTCTACGGGGTCAGGCCAAGCCAAGAAGCAAACAGGAGTTTAAGAATAATTGATATTTTATTAAAATACAGACACACAGTGTATGCAACACACACAATCACACAAGTAACTAAGGAAAGTAAAGGTTGGAGTGGTATAGAGGGATTTTGAGAGGGATTGTTGAATTGGGTGATACGAAACCTGTCCTGAAGCCTGGAAGAATAGGGAGCGATGCTGGGGTTGGATGTGGCTCAGCACGTGGAGCTGAGGGGAAGCTCGCCAAGCAAAGTGGCAGCAAGGCGGTCTGGAACGCGGGAGCGATCCGAGGAAGGTCTCAGAATCAGGGGTTTTTATAGGGAGAAATGTAACTGCAGGCTATTCCGTACTTGGGGAAAACAATGAGTTTTGGGCGCAAGACAAAGCTTTGGAAAGGTCAAAATTTAGCATGATTGAGTTAGGTCCGAATTGACAAAGAGTTAGCCAGTATGCAAACGCAGAGTGCTTGGCAGTTGAGTATTCAGCTTGCCAGGGTGCCTGCTCGGGGCAGGGAGTCCTTTGTAAACAGAGTGCATATATAATAAGGGTGTTTGCAGAGAGGTCTCCTAAAGCAAGGATCTGGCTATTTCTGGCCCGCCTGGGTGGAGAATGGAATGTCCAGCAATTAGTGGACGAGCCTAGTTCTGTGCTTGTCTGGGGGCTTCACAAACACGTGGAGAGGGATGGTGGAAGAGGGCCAAATTATGGATGTCAAAATGATATCATTATGCTATCTCCAAGGAGGCCTAACCTGCAGTAACACAACCTTTGGAAAATCCCACTCTCTGTCTTACAACATCAGTCCTTCCAGGAGTGCAAATCTGCTTATAAACAGGGTAGACAGGGAAGTGTATCTTGCTTCCATGGAGAAAAGGTGGCCTCGATCGTAAAATGAAATACTGTTCATTGCTTTATTTTCATTGGGGCTAGGCAACCTGACAGTTGGTGCTGTGGGTAGGAACAGGAAAATATTTGGGGATTAAAACCAGAGGTCATTTCTGCACTAGATTGTTATAGTGCTCTTATTCCGCTTTCAACATCCTATGGAATCCTGGGGTTTGCAGTTTAGGGAGGGGCCTTTCAGGCAAACCCCAGGATTCCATAGGATGTTGAAAGTGGAACAAAAGCACTATAATAGTCTAGTGTGGAAATAGTCTGGATATCCATGTTTGATTCTGGAAAAGCATGCATTTTCTTATCCCTTGAAGAATGGTCCTGGAACTGGCTTAAAAGGTGAATTTCTTCTTCTGGAACCTTCTGGGAAATGCAGTTCATCCTCTGCTTTTTGGCCAGAAAATGGCTGATCCAGAGGCACTGAGGACCACAAAAAACACTCATGGGGGCTTCATACAGCCCCAATGACACAACTGCACACACACACACACACACACACACACAGACTCTGCATCTGCATTGGCTTGCCTCTGATATTTCTTCTCCTCCTTTTTCTTTTTGGTAAGAAAAAAAATCTCCACTTGTTATTGGTAGATTAAAAAAAAAAGTCTCCACATCCTTTGGATTCCTCAGGGGGCTGCTCTGAATGTCGATCCGCACTCTGTAGCTTGTCTCTCCCCCTTGTGTTGCTCCAGGGAGCATGTGCCAGACATCGTTCGTCAGGATCCTTTCATCTGCAACGCACAACTTTGTGTACGGGAGCACTCCAGTGGGTTTTGCAAATCTGGCAGGGCTTGAGAGGAAGGGGGTTGTCGATTGTCACGTCCTGCTTCTGTGCGAGCGCTCTCAGAAGCCTCCTCTTGACTCTTTCAATGAGCCGATCTCTGATTATGAGCTTGGAGAAATGGAGCCATAGGAGGCAAATATTTCCATATCAAGGGAAAGGTGAAGAGAAAATGGATCTCCAAAGCCACCTCGCTTTTGGAAGTTAAACTAAGGCGAGACTTCTTTGGCTTTGCTGCTCTAAGGGTCATAGTGACCTGCTGCAGGGGCAGAACTCTTTCAGCCTGTTTTTTTTATGGCCATCAGGTATCTCCTGGTCTTTCTGGACCTTTTATTCCCCAGATTTTTTTTCTCTCTCCTCCAAAAAAGTGCTGGCATCCCATCCATGACTTATGCAGGCAGAAGTCTAAGTCATTTTTTGGGGTTGCTGCAAAGGTCTAAATCCTCCACCCACCTCATGCAATGAGAAAACTCCCCCTCCGCCTACATTTTAGTGCTGCCGGCCCCCTGCCCACAAAATGTCAGTTTAATGACTGACGGCGACTAGAAGAGTTGTAGAGAAGCATCCAACTGTGGTTCTTGTGGCTGGACACACAATGCTAGCATTGTCCTCCTGGTAGGGTTGCCAGTTCAGGAGTGTCCCAGGGCACGAGGTTTCTGGGCCAAAACCTGAGACCCAGGGACAGTTTTGTAATGACATTGAGTGTTATGCATTCAGTAACAAGCACAGTTTCTTACAGCTTGGCATTTCATTCTCACAGAGAGAGAAAGAGAAGCAGAAAGACAGAGAGAACATCTTTTCCTCGTGTGGAAATAGAAGGAGGAAATCTTAGCTAAAGGTGACTGTTCCCAGATCAATGAGGAGATCATGCTTTCTCAGACAGAAGAAGGACCATTCAATCTAGTTTCCTTGCGTCTGGTCAGAATGTGGATGCAGGGCAGCGTGGAAAGTGAGCCCTGGCACCACAAGGGAAGGAGAAAGCTGACTAAACAAATATATAGACAGCCTGGCAAGATCTTTAATAGGTTCCCAAAGACTGACGGCTAAAGTTGACCTTATGTTCTTGTTGCTCTTGTGTGCCTTCAAGTTGTTTCTGACTTATAGTGACCCTGAGATGAATCTATCATGGGGTTTTCTGAACTGAGAGTATGTGTAAAGTTGAAGGCTTTCACGGCCGTAATCCATAGGTTGTTGTGGGTTTCCCAGGCTTTGAGGCTGTGTTCTATTAGTATTTTCTATTTCTATTAGTATTTTCTCCTGATGTTTCGCCTGCATCTGTGGCTGGCATCTTCAGAGGATCTGGTGGCATGGAAGTGAGACTCACTTCCATGCCACCAGATCCTCTGAAGATGCCTGCCACAGATGCAGGAGAAAATACTAATAGAACATGGCCTCAAAGCCCTGAAAACCCACAACAACCTATGAGAGTGTGATTCACCCAAGGTCACCCAGTGAGTTTCCATGGCTGAGTGGGGAATGGAACCCTAATCTTTGGGATTGTAGTCCAATGTTCAAACCAATACTCCATGCTGGCTGACCTCTTGGTAATATGTCACCATTCAGGTAGAAGTCCATGGGTCTACTCTTCTTGAGGCTAGCGAGCAGTATTCCAGCCGAACAGTTGCACATTCCTGGATGGCGCATAACTCTTTCTCAGGCCATTTCAATGTATTACTCAGTTCACTGGGTTTGTAGAACAGCCCCTGTGCATTCCCCCATTCCACAAAAGGACAAGAAGCAGACGTATTGGCAGGTCGCACTGGGTTGGCATTCAGCGGAAGAGCAGTTTGGTGCAACCACTGCTTAACTGTGTGAGTGTAGAAACTGAGCCAGCGTGATAGAGTGGTTTGAGTACTTTTATTTTGACTCTGGAGACCAGGATTTGATTCCCCACTTGACCATGGAAAGCCACTGGGTCACCTTGGGCAAATCACACACTCTCAGCCCCAGGAAACCCTGTGGTAGGATCACCTTAGGATCACTCTAAGTCAGAAACAACTTGAAGGTGCACATCAACGACAATGGATTTAAACTATTCAAGTACATCATTATTGTTATTATTATTGTTATTATTATTTTTATCTATTATTCTGTCTATCTATTATTTCTTTCTAGTATTAATCTGTCTATCTATTATTTCAATCTATTATTATTATCAGGATTCAAAGCGGTTTACAACAATTTAAGAAGACATCATTAAAAATCCACAAGATGCAAAAGTTAAAACAGGATTAAACAATTAAAAAAAAAAAGATTAAAAGATGCGTCATTAAACTACAAAAACTAGCCAGTACATTGTTGGATCTTGGCCAGTAGGTCTCCTATATTTCTGTTGCATGGTCTGTAATTCAACCCTGCCTCTCTTCTCTTATCCCTTCCCCAATGTATCCATGAAGTAGGAAAGGCATCATAAAATAAATGGATGAATTTTCAGATTTCATCCCACATAATACATTTTTTCCCAGATCTATTTCAAGGTAGACCGGGGGTGGGGAGCTGGCTTAGCACTGGCCCTATTTATTAAAAGAAAAAGAAAAAATTTGCAAGTGGAATGGGTTTCTCCTCCTGTCTTTGAGCAAAACAGCCCAAAACGGCTGCTGTTGTTCTTACCTCATCCACTTTGTACACCGACGTGACAATCCTATTAATTTCCTTGAGGGCCCCTCCATTAAGTGTCGGAAGTGACTCTTCCCCTTACGTTCCCCCCATTGTCCTGTAATTGGCTCTTTTCAGGGGGCATGTTGCAAATCCGAGATGAAAAAAGGGAAAGGGGAGGTTCACTGGGTGTGCTGTCCTCTTCAACCCCATGTTTTCCAGAAGCAAAGAACATCTGTTTGCAACAGCTGACATTACGAGCCTGTTTAAAAATAGTGTACCTCCGCTTGGCTTCACCGAATTGGTGCAACTCCCAAGAAATGTTCTTTTTATTATTATTATTACTAAAAGGGGGGGGGAAATAAAGGAGGGAAGCCGCTTTAGTGCTTTCGAATGAGCCTGATCGTGTTTATGTGAAGCATGTAGAAGCACCCAACTGGCTTATGACAAAGGCCATTTCCGCACTAGCCTGTTATCGCACGATGATTCCACTTTCAACATCCTCTGGAATCCTGGGGTTTGCAGTTTCAGGAGGGGCCGGCCAAAAGGGACGTTGTGTGATCCTCTCTCCTCTTCTCCTACTGTGTTTACCCGTGGAGCACCAGAAGTGGTCTGTACAGCTGGACAGAAATCACCATGGGAGTAGCTGTGGGAGGGAAGAACCTGGGGATGCCCCCATCATGCCCAGTACTGGATCAGCTATGGAAGGAAGCGCTATCAAGCGCTATTGAGAAACTGTGGTATCACAGCTAACTGGATTGTTGTGGGAAAGGGGGTCACTAACGGATTATTTTCCACATTGGAAAAGGACAGGTTTCAAACAGACTGCAATGTGATGGCGGCTGGTTAGCAACGACGTCATGCAATAGCACTGATCCTGAACCAGCAATAACGTGTTGCTCTGGCAGTAAGACAGCTTTGTGCCACAAGTCCCTGGGACATTTTAGAAGCAGCTGAGGGAGTGGGACAGATGAGGATGACCATCCTTGCTAAACTGGGGCAGTTGGAGGGTATGCTTTCGGAAGTGGTGGGACACACAACCCGGAGACTTCTCTGGGAATCTCAAAATTTCAGGCAAGTTCCTATGGAAATATCTGGTTCTGCTTTCTCTCAAATCATTTTTTAAAAAATCTATGCCAAGTTCTTTCTGTCAAATTTATGAAGAAACTTGCATTTTGCCCAGTACTTGTCCGGAACGATTCCAACAAAGTTTTCACTGTCCACACCCTGGCCAAGCTCCATAGGCCAAGCAGATATTCCCATTGCAAAGAGGATCACCCCATGAAGACAGAGGTAGGGAAATGGTATTGTTTTGCTGGCTGGCTTGGTACCCTTAATGGATTCATTCTGTATCGTTGGCTGTCTGCGGCTGCTTTAGTTATCTACTGGTTCTCCGTCAGCTATTGCAGTGAAGGTTGTCGTTGGTTTATTAATGGATTTTACTGTGGTTTTTAAAAGGAGGTTCTTAACCAGCTCTGTGGCCTCTGGCAAGCTGAAAAGGTAGACCCTGAACAGTTTATGTCATAGAAATAAATCTAGGAAATCTACCGCACTCTATAAATCATGCTCTTCGCTCTGTATTCATGACTAGGTTTGGCCTTTTGAGCTAAGAGAGAGCATGGGGGGGGGATCTCCTTTTTTGGGGGGGATTTATTTATTTCTCCAAAGAAGGGTTCCGTCTCAGAGAAGAACTGTGTAATCACAAGGCCAACTTTATACCTATTTCTGTAAATGTACAAAAATATGTGTGCTGTGTATTGTCTTGGGGGCCCTTGGAGACCAAGAGCTGATAGAAAAATGCCTTAAATTAAATAAATAAATAAATAAATAAATAAATAAATAAATAAATAAATAGCTAGCACAGTTAAATTTATGCTAATGACTTTCTTGTTGTCCAGAGGATGAAAAAGTAAATAGCAGCAGATTACGTGTGTCATCGGAAACCTATCTTTTCCCCCTTTCTTTCTGTGCGTCTTGTGTGCTTAGCTCCACAAGCTAAAAAGATACTGGAGATATTTTTCAACAATGACATCTCACGTTGTCAAGGTGGTGTATCTTAGTTGCAAATGAGAAAACTGTCCCAAATGTCCCCTGAGCTATATCTCCAACTATTCCAGAATATTTTTGTGTCTGTGACCTGGAACCAGTGATGTATTTAAGTCTTTTACCCCAAGTCTCAAGTCAAGTTTACCCCAAGTCTCAAGTGGAAAGGAGATTCCACTTGAACCTCAGGAAGAACTTCCTAACGGTCAGGGCTGTCTGGCAGTGGAATCTGCTGCCTCGGAGTGTGGTTGAGTCTCCTTCTTTGGAGTTTTTTAAGCAGAGGCTGGATGGCCATCTGCTGGGAATGCTTTGATGGAAGTTCCTGCATAGCAAGGGGTTGAACTCGATGGCCTCTGGGGTCTCTTCCAGTTCTATCATTCTGTGATCTATGATCTCAAGTCTCTATCTTCAAGTCTCAAGTTGAGTCTTAAGTCCTTGCAAGATAATTCAAGTCAAGGCGTGAGAGTCTGGGAGCCAAATTTAACAGAAGAAAGGAGGGGGTGGGGGTGGGGTTTAAGTTTCAATAATTAGAAGATCAAGGCTCCATACTGTCACTCCCTTTCCTACCTTCCCTTAGCAATGCTTCAGACAGACTTAAAATTTCCTTTAAGGGTTTAAGCTTCAAGGGAATGCAGCATACCTAGCCTGGTGACTTCCTCACAAGTAATCAGGATTTGATTTAAACCTCCAAACCCATAGATTGTAGCCTTTCACTTCTTTGCTTTCCAAGCTTCCTTTATTCCCCCGTTGGTTCAACCCTCCAGATCCAGGGATTCGTGCCAGATTTTAAAACTCTCTAGTTCCTTTGATTCCTGCCTTTCATTCCCTCTTCCTTCCAAGCCTCCTTTACTCTAGAGCAAGTCCTTCACCAAAAAAAGATGACTCTCAAGTCTAGTGAAGTTCATCCATGATTGATTGACGAGTTGAGTCTGAGTCAAGTCATTGAAGCGACTTGAGTCCGACTCGGATTCAAGTCAATCGGCTCGAGTCTACATCACTGCCTGCAACTGCTCCGATTTGGCAAGAACAGTCCCGATTCAACCTCTGTCATCGCACCAATGCCATGGGGTGCCAGAAAAACAAATGAATGGGTCCTAGAGCAAATCAAGCGTAAACAGACCCTACAAGGCAAGGTGACTAAACTGAGCCTATCATACTTTGGCCGTATCATGAGAAGACAAGACACTCCAGGAAATACAACAATGCTTGGCATTAGAAAAAGAGGAAGACTGCCTTACAGGTGGATAGACTCAATCAAGGAAGACACATCCCTGAATCTGCAAGACATGAGAAAGGCTGTTGAGAACAGAGCGACTTGGAAGTCTCCCACCCATAGGGTCACCACAAGTCGAAGTCAACGTGAAGGCGGTTAACAACAGCGACAACCCACTGTCTAAGCTATTTTTCAAGTGGCTGAGTTTCCTCTTTCCTCTTGGACCCCAGTTTACTTTAATTGCTACAAACTGAGCAAAAAGCACTGGTGTGGGGAAGGGGGAGTGATGGCGACCGGGTGCTCCCAATGGCAATTTTTTTTGGGTGCTGCTGCTCCCTGGCTGCCCTCCCCCGTGTGCTGTAGCCCTGCCCCATGTGCCATAGCTCTACCCAGTCTGTTGCAGCCCCACCTCCATGCACTGTAGCCTACCCTGTGCATCATAGCCCCATCCCCACATGATGTAGCCCTGCCCCATCAATTGTAGCCATGCCCCCATGTGCTGTAGCCACACCCCGACATGCCATAGCCACCCCTCTGTGTGCCATAGTCCTGCTCCCACCACCACCCGCCTACCCCTCCGCCCATTCCCCCTCTGGATGCTCCAAACTCCGCCACTGGCTCAAAGTGCCAAAATAGTTTGCACTCAATTAACTCACGTGGTCCTAAACTCACATCTCTTCACCTGGAGCACTGTGTCCAGTTCTGGGCACCGCAATTCAAGAAAGATGTTGACAATCTGGAACGTGTCCAGGAGAGGGTGATCAAAATGGGGAAAGGCTTGGAAACCAGGTCCCATGAGAAGCAGCTGGGGGAGCTGGGTATGTTTAGCCTGGGGAAAGGTTAAGAGGCAACATGATATTTAAACACAGCTATGTCACCTCTTAACCTTCTCTTCTCCAGGCTAAATGTACCCAGCTCCTTCAGCTGCTCCCCATATAGGGCTTCATGGTTTCCAGAACTTCTACCATTGTGGTTGCTGTCTTCTGGACAATTTCCAACAGGTCAATATTTTTCTTGAATTGTGGTGCCCAGGGCTGGACACAGAATTCCATTTGGGGTCTGACCAAAGCAGAATAAAGTGGTCCCATCACTTCCCTTGACCATGTAGATGCAAAGCGGATTATGGGGGTAAAAAGTTAGAGAAATTCTAAGGCAGTGGTTCTCAAAGAGAGCCATCATAGCCCTAGGAGTACAAGTAGATTCTGCTTTGGCATGTTCCTGAAATTCTTGTATGACTTTACATCAGTCTTGGCAGCTCTTAAGACTGCCCCTGATGGAGCTGGACCATTTTTACCCAATAAATCACAGCATGTCCGTCCCCACCGCATACCTCAATGAGATATTTTATTAGTTCCACATTCCACGATGTGGAAGAACCGCTTAACTATTAAGTGCTTTAAAAGTTTATCCTCCAACGGGTTGTCGGTTTCCGCTCTGTAATGAGTTGGGTAATTATCTATGCCTCTTCTCCGGTGACTCTTTCATTATATAATTATCATATAATGGCTTGAAATTTGCCTGCGCCTTCTATTCCGAGGGATTTGTTCCTCTGTTTGTTTCTTTAGTGTTGGACTTACATCCCTTTGATCGTGCTTCAAAGTCGCTGACGGAGAATTAAAAGGGCAGGAGATGTATAAAAGCAAATAACATTTCTTTAAAAAAAAAAAGAAATGTGTATTTTGCAGAGAAGAGATGACCTGGTTTTTCATATTTATTAAATTGCTCTTGCTTTGCATCTGATTTTCTCCTATCATATACATTTGCACCGAGACAGCCAGCTGTTTAAGGGTAAAGAAATCACTTCATTTCACTTTGGGACTGATGCGAACATGAACTTGGAGGTGTTATTTTCCTCAGCAGCAAAACACGTGCCCACTTTAGGAGAAAATTGTAGTAATTTTCATTTCTGAAGGGGAAAGCATCGGAGGTGAAGAGGTACAGGGAATTCACTAGCATGCTGTAATGGTTTGAGTGGTAGACTAGGGCCATTTCCACACTAGCCTGTTATAGCGCTATGATTCCACTTTCAACATCCTATGGAATCCTAGGGTTTGCAGTTTAGGGAGGGGCCAGACAGCCCCTCCCTAAACTGCAAACCCTGGGATTCCATAGGATGTTGAAAGTGGAATTGTAGCGCTATAACAGTCCAGTTTGGAATTGGTCCAGGATTCTGAAAGACTAGGGTTCAAATCCTCACTCAGCTATAGAAACCTACTGAGTGGTCTCTGGTCAATTTCTAAAAACCTGGTGGCATAAAAATGCCCCGGTAGCGCAGTGGTTAAATGCTGGTACTGCAACCACAAGTTTGTGAGTTCAATCCTGCCCGGCTCCAAGGTTGACTCAGCCTTCCATCCTTTCGCAGGTCTGTAAAATGAGTGCCCAGCTTGTTGGGGGCAATTAGCTAAAACACATTGTAAACCGCTTAGATAACACTCAGTTGATAAGCGGTATAGAAATAAATGCTGTTGCTATTATTGCTATTTTCACTTGCTGATGGAAGGAGAGCAAGGACAGAGCCATCCTGGCCTCTCCAGGGAGGGAGTTTCCAAACCATGGGAGCAGCCACTGAGAAGGCCTTCTCCTTTGTTCCCACCAAATGAACCTGAGAAGACAGTAGGCCAGAGAGAAGGCCCAGAAGATCTTAGAGCTTATAATGGGGAGAGATGGTCCTTCAAATAGCCTAGACCCCAGTTGTGTAGGGCTTTATAGGAGAAAACCAGCACTTTGTGCTTAGAAATGGACTGGCAGCCATTGGAGCTGTTGTGACAAGGACTTGTAGCCCGCACAGGGTTGAGGAAAGCTGACAAGAAGGAGAGTCAATCTTCTTCTTGTCAGTTTTTTTTTGATTGTTCAGCATTCATATCCACATATAAATCAGAAATTCAATGGCATGGATGATCCTGACTTTCATTTGTCTTTACACTACAGGAGAATTTTCTGATTCCTTCATAGCTGTCCTCAGATAACAAACATTTGAGACAAACACTGGGGGCTGGATTGATATCTCCCCAATCTCTGTGATTTATTTTTTCCTCTTAAATGGGAAGTCACCGAAAGTTTCATAGAAATGTAGAGTTGGAAGAGACCACACGGGCCATCCAATCCAACCCCCTGCCATTCAGGAACACCCTCAAAGCACTCCTGACAGATGGCCATCCAGCCTTTGCTTAAAAACCTCCAAGGAAAGAGACTCCACCACACTCTAAGGCAGGATATTCCACTGCTGGACAGCCCTGACTGTCAGGAAGTTCTTTCTGAGTTTCAGGTGGAATCTCTTTTCCTGCAGCTTAAATCCATTGCTCCTTGTCCTGGTCTCTGGAGCAGCAAAAAACAAGCCCACTCCCTCCTCAACATGGCATCCCTTCAGATATTTAAACATGGCTATCATGTCCCCTCTTAACCTTCTCTCCTGCAGACTAAACATATCCAGCTCTCTAAGTGTATCCTCGTAGGGCTTCATGGCTTCCAGGCCCCTCACCATTTTGGTCACTCTCCTCTGGACTTGCTCCAGCTTGACTGGGTATGGAGTACAGGGCAGTGTGATGGATGTGGGCACCACAGCAGAGCACCTGTGAAGCCACAGGTGGGACATCGTGCACTTTGCCCACCCCTAGTGTTAGGTGGCCCCATGTTCTGATCAGGCAATGCTCTTCTTTGTGTGCTTATATTTCTCGGGTTTTGCTGAAAGCTTTCCAATGCTGAAAGCTTTCCAATTCTAAGAGCCCATCTGGATAAAAAAAGGCTTCAGCTGCTCACAGGACAGTAAGGAGGGGGCCATCCTAGGGAAGGAGATCTAAAGTCTATGGGCAGCCACTGAGAAGGCTGTGACTCATGTACGCAGCAGCCATGGTGAGACTGAAAGAGGGGACTCTGTTGTGAATCTCAAAGTCCAGGTAGATTCTTATGGAGCAATGCAGTTAGTTTTCTATTTTTTAATGAATTAATTAATTAAATATATAACACCATCACTGTACATGGCATAAAAGAACAACAAAACAGTTTCCTCCACCCAGTCTAATTAAGACATGACACAAAAAGAAAAGGGGAGGTCAATGTAGGAAGGGATTAAGTACAGCAGGTACTGCCTCTTCTTCTCTTCCTCCGAGGCCTGGACAGTGGCAGTTGGGATGGAGGGAGGGTCTTTCACGTGCTTCTGGGGTCCTTTCTGCACCTTACCTTGTTCTGGCACTGGGGTGCGGGGATCGTCCGAGCAGCCTCCAGCAAAAGGCTCTCACGTCCAGGGTCCTTCGGCTCTGCACGAGCTGCCTGCTCACATGACAGCCCCACCTCTTCCTTCCACAGTGCAGCCTGGAAGTTTCCCAGGCTGTGCTAGGGCAGGAAGCGCGACTGGCGTGGCTCCAGAGGCTCTGCACACCAGGTAAGTGCACGTGGGGCTCTGGAGCAATGCGTGATCACGCATCATTTTCTGCTTCTAGCCGAAAAATGAAAAGGTGCGCGATCGGCGCCTGCCTTACCCTGGAGCGTCTTGCAATTGTGAGTGCATCATGCAGATCACTCCTCACAATTGCACGATGCTCCAGACGCCCTTCGCATGGAAAATGCCGTGGAAAAAGGGCCTGGGTCTAGGCATGAGGGAGTCTGCCTGCCTCTTCTTCTCTCCCTCTGAGGCCAGGGAAGTGGCAGTTGGGATGGAGGAAAGGCCTTTCCTCCGCTTCTGGACCCAGGCATGATGGAGCTCTGTCTGCCTCCACCTCTTTCCCTCCGAGGCCACAGCAATAGCAGTCAGGATGGAGGGAGGGTCTTTTTTCCAAGAGATGGAGTCTGTTAGATAATTTGGACTGAAGCCATCAATTATCCTGCAGAAATGACTGGACATTTCCATGTGATGCAAAATGAGTATGTTCAGCTGAAAGCTGCAAAAGCAGAGTTGAATGTATGGTGTCCTTGCATCTGGATGAACATGGACCATGGATGCTCCTTTGCTGTCTTTTCACAGTTGTGCAACAGTCGTGCAGGACAAACTGCATGTGGAGATTTGCATGGTGGAGCTGCAGTTTAAAGAACTTGGCCATTAGATTGTTTTCTCCTCGATGCTCTGCTGAAAATCCTTTCCATCTGACGTTTAAAAATACCCTATTAATTCTACCCACTATTATTTTACCCATCTATTCCTTCTTTATTTTAGAAATGTTCCCATCACATTTTCAAATTTATTTGGCAGACATTAATATAACCCCAGAGCGGGGGGGATAACATTCATAAATGTCAATACCGAATGCTAGATATTTGAAAAAAAGGAGGGGGGGGGAGAAATCAAGCGCCTCAGTCTAATGAGATCTATAATTAGGAATACTATTTTTAAAAGATAGAGCTAAGAGAATGTGCATTTACACTTAGGTAACAAAAAGCTTAATTGAGAGAATGAGCTTGACAATTTGGTTCCTTCCCATTCTAAATGTGTTTCAGATCCAAAACAAGCTGTCTTGGGCCTCAGCAGCTGATGTTTCCACATGAAACTACTTGTCACTGTCAAGGGAGAAATGAAAGTAATTCTTCTCTCTTGACAAACATGTCAGAGCTGAATAATGAATTAGGAATTAAAAGCTTAGTGACTGTTAAATCACAGAGGTTG
The DNA here is from genome assembly GCA_948474755.1 of Ctenosaura bakeri. Classification (NCBI taxonomy): domain Eukaryota; kingdom Metazoa; phylum Chordata; class Lepidosauria; order Squamata; family Iguanidae; genus Ctenosaura; species Ctenosaura bakeri. The sequence goes on from CAOLHI010000288.1 coordinate 556,375, forward strand.
GGAGCTGGAATGTGGGCTCACAAATGGCCAGCGTTCATCTTCTGGGGAGCTAAGCAAAAGCACCTTGGATTGAAATAGAGATGAGGACTTCCCGTAGAACAGAGATGATCAAAGTGTGATGCTACAAATCCCTTGCCGTAGTGTGGGAGTTGCATCAGCCCACATACTTTTACAGACTGTGACCAGAATCTTGTAGGCATTGTAGTTATGGGGATACTCAGTGGATGCTGGATTGACCTGCTTCCATTTCCACTTATGATCCACTGGGGTCTGTTCCATTGTCATTCAGGAAGCTGCTGCTTGCTATTTCCACTGCCCATCATGAGTAATATCTGGTGCTGCAGGCGGAAGAAGGATCCTCATCACAATTCTCCCTTGCACTGGAGAATTGCTCATGCAATGGTGGAGTGGAAACAGTAGCCAGTTCCTTCTCGAGCAATGGAGGAACAGACCCTTGTCAATTGCATTGGCTGCTTCCCAGTAAGTACAGATCGGGGGACTTTCACAGTGTCTACTTAGATTCTAAACAAGGAGCTTCATGGGGACCATGAATACAAAACAGTCATGGGTATGTAACTCCAAATGATCCCAACCATTGCGTCAGAGGTATCCAGTACCTCCTTCTGCAATAGTTTTACTTGGTAATGATGGTTAGATAGCATCAGGCATAGATCTACCCTCCTACAAAATGTTCACAAATTGGTCAGAGGTGCACCAGAACAGTTCTGATACTGTGATACCCAGGTGGTAGCCATTCCCTTCCCCAGTCTCTGGAAACTGAGGCCCTTTCTGCTTGATGCACCCCAATGTGCCATCGGGATGGGAGAAGGACAGAGCTGGAATGATGCTTATGCATGATGTCATCCTTGTCCCGTTCTTCTCCTGTGCCCAAGTGGCGCAATTGTGCCACAAATCATTGACAGGTTTTCCCTGTCAATGATTGGTGATCACACTGTCCTCCTGCCATGTGCCTGTACTTATCTTGTCTTCAGAGGCCCTAGAAGCACAATGGCTGCACTTCCTGCCCCAGCACAGCCTCAGCCAGTACCCAGCTGTGCTAGGACACAAAGAGCTGTGGTCATCGTGGTTCCTGGTTCCTGGAGGCAGCCTGTGCAGAGGGCAGCATTCAATCACATTCCCCTCCCAGGAAAGCCGCTGCTGCCATCGTCACCAGATGCCACTAGTTAGCTGTGTGTTACCTTGCTTGCTGGGGGTGCCTTAGGGGGCTTCCCAACGCCTGTCAAAATTATCACTTGTGGGGAAAATTAGCTATGAACACTGCTTTAGCAATGCAAAGAGGGCAGGGTAATTAAGGATCTTTTACCCAATGTTTACGGGGTCAGGCTCAGTCAGAAATCACACAAAAAGGTCCAATGAATGACTTTATTGAGTAGTAATAGTTTGCACTAACACAAACACGCACACACGCATCCAAGGGATAATAGCAATAAAGAGTGGAAATAAGATAGAGGAATTGTTGGGGGATTTGCAGCTTGGGTGATACCGCGCCTCTTCCTGAAGTCCTTGGTCTGGGAAGCAGCGATCGAACAGCAGCTCAGCAAAGAAATGCTGAGGAGATCGCACAGCTGTCAGGAGGGGGACTGGTCAGTTGGTATGACCAGGAGGCATCATACTTCTTCTTCTTGCCTCACCTTTCTCTCCTAACTAGTCCAAAAACAGGGACTATTTGTAGGAAATTTTTACTTTGAAGGCAAATTCTTTCCCAGGGAAAACAAACAGGGACAGAAAAGAAAAACAACTCCACACCTGGCTTTTCTTTGATATCGGAAGATAACAAGGTGTCATCCCAGTAACAGGATCTTCCTCCACTTTGAGGCTGCGGTGTGAGTTTCTGGAGATGGATTTGATATGATTTTATGGCTTCCAGTGCCCAACTTTCCGGGAACACTTTTCCTCCCTTCAAGTGGACTCCTTAAAGGTTAAGGACCTTTTGTCCATAGGTCTCCTGTGCTTACGTGACTGGGAAGTTTACTGGCCTGAGCTGGTTTGTTCGATTGTACGACTGTTATTGCCTACGTGCACATTTGGGTGACCTCTCTGGTGGGTTAGATTAATTTTATATCAAAGTTGTAGACCCCAGGACAGGGTTTACCAAGGGGGCAACATGTGGAAAGGGCCATACACTGGTGTATCGTTACTCTCGTCCAGACTTGGGGAAAAAAGGGCATCTTTTCCAGATGGTGGTGGAGAGAAGCACGCAAAGCCTTGCCTTTCATTTATGAGCAGGAAAGAAGCCTGGAGAATGCTTGTTCCTCTCCTGAATGACATTGCTCAGGGATTTTAGCAAAACAAACCTTACGCCTCATTTGCTCATTTGCTCCGTCTGGCCGTTACTGTGAGGGACTGTGAACAGACCTCCTGCGGAGATGAAGAAGCTCTTGGCTCGGAGTGCCAATCCAACTGGTTCCCCTGGGTGAGGCCTGCTGCAAGGGATCCGTCCATGAGGAGGCCGGTGCCTGTCAGGGCTCCTGCTGAGGCAGTGAATGGAGTGTGAGCAAGCAGTCCCTGCTCCTTGCACTCCTTGTGAATCATTAAAGCAACGTAGTGCTCGGCTTCTATGGGGCTGATGTGTAAACAGATTTGCTGTCAGTCTTTGGAACACGTTTTGTCAGTGGAAAGACCTGAACAGAAAAGAGAGGCCTTTTCAGAAGGAACTACAGCAAGATTTACTTCTTTTTATTTTGATTTATTTCATCTCCGTTCCACCTTTCTCCTAGCAAGGAACCTAAGGCGGCTTGCAAAATTGCTAAAGACCAGGTGAGGGAAGCTAAAAACATGGTAATAGAAAAGTTGAAACACAATTAAATAGATCATCATAGGAAATAGGCATTAATTTTTTAAAAAGTGTAAAATCACAGAAAAATATTACAATAAAATAAAAAAAACCACATATGATCCTGACAAGCTGGAACACAGGGTATTGGCAAGTTGGAACATGTCCAGAGAAGGGCAACCAAAATGGTAAAAGGCCTGGAAACTATGAAGAACTATGAGCAGAGACTTAGCAACTATTCCAGCATGGGGATGCATTGGGGCCAGGTCATGATGCATGCCATTGCATGATGTCATTGCAGCCCCACTGCTCTTGTGTCCCCAGCCATCATGATCATGCAGGATACCTTTACAAGAAAAAAAAACTGGTAATGCCCTCCTATCATGCAATGATCATGTTGCTAGTGGCCGTGCTGGAAGGGCAGAAGTGCAGTCAAGCACTTCTTTCCATAGTGCGGCCCAAGAAGAAGCCAGCTGCACTGTGGAAGGAAGAGCATGTCCTGAAGACAACTCATCTGCCGGCAGCCAGCCGGATGTGGAGTGGAGTGTTCTGGTCCTGATCCAATACCAGCAAAGGCACTGCTAGGATGACGCCTGGACATCACAGAATGCAGGTATGGTGAGGAAAAGGCCTTAGAGAATTGATATGTCTAGCTTGGAGAAGAGAAGGTGAAGAGGGGACATGATAGCCATGTTTAAATATCTGAAGGGATGTCATGTTGAAGATTGACCAAGCTTGTTTTCTGCTGCTCCAGAGAATAGGGCCCTTTCCGTGGCTTACCTGATTCCGGGGATCATGTGAGCAGCCTCTTGCGAGAGGCACTCGCGTCCCCTCTGCTTCTTCTCCGTAGCAGCTCCCTGCTGGCTGGCAGGAAGCTTGAGGGCTCTGCTCGTTCCTTCCTTCCTTCCTTCCTTCCTTCCTTCCTTCCTTCCTTCCTTCCTTCCACAGCACAGCCAGATACTTTCCCAGGCTGCACTGGGGAAGGAAGCACAAGGGCCTCATCTCCGGAGGTTCTGCAGTCAAGGTAAGTGCATGTGGGACCCGAGCGATGCGTGATCATGCATCATTTTCGGCAAGAAGCCAAAAATGATACATTGCATGATTGGCGCTTGCTGGCCCTGGCAGCGTTGCGAGGACGTCATGTGGAACGGTCCTCACAATTGTACGATGCTCCAGAGCCCTTTTGCATGAGAAATGGCATGCGAAGGAAATGGAGCAATGGATTCAAACTGCAAGAAAAGAGCCATTCAACAGTGGAATATGCTGCTTTGGAGTGTGTAGAAGTCTCCCTCTTTGGAGTTTTTAAACAGAGGCTGGATGGCCCTTTGCTCTGTATGTTCCTGCATGGCAGGAGGTTGGACTTGGTGGCCGTTGTGGTCTCTTCCAACTCTATGATTCTATGAGTTCAACCATAACATAGGCCCTTTCCGCACTGTACCTTTTTGCAGAGCTGGGGTGCGGGGATCGTGCGAGCAGCCTCTAGTGAGAGGCTCTTGCGTCCTGGTTCCTTCAGCTCCACAGCTGCTGCCTGTTCATGCAAGAGACCCACCTCTTCCTTCCACAGTGCAGCCTGGGAGCTTCCCAGGCTGTGCTGGGGCAGGAAGCACGAGTGCCGCAGCTCCAGAGCTCTGCACACATGGCAAGGGCACACGGGACCCCGGAGCAATGCACAATTGTGCACCATTTTCAGCTCACAGCCAAAAATGAAAAAGTGTGTAGTCTCCCCTGGAGCATTGCACGATTGTGAGTGTGTCATGTGGACTGTTCCTCACATTTGCGTGATGCTCAAGGGGCCCTTTCGCAGGGCAAATGCCGTGTGAAAAGGGCCATAGAGTGAATTTGTTACTTCAGGCAGCGAACGCTGCGAGGCAGCAGCAGCTGTTTGGATGGAAAGATCAGTGTACCAAACGAGTTGCTTTCTTCCCCTTACTCCATTGCTTTCAAATACTGTGGAAGAAGCCATCTCAACCACCCACATTGGAAAAAGGTTCATCGACTAGGCCAGGCTGGTTTTGACCAGAGGAGAGGAGGAGAAAAAGCAATTAGCAAGACAGCTTCAGCCCAGCGTGGGGTGTGAGGGATTTTGAGGAAACTGACAAGAATTTGAACGAGATTGGTGGAATTTTAGGGGGGCTACCTATGCTTCCCATACATCTTTGGAAGCATGTGTATCTGCCTCGTGCATGTTGTGCTTGGATGTCACTCTGGAGAGAGAGCGAGAAAGAATAACAATTGATAACAATTTTGGACTGCTGGTGATGTGCGAATACATGCTGTAGTGTCCTTGAGGTGTAATTAAAGAACCTTTTTCCGTGTATTTTTCAGAAAAGCTTTCTAGTAGAGAGGCATGGTACTTTAGGGTAGGAAGTATCATTAATGCTTTGGGATCCCCCCCCCAATAAAAGAGGGGGTGACTTCCCTGGTTCCCTTTGTTATGTCAACTGCAGCACCCTTGTGTTGAGGAGGAAAGAAAGAAAGGGAGAGAAGGAGACTAAGGCCATTTCCACACTAGCCTGTTATAGTGCTATTTTTCCACTTTCAACATCCTATGGAATCCTGGGGTTTGCAGTTTAGGGAGGTGTCAGAGTTCAACTCCCTGCCTGTGCCTCAGTGCCAGCAATGGGGAGGAGGCGAGAAGACTTGCTGCGAGGAGGAGGCAGTGAGGAATGTCCAATACAACAAATACTAAGGAAACTACAGTGTCCACCCAGGTCGAGGTCCAGTCCAACAGTCCAGAAAGCAAAGGTTCGTCTAGAGAGGTCAAGGGACCCGGAACACGAGGGTCATGAGGCTTGCAAGTAATTTGCTACAAGAAAAGAGCAAGCCATGCTGACAGACCTAAATAGCCACTGAGAACAGGTGTTCCTTGTCATTGCTTCCTTAATCTAGCCAATGCAGCTTCCCTCTGAGCTGCCCGTTTCAGCCTCCTTTGTGATGGGGGGCTGAAGGGCTCAGGCGACGTCATTCCTCCAAATCGCTGCTGGTTCCTTCTCTCTCTGGAGCTGGATGGGGCAACTCTGCCTCCACTTGTCCTTCAACGGATGGGAACATTTGCAAGTTGGTTTGGTCAATCACTGACTCTGTTTCTGGCACAATCAGTTGCTCCTCGACCTCAGAGCCATCATCTATAACTGCAAACCCCAGGATTCCATAGGATGTTGCAAGTGGAATAATAGCGCTTTAACAGTCCAGTGCGGAAATGGCCTGAGTTGAATTCATAAACTGAGAGCCCGTGCAGGCCCACTGTACGTTTTAATTATAGGTTTCTGTCAGTTTGCTTCATAGTATATTGCATTGGCTTGTACTCCTGTTAGCATGATTTGATTTACAATTGTGTTACATAGTTTTATATTTGTATTACTCCTTCCTTTGTATGTGTGTGTTTATTAGACTATATTCCTTTGGCAAGGCAAGGCTGCTTCAAACTCTATGGCCCTTTTCGCATTGAGGCTTCTCGCGCGAGCAGGGTGGGCGGCTCGCGCGAGAAGGCTCCTCCGGGAGGCTGCCGCTTCCCCCTCGTTCCTTCTGCAGGCGAAGGAACGAGGGGGAAGGGGCAGCCTCCCGGAGGAGCCTTCTCGCGCGAGCCGCCCTCCCCGCTCGCGTGAAGCAGGAGGCTGTCGCATCCGCCCCCCCGCTCGTGTGAAGCAGGAGGCTGTCACGTCCGTCCCCCCCTGCTTGCGCGAAGCAGGAGGCTGTCGCGTCCGTCCCCCCCCCGCGCGAAGCAGGAGGCTGTCGCGTCCGTCACGCTAGCGCCCCGCCCCTTCCTTCCGCAGGGGCGGAGGGAAGGAAGCACGACCTGGCTGCCTCCGCGACGCTCCACACAGGAGGTAAGTGCGCATGGGCACTGGGAGCGTTGTGCGAGTGCGGGTGATTTTCACTTTGAGGCGAAAATCAAAAAACCCGCGATCGTGCCGCTGCAGCCCTGTGAGCGCGGCAGAAGTGGGAGTGCGTCGTGCAGAGCGACACTCCCACTCCCGCGAGGTTCAGGGGGCTCTCGCGCGACAGAAAGCCCATGCGAAAAGGGCCTATGATTCTACAATTCCATGAACCACCTCTATGGCCACTAGAAAATTTTTCTGCACAGCTATTATCCTCATTCCATCCATTCTGATCATTTTCATCTCTCTCTCTCTCTCTCTCTCTCTCCTCCCTCCATCCCCCTTAATATTTCAGTTTATTCTCTGATCACCTGCTTCTATAGCATTTTTTTTTTTGCTTGTAGCAAGCATCAAGTCTTGTTGTTCTTTGGAGTGATTGCAAGTGTCATCCAGTCAAATTAGGGATTACCTAGTGAACGGTATGATGTCACCTGGTCAATCAAATTTAGGGTTGTAACTTCGGTGGAGGCAAACAAAGCCAATGAAGCATAAGGACAATGCTTCCTGTTGCAGACACACAGGTTATCCCAGGCCATCAAAGATCAAGGAGGCAAAATAATAATCCATAGCCAGCCAGCTTTGGCCACATGCTGCTGTCGGCGAGAGCAAAAGAGATCACTTTCAGGATTCTGTGCTGTGACTTTGGATATTTAAGCACTTTCAGCCTTCTGGATGTGGGAGTACTTTTACCATAGCTCCCTTCCCTGCAAGATATTTCCTGCCAGTGTTGGCAAGAGCTGCCGCACTCACAAGAACAATGTTTGCACACCTTTGCCAGAATCCTGTATGACACAGCATGGCATAGTAGTTGTGCATAGTACAGCTAGCTATCCGACATCTCAGACCAAGGCCATTTCCACACTACACCGTGTTACATCAGTATTATTCCACTTTCAACCTCCGATGGAATCCTGGGGTTTGCAGTTTAGGGAGGGGCCTTTAGAATTCTAGCCAGAGAGCTCTTTAACCCCAGAATTCCACAGGAGGTTGAAAGTGGAATAATAGCACTATAACAGTGTAGGGCAGAAATGACTTTGCAGTCTCCCCAACCACTGCCACCATTTTGTAGCTGTTGGAGAATGAAAGGAGATTGGAAAAGCAAGTAGCTGTACCCCATATAACCAGATGCAGACCCATGGCACCTTCCATTGAGATCCATCAGGGTCCTCTAGAGGTCTCAGCTGACATCATTTCACCTCTGGTTGGAGGAATGTGATGCACAGAGACTTCCTGCCAAAATTATGGCAACCTTGCTGGTGAGAAAGAGTGCTGATTGTCCCATTCATGTGCTGATGGTAAGAATCATCATGGAGGTAGGCAGCTTCTCAACAGGCTGCCTTGAGAACAAGCGCATTTGCTGGCATCATGTCTTGAAGCTATGGGTTCATAACCTAGGCCCTTTCCGCACTACACTCTTATAGTGCGTTTACTCCACTTTCAACGTCCTATGGAATCCTGGGGTTTGCAGTTTAGGGAGGGGCCTCAAAGGGATTTCAGGAGGCCTCAAGGCCTCTCCCTAAACTGCAAACCCCAGGATTCCATAGGATGTTGAAAGTGGAATAATCACACTATAAGAGTGTAGTGCAGAAATGGCCCTAGAGTCACAGATCCATAACTGTTCTATATTCCGTAAGACTATGTCCATTTCCTCATTAGTCCTGAACCTTGAACCCCTGCAAAAGCGGAGAGGGCATCGTACTTGGTTACATGGACATAACTAAGTGACCAATTTGTAATATCAGTGTTTCTATACATCCCCATTTCTAACATTCCCCAAAATAAGAAGTCACCTCTGCATTCTTCTGACTCATCCTTCCCTCTGTGTTGTTTGGCTTTGGTTTCTGTTCGTGGTTTTCTTCCTTCCTTCGGAGACAGTAGCCATTAAATCTGATATGGAGACTGATACTGGCTTGTTTTGCCTCTGCCGGAAGCAACAGTTGGTTTAAGAAACAGGGAAAGGTGTGTGCTTTGTGACCTTTGTCCTGAAGGAATGACCATATTGCTGGGTACCTTTGCGGAGGAGACTGGCAGGCGTGCTCGAGAGACTCTGCTTCTGTCAGTTCGCTCAGCCAGCGGGCCCTGAAGTGGAGGCAATTAGTGTCTGAAAGACACCACTGCTTGTATCGAAATAACTACAAGGAATCATACAGCGAAAGCAAGAGAAGCTGTTGCTTGGCTTATCGGCACCTCCTGCTGCTGAGGTAGAGTTTTATAGCATTGCATCTTTGCAGGAGGGATGGGAAGAACATTTGAGAATGTCTGGGGGGGTTGGAGTGTGTTTTAAATGCCTGGAAGTCCTGACAAGGTGAACCCTGAACAGATGAGAATCTTCACAGTTTGGGATTGATTCTGTGCAAACATTGCTCATGTGTTGTTGTTTTTTCTGAACTGAAAGCAGGAAAAAAAATGATAAGAAACAGGATTTTCTGCACACAAAATAATAATGGGTAGGATCTTGTTAGTTGCAATGTCATAAGGCAGGCCCTTTCTGCAGGACGTTGTCATCCCGCCATAGGGACGGGAGAAGGATGGGACCGCAACAATGGTTATGCATGATGTCTTCATGGTCCCATCCTTCTCCCATCCCCAGAAGCGTGATCGTGGGTTAAATCATTTTCCCCTTCAAGGACCTGCAATCGCGCTACCGTCATGGATTTACTTGTGATGCAGAAGCCCAGGCCCTTTTCGCATGCAGGTTTTTTTGCATGAGGGCTCCTTGAGCGTCGCGTAAATGGGAGCGTCGGTCCGTACGACGCACTCCCATTCCTGCGACGCTCACGAGCCTAAAGCGGGACGCGCATGCATTTTCTTATTTTTAGCTCTAAGCCGAAAATACTGCGTGGTTGCGCAATGCTCGCGGGGCCCTAGCGCACTTACCTATGTGTGGTGCGCTGAACAAGCCAGCCCGGTCGTGCTTCCTCCCCCAGCGCAGCCTACAGCTCCCAGGCTGCGCTGCAAAAGGAAGGGGCGGGGCAGTAGCGTGACGGTCGTGCAACCAGCAAGCTGCTGCGGGAGGCAGAAGGGCTGCCGTGAGTGGCTTGCGCAAATGGCTGCTCGTGCGAGCGCCGCTCCCCACTGCCACAACAAAAGTAAGGTGCGAAAAGGGCCCCAGGAAGCACAATGGCTGTGTTTCCTGCCTCAACGCAACCTGGGAAATACCTGGCTGGCTGCGGAATGAAGAGGGGAACCGTTGCAGCTGCCTGGATCATGAAGCCAGCCAGTGAGGGGAGGAATGCGCCTATCATGTTCCCCTCCCAGCAGAGCCAATGCTGGGATGTCCACCGGTGGATTCCCTGAGAAGGTAGACTGTGGAAAGGGTCGTAGTCTTACGGCCTCATAACTCTTTCCTGTCCATATTTACAATTATGGTAGCATTGCCATGCCTGTAAATGCTCCCAAACTTGCCTTAAAATCCACTAGGCTGCACTGAGGGACAGAATTCTGCAATGCTGGTGAGTGGGGCACTGAAGGATGACAAGTGGAACCCTTCCCATAGCAACTGGCAAAGTGTCAAAGAGTTGTGACTGTGGCCATTTCCACACTAGACTGTTATAGCGCTATTATTCCACTTTCAACGTCCTATGGAATCCTGGGGTTTGCAAAGGCCCCTCCTTAAACTGCAAACCCCAGGATTCCATAGGACGTTGAAAGTGGGATAATAGCGCTATAACAATCTAGTGCGGAAATGGCCTTTGACTCTTCATTTTGGCTTTGGCTCTAGACATGACCCTCGAGGCACGTCCTGCATTCCTTCATGACAATTTCTTCTGTGCTAAGGCTAAATTAATATTCTGAAAATTTACCCTATCATATTATCTTTACATTAGGGGATGGTTAAAGAAGAACCAGTAATCAGGGATGAGTCAGAGGTTAATTTGAGTTTGGGTTTCTGTGCATTATTTGTCCCACTTCTTGTGGTGCTCTTGGGGAGTTGGGAAGGCAGAGGTCAAGAGTTGTGCATTAACGGGAGTTTCAGAGTAGCTGCTTGAATCGGGGAGAGCCTGGGTGGAGATTTTCCACTTGTTTTGTTGGATGCTCTGAGCACAAGAAGAGAAAAATGAGGAATAGAGGAGAAATTAGGGCCATTTCTGCATTAGCCTGTTATAGCGCAATGATTCCACTTTCAACATCCTCTGGAATCCTGGGGTTTGCAGTTTCAGGAGGGGCCAGTCGGATGTTGATTCCAGAGGATGTTGAAAGTGGAATCATCGCACTATAACAGGCTAGTGTGGAAATGGCCATATGAGTGGGGTCAAAAAAAAGACAAAGGCCAAGATCCTAATTTGTGCTTCTGTGGTACAAATCTACATTCACTTTGTTACATTCCGGTTATGTTATACTGCCATTCTGCCAAATATATACCCTCCGGTTATCCCAATTTGGCAAGAACAGTTCTGATTAATTCTCCGCCATCCCACTTTTTCAGCTGCTTTCAAGATGTCCCAATTTCTCTCTCTTTCTCCTACTTTCCCTTTTTTGTCCTCAGCTCACTTCCATTGCTGCAAACTGGGTTCAGACTCCACAAGGAGTTTGCTCTCCTTTAAGTCAGCAGCGGGCAAGAAGAGAGAAGTTCTGAATCTTTGCCTTTGGGGATTTTGCCTGTGGAAGTGATAAATCAGTTGACATCATTTGTTCTTTGTACAGAAGAATGTAATAAACAGAGATTTATATCCCTTGCAATAAAGCCTGGTGGGCCAGGGAAGCACTCTTGTTTCCTTGACTGATATGTTGTTTATTTAAAAAAAAAATGGAAGAAATTTTCTGGTCAGAAAATGCCATTGTGCAAGATGGGGTGAAGAGAGGGCAAGAAGGCGGTGACTGGAGAGAAAAGGCACTCTGAGGTTTTCTGAATCATTTCCCCGTCTTCATTCAGTCAGGAGATGAGTAATCCGGTGATTTTTCTCCTTCGTTGTCAATACAAATCATTCCAGTTCCCAAGTGGGGATGTTTTGCCAAAGAGCTCCCGCCAAGACGGAGGGAAGAAGGAATATTGAAGAAACCTGGAACAAAAGCTACACTTTGAATCTATTCCCCCCAACATTGTCTTTATTATTAGCTCACCAACCTCACCAACAATTTGCAAGCACTTCTGTTTCTGTACTGTCTTCAGTATCTAGTGTAAACAGCACCAAGGGCAAGCATGGAAGTTGCACCCCTACGTTCTTACTCCTACCTCACCCCCCACCCCTACATACACAGCTTTTTTGTACCTTTCTGGCATTGATGCCCAGGGCATGTGCCCTACTTGCCCCACCCTAGATATGCCTTTGCAAACAACCCACTGTTTCCCCCATTTCTCCAAACTGAGATCTGGATGTTACTCTGATTTCTGGGGTCCCTTGGAGGACACCTCAATGTGCTCCATGTGATGGGGAAAGGAAATCAGCCAGAGCACAAGCAATAGCAATGTGAGAGGCAGGGTAACCTTGCGGGGTCTTTTTGCCCAGTTTTTACAGGGTCAGGCCAGGCCAAAAACAAACAAAAATGTCCAATAAATGATTTTATTGAATGAAAGCCTCACGCACCAATGCAACTGTGTCCAGTTCTGGGCACCCCGATTCAAGAAGGATATTGACAAGCTGGAGCAAGTCCAGAGGAGGGCGACCAAAATGGTGAGAGGCCTGGAAGCCATGAAGCCCTATGAGGATAGACTTAGAGAGCTGGGTATGTTTAGTCTGCAGAAGAGAAGGTTAAGAGGGGACAGGATAGCCATGTTTAAATATTTGAAGGGATGCCATGTGGAGGAAGGAGGGGGCTTGTTTTCTGCTGCTCCAGAGACCAGGACAAGGAGCAATGGATTCAAGCTGCAGGAGAGGAGATTCCACCTGAACCTCAGGAAGAACTTCCTGACAGTAGGGCTGTCCGGCAGTGGAATCTGCTGCCTCGGAGTGTGTGGAGTCTCCTTCTTTGGAGGTTTTTAAGCAGAGGCTGGATGGCCATCTGTCCGGAGTGCTTTGAGGGTGTTCCTGCATGACAGGGGGTTGGACTGGATGGCCCATGTGGTCTCTTCCCACTCTACATTTCTATGATTTTATGATTCTATAATCACTCACACACTCACTCAAGACCTATTAAAAAGCAAAAGAGAGGAAACTGGATACGGGAATTGCAGGGGTTGTAGCTGGGGTAATACTGCGCCCTTGTCCTGAAGTCCTTGGTCCAGGAAAAGCAGCGGAGAAGTGGGGCTCAGCACGGAGAGGGCTGAGGCGATCACTCAACGGACGGAGCAACGGTCTGCTGGGATGGCTGGGAGCAATCCAAAGAACCACTCAAAAACAGGGACTATTTGTAGGGGGAAAAGTGCCTGGAGGACTAGTCCTTTCCCGGGGAGAACAATGGGTGTTGGAGCAAGAATGAAGCTCCACCAAGGTAATTTCCTTTGTGTGATGGGATTGCAAGGTGGTGCCAAAGTCTCAGGATCTTCAGCTGTGTTTTGTGGTGTGACTTCATGTAAATGGTCCTCGCCTGATGGAATGTTTGCTCAACTTGGGGCAGACACGCTAATCCCTCAAATCGGCTTCCTGGGCCTGTGAGCCCTTTGTTTATTGTGGGTTTACACATCTTGAGGTCTCTTAGGGCTACATGACTGGGGATTTTACTGGCCTGACCTGGTTTTCAGTCTTTTGACGATTGCTGCCTATGTGCCCCTTCAGGGAACCTCTCTGGCACACAGAATCATATTGTAATATTAAAATTGTAGACCCCGGGGTAGGGTTTCTTCACCGAAGTGACATAGAGATCTTCCATTTAGATGAGATCTTCCATTTAGCCAGGAGAAACATTCCTTTTTATACCCATGTTGTACTGTTTAGCAACATTCCGTTACTTGTACTTTTTGATACCACTTCACCAGGACCGGTTTTTCCTCCTCATCTCCTTTACATATTTTCTCTTTCTGTTTTCACAGAGATTTGAAGAGTCGAGAGTAGAGATTTTGAGCATCTGGAACGCTGGTGGAAATAAATAATCTGTTTGCTGAGGACAATTGTTTGATGGTTTGTCACGATGACCCTCATCTGGAAGACGTGCATCTTTGCAGGAATACTGCTCCCTCTGGTAAGAAACCCTAGAAAAGATACTTGTGTGCTATATTATCACAAGAAGCGTGTATTCTGAAAGAGCAGAGAATGGTCTTGGCTGCCACAGCAACTCACAAACCAAAACTTGTTAAAGTAAAGTTGGCCCTCTGCATTTTCATGTTTGAGATTTATGGATTTGATTATTTGTGAGTTTCTCCAAACATTCCCCCCCCCATGTTTTTTCCCCCAGGGGAACCTTTCCTCTCAGCAGCTCCCATCACACCACGCAGCCCTTTAAAATCCCATCTCTGATCCTCCCCCTCCTCTACCACCAGCCACTGCCTGGCCAGCTAAGGACAGACTGCAGGCCAATTTCTCAGCACCACAAACCTTCTCTTGAATCCCCCTCATCCAAGGAAGGAGATGGGCAAGAAAGAAAGGAAGAATAGGGCCACCACGTTTACCCACCCCCTTGCCCTCTCCTTTCTCTGACCTGGTTTGGACCCTGGGTGCCAGCTGTCCCCACCATGCCTCAGTCCCCTTCACACACACACACACACACACACACATCATTTTGATATTTGCAATTTTTTTCACTTTTATGAGGATTGTGCATCCCTAATCCTAGCAAATGTGGAGAGGCAACTGTATATAGGGTGGAGAGCTGAGGCGGAGGGCCGAGATCATTTCCTGCATATCACCCCAGAAACCCTTTAACTGTAAACTTTTAAATTTTTCCATTGAGCATGGAAAAGTTACTTTTTTTGGATTATACCATCTGAAGTTCCCTACCCAGCTTGGGCACAGAGTATTCTGGGAGCTGGAAAACAGAGGTTTCCTCCTTAGTCCTTCTGCTTCTATTTAGGCCTTCTACTTCATTACACCACAAGTCTATCTACCTCAATGCTGTCAATTCAGATTGCCAACAGTTTTTTGGGGGTTTGGGGCAGGATTTTTACTAGCCCAACCTGGATACCCCTAGTATGGTGGTCTTCTGTCTAAGGGGTATGCCACCCTGACCCTGCTTAACTTCCAAATCTGATGAGATTGGATGTGCCCCAGGTTGGTATGGTGGCAAAGCAGATGAGATCAGGTGTATTTAGAATGATGTTGTGGTTGTCGTTTTAAAAAGTAACTTTTCCAAGCTCTGGAGGAGAACTCGGCTCAGAAGAGGAGAGTCACAGGGCAATACCCAAGTGCTTCCCTTTAAGCTGGGTATTTCCATGGTGCAAGGATGCGAGCACAAATTTCTTGAACCGGAAAATTGTGTGCTGAATTTGTCTACCAGTTTTTAACTGAGTGTGAACATGGTCAAGGCAAATCTTGTGCTTTTAAAAAAAAGGCAGTGCCAAAACCAGGGTATAGATGAAAGGCCTTGTTTTGTCTGTTATTGTTTTTAAATAAATCTTGAGATAAATCCTGCACTCTGGAGATACTGCTTCGGCAGATTCTTTGTGGTGATTGGTTTTGTTTCTCCATGTTTTTGGAAACTGACCCTGGGGCCTTTGCAGGGACCATATATGCTACACACCTGTCCTACTTATATACTTCAAGGACTACCCTATCGTACGGAACCAGCTGCCTAGAATCGGCATCTGGTTTCTCTCACGTTACTGGGAAGGAGATTTGTTTGGGGTATTAGTCTGAACCCAGAACAGTCCATCCTTCTGAATCTACTTTGGGGCTATGGTTCAGTACTTTTGGTAGCTTCTTTAAAGTTTAGACCAAAACGCAGCATGGATTTACCACCATGTAGGAAGAATATTAAAAAAAAAAAAATCAATAAAATCAATAAAATGTGCTTTTTGTGTATTGAGAAACTCAGGCCCTTTTTGCACGGCATTCGCCATGCGAAAGAGCCGCTGGAGCATCGCACAATTGTGAGGAGCGATCAACATGACATCCTTCAATTGCGCAATGCTGTTGGGGCCAGCAGGTGCTGCTCAGGCACTATTTCATTTTCGGCTTGTAGCTGAAAATGGTGCACAATTGTGCATCGCTCCAGGGCCCCGTGCACACTTACCGTGTGTGTGGAGCCTCCGGAGCCATGGTGCTCACACTTCCTGCCCCAGCGCAGACTGGGAAAATCCCAGGCTGCGCTGCAGAAGGAAGAGGAGGAGCCCTCACACTGCCTGCTCACCAGCAGGTAGCAGCTGCGGAGGTGAAGTAGCGGGGACACGAGAGCCTCTCGCAAGAGGCTGCTCGCATGAAACCCATGCCCCAGCACCACAAAATGGTAAGGTGTGAAAAGGACCTCAAATAAGAAGAATCATGGACTGATAGCAATCTTTGCAGTTTGGGACTCTTTCTGCACAAAATTCAGACACTGGTGTTTTGCACAGAAAACAGTATTTTACAATATACGAAGGAAATGCTGCTTTCTGTGAAAGCAACCAGTGGTGAGTTTTGTGCAGAATACGTTTCTCAGTGCAGACAGTCTTCCAAAATGGGCACAGATTTCAAAGGCTTTCTTGCAGTGAGAAGAAGAGAAGAAAATTAACAGAGAAGATAATTTGCAAAGAATTATACTCCTAGCAAACAAGGGTCTTCATTTATTCAGCCTGTCTTACCCCTCTTTCCTCTTTCTCTGTCATTCTCTCCTTTCCTCTCTAGTGCTTTCCTCTTGCAGTGCAACGGTTTGTTGGGTACAAGCCTTAAGTCCAAGTACAAGAGGGGCAAATCCTTAGAAAGAGTTTTTGTTGAGTTAAAGTCAAGATTGTCTCCACGCAGACCTGTGTTGAATGGCTGCCTGTGTCTTATCATTTTCAAATGCGTTTAGAGCAAAAGTTGAAAATCTGCAAGCTAGATGGAGGCCAGTTCAGTATTAACCAGTTGCTTTGTGGTAATGAAGGTGTAATGAAGTTACATTTCAAAAGCAACATAGTGGGTAAGAAGGAAGATTACATTACCAGGCATAACAAGCCACAGTACAAACTTTTTGGACTACAACTCCCAGAACCCAAGCTGGAGGATTCTGGGAGTTGTAGTCCAAAAATCAGTCTTTCCAGTTCTTGAGGATGGAGCAAGCCTGTTTTCTGCTGCTCCAGAGACTAGGATATGAAACAGTGGGTTCAAAGTTCCAGAAAAGAGATTTCATATAAACATTAGGAACAACTTTTCTGAGCGTACAGTGAAATACGCTGCTGCCTCGGAATGTGGTGGAGTCTCCTTTGGAGGTTTTTAAGCAGAGACTGGGTGGCCATCTTTCAAAGGGAATGCTTGGATTGTGTCTTCCTGCATGGCAGAATGCGGTTGGACTAGATGGCCCTTGGGGTCTCTTTCAGCTCTATGATTCTATGATTCTATGGTTCAGGGGATGCCCATTGCCAGCATATCATGAAGATATGAGGCCTTGGTGACAAATTGGTTCCCAGCTTTGTTTTTGACCTTTTCTTTCCTGGAAATGATACCTTGGAATTTTCTTGAACTGAATTGGGAGCATAAGAAATTACAGACCCCATGACCCACTGCATTAAACACTGCCCTTGAATATGCACGCGTGTGTCTAGAGTCATTTTTCCGGCCGGCCCCTCCCGAAACTGCAAACCCCAGAATTCCAGAGGATGTTGAAAGTGGAATCATCGCGCTATAAGAGGCTAGTGCGGAAATGGTCTAAGGAAAGCCAAGAACAGTTCACCCATTCCTGTTCATTCCATTACAGTTAGAAAGCCAAAAAGATAACATTCTCTCAGCTAGTCCAGCATCTCCGCGGCAGCTTCAGCCATGTTCTGTCGGACCCTGCTTAACGCTACCTCAGTGGCTGCTGTCAAGGTGTTTTTGCCAGGAAAGCTAAGTGAAGTCACCAAATTACAGGGGAAATGAAGGGTGAGACCTTCAGCACTCATGTCCTCTTTTAAACCGGTTACCAAAGGTGCCCAGGAAACAATTGGATTCGTGAGTCACAGAGTATGCCTTTGGGGAACAAAAGGGGGGGGGATTGGAACTGAATGTGAAAGCCAACTGCAATGCAGGTGTTTTTAAGTGCCGGTAGTAATTCAATTGCGTGGAATGGGGAGCTCTAAGGATGGAAGCGGCTCACAGATGCCTTGCCTAGCGTTTCAAGGTTGGAATGCACAGATAATAAATGGTTCCCCGTCTAGGCCCCCGTGATTTGTATGGTAACTCTGTCACGAAAGGGAGGTGTGAGCCACACTCTCATGTACTAATAGCAGGGTGTGATAGAACACTGTGAATGCCAGGGAGGTAAATACCAGCCTGGGAGAACATCGGGGAGCAGATTGGGAAGGGATGAAGCTCAGTGCAAGAGCACTTTTTTGGTACATTCAGAGTAACTCAGGCGGCAGCCCATTCATACTACACAATTATAGCACTGTCATTTCACTTTAACTGCCACGGACCCATCTTATGGAATCCTGGGAGTTGCAGTTTAGGGAGGGGTATTTGGAATTCACAGACAGAGAGCTTTTGTGCTTGACCAGACTACAAACCCCAGGATTCCATAGCATGGAACCATGGCAGTTAACGTGGAATGGTAGCACTATGGGCCATTTCCGCCCTAGCCTGTTACAGCGGAATGATTCCACTTTCAACATCCTCTGGAACCCTGGGGTTTGCAGTTTCGGGAGGGGCCGTCTGGCCCCATTTCTGCACTAACCTGTTATAGCGGGATGATTCCACTTTCAACATCCTCTGGAATCCTGGGGTTTGCCGTTTCGGGAGGGGCCGGCTGGCCCCATTTCTGCACTAACCTGTTATAGCGGGATGATTCCACTTTCAACATCCTCTGGAATCCTGGGGTTTGCAACTGACCTGTTATAGTGGGATGGTTCCACTTTCAACATCCGTTGGAACCCTGGGGTTTGCAGTTTCGGGAGGGGCCGGCTGGCCCCATTTCTGCACTAACCTGTTATAGCGGGATGATTCCACTTTCAACATCCTCTGGAATCCTGGGGTTTGCAGTTTCGGGAGGGGCCAGCTGGCCCCTCCCGAAACTGCAAACCTCAGGATTCTAGAGGATGTTGAAAGTGGAATCATCCCGCTATAACAGGCTAGTGCGGAAAAGGCCATAATTATGTCGTATGAATGGGTCCCAGATTGAACACAGATGGGGCTTCTGTTGCTTTAATATTTAGTTGATCTTCAATCAGGAAGGACTACTATAAAGTTCTGCAGCAGCAAACTATGGTACCTCTTTGTCCTCAACTCTCTCCGTTCCAAAAACTCCCTGTCCTTTAGCTGATGCTACCTTCACAACACAGCTGTTTAGTGCCCCCTAGAAGATGGTAGGGACCGATGCCAGAGAAACATCCCACTCCATTCCTCTAGCTGCATACACAGCAATGACATCATCCTCCAGGACCTCCTGAGGAACCCAGGAGGTCGTGGAGAATGCCTGCTTCTTTGCATCTAGCTATAGCAGGGTGGCCAGAGTGTAGCCCATGGGTCTCATGCAGTTCCTGGGGCCATTTCATGGCCCCTGGGACCCTCTTGGAATCAAAAACTTATCCAGAATGCCCCAAAACTGACCTATAGGGAGATTGGGGGACATTTCCCACAAGGATAAATGCAAAGTCTATCAATCAATTGCAAACTTTTTCACAAAATGTTTTGTTCCAAAATATGCTGCGGGAGGTGTGTGTGGGGGCATCTCCACCATATTTTTAAGAGGATGACTCTAGGCCAATTTTGCCCCAAGAGAGGTCTTGTTTTTTTTTTGAAAGAGGAAGTAAACAAGAAGTTACTTCAGCTCCCTTCCTGTTGCTAAAAGGGGCTCCAAAACCTGGGCCCTTTTTGCACGCAGTTTTTTGTGTGTGAGCGCCCTTTGAGCGTCGCGTGAATGGGAGCAACAGTCCGTACGATGCACTCCCACTCACGCGACGCTCAGGAGCCTAAAGCGGGGTGCGTGCGCATGTTCTTACTTTCGGCTCTAAGCCGAAAATACCGCGTGCTCGCGCAATGCTCGCGGCGCCCTCGCGCATTTACCTGCGTGCAGTGCGTCAGCAAACTGGGGCAGTCTGCTTCCTTCCCCCAGCACAGCCTACAGCTCCCAGACTGCGCTGTGGAAGGAAGGGGCGGGGCGCGAGCGCGATGGTCGCGCTACCAGGAAGTGACCTGCAGGATGAAGGAGTGGGGAAATGGCAGCGTTTCGGATGAGGCTTCTCGCGTGAGATGCCCCCCCCCCAGTTGCATAGACGGGTACCGTGCAAAAAGGGCCCTGGTGGAAATGCTCTGTGCCCCCTAGATGGCATCTTGGGGCAAAATCATCATTATCATCATCATCATCATCATCATCATCATCATCAGGATCAAGTGCAGTGTGAGGAGGTGCCACTCTCCAAGGTCTCCTGGTGGCCTAATGTGCCCCCTCCGGTCTTCCACAGTTGCCCCAAGCAACAGGAATGGAGCATGAGAAGTCTCTACTGCCACTGCTCTGCTTTCTGCTGGCCAGTGGCCACCCATATCAGGGAAGCTGCATCACCTACAAGATGGGTTAATGGGGAGGAATGTGAGAGGAAGGGTGCCGTAAGCCTTAGAATCACAAAAGCATAGAGCTGGGAGAGACCCCCAAAGGCCATCGAGTTCAACCTCATTCTGCCATGCAGGAGTATAAAGTGAAAGCCTTCCCAACAGATGGACATCTGCCTTCTATTTAAAAACCTCCAAAGAAGGAGACTCCACCAAAATCCCAGGCAGCAGCATAGCCCACTGTCAAACTACTTGTAATATTTAGGTGGAATCTCTTTTCCTATAGTTTGAATCCGTTGCTCCATGTCCTAAAGTGCTGGGTTTTAAACTGGTTTTAATTTTTTTTTGATACATTCATCACTTTTAACTTTTGTATTTTGTTCTGTTTGCATTTTGTTCTGTTGTATTTTTGTTCTGTTGTAAACCACCTTGAGTCCTGAATGGACAAAGAGGTAAGATATAAATAAATTAAGTTTCATTAAGCAGTCAGTTTCTAATCATTTAGGAAGCAATGTGGTAATCACGAGAAGACAACATGGATTTCTCAAAAATAAGTCATGCCAGACTAATCTTATCTCTTTTTATGATAGAGTTACTAGCTTGATAGATGAAGGGAATGCTGGTGATGTAGCATATCTCGATTTCAGTAAGGCCTTTGACAAAGTTCCCCATGACATTCTTGCAAAGAAGCTAGTAAAATGTGGGCTGGACAGGGCTACTGTTAATTGGATTTGTAATTGGTTGACTGACTGAACCCAAAGGGTGATCATGAATGGCTGCTTTTCATCCTGGAGAGAAGTGACTAGCGGGGTGCCATAGGGTTCTGTCCTGGGTCCAGTGCTGTTCAATATTTTTATCAATTACTTGGATGAAGGAATATAGGGCATGCTCATCAAATTTGCAGATGACACCAAATTGGGAGGGGTTGCTAATACGCCGGAGGACAGGATCAAAATTCAAAATGACCTGGATAGATTGGAGAGCTGGGCCAAGGAGAACAAAATGAAATTCAACAGAGAGAAGTGTAAGGTCCTACACTTAGGTAGAAATAATGGAATACAGAAATATAGGATGGGGGACACGTGGCTGGATAGCAGTACGTGTGAAAGGGATCTAGGAGTCTTCATAGACCACAAGCTGAACATGAGTCAGCAGTGTGATGCGGCGGCCAAGAAAGCCAGTGCAATTCTTGGCTGCATCAATAGGAGTATGGTGTCTAGATCGAGGGAGGTACTGGTACCACTCTACTCTGCTTTGGTTAGACCCCATCTTGAATACTGTGTCCAGTTCTGGGCACCCCAATTCAAGAAGGATATTGACAAACTGGAGCAAGTCCAGAGGAGGGTGACCAAAATGGTGAGAGGTCTGGAAGCCATGAAGCCCTATGAGGATAGACTTAGAGAGCTGGGTATATTTAGTCTCCAGAAGAGAAGGTTGAGAGGGGACATGATAGCCATGTTTAAATATTTGAAGGAATGCCATGTAGAGGAGGGAGAGGGCTTGTTTTCTGCTGCTCCAGAGACCAGGACAAGGAGCAATGGATTCAGGTTGCAGGAAAGGAGATTCCACCTGAACCTCAGGAAGAACTTCCTGACAGTCAGGGCTGTCCAGCAGTGGAATCTGCTGCCTCCATGGAGTGTGGTGGAGTCTCCGTCTTTGGCGGTTTTTAAGCGGAGGCTGGATGGCCATCTGTCGGGATTGCTTTGAGGGTGTTCCTGCATGGCAGGGGGTTGGACTGGATGGCCCCTGGGGTCTCTTCCAACTCTACATTTCTATGATTCTATGATTCTATTAAATACAATGACAACACTAACAGGAATAGAAGGGATGTCTTAGCACAGTGGTGGGAAATCTTTGATGCATGTGGTGTTTACCACTCCAGATTCCCTGAGCCACAACCAGAGTGGGAAGGAAAGTGGGAATTGGAGCCCCAAATATCTAGAAAAGAAAAGGTTCTTCATCCCAACTCACCCAGTCCAAAAAATGCTTAACAAGAGAGCAGATGGGCTGTTCTCTTTCCATGGTTCAAACTGACTGAAATCATTTATCAGGTGCTCTCCTAGGCATCTTTCCCTCCCACCAAAAACAAGCTGACAGTATAATAAACTACTTTATAGCTGGATGATTCTCTTTCATGGGAGGTTTCTCAAAAGAGGAGTGGCATTTAGTAGGTGATTTACAAATGCATGAGTTCCCTTTCACATGCAGTGGTGGGTTTGATGTAATGGCTGTATATAGTTCGTAGCTGTGTCAGCAGAGTTCTCCAAGTGTAGCTCTTGCATATGTATGAAAGGGAAAAGGAGGGGAAGGGATCTAGCAACAGCTTTAGGACTGATTTCTGTTTCAGCGTGAGCTTCCACGGACTTCCTCAGAGAAACTGATAGAGCGATATTAAAGCCACAGGTTTTTAAACATAATTACACATTGCGGGAGCAGGATGGTGTGTAATTGGATACGGAAAGATGCAAAATGTGACCTTGACCATAAATCTTCAAAGAGCTGCCTGAGATGATAACAGGTCTTTCAAGAGGCTGTTGAATAGTAATCTTTGGCCATTTCTGCACTACACTGTTATAGTGCTATTATTCCACTTTCAACCTCCTGTGGAATTCTGGGGTTTGTAGTTTCCCGAGGCCAAAGAGCTCCGTGGCTGAGAATTCTAAGTCCCTTCCCTAAACTGCAAAGCCCAGGATTCCAGGGGGTGTTGAAAGTGGAATATTAGCACCATAACAGTGCAGTGTGGAAATGGCTTTTGAGGTGGCATTGACATATGAAAGCAATAAATCTGCTTACCAAAAGTCTCTGGGGAGACTTTGTTCAAGATTAAACAAATCCATTTTGTTATAGGCAGGTAGCTACACCATGCTTGAAAAACTGGTCATGCATTTGCTGATTCTCGGGTGGTGTGTAATTTCTCATTAGTGCCTTCAGTGTACTGCTGGATTCAATGGGATGGTGGAAACAGCAAGCATATCCACATATCCTCAATTAGTTGCACTGTGTTACTATTCAGCAGAAAGGTGGTATAATGCAACCAGCACTTAACTTCATAGGTGTACATTTTCACTACACAAGATCTCAGTTGAACCGAATCCACCTGTCAGGGCTGCTTTAACTGCATTAGCAAGGGCCTTTGGAACAGATGGCCTTTGGGCTCCTTCCAGCTCTATAATTCTATGCTCCATAAACGGTGAATGCACAATGAAAGCCAAGGACACAGTTTCTGACTTAGGAGACCAAAACAGCTACTGTGTCCTGGTGTCCTCTTGATCAGTTGCAGCTTGCGGACCAAGGGGAGGGGGTTGAATCACCCCCAAACAATGGAGGGAGTTATCCACCCCAGCACCAACATTTCCATGCGGTTTCCATGTTGGGAGTGCAGTGACTCCACTTTACATCTTTCTCTAGGCTTTGAAAGCAGTATCAAGGGGATGGATGTATTTGGGGTAAGAGACTGGATAGAATCATAGAAGCATAGAATCATAGTGACCCCAGGGGCCATCCAGTTCAACCCCCTGCCATGCAGGAACACCCTCAAAGCAATCCCGACAGATGACCATCAAGCCTCTGCTTAAAAACCTCCAAGGAAGGAGACTCCACCACACTCCGAGGCAACAGATTCCACTGCCGGACAGCCCTGACCATCAGGAAGTTCTTCCTGAGGTTCAAGTGGAGTCTCCTTTCCTGCAGCTTGAATCCATTGCTCCTTGTCCTGGTCTCTGGAGCAGCAGAAAACAAGCCCTCTCCTTCCTCTACATGGCATCTCTTCAAATATTTAAACATGGCTATCACGTCCCCTCTTAACCTTCTCTTCTGCAGACTGAACATAACATCTTTAAGCCTAGAGTAAAACCCAGAAGAGATTCATGACCCTGGCATGGAAGGCGTTGTTCACCGCTGCTACCCACCCACCCCAGCTTGGTCCATGAGCTGTCCATTATTCCAGTCAAGCAAACGGGGTTGGAATCATTTTTCTGGAGAGCTGTGCTTGTAGCTTTGCCCAGACTTTTCTTGTTTTCAAAAAGACCACAGGAAAAAAAAAGGTATGGGGGGGAAATAAGATAGAAGCGTTGGCAAGCAAGGAAAAAACAGGTTGCCTGCAGATATTTTGGAGTCAGCTATTAATAACAAGTAGCGGGAGGTGGGAGGAGAGACTATTCAAGGCAGTAATAAGCCCATTGCTGAATCTCGAGTGCTGAATCAGCAGCATGCTTAACAGTGCTGTCAGCGCATTTAGACACTGGTGGTGAAGATCACAGGCAGAGGCCCTGATCACATTGGTCGGGAGATGGAGAATACACACGTAGGAGTATTTATAAAACCTGGACAAGCACCACTGAATTGCTGCGCTCCTAAGCACATATTTGCTCGTTTCTTGGATGAGCCTCACTGCACTGTCTGGGTGGACGTCTCTCAGCAGCTACAGCTTTTTTTTCAACTCTTTTACAACAATCCTCAGATTCTTCAGCCTAAGGCCATTTCCACACTAGACTGTTCCAATGCTATTATTCCACTTTCAACATCCCGTGGAATCCTGGGGTTTGCCGTTTAGAGAGGGGCCTCAAAGGCCCCAGGATTCCATAGGAGGTTGAAAGTGGAATAATAGCACTATAACAGTCTAGTGCGGAAATGGTCTAGAATCTTCAGGGTGCTTCCAGGGCATAACCATTCCGCGTGCACCGCACCGTTAATGGTGCTTTAACATTTTAACATTCAATATTTTAAAGTTTAAACTCCAGCATCATCTTTTAGAACCAGTTAGGTTGTGGAGGATCAGCCTGAATAAAAAAAAATCTTTTTCAGCTGAAGGAAGAACAGTGGAAAGGGGCCCAACCTAATCTCTATGAGAAATGTGTTCCATAATCTAGGTGCAACCATGGAGAAGACCCTCTCCTATTTCCCTACCAAATGTACCTTTTAAGGTGGTGGCACTGAGAGTTTCTTCTGCAAATCTTAAAACCTGAGTAGGATTATACTGAGAGACATAATTCTTCAGTCAATCTGTGTTTTCCTTCCTTACCTTGGATAGGGATATAAAAGTTTGTTTGTCTCATTCCCACATGGCAGAATAAGAAACTGGATTTTTTCCCCCTCCTCATCTCTGAGACAGTGAGCTGTATCCTGTTGTTCTTCAGGGAATTTTCACATTTGTGGGAATAATTTCTGCACCAGTTGCACAAATAGCTCCGTTCCCATAACCTGCGATCCTCTTGCATGGACTACTGAAAAAGAGAAGCATCCATGCCCTTATGCTAGATTTTAAGGGAGCTGTCCAAGGTGCTGAACCTACTTGTGTGTCAGGCTTCACAGCTTTTCATAGCTGCTTTCAAGTCCAGAAAAAGACACTAAGGGCTCTCCCACAGTGGTTTAAAGAAGCATGACGTTGAATCAAAAAAGCATAGAGTTGGAAGAGACTGCAAGGGCCATCCAGTTCAATACCTCTCTGCCATGCAGGAAGACACAGTCAAAGCATTCCTATAGAATCATAGAAATGTAGAGTTGGAAGAGACCCCCGGGGCCATCCAGTCCAACCCCCTGCCATGCAGGAACACCTTCAAAGCCCTCCCGACAGATGGCCATCCAGCCTCTGCTTAAAAACCTCCAAGGAAGGAGTCTTGACTACACTCTGAGGCAGCAGATTCCACTGCCGGACAGCCCTGACTGTCAGGAAGTTCTTCCTGAGGTTCAAGTGGAATCTCCTTTCCTGCAGCTTAAATCCATTGCTCCTTGTCTTGGTCTCTGGAGCAGCAGAAAACAAGCCCACTCCTTCCTCTACATGGCATCCCTTCAAAGATTTAAACATGGCTCTCATGTCCCCTCTTCACCTTCTCTTCTGCAGACTAAACATACCCAGCTCTCTAAGTCTATCCTCATAGGGCATGGCTTCCAGGCCTCTCACCATTTTGGTCGCCCTCCTCTGGACTTGCTCCTGATAGACAGTCATCCAGCTTCTGTTTAGGAAGACTCCAAAAAGGGCCACCATACTCCAAAGCAGCTTATTCCACTGTGGAACTGCTCTTACAGCCAGGAAGTTCTTCCTAACGTTTAGATTCCTGAAGTTTGAAGCCATTGCTCTGTGTCCTGCTCTCTGCAGCAGCAGAATAAAGGCTTGCTCCATCCTCCATATGACATCTCTTCAAATATTTAAACATAGCTATCATGTCACCTCTTAACCTTTTCTCATCTCTTCTACGTCCTGCAGTAGAGTAGAGGCTCCTTGGGGTTTGCCTGGCAAAATCTGAGAGATTGGTTCTATTAGACTACGGGGCGTACACAGACACTTCTCCCACACCCACCCCACCTTGCTCTCCACCAGTGCAACAGTGAGTCCTGGGGATGGTGAACAGGGGAGTGTGGGAGAATTCCACTTACACAGGGCTGAGCGATTTAGGATCCTGCTCTGAGTATGCAGCTCATCAAACAAAATGGAGAGAATTCAAGAGCAAACACACCTTTGGTTTCCAGAGAAGTAGCTGTGTTACTCTCTTGCAGCACAAAAAGGAGGAAGGGGAAAGAGGGAGCAAGAAGGAATAAAGCCTGTTTTTTAAATATATATTTTAGCATGAGACTAACCAATTTTCATTTTAGCATGCAATACACCATTTGTGGCATCACATGATGGATCCACTTTGCAAAAGAGATAGGGAAAGTTCGTTTTTTGGATTACAGTTTCCGATAGCCCCCAGTCAGCATAGCAATGCCAGTATGATCCAATATGATTATAGGAATCGTTGTTGTTTGTTGTTATTTTTATTATTCCCACCCAACTTCGGATTGGATGGGAAGGGTTTGGATGTTGGAATGATTCTATTCCGCTGAAGCACAGGCATATACGCCTTTGCATATTCAAAATTAGCATATTGTGTACAAGACTAGTCCCTTTAAACTGTCTCCTTAGCATGCTAATTTTGCCACTGTCTGGAATGGCTTAATATGGGAAGTGCACAAGCATATCCAATTGCTCCCACCTGCGGTCAAAATGGTGCATTCTGGCGGTAGATAACATGGCTGGTTGGTTGGTTGAATATTAATATTTTAATCTAAAAACGGTATTGTATTTTAAGGGTACAGATCCCCTCAAGACAGTCTCCAAGATAAAATGATGAGAGAAAAAAACCCAGTAATGAAAATAAATATCCCTTCCAAGTAATGAGTCAACAAAACTATTTGCAGTCAAACCATCAGCAAGTCATAAAAAAAGAAAAGAAAAATCAAATGAGGATAAATGGGTCTTTAAAACTTTCCTGACATTCTGTTGTGGGAGGTGGGGGGTTGACAGACTCATTAGGGTGGTCCTACTTTATAGAGAACAGTCCTCTATTAGAACATTTGTTAGAGGACACACACATCTCTTTAAGGTGTTGGTTATTTCAATGGCTTTTCAGTCCAAGTCCACCCTAAATCCAAGTCCACCCTCTACTCTGCTTTGGTTAGACCCCATCTTGAATACTGTGTCCAGTTCTGGGCACCCCAATTCAAGAAAGACATGGTCAAGCTGGAGCAAGTCCAGAGGAGGGCGACCAAAATGGTGAGAGGCCTGGAAGCCATGAAGCCCTATGAGGATAGACCTAGAGAGCTGGGTATGTTTAGTCTGCAGAAGAGAAGGTTAAGAGGGGACATGATAGCCATGTTTAAATATTTGAAGGGATGCCACACAGAGGAGGGAGAGGGCTTGTTTTCTGCTGCTCCAGAGACCAGGACAAGGAGCAATGGATTCAAGCTGCAGGAAAGGAGATTCCACCTGAACCTCAGGAAGAACTTCCTGACAGTCAGGGCTGTCCGATAGTGGAATCTGCTGCCTCGGAGTGTAGTGGAGTTTCCTTCCTTGGAGGTTCTTAAGCGGAGGCTGGATGGCCATCTGTCGGGAGTGCTTTGATGGGTGTTCCTGCATAGCAGGGGGTTGGACTGGATGGCCCCTGGGGTCTCTTCCATCTCTACATTTCTATGATTCTATGATTCTAAAGACAAAGGAGTGAGAGAACTGGATCTTCGTGATATCTGTCCATAGCAGTCGTCAGTA
Source organism: Ctenosaura bakeri (assembly GCA_948474755.1). Classification (NCBI taxonomy): domain Eukaryota; kingdom Metazoa; phylum Chordata; class Lepidosauria; order Squamata; family Iguanidae; genus Ctenosaura; species Ctenosaura bakeri. The sequence goes on from CAOLHI010000288.1 coordinate 584,512, forward strand.
GACTGAATAGACACCCAGGCCATAGTCCTCTCTACTGTGGTGAGAAGTTTTAAAATGCATCAGTGGTCAACCTTACCCCATTTGGTAATAGCTTCCAAAGACATGGGACCAGTGTTTAAAAGGACTTCTCCCTCATGCCTACCCAAGGGACTGACACTAGAGATGTGTGAACCCTGGAATAAAGGTGGGGGTGCTTGGACCCTCCCTATGACTGGTCTTCAGAGCTCAGCCCCCCCCCCGGTCTGGCATAATTGGATCACCAAGACCCCTGTGCCGTTGGGTCTCCTTAAGCATTATCAGTTGGAAGTGTATTGAATGACAAAGCACTGCAACATATTAAGACAGTTATTGAGCCTTTCCAGGAATAAGAAAGGCTGCCTGCAATCTTTCCTATGCATACTTATTTGGGAGTAAGCTACACCAAACACGTGGGGAGGACCTTTACAGACACATTGTACTTGCAAAAGTCTTCACACTTCAGCCACCCAGACTCACATTTTACTTAGATTCCTAAAGTTGGAAGAGCCCCCAAGGGCCATCCAGTTCAAACCTCTGCCATGCAGGAATACACAGTCAAAGCATTCCCAACGAATGGCCATCCAGCCTCTGGTTAAAAACCTGCAAAGAAGGAGACTACACCACACTCCAAGGCAGCATATTCCAGGAAGTTCTTTCGGAGGATTGTCAGGAAGTTCTTGCTGAGATTCAGGTGGAATCTCTTTTCCTGTAGTTTAAATCCATTGCTCCTTGTCCTAGTCTTTGGAGCAGCAGGGAACAGGCTTGTTCCATCTTCCTATGACTATCCTACAAATATTTAAACATAGTTATCATGTTGCCTCTTTACCTTCTCTCCCCCAGGTTGAACATGCTCAGCTCCTTAAGCCACTCTTCCCAGGGCATTGTTTCCAGTCCTACCATTTCGATTGCCCTCCTCTGGACACATACCAGCTTGTCAATATCCTTCCTGAACTTGGTGCCCAGAACTAGGCCCAGTATTCCAGGTGGGGTCTGTCCAAAGCAGAATAGAGTGGTACTGTCCCTTCTCTTGACCAAGACACTATATGCCTAATGATGTAGCCCAGAATTGCACTGGTTTTCTTAGCTGCTGCATCACACTTCTGACTCCTGTTCAGCTTGAGTTCTGCTAAGACTCTTAGATCTTTTTCACATATATTGTGGTCAAGCGAGATATCACCCATTTTATATCTGTGCATTTCATTTCTTCTGTCCAAGCGTAGTACCATACACTTATCTCTGTTGAAACTCAGTTTGTTCATTTTGGCCCAATTCTCTAGTCTGTTAAGATCATTTGGAATCCAAATCCTATCCTCCACATTTGGTCATCTGCAAATTTTGATAAGAATGCCCTCTATTCCCTCATCCAAATCATTGACAAAGATGTTGAAAAACACTGGACCCAGAAAAGAATCCTGTGATATCCTGTCAGTAATTTCTTTCCAGAATAAAGAGGAGCCACTGGCGAAAAGTGATTAGTGGGGTGCCACAGGGGTTCTGTCCTGGTCCCAGTGCTATTCTACAGAGCCTTCACATGTTGAGCCCCCCTCACACCTTAGAAACATTTCTGGGATCCCTGTAGAGAAGGGCAGCTGGAAAGGTGTTCCCCTGAATGCATTGCTTGACCCTCCAATTGCAGTGGCTGAGAAGAAGCTGAGCAGAACGTAGTTAGACCATAAAATCATAATCCCTTGGGGCTCACTTTCCAGTAGATCCTTGCTTTCCCAGCAATCTCTGGAGAACATCTCACTTGGCCTGATGAGGTCACCTGCTGACGTCACCATGCCCACGCATGGAGGTGTGTGATTCACGAGTGTGGGAGGAAGTTAGGGATCTGAGTCGTGAGTTGCTTGACAGCTTGCTTTCTCTGAAACAGCTGCATTTCGACATACAGGTGAATGTATTGAATACTGTTGAGTACATTTGTCTTGATACGAGTGTGAAGTGGTGGTAGCATTGATCAACATGCACTTTAAATGCTTTAATGCACTCCAGGACAGAGCACATGCCTTGTCTGGATTTCTGCTTCTGCTCATGGCATCTTCAGCTGAAAGCTTTCAACAGGTGAAAGGGGAAAGATGCCTTCTTGGAAGGCCTTGGAGAATTATTAACAGCAAAAAGTAAGCTGGACCTACCCTGATCAGGTCATCGGTGGCTTCATGCACCTTACTTGTTCCATGAAGTAGGAGGAGAGCATGTGGAGTGGGATGCCTTTGCTCAAAATGACCAGACCAGAAAAACAAAATGTAAAATCAAAAAGCAAATGACAGCATTGCCTGAAAGACAGGCTTGATGCCAATAAATAACACTGGCCATTATTTATGGTATGAACCTTCCACTGTAAACTACAGTTTTATTTATGACTCTCTCCAAACTGTGGCCCCGTCAACTTGAATTCCAGATTTTGGATGCATTTGGATACATTTTGAACATTTTGAAAAGCTGTTTTTTTTATTGGGGGGTGGAAAGAAACCTTGGGGAGATATTGGTTGAGGAAGAATTGACTTGATGGTCTCATGTTGATCAGCATTCCTTCAGTCAGCACGTCCCACCTCCTGCCTGAGCTCCCCACATTTGCCTAAGGCTGTGAACAACATTTTAGCTCCTGAAAATATGCAAATTTTTGTTCACTGTTTTGTGTCACTTTTATGGAACTCCTATCTGTTAGCTTTTGTAAAAATTCTGAATTTACACTGATTGGATCGATAGGATTTACTCCATGCTGACTTGTCATTTAACAATGAGTTTAATAGAAGCTAACCAAGAGAGTTGGGAATATGGAACAGTGATATAGATATGTACATCTAGGCAACAGTGTTGTGCTCAAAATCACTACTTAGTCACAAGTGTGATACTATTGGCATGATGGTAGTCCTCCTGCCCGACCTTCTTTGCCAAGGATCAGCTGCATGGAGAGAAGGAGGTCCTTTCTGCCAGGGTGAAGGACATTTCCGTCAAGGGATCAGACCAAGAGATGTTGCTGAATTAAGAACACTTCCCTATGTAGCGACACAGAATTGCAGTCATGGTTTTAAAATAGTGTTTTTGCATGTGAAAGAACCCACTATTTCTCTTTGAATTTCACTTTGTGCAGCAAATATATGTCCTCGATCCAATATGGTCTATATGTGCACACCCACACAGTTTCCGATATGTAAACTCAACAGGGCTGTAGTTGTGCAAGTGAATGAAGGTATTGTCCCCTAAATAAGAATTCTGACTCCGAGTTTTTTTTCCTTCAGTCCTCAATTTTCTAGCATTCCAGAGAGTGAGACCTTGAAAACCAATCACTTCTAGAACTCTTTTATATGCTACCTCCACATTCACCTGGTAGCTTTTCTTTCCCCTTTTCTCTACACCCCTAATGCAAATGTCCAACTGATATTTTTTTTGTATATATTTTTTATTAAAGTTTTACTCAAAATAACCCCCCTCCCCATTTCCAAGCATCTTTTTTCCAGCTGAGTTTCTGTTTACATCCCATTTATACATTTTTTCTATTCTAAGATTAACACATTATTACTTTTAGCCTTATTACATTCAGCTTATACTTATTCTATAACATCTTTAATTTTCATTACCATTTTTTCCAACACTCTTTCTTATTCTTTCTCTCATTCCTTTATCCAGTTCAGGACTTCTTACCATTCTCTTTCAAAGTTCTGGATTGGTTTATTTTTAAGTGAAAAAGCCAACCTTTCGGTCTCTACCATATCCAGAACTTTTAATTTCCATTCTTTTATGTCAATATAATTTCCTTCTTTCCAGTGTTGCACATATGTCATTCTTGCCGTAGTTATAACATATAACAATGTTTTCTGGTGAGATCTTATTCTCTTTCTTGGCCTAACATATTCAACAAATAAAATTCTGGTTTCATTTCAAAGTTTAAATTATACATTCTCTGAATTTCATCATGTATTTCCTTCCAAAATTTATTTGCAACCTTATAAGTCTGTCCAACTGATATTTCAAGTTAGTGCAGTGATCCAAATTGGGTCCAAATTTCCTTAGGGGAACAGGATTCTTAGCAAAGAGGGTCACAGCCTTATTTTACCCCTCTCCTTTTAGCTACACCCCTGAAATTCAACAACTCTTACCGATCTGGGCTTGGCGAGTTGCACAAAGTTTGTAAGCCCATTGAACTCTATGCTTTAAAATAATGTCAGCGTTCTTTGCTTATTTGTCAGAATGAGATGTGAGCATCTTCCAGACATGCAAAGGATGGTGACCATTCAGAAAGTTCATATGGAATTGCATTTTTAACAATGCTTTTATTTAAATTCCTTGAAGTTGAAAACTAGCCTAGCTGGACTAAAACCCATTTCTTTGATATTCAAATCACAGAGAGTATCTTCTGTTGTTGTTATTTTAAACATAAGGGGGCATTTAAATCTAGAATCTCATCTCCCTCCACTGCCTATAATCTTCTTTCCTCACCTCAGGATTTTACCAGTGGTTGCTTGGGTTGCTCATGACTTTTGTTAAGACAAAACTTTGGGAAGAGTTGTGTTGGTCTTACTTTGCCAGATCTGATCTGGAGGGTTCTGGGCATTTGTTTCAGATGCCAAAAGCAGCAGCGTCCTCTCATTCCTGGCTGGGACACAAAGTCAAGCCTCATTCATGATGTGGTGCTGCACCTACAGCCCAGCACTGAGATAGCAACTGCCAAGGTTAAATATAGAGGCATGGTTTTGTCTAGAAGCTGCCAAAATGTTGAATACATTGCTAACCACAGGAAGCATCATCTGCAGCTGTGGGCACATTAAATGTGCATCATTAAATAGTGGTGGACTGACATGCAGGAAGCCTCCTGGTTCAAAATACAGTTGTCCCTCTGCATTCATGGAGGTTAGGGGCATAGGACCCCCATGAAAGTGGGGAAAATGTGAATTTCTAAGGCCATTTCCGCACTAGTCTGTTATAGCGCTATGATTCCACTTGCAACATCCTATGGAATCCTGGGGTTTGCAGTTTCGGGAGGGGCTGATTCCATAGGATGTTGCAAGTGGAATCATAGCACTATAACAGGTTGGTGCGGAAATGGCCTAAAGCACCCCAAAGCATTTTTCACACACACACACACACACACACACACACACACACACACACAGAGTGCTATTGGTGGATTCAATCCACTGCAGTTTCAAATGTGCGGTAGTCAAACCACAACATAAAACAGCCAGCCCTGCAACAGGCATACAGTCTACAATAAACACACACACATACACAGAAAAGAACAAAGTAGTGGAATTTTTTTAAAAAAGCATTACAATCCAATTATAAAGCAGATTATTGAGATGCAATTGTAAAGCAGATTATTGAGATGTAATACAAAAACAATCCAGTAAAGTAAAGCAAAGCAAAGCATAAGTAAAGCAAAGTTTCAAATACATATCATCAAAATATACAAGATAATAAATATACAAGATAATAAATATATCAAGATAAATATACAAGATAATAAAAACAATATTCTTGGTGCAGTGTTGTTTTGTGCCTTCAAGGTGTTTTGGACTTATGGTGGCCCTAAGGTGAACCTCCTGCTGAGTGTTCTTGGCAAGATTTCTTCAGAGGAGGGTTGGCCTTGCCTTCCTCTGAGGCTGAGACAGTGTGACTTGCCCAAGGATTCCCAGTGGGTTTGCATGGAGACCGTGATGGATAGAAGAGTAGCACTCTGACCCATAAAAGGAATGAAATGGTATTTTTACAGAAAAAAACCAAAACCCACTGGTTACAAAAATGGGTTTCCTGGGTTTTGGGAATCCTTAAGAGGAGAAATCTTGATACTGACAATCTTCACAATTTGGGACTTATTTCTGTGCAGAAATTTTTGGTTTTGACCCAGAAATTTCTGGCTGGCATCCTGTTAGTGAATTATGATGGTGTGAATTGGATTTACAAGATCGTTGCTCCCTTTTATGATCAATGCATAGGTCAGAATTCTGTTCCAACCACCAAATGGCCAAATGTACCCAGATCTAACTTCGGTGTCCTTTTTCTTCAAAGCTTCATTATATCAAACTTGGCTTTTGGAAACCTGCATGAAGCCAGGTCAAATATATATTATTGTCCATGGAGTAAATACAGTTTTCTGTTCAAAATGACCATGTGCAAATTTTGTGCCAAGCTGCAAAGATTCTAGTCAGTTGAGAATTCATCTCATCCGGGTTTCTTGGCATTCAAAAAACAAACAAGGAAAAAATAAGCATTTTTACCATTTTTCTGAATATTTTCAAACATTCTTTCCAGTTTTTTCCCCCTCCAATCTGAAAGCCTCCTTTGGCTTCCTCTCCAAGGTCATTTCCGCACTAGCCTGTTATAGTGCTGTGATTCCACTTTCAACATCCTATGGAATCCTGGGGTTTGCAGTTTTGGGAGGGGCTGGCTGGCCCTCCCAGAATCCTGCAAACCCCAGGATTCCATAGGATGTTGAAAGTGGAATCATAGCGTTATAACAAGCTAGTGCGGAAATGGCCCAAGTTTGAGGATGCCAAAATAATATTTTTTAGCCAAGGGCAAGCAAAAATGAATCCTGGCATGGGAATTGAAGTCTCTCTCTCACACACAGAGAAAGGGACCCAATTAAAAAAGATTTAGATACTCGTTCTTTAAAAAATGAATTTGATAACCGTCTCTTTTCTTTGCATTTCCCTCCTTAGTCTTCCCCTTGCCATCCGTTCTCTGTCATCTCAGCTCCAAGCTGGATATTTTTTTTCACGGAGTTTAATTTGCTGAACGGGAACGTTCCCGTACATTCCGTCTCGTGGCTTCCAGCTTCAGTTCTCTCTGAATTGGTGTGTTTTTCTGCCACCCCCTGTTGGAATGGAGACAACAGATTATTAAGAAGAGTCGCACGCTGTCTGCTTTGAAATCTGGGCACCATCTTTTAGAATAACGTTTCCGATGGAGAGATTTGCGCTTTGCCATTTCCCTCCTGGACAAAATGCATCAGCATTCCCATCTCAAAGCTCTTTTTTTTCCTCCCTTTTTTATAACGGAATGACAGCAATAAAAAATGGATTGTCGTGGACATCCAACTTGCCAACTCGGCTCCTAGTCCACCCACTCAGATGGCTAATTTTGATAGCAACAAGAACCCAAAAAACCCAAAAACCTCTCTCTCTTTCACAAGACCTCTGGGGAGGCAATTAGAAAGGGGATCTTTTCAGGACATGGCACTGGTGCCAGAATGGATACGTTGAAAAGCCGAGGGCAGGACAGCTTTAATTTAATTACCAAACCAATTAAAGCTTTCGCATTGGGTTTCGGCAACATACCTTTGTCAGCCCAGGGCCAGGCAGTGATCAAGAAACATTGCAATGTTATTTTTTTTAAAGGTTCTCCAAAAAAGCCCTCTTGAGCAAGACAGGGCAATTCTTTTTTAGTTTGTTATTTAGTAATTCATTTCGTGTGTTAACCTTAATTTATGTCTGTGTCGGAAAGCTTTGTTGGATGGAGTTTCTCCTTATGTGATTTTATGTAAAAACGGATAAATAAATATGCAAAAAAAAAACCTATATTCGTATGCAAAATAGAAGCAAGAAAGAAAGGCGACTCACGGGCCATTTCTGTGCTACACTGTTATAGTGCTATTATTCCACTTTCAGCATCCTGTGGAATCCTGGGGTTTGCAGTTTAGAGACGGGCATTTAGATTTCTCAACCAGAGAGCTCCTTGGCCCCAGGAAACTACAAATCCCAGAATTCCACAGGAGGTTGAAAGTGGAACAATAACACTATAACAGTGTAGGGAAGAAATGGCCATTGAATCAAGGGGACAGATATGAACATTGACTTCTCACACTCCCATTGCTTTATTGCAAATATGGGTACACTATGGCCCCTAGGCAGATGCAGCCCCTCTAATGCACTATTGTAGACCCTGAAGCCCCAAAGCAGCAGAACATTTTGTAAAAAAGAATGACACAATTATGTGGCATTTTTGTGCCCCCAAATAATACAGAACCCTCCCATGGATGAAAACATGTGAAGATACTCCTTTAAACCCCCAGAATCTGCGTTACCACCTCTGTGGTTCTTCTCAAAATGGTGATGGGAAGTGATGCACTTGCTGTCACCATTTTGGGAAGGAGCACAGATGAAAACAAAAGCATTTGGGCTTGCTAGGTAAGGCTCATAAGGGACCGGTGGGAATAACAGTTAGATTTATGTCAGGGAGAAGAGTCATATGGCCTTCCAGACATTGTTGGACTGCAGGTCCCATGAACCCTAGCCAATGTAGTCAAGGAAAGCTGGGAGCTTCAGGTCAATCCCATCTGGAGGTCTACATGATACCCAGTCCTGGTTTAACTCTATATATCCTGGTTGCCTAGCTCACCTATACATTTACATCTGCAAGATGCCTCAGTCCTTCATCCTATCCACCTCCCATGGCCATTTCCGCACTAGACTGTTATAGTGCTATTATTCCACTTTCAACATCCTACGGAATCCTGGGGTTTGCAGTTTAGGGAGGAGCCTCTGGCCCCTGACCCCTCTGGTCCCTCCGGTAACTGCAAACCCCAGGATTCCATAGGATGTTGAAAGTGGAATCATAGCACTATAACAATCTAGTGCGGAAATGGCCCATGTCACGTCATATCTTCTGTGCACCCTGTTCTTCCACAGTGATGGTATTTGAATAGGGTTCTAATTCCTTTTTGTTTCTACACACTGGTAAATTTGTAAGCGGCAATAATTTACTTTCCCATCAAGAGGGCGAACAAAAGCACAATCAAGCAGTCTTTGTGGCAGAAAAAAATAAAACAGCCAGCTGCCTTTGCAAGGAGTACAGATGGCACGTATGAGTTACCCTAAACCCAGCCTATCCGATCCTTGGAAAGATTTTTTTTAGCAGACATTTGTGAGTGTGGACAATAATACAAACACAGTCATCTGGTGCTTTCTTATGGATACAGAGCATGGCGAGAACTCAGATAAGGGCTGAACTCTGTGATGGATGTAGATTTTTTTTGCTGGGTAATATGTGAAACAGGCCTGCTATTTTTCCCCTAGAACACAGAAGAAGACCTTTCATAAGGTCTGTTATCTTCCTTCTTTACCTTCCTAACCCTATCTTCCATTTTTCTGGGTAGGAATGCCTTGCCTAGCTTCTTTTATCTGTTTAAACTTTATACAGGTTGTTTTTCAGCCAGCTGTCCTGATGCAAAAAAATGTTGAATGCCTTGGCATGCAATATCCTCCTTTTGATTAATTCATGTTCCACCATTGTGGTTTCCCTCCAACTGCATCTTGGCATCTCTTGCCATCCACCACCGCCATGGCAAGGACACTGCCAGGGAAACACTATCTGGGCTCCCTGGCAGATTTTGGAGGTGTTGATTCTGAACATTTGTTTGACTTTCATCCTCGTTCCACCTGCCTTTCCCTCTCCTGTATCATCCATCACATGATGTCCCCTCCACCGATCCCTGGTGTTCTCTCCCAAGGAAATGGAAACTCATTCATCTCAACTGAATACAGAAAGCCGTAAACACCCTCCAGTCAAAAGAGGGAAAATCAGGAGGCTGTGACCCAAAGAAACTTGGCAGTTGCAGAATCATTTTTCACAACCTGGTGCTAAGCAGTTGTAGTTGGAGCTTCCAAAGCGGTGCCTTGCTCTGCACGAATGGTGGGCAGAGGAAACCAAGAATGGAGCAAGGAGCTTTTAGGAAGCCTTCCAATTATTATAATTCCACAAGTTTATTTAGGAGTTTTGAAAGACATTCGAAGAGACATGAAGGGCAAAATAAATTAAAAAAAATACAAAACAAAATCCGGGCTAAGAGGGCAACTAAAAACACTTGAAAATTAAACAAGAGGAGGATTCAAAGGGTGGTGGCAGCAGAACAGTGTGTAATCAATTGCGTGATCAAATGGGATAAATATAAATCTGGGTGACGTGAATAATCTGTGACTCTTTGCTTGAAAGTGGCAGCCACACAGCTAAAGGTTCCTTCTTGCCTCTAGTGTTCCAGAACCTCTTTCTCTTCTTCTTCTGCTCATTGCAGTACTTTGCATTCCTCCACTCCCATCACCAGACAATGAGGTGTTGGATAAGTGGGAAGCGGCAGGAGCCCATAACATAATTGTTCTCCATCCAACGCAGTTTCTGCACTACACTGTTATAGTGCTATTATTCCACTTTCAACGTCCTATGGAAGGGGCACTTAGAATTCTCAGCCGGAGAGCTCTTGGGCCTCAGTAAACTACAAACCCCAGAATTCCACAGGATGTTGCAAGCGGAATAATAGTACTATAACAGTGTAGTGCGGAAATGGCCCAAGTCACCACTTCTCTGGATTTTGCAATGTAGTATTTGGTTCAGAAATGTGCTAAAATGTGCAAGAAAAATGTATGTTTTATAAGAAGATGAGTTTAAAAATGTTGCAAAGGGAGATTGCTGCCATAAAGTGGATATAAAATGGATATGGTTTGGGAGATCCTGTTGAACAGGTGAGTTGTGCTGTCTGTTGGGGAAATGGGATCCCCAATAATTGGACAGAGGCCCCTGGACTGGACAGAATCTCTCCATCTGCGGAAAGGAGATCCTGGATGCAATCCCACATTGCTTTTCTTTATTTTGCAGGCTACTTCGATGCATTCAGACTGCTTCATCAGGAAGGAACAAGAGGCGTGCTTAGAGACCATCAGGAAACTGACTGCTTTACTTCCACTGAATGAATCCTCTCCAGGTATGTTCTCAGCCACAACCCAAACTCCAATCTCTTCCTTTCATATCTTCTCACACTATGTATCAGAATCTGATGAGAAATTATGGGAAAACATGGGAATGTAACCAGGAAGATGATGGTTAAGGGCCCCGTTTTAATGAACTGCAGCTCATTGATACGCAAAGGTCAGAGATAAAATGGTAATACCAAGACATAATAGGATGTCTCATCGCCAGGGTGCCTGCCAAAGAACTCGTACAAAAGCTGAACATCCTCTCTGCCTGTTAGCACACATTGTAGAATTGCAATTCTACACGGCAGAATTTGGAAACATCAACATTTAAGCTAATGTATGACATCATTTTGAAAAGACAGTTTAGTAATCTTAAAACGCTAAGGCCCTTACCGCACCTTCCCTTGTTTCGATGCTGGGGTGCGGGGATCGCACGAGCAGCCTCTGGTGAGAGGCTCTGCCTTCCCTGCTGCTTCAGCTCCGCACGAGCTGCCTGCTCGCATGAGAGCCCTGCCTCTTCCTTCCGCAGTGCAGCCTGGGACCTTCCCAGGCTGCACTGGGGCAGGAAGCACGACCAGCCTGGCTCCAGAGGCTCTGCACACCAGGTAAGTGCACATGGGGCCCGGGAGCAATGCACGATTGCGCACCATTTTCGGCTTCTATCCAAAAATGAAAAGGTGCGCAATTGGCCCCTGGCGGCCCCTGGAGCGTTGCACGATTGTGAATGCGATGTGCAGATCACTCCTCGCAATTGCGCAACGGTCCAGGCCCGCTTTCACATTGACTCATCAGTGCCTTTGCCAGGATAGGAGTGTGCTCCCAAAGCTCCCCTCCACATCCAGCCAGCTGCCTGCGAATGGGAGCGCAAGCAACATGCGCCTTCCTTCCACAGTGTAGCTGGTCTCTTTCCTGTGCTGCACTGCAGAAGGAAGCACCTAGATTGTGCTTCTGCCCATTCCGCATGGCTGCTGGTCATGGGAGCATCACACGATCGCAGGTCATTACTGGATTTTTTCCCCCATAATGGAATATCCCACGATTATGATTGGTGAGGATGCCTTGGCAGTGGAATCATGATGACATCATGTGAAAGCACAACTCGCAGACTGGCAGCAATGCGTCCTCATCGCAGGACAGCAACGTTGTGTGGAAATGGCCTAAGATAGCAATCCCGTATGACACTTTTGGAGTGTAGTGCCCCATGCATAGGGTTCCATCCCCCCCCCCGCCAGCACCTTCTCATCATCTGGCCATTTCATGATAGGTGAAGGACAGCAAACAGATAGGAAACATCTTGCTGCGACTCTGCAGGCAGGAAAAAGAGGAGACAATGCCTTGGCTGGTCTCCCCTGACCACTAAATAACCACAGGGATGTGTGCTGGCTCTGTAAAGCTGCCTTGCCTGGGAAAAGGAAGAATTGCACAAAGAGATACTGAATACCTCCTTGGTCAATAAATGTAAAAGCATATGCACTCATTTAACTGTCTGGTTGTCTTTGTAGTCCGAAAAAGTCACTGCCACCCACTCTGGCAAACCTGCTGTGACAGCAAAGATTGATAGTTTTGTGGGGTGATTGTTCAGTTATATCAGAGTTCGTATCTGATAACAATAGGAAGGTATAAAATGATTCAGAACCACCTGGGTGTTCCGGAAGAATTGGGGAGATGATATCAGCTCTTAAATCTCTATAGAACATACATTGAAAAAGCATGTGTTCCATGCCAGTGAGAAACTGTAAGGGAGGACCAAGCAGACATTTACTCAATCCACTGGGAGAGGCGGGATAAAAATAAATTTTTTTATTATTAATTATTATTATTATTATTATTATTATTATTATTATTATTATTATTATTATTATTTGCTTCCACTTGCAATCAGAGTTGAGACAGGGGCTGGTCTGTTACCCAGACTTCACGTGGTGGGTTCAAAACCCTCTTCTCCTTGCTTTAAGTCAGAGGGGGAGAAAGTCCAGCCTGGGATGTGCCTGCAACCCCTAAAATATTCCCCAAATTAGGGAGAAATCTTAGCTGAATTTTTTTTCAAACAAAAATTGTCATCAGAACACTCAACGGACCACATTTCCCACATTTTTGTTGCCGTTTGAATCCTTTGTGTGGATTTTTTCAGCTCAAAAATCGGTAATTTCTTTTCCCCCAAATTTTGGTCTGCTCTTGCTGACCACTTTCCCCACAAATCTCCCAACTCCATAAAAACATTAAACAAAACAGTGGTTTTTAAGTTGAATCCCAGAACATGAGACAACATGACATCATTTCCAGTCCCATCAGAATCACTGATGTGGCATTTTGGCAGGGCCATGGGAGGGAATGGCCTCTGACTGCTTCATAGTCTTGCCCCTTTCCTCCCCTTTCCTTCCTCCCTTTCGTCCCTCTGCTTTTTGGGTGGAGTAGGAGAGCTACAGCAGACATCACAACAAGCCTGCAGAAGAGAAGGCTAAGAGGTGACATGATAGCCATGTTTAAATATTTCAAAGGATGTCATATGGAAGATGGGGCAAGCTTCTTGTCTGCTGCTGCAGAGACCTGGACATGGGTCAGTGGCTTCAAATTACAGGGAAAGAGATTCCACCTACCTGGTCTTGTTCATAGAATCATAGAATCATAGAGTTGGAAGAGACCCCCAGGAGCCATCCAATCCAACCCCCTGCTATACAGGAACACCCATCAAAGCATTCCCAACAGACGGCCATCCAGCCTCTGCTTAAAAACTTACAAAGGAGGAGACTCCACCACACTCCATGGAGGCAGCAGCAGATTCCACTGCCGGACAGCCCTGACCGTCAGGAAGTTCTTCCTGAGGTTAAGGTGGAATATCTTTTCCTGCAGCTTGAATCCATTGCTCCTTGTCCTGGTCTCTGGAGCAGCAGAAAACAAGCCCTCTCCTTCCTCTACATGGCATCCCTTCAAATATTTAAACATGGCTATCATGTCCCCTCTTAACCTTCTCTTCTGCAGACTAAACATACCCAGCTCCCTAAGCCGTTCCTCGTAGGACTTCATGGCTTCCAGACCCTTCACCATTTTGGTCCCCCTCCTCTGGACACGCTCCAGCTTGTCGACATCCTTCTTGAATTGAGGTGCCCAGAACTGGACACAGTACTCCACATGAGGCCTAACCAATGCAGAATAGAGTGGTACCATTACCTCCCTGTTGAGATGGTATTGTTTCCAACTGCCACTCAAACCGTGACAGGTACTGACTTCCATGTCAGTTGGGTGGTGAATCTGTTCTGGGTTTAATGCTGACCTTTCAAGGTTCTGTCCACCATACTGAACCCTGTCACCAAAATACACCCAGCACCTTGGATAGCTCTTTTAAAATTGCAATTAAAACTTGGAGCAGATTTACTCCAAGGCATTGTGGTTTAAAAACTTCCTGTTCTCTCCCTCACCTAATATCGACAACATAGGCCTTTCCATCACCTGGGGAGGGAATGGAAAAGGTGGTGGCGCAATGGTTAAATGCCAGTACTGCAACCACAAGGTTGTGAGTTCAATCCTGCCGGGCTCCAGGTTGACTCAGCCTTCCATCCTTCCGCAGGTCGGTAAAATGAGCACCCAGCTTGTTGGGGCCAATTAGCTAAAAACACATTGTAAACTGCTTAGAGAGCACTTAGCGGATAAGCGGTATAGAAATACATGCTATTTGTAATGTATAATGTATTTCATGTTGTTCACCGCCCCGATCCATGTGGAAAGGCGGGATACAAATAAATTATTATTATTATTATTATTATTATTATTATTATTATTATTATTATTATTATTATTATTGGAAAAACAATGAGCCAAGGAGAGTGAATGGGTGGGATCTTTGCTTCCACAAACCTGTGTATTTTGTTCCATGGGGCTTATTAAGAATTAGACACACTGTATGGAGAGTTTGCACCTTTTTAAAAACCATCCAGTTGCTCCATGCTAGCTGCGTGCATCTACTTTGTCCCTGAAAAAGAATGGACATTAGTTTCGTCTAGACATTTTGTCCCATTTGTGAATATATGGGCAGAGAAACAAGTTGGTCTTCCCTGCTGTGCCCCCAATTTTTCAGTTTTTAAGCGGGCTGAGAGGGCTGCCAATTTGCTACTTGTCTGAATTCAAGATGTTGGTGGTGACTTTTAAACTCCCAAATGACTTAGGATCTTGATACTTGAAGGAATATCTCCCCAAATAGATAGATAGATAGATAGATAGATAGATAGATAGATAGATAGATAGATAGATAGATAGATAGATGGTGAATGAAAACATGAAAGAGTCTTTTTGTTTGTGGCACCCCAATTGTGGAATATATTTCCCTTAGAAGTCCAATTGGTGCTACCGTTGGTTTCTTTCTGGTGCCAAGTAAAGACATGGCTTTTTATTAAAGCATGGGGTGCTTATTTTACTTTAAATGTACATGGTGTTTAATTGTTATAACCTTTTCATCTCTTTACCTGGTTGCTCTTCATACGCTTTTATCCTGTCTAAGCAATTTTATTGTTTTAATCTGAAACTGTCTTCAATTGTTTACCTATTTTATCTGCGTGCCATTCTGAAATCCCATGATAAAGGTCAGGACGCAAATATTTTAATTGATAGATAAATAGATTATGTATACCCTGCAACATTTCACGGATGAAAACCAGGACATGTGCAGCCAAGCAACATCAGATAGCAAACATTATTAATGAGGAAGGTTGCAGAAAAAAAAGAAGCTGCAGCAGCAGTGGTGTATCTAGTGTAAACAGCACCTAGGGAATCATGGAAGTTGCACCCCTACCTTCTTTCCCTCACCACCACCCCAACTTCTACATGCATCGCTTTCTTGTGCGCCCCCCGGCATAGATGCCCAGGACACATGCCCTACTTGCCCCACCCAAGATATGCCTCTGTGCAGCAGTTTGCTTTGGACTGAGTCTACTGGGAAGGACAAGATTCCACCCCCTCTTTTCTGCCCCGATGGGTTGATGAAACTGTTTTTGCACTTTGAACTCAGTTTGTAGCAATCAAAGTGAGCTAAGGACAAAGGAGGAAAGTGGAGAGAGGAGAGAAAAACCATGGCATTTTAGAAGCAGCTAAAAAAGTGGGTCAAGAGAGGATTCATCAAGACTCTCGTTGCCAAACTGGAACAGTTGGAGGGCATTTAGATAGATAATAGTCAACATTTCTGGGTCTCTTGGACATGCTTGAGATGAGGGCGTGCACTTTTCCAACCATTAGGTAAACCAGAAAGTCAGCTTCTAGTTTACGATGCATAAATGTGTATATGTCAATGACATAACAGTATTGAAATCCAGAGAGGTGTGGAAGATGCTGTAATAGTTTGGTAAAATGTACAATGAGAAATGTTTTTTCATACGACGTAATCATAATAAAATTAATTATAAAAAAAAGTCAGCTTCTAGTTTGAAGAAAAGCTTCCCCAACCAGGCAGGGGGGTAGTTTTTATCTTAAAGAATAACATTGGCGGTGCATAGTTTTCCCACCTCTGCTCTCTGCTGCCTTTGTGTAATTGACTGGAAAGACAAGGTGATGTGGGAGCTCTGAATGCCTTGGCAGTTTCAAGTCACAACAGGATCAAGCTTGTTCATGCTCTAACCATCTGCAACAGCAGGGGCACACACCAGACAGATAATTCCATGTCCAACATTTAGCAGGGCCAGGGGACATGAGAAGAGCTTGCTGGAAAGCCTGTGTGAAGGACAAGAGATTGATGAGGCCGCACCACAAAAGGGCCGAGCCATCACCGCTGCCACACAGCCACGGGGTACCATCTTGCCACTGAGCTGGAAAGGTTTTCCAAAAAGCACATCTGTGAAATTGCCTCTCCCGCGGCATTTGGCAATCCAAAACTGAATTGCCAGTTGTGTTTTCTCGGTGCACATAGACACACAACCACATCCTGCTGTCTTTTGCAGGTTGTATTCTTTGTGTTTGTGTCAGTAGGGCTTTGTGTAAAATATTTATGGCACAAAATTGTTGGAAGGTTGTACAGAAATGAAATAAACAAACAAAAAATCCCCCTGATCTTTACGCTCATGTTCGGGGGGGGGATCTTGCATCCTTTAGCAATTTTTTTGCATTGCTGTGTCCTGACAAAAATGAGATTTGCAAATACTGTTAACACTTTTGTTGCATTAGGAACCTGTGTTCAGCTGTCTTTCTAGACTCCTGGGGATTCTTATTGTTATTGGGAGTCCCTGATCACACAGGGAGGCTTATTAGCTACAGAATTCAGAGCCTGGCAAAATACCCTTTTAGGATGAGATTTCTCAGAATTGCTCACAATTCTGGCTGGAGGATTCTGGAATCTGCTATCCAAAAAATGTTACATTTCCAGGATGTGCTATGAGTCTTTATACATAGGGTTCCTGTTGAAGGTAGCAAGGGTGTGATTGGAGGGTGGAGCCAGAGGTGTATCTAGCATAAACAGCGCCTAGGGCAAGCATGGAAGTTGTGACCCTACTTCCAGGGCTGCTGCCACCTCCTCCTCCTCTTTTGCTGCTTCCAGCACTGCTTTTTTATGACCCCCCTGGCATTGCCACCTGGGACACATACCCTACTGGCCCCAACTTAGATACACCTCTCGGTGCAGCCAGTAGGAAGATGGGGGTTACTGCATACAGCCCCACTTCTTGCTTTACACACCATGCAATCTGGCTCTCCCCAAAAGTGATTTTGCTCCCTGATCATAGAACATTTGCACAGTACTTAGACTGTTCTTGTTTAATGTTTATTTCATGAAGAGATTGGCAGATCGATCAACCCCATTCTTGCAAGTTTCTTCTTCTTTTTTTTTCACCTCGAGGTCTGTTCCTTGCCAGATAAGTGTATAATTTTTTAAAAAATTCAGGGAAAAGTATGTTCCAATTCTGTGCACAGTTTTGAATTAAATGTATTAAAGGGCACTGTAATGGTTGTAATAGGCCCACTGACTAAAGCTTATGCATGCGTACACCCTGGTGGCGCAGTGGTTAAACGCCAGTACTGCAAACCACAAGGTTGTGAGTTCGATCCTGCTGGGCTCCAAGGTTGACTCAGCCTTCCATCCTTCCTCAGGTTGGTAAAATGAGTACCCAGCTTGTTGGGGGCATGTATAGAAATGTTTCTAAATACATGCTATTTGTAAGTTGTTCGCCGCCTCGATCCATATGGAGAGGCGGGATACAAATAAATAATAATAAAAAAATTACACACTGGGGTATGGTAAGCTTTTTTCAAACATGTTCATTTTGATGGATGCATTGTTTAATTCCTTCCAAACTGAAGGCCGAGCAATGTATAGATTCCTGACTGCATATTCAATGTCTTTCTGTGTTTAGTCTGGGAATCAGCTAAATCCATTGGAAAAAAGAAAATCCTCAATGGAGTAAATTTCTCATGTGCTCCTATTCCCAGTGTCTCTGCTTTATTTCTGCATGTGTAATAAAACTAGGAGAGTTTAAAACTCAGGTCATTTCCCCTGTTAAAGAAATCTAATTGTATGCGTTTAAACTTGATTAATAAATCAATTGCATTTGCTGTGATTTTATTTTGTAAAAATCCAGTTAATGGTCTGAATACTAGCTAGCGAATTAGAGCAGACTCACTGAATCATTTGTTCGGTGGTGAGTCAACATTGATGTAAATTCCATTAGTTCGGTGGGTCTACTCTGGTAGACCTGAGCTCACAACAGGCTTTCAAACACGTTCGGAGTGACTCACTTGGGACCTTTCTGTATGTGATGGAGATGCAAAATTGGAATGGTAGAACTTCTGTGACAGGAAGGGACCGATTCATCCAGCTCAGCATCATTGCAGATGGGCACAATCACCAGCCTAATGGAGAAATCAATTCATAATAAAATCACAAGCACTTTGTGAAGTTTGTGCAGTTTTGATTCTTCGGAATAATCTGGAAGTGTTATTACTTTTGTGTGTGGGGGGGGATAAATTAGGTTTTCCAGCATAACAGACACATATGCATAACTATGTTTGAAAGTTGTCATCAAGTGAAGCAGGAAACTTTCCTCTAACCAACCACATGTTGTTGAACTACAATCTCAATCAGCCCCCACCAATCGTAGAATCACAGAATCATAGAATCCTACAGTTGGAAGAGACCCCTGGGGCCATCCAGTCCAACCCCCTTCTGCCATGCAGGAACACCCTCAAAGCACTCCCGACAGATGGCCATCCAGCCTCAGCTTAAAAACCTCCAAAGAAGGAGACTCCACCACACTCCAAGGCAACAGATTCCACTGCTGGATAGCCCTGACCGTCAGGAAGTTCTTCCTGAAGTTCAGGTGGAATCTCCTTTCCTGCAGCTTGAATCCATTGCTCCTTGTCCTGGTCTCTGGAGCAGCAGAAGACAAGCCCTCTCCTTCCTCTGCATGGCATCCCTTCAAATATTTCAACATAGCTATCATGTCCCCTCTTAACCTCCTCTTCTGCAGACTAAACATACCCAGCTCTCTAAGTCTATCCTCATAGGGTTTTGTGGCTTCCAGGCCCCTCACCATTTTAGTCGCCCTCCTCTGGACTTGCTCCAGCTTGACCATGTCCTTCTTGAATTGGGGTGCCCAGAACTGGACACAGTATTGCTGGAGTTGTAGAACATACATTTCCACATGAGCACCCCTCAACTGGTGAAGGGATGATTCAGGGGGCTATGGAAGCTCAATAGTAAGCCCAGGAGGTATTAAATGGCCAGCTGTAGGCCATTTCCACCCTACACCGTTATAATGCTATTATTCCACTTCCAACTTCCTGTGGAATTCTGGGGTTTGTAGTTTATTGAGGCCAAAGTGCTCTGTGGCTGAGAATTCTAAAAGCACCTCCCTAAACTGCAAACTCCAGAATTCCACAGGGTGTTGAAAGTGGATTTATAGCTGTGCAAACAGTGGAGTGCTGAAATGGCCAGAATATAGCTCTCTTTGCACAAACATCCAGGGTTCCAGCCCTGGACAGAAAGGGGCTGATGAAACAGAAGAGTGGAAATCAAATGAGTTTCCTGAGAACTTCACTCTAAATGTTAATAATGGGATTTCCCCAGTTTTGTTGTTTCTTGTTTTTTTTAGCCGTCAGCCATGAATCCCTTGGCCATGAAGCCATGAAAACATTCACATGATTTTCTTTACTGCTTGGTTTTGTTAGAGGATGTAGGTGGGGAGGGAACCAACAAAGAAACTCCATTTCCAAGCAGAAACTCAGAATAATCATCCCATAGTCAGGGAGAATGCAAGTAACTCAGAGAGAATAGGAAAGTTCATGTTTTTTCCCAGTTCCAGATAAGAGATTCCGGCCTTTCCAAAACCCATTTCCGCAAGGGTGAAATATTTTCTTATGTAAATGGTTTGGCGCTGGCCTTACCTTCTTAGGCTCTATTGAAGGGACTTGAAAGGCCAGCTTTTCACACTCGCGAGAGATGAGTTGGCTTTATGAATAAGAGGCTCAGAGAAGAAAGTGCTGTTCCTGGCAGGCTCGGAGAATATGATTCCAATGCAGAAGGCTGGTTTTTCTTCCTTTCGTGTCTCCATCTATTCAAATGCAGCCTTGAGTCCCAAGATTTGCCTGCCAAATGGTGATCAGGTTGGAGGGTTCCCACATCAGTGAGTTGGTGAATCCATGCTGGGTTCTAATCCAAATGTAAAGGGAGCTATCCAAATTTTTGAACCTATCT
Source organism: Ctenosaura bakeri (assembly GCA_948474755.1). Taxonomy (NCBI): domain Eukaryota; kingdom Metazoa; phylum Chordata; class Lepidosauria; order Squamata; family Iguanidae; genus Ctenosaura; species Ctenosaura bakeri. The sequence continues at coordinate 604,879 of CAOLHI010000288.1, forward strand.
GGTGGATAGAGTTCAGCTCGGATAGATTCACATAACAGTTGAGGTGTGCCAAGGCAAGGAAGCTGCAAAGTTTTATGGGCAGGGGGGTTATCTTTCCTCCCCACCAAACCACAAGTGGAGGGGAGGGGAAATTAAATCCCCATTGACATAAACTGCCATAACTAACTTTCTGAAATGACTCTGACTTGTATATAACCTTCTTAAAATGAAATACCCAGTACTCCTGATGAGACCTGACCAGCACAGAATATAGGAGGACTATTACTTCCCTCAACTTGAAAACTCTGCTTCTATTAATGAAGGCTAAAACAGCATTTGTCTTCTTTGCTGCGGCATCACACTGCTGGCTTATGTTCAACTTATGATCTATAAGAATCTCAAGGTCCTTTTCACATACTGCTGACCCAAGTATTCCACATCCTCTACCTGTGCACTTATGATCTAAATGATGCTCCCCATTGATAAAAATATTGAAGAGCATCAGCGTCAGGACAGAACCTTGTGGCACTCCCACTTGAGGCCTCCTTCCAGTCTGAAACACAACCACTGACGGCAACTCTTTCAGCATGGTTTTCCAACCAATTTTGGATCCATCTGATGGTGTTTCCATCTATTCTATATTTAGTCAGTTTGCTAAACAAACTATCATGGGAGACCTTATTAAACGCTTTGCAATTATTTCAAATAATTGAATTTTTTTTTCTCTTCTCCCAGCTGTCCACCTTTTCGCTTGAATATTGGCAGATTGATATACTGACAAGACACAACTGCATCAAATGCAGAAGTAACTTTATCTTCACATTTCCTTCTGTTAATGGTCTGCTGTACTGAAATATTTCATCCAATAGAAACAAAGAAAATTATACTTAAAACTATTCTTTGGGGCCCTAGTCTAAAACTGTGCTAGTGTTGTGATTTTCTTCCTGGCCTGAAGAAGGTTTTGATCTGGTGTAATGAGGAACCCTAGTGGCACGGTGGTTAATTTTTTATTATTATTATTATTTATTTGTATCCCGCCTCTCCATATGGATCGAGGCGGCGAACAACTTACAAATAGCATGTAGTTCGAAACATTTCCATACATGCCCCCAACAAGCTGGGTACTCATTTTACTGACCTGCGAAAGGATGGAAGGCTGAGTCAGCCTTGGAGCTCGGCAGGATCGAACTCACAACCTTGTGGCTTGCAGTACTGGCATTTAACCACTGCGCCACCAGGACCCCCAATGCTGGTACTGCAGCCGGAAGGTTGTGAGTTCGATCTTGCCAGGCTCCAGGTTGACTCAGCTTTCCACCCTTCCACAGGTTAGTAAAATGAGTACCCAGCTTGTTGGGGGCAATTAGCTAACACATTGTAAACCACTTAGAGAGCACTTAGCTGAGAAGCAGCATAGAAATACACATGCTATTGCTATTCCCTTGACCCACATTCCGTTTGCCCTCCTTTTCATTTCTTCTGCCAGCAGATTTTAGCCGGCTGCTCTGTCAGCAATCCCGAAAATCTGTCAATATCAAGCACCGCTGGTGACTCCATTGTTGTGCCGTGAGGAGTCAGCAGCCTCTTTCTCAGGTGTTATGGGAGCTATCCAGGTACTGAAGCTATGTTGAGAATAGGGTTCAGCACCTGGATAGCTGCTGCAACATGAAGAGGAGCCGCCAAGAGCTGGAGAACCTGTGGAGGAGGCTGCCATTAAAGCTGAGGTTGGAGTCACCATCTCCCAGTGAAGGAGCTGCGATCAGGAGAAGAGCATTTCAAAACAGAAAGGCATTTTCACCCAAAGAAGAAGTTTCTCTTAATTCTAACCCCTGCAACTAGGAGTTCGGATTGCACTGCATTTGTCTAGGCTCTTCCAAAGGTACTTACTTCCTTAGCCAGGCTTAACTGGCCTGCTTGGACCACGTAAGAACCTTTAGCCCATAAATTATACCCCTTTCACTGAAGGGAACATTGACGTAGCATGACATATTCCTTCTGCTTCCGTTGTTGCTGAGAAAGGAGGCAACTGTTTTGCTCTTTCTGCAAAATCTCGTGTTTTGGAGGGCTGCTTAGGCCTTGGCTTTTCTTTTCTCTGTGAGCACATTTCAGACATGACGGAAGGTCCTTCTGTTTTCATAAGTAGCCTAGCAAAGTGAAAGTCGCAACGCTCCAAGAGAAGCTGCATTCAAGCCACAAAAGAGGGGAACAAAGAGAAGTGAAAGGCTTGGGGGTGGATGGAGGAGGGGGACTTGGGCTTTGGTAGCTTTTGATGCCGCTGTCTCCTAGGTTTTCCTTCTCTTGGTCTTTTGAAAGATGATGGCAAGCAACCTTTCCAGAGGTCACGAGGTTTTCCCTGGAGCCTTCCATCTCTAGGCATTCTCTGTTTATTTTCTCAGGGCGAACCATGGAGCTGAAAGATCTCCCATTTTAAATACATCAGCTTTGCCAGAATTAATGGGCAATTGAGTAAAAGTCAGGCCCTTCCCCTTTATTATGACTATTGCAATGCATGGGTGGGCAACTATGTGGGAGTGGGGAGCAATTTTCATTTCCAAGAGCCCTGCCTTGCTGTGTTATCCCATAGCTTCTGGTAGACATTTTCAGGCTTTGGACTGGGAAAATCTGGGAAGGAGACAAATTGTCACAGTTGCATGCCATTCTGGGTAGTCTGACACAGGTTTGGGGTCTGAAAAATCACCTGAAAACAGTGCCTTTTAAAATGGGGGGGAGCTTGGGGACTTTGGGGGCCAGAAAATGGAGTTGAGAGTATAGAGCCCTATGTGGCCCATGGCCCGTGCTTTCTACATGGCTGCTGCAGTGGAATCCTGTTTGCAAAATTTGTGGAGAGGCTTTGAAAACCAGACTGTTGGGCAATTGTCTGTCATGAACTCTGTCAATCCCACGTAATGCTGACCCTAATAAATGTGACCTAAGCCATCATCTTGTTAACCATTTATTTACCTGGAGGTGAGCACATAGCCCTCAGCTGTGTTGCCCAGATAATGGGGGAGTCCATTATCACAGGGGAGTTGCAAGATCAGATGGAAGACTCAGCTCTGTGTATATGTCTGCTTTCAAGTTGCCTGTTGCCTTATGGTGATCCCGTCAATTTCATGGGGCTTTTTTTTTTTTAAGACAAGGAATTCTAGAGGTGGTTTTGCCAGTTCCTTCCTCTGGGATATAGCCTACAGCACTTGGTATTTATTGGTGGTTTCCCATCCAAGTACTAACCAGAGCTAACCCTGCTTAAGGTGTCTTTAGAGTATTTAGGCTTAGGACCCAGCTAGTCCATATTTAATCTACCTAGTCCTGCTCTTTGCCATATCAAGCAGGCTGGGGCTCTGATGTTGTTTGGGAAATACATCTTGTCTCAGTTATCCCAGGGGAAAAAAGTGTTTTTCTGCAGAAATGCTGGTATTCAGCACTGCATTTACAGATGAATAGCCTAAATTTACAGATCAATAAGTGATCTGTATTCAGTAAAACTACATAGTCTTATTGTAAATCTACATAAATGTGAGCGCAGCCCACCTTAAGAGCCAGCAGCAGGTTCTGGCAAAGGAGTTCTGTTCAGCTTCCATTCAGTGTGTGAGGAGGATAACATTTCCATCTCCTCCCACCAGCAAGTGAACCTGCAACAATCAGAAGCAGGATCCCTGTTGCAAGTGAGGATAGACCTAGAGAGCTGGGTATGTTTAGTCTGCAGAAAAGAAAGTTAAGAGGGGACATGATAGCCATGTTTAAATATTTGAAGGGATGCCATGTAGAGGAAGGAGAGGGCTTGTTTTCTGCTGCTCCAGAGACCAGGACAAGGAGCAATGGATTCAAGCTGCAGGAAAAGAGATTCCACCTGAACCTCAGGAAGAACTTCCTGACAGTCAGGGCTGTCCGGCAGTGGAATCTGCGACCTTGGAGTTTGGTGGAGTCTCCTTCCTTGGAGGTTTTTAAGCAGAAGCTTGATGGCCATCTGTCGGGAGTGCTTTGAGGGTGTTCCTGCATGGCAGGGGGTGGGACTGGATGGCCCCTGGGGTCTCTTCCAACTCTACAGTTCTATGATTCTATGATTCTATGATTTTTGAAAGTTACATAGATCTAATTAAACAGCTGAGGTAGGATATTGGTGATCAGTTTTTGAGGAGGTTTTCCCCCAAAAGAACCAGAATACAGTGTGTGTGTGTGTGTGTGTGTGTTTGTTACCTCCCTGTGCAAAATGTATAAAACCTCTCATCATATTGCCCAGTGAGAAGAAAGCTTTGTTTTTTAAAAATATTTCTCTTTGCATGCAGGAAAAAAAGATGTGAGCTCTTACATCCATCATAGAGGGTGGAAAAGGAAGACATATCAAAAGCCCCTTTATTAATGTGACCCCTTTCTCTTCTGCAGATTGCCCGGGGATGTGGGATAACATCACCTGCTGGAAACCAGCCTTTGTGGGAGAAGTTGTCTTTGTGAAGTGCCCAGCACTCTTCACCCTGGTGAATTTCGATGACGGTAAAGTTTCCCTGTCCTGTCTTTTGTTTTCTTATTTTGTGCTGTTGTCAGCTAGAAACATAACTCTTGGAAGTCACTAGTTACAAACAGCTTGCAACTCCTTTTTCCAGCAATGAAGATATAACTACGGCCATTTCCGCACTGCACTCTTCTAGTGCGATGATTCCACTTGCAACATCCTCTGGAATCCTGGGGTTTGCAGTTTCGGGAGGGGCCGGCTGGATGTCCTTTGAGGTCTCTTCCAACTCTATAGAGGCCGGCCCCTCCCGAAACTGCAAACCCCAGGATTCCATAGGATGTTGAAAGTGGAATCATCGCACTAGAAGAATGTAGTGCGGAAATGGCCTACCTTACATTACAGTTGTAATTGTAATGAAAAATAACTCTTTTTGAAGTGTAACTTTTACTTACTGATGTGGCTGCAGTGTGTGGCCTCACTAAATGGTAGAGGAGGAATATAACATGGTTCACGTGCTGGCTTGTGTTGAGCCTTATTGTGTGCATTGTACCACCTGCTTTTACAATTCAATTTTTTAGAAGATAATAATTTAAAAATAACTAATTTTGGTACTTTAAAGGCATAGAAAAAAATCAGTGTTTTAAAAATTATAACAATAATTGTAACTCTTCTGGAAGCAATGGAATGATTAGATTGTTGTTGTTGTTGTTGCTGCTTCAGTTGTGCTTTCAGATCATTACCAATTGATGCCATCCCTAAAGCAAGCTTATCACTGGGTTTCCTTGGCAAGATGGGAGGTTTGCCATTGTCTTCCCCTGAGGCTGAGAGAGTGTAACTTGCCCAGGGTCACCTAGTGGGTTCTCATGGCTGAGTCCTAGTCCAACACTCAAACTGCTACAGCTTCCTAGCTGTGTTGTTGTTGCTGCCACATGCCTTCAAGTCGACTCGGTGAGCCCATGAATTTTACAGGCTCTTCTTAGGCAGGGAATATTCAGAAGTGGTTTGTCACTGCCTTTCTCTGAAGTTTAGGATCCAACCCCTGCTATTCCTTGGCGCTCACCCATCCCAGTTCTAATGAAACTTGACCCTGCTTAGCTTCTGAGATCAGATAGGATCTGGTGCCTTCAGGGTATTTAAGCAGGGGATATGAAAAAAAGCAATTGCTAAATAATTATTTTAGGAAAGAATTCCAGACTTTGCTCATGAGAGTGCTGATGGACTCAGAGAACATGATGCATTATTAAAGGGAGAAAAGCACACTGCCACAAACCTGAGTCACTAAGACCTGGGAGCACTCAAATGCTAATATGACCAGTATATATGTGCCTCTCTGTAAAGGAAAAAAGAGGGAGGAATGAAGGAAAACATAATGGTAGGAGGAGGAAAGAACATGTTGTCCACAACATTTCTGTCCCTCCTAGTTCCAGAAAAAAAAATGAGAAGCTGTGGATGTTCTGTACAGGAGATAGTCCCATGCCCCCTTAAGAGTAAGGTGGTATAGCATGGGTTTTCATAGACAATAGCACACTTAATCAGAGAATCAGAGAATCTGGGAAAAGATGACAAAGCCATGTAGGAGTACACCATCAAAGCATTCCCAACAGATGGACATCTAGCTTATGTTTAAATTCCTACAGAAGAAGACTCCACCACACTGCCAAGCAGCAGTGTATTCCACTGCCGAACTTCTCTTACAGTCAGGAAGTTCTTCCTAATGTTTAGATGGAATCTCTTTTCCTGAAGTTTGAAGCCATTGCTCCGGGTCCTAGTCTCTTGAGCAGCAGAAAACAGGCTTGCTCCATCCTCCACATGACATCCTTTCAATTATTTAATAGAATAGAGTGGTGCTATCACTTCCCTTGACCTAGGCAAGTGCACGAAGAGTTATCCAGAATTTCAGGCATACGAATGGTGCCAATCGTGAGTGGCATCATGGAGAGTGAGGTAAATGGAAAATTAAAGGTAGAAAGGCCTGATGCTCATAATCCCACTGTTAACATCAGCTACGCACAAAACTCTTTGTGGTAACACAACATCCAGGCTCTATAAGGCAGATGTGAAGGAGCTGTTGACATGGGATTCTCCCATGTGCCCATGGTGTGATTATATCTTGCAGTTAGGTTAAACCCATGGCTGGAGTAGGATGGAGAACTCATCTCAAAATGGTGGTGTCCACCCGACCTAAGTTTGGTACATGAGCTGTTCATGACCCAAGTCCAGTTGCTGGTCCCAATGAAAGTCAACTCCTCAAATCAATTGCTGAAAAGTGAGTTGTAGGGAAAAGTATGCAAATCTCACTGCTTCAGTGGGATCACCAACAGAATTCAGTCCCATACCTGCAAATCTCTTCTGCCGAGTTGCCGTGTGTTTCTCTCCGTTGCTCTTCTTAAGAAGGACAGGATATTCTGCATAGTGCCTGAACTTATGAAAGAGAGGGGCATTTTGAGCTGTATTTTGCCAGCAACCTCAGAGTGGTGTAACAGTTCCATATGCAGAACTCTACAACAGTTGGCCATTCAGCACCCCTTGGACTTACCACAGAACTGCTGCAACCTCCCATCACCATTCCATGCCTGATGGGGAGGGAAGGTCAGAAAAGCATCGGACTATATCCCTATAGTCAAATCCACAGCAATTATAGCATCTGCTGAGGTCTATCGAGGTCCTCCAAAGGTCTCTTGATGAAGTACAGTGGGCCCTCAACTTTTGAGGGTTCACCACTCTCAGATTTGATTGATTGTGGGTTATTTTATTTAGAAACATCCTTATTCTATTTGCCCCTGCCACATATGTTCTCTCTAGGAATTTCTTGCTCTCCCAATGTGATTCTGTGGTCCACTTCTAAGGGATGTTGACCATAAGATTGTGCTGGAGAACCTACAGTAATGCTCTCAGGTAAAAAACAAAACAAAACAGTGACTGTGATTTTTATTTCTATTCATACATTTCCACTTTCATGGTGGATCCATAACTCCTGTGAAAGTGGAGGGCTCACTATAATACGTTTTCTGAAGTCTTAGGCCATTTCCACACTACACTATTGTAGTGCTATTATTCCATTTTCAACATCCTGTGGAATTCTTGAATTTGTAGTTCCCTGAGGCCAAAGACCTCTTTGGGTGAGCATTCCTAATGCCCCTCCCTAAACTGCAAACCCCAGGATTCCACAGAATGTTAAAAGTGGAATAATAGCACTATAATGGTTTAGTGTGGAAATAGCCGTAGAGTTGCCAGATTAATTCCATTCCAGTACAAAAAAAACCCCAAAAAACTAAGACCAAAGGAAATCCCTCCTCATTATGTTCCAGGGTGGTCCCTGGATATGTTACCAAGAGTGACCCTGAGTGAAAAATGTAATGAAGGATAATGCATAAAAAACCCACATATATACATTTTTCAAGGCAGTGCTCTCGCCCAATATTCCTCCTCCTCTCCTTGAGGACCAGAGATGGAAGTCCGAGGTCTGAGATGTCTGGTCATGTCCTGGAATATGAAAACCCTGTTCGGAGGTGGCAGCCCTTCTTAGGAGTGCCCTTCGGCACGTTCCTCCTGTGTTGATACCATCTCAGCATCTGTTACAGGTCCGAATTCTGTTTTGGAAGTGAGAGGTCAGGATTGATGCTTCTGTCAATCTCAGGCAGAGGCCAAGCAACCACAGAGGCAACAGGAGTTTTATGACTTTTAGTAAGTAGTCCATAAAATAATCAAGAGTTTACAGCACCCAAAGCAAACAGAGGCAATAAATAAAGCCGTAAAGTAATTAAGGGGTTACATCACCCAAAACGAATGAAGACAGTGGAACTCAGGGATGGCAAACCCATGGAACGGGTATTAGAGTCACGGATGAATGACAGTTGTTGCCCCATAACCCCCACTCCCCAGCGTCTGCCTTAAATAGTCTTTAGCCCAGCTGGAGCTGATCAAGTGTCCGTTGACCTGGCCCGCAGCTGCAGGCCCTCTGATCTCAGCCGCTTCTCCAACAGGCGCTTTGATCTACGAACCGCCACCTTCTCCAACCGCCTCTGGAGGAATGTGGGGGGAGAGTCTTCTGCAAGCTCCAGGCTGGAGTCGGAAGTAGCAGCTTCTGTCGAACCAGAAGCATTGGACTCGTCTGCTGTAGGCACTGGCCCTGGGTCAGCTGGGGAGTCGCTGGCAGGCCCTTCCCTTGCCTCTGCAGGAGCCCCCTCTCCCTCCAAGGAATCCTCCCCCGGCTGGGAGTCCAAGCCCAACTCAGAGTCCCCGTCTGAATCGGCAGCCTGCTCAGCCTCCTGCTCAGCCTGGCTCATGACATCTCCTTTTAAAGGAGCACATCACAAAAGGTGCACTGTGAGAAGGAGGGAGTCGTCCTTTCCACAGTAACTTCCAATTGGCGAGATAGGACTGATCCACAGATACGAATCACCAACACGCGTTCACACTTTCTTATCGGTTCCTCCTTGATAACCAACAGCGGGCTGGCATCTCCATAGCAACAGCCAGGATCTTTTTGAGAATGATGAGTACACTCGCTACCCTTGAGGCCGGCGGCTTCGGCAACATCAGTCAAAGCCCTGAACGAAAGTGTGCACATGCACACACAAGAGCAAAACAAGACCCAAAAAAGGAAAGGAAGGAAGGAGGGAGGGAAGGAGGAAGGTAGGGAAAAAATAAAAATGTACAAGGAACAAGGGAGAACTTCAGCTCATTGCTAGGTGGAAGGAGATGGAAACAGGCCCTCTGGTGCGCCACATTTTTAAGCAGTTAGGTTGAGTTCATTGTTTTCTTGCCTTGCTCACTCTTCCAGAACATTCCTCCCTCGAGGTGAGGTTTGAAGAATCAAAAAATCCAGCGCGTAGAAAAAGTAAGGTATAGACTTTAACGCAGGGCTTTCCAAACGGTGTGTCATGGCATATTCGTGTGTGGCCTTGTTACCCTGTATCTTGGGGGTCCTGGGAGGGGTGCCCAAATAACCAATTAAAAACACAAGATGGGGGAAATTAAACTTGAGCCCTCTCCTAAGCTAACGAGAGGCAGGGTAACTTTAGCTAGGATCTTGTACCCTATGTCTACGGCGTCAGGTCAGAGAGCGTAGCCAGACAAGTTTTAACGTAACAACTAATATTTATTGAGGACAAACAACAAAGAAGACAACACATGCACACAATTAACTGAGAAATAGAAATGGAGAGTTTTCGGGGAACGGGTAATACGACACCTGGTCTCGTAGTCCTGGAGAGAAATGGAGGTTGAGGGGAAGGAAGCTCAGCGCAGTTCGCTGAGGGGACAACTTCACTGGACAGAGCGGCCGCAAGGCTGGATGGAACTCCAGGGTGATCCGAGGTAGTCCCGAAAATGGGGACTTTTTATAGGGTGGATTTTACCTACAGGCTATGCCATGCTCGGTGAGAACAAAGGAATTTTGGAGCTGGACAAAGGAGTTGGAAAAGGTCAGGTTTTGCATGATGAGCTTAGCACTGGATGACAATAGTATGGCCAGTATGTAAATGGACCAACATAAAGGAATGGCTCGGCCCTTGGCCAGGCGTCTTTGTAGGGATTCGTGCTGAGCAAGGCCGGTTTGCAAGAGGGTTCTTCCCTGAAGCATTGGAGAGGCTTAAGTTGCCTGCCTGAATGGGGTTTGGAATGTACAACCATTAACGGCCGCGCCCAATACGTGCTTGTCCGGTGGACCTCTGCAAACACAAGCGCCTTTCTCGCGCGCGGGGGGGCGGACGCGACAAGCGCCTTTCTCGCGCGCGGGGGGGGATGGAGGGGACAGGCTCCTTTCTCGCGCGTGCGCGGGGGGGATGGAGGGGACAGGCTCCTTTCTCGCGCACGCGCGAGGGGGGATGGAGGGGACAGGCTCCTTTCTCACGCGCGCGGGGGGGAATGGACGGACGCACGAGCCGCCGCCGCCTCCGGGAGGCTGCCGCTTCCCCGCTCATTCCTTCGCCTGCGGAAGGAAGGAGGGGGAAGCGGCAGCCTCCCGGAGAAGGCTTCTTGCGCGAGCTGCCCTCCTCCGTCGCGCGAGCGCCGGCACTGCGAAAAGGGCCTGTGTCTCCATACATTTTGTTACTACAATTTATGTATCTGTATCTCTTGTAAGGGGCTCGTTTAACCTCTGGTTTGCTGGTAAAACTGAAATTACTGTGTCATGAAATGATGCATGTCTAAAAGTGTGTCACCAACATGAAAAGTTTGGAAAGCTCTGCCTTAAGCCCTACTTATACAGATCTTCAGACAGGTTCCTTCTTGAGAAGAGATGGGGACCTGATGGGTGAAAAGAGGAATAACCTACCTTTTCTTGTCAAAAGGAGATAATGGGGGAGTACGTAGCACATCTGTAGTGAGTTATTTGAGGGGTGGTGACTCCTGTGTCGGAAGAGGGTACCCTGCATTTGAGGGCTATCCGCTCAAACTACCACTTGCACATACAGAACCTGGATACGAAGGAAGGACAGCCAAAGTTGTGATGAGACTCATCCACATTTGATGCCTGGATGAGAGACTCTGCCACAATCCTATGATACTGGGCCGTCACCCCGGCAGTGTCACTGCCTGGATGGGACCAAGATCCTAAACTGCAAACCCAAGGATTCCATAGGATGTTGAAAGTGGAATAATCGCACTATAAGAGTGTAGTGCAGAAATGGCCTTGGTGAGGGAAAGCACAATTTGCAGCATCTGGAGGACCCAAAGAAATAGCTGTGAGGGGCCCCATCTGGTTCCATGGCTGTCCTTTGCCCACCTGTGTTATTGTGTCATAAGACCCCTTGGATAATCTCAGGCCAGTCACTTGTACTCATAAATATTCCTTTACTGTATCTGTCCCATATTCAAATAGCCTGAAGTATTGGTGATGAATCATTCTGCAGAGAAAGACATTGGGGGGTGCACAAAAATGCTTTTTTTTCTGCACAGGAAAATGTTTTCTGTATGGGAAACCCATTTTCTGAACAGAAAACAAACTTTCTGTGCAGAAAAAAAAAGCACACCCTTTTATCCACAGAATAATTCCCTGCAACACTTTAGGATGTTTGCAGGTGAAGAGAAAAATTGTGCAAAAAAATTCTTGCTGGTCTATAATACCTCCTAACAGGAAAGCTGTTTTTTTGACTCATGTTGCATTTGTTTTTCATCCCTAACTGTGAGCCTTTGTGCTTACACAGTAGGCTCCTGACTTGAAGATCCAGTGCTCATTAGCAAAAATCCAATTAATATTCCACTACCTGAATGTATCAGGCAGATGGAGAAGACCGAAAAATGCAAGATGCAAACACAGCATCTTTCAGAGAACTTTCTTGCCTGAAAGGTTAAGCCAGGAGCAGCTTTGGCACTTGAGGAGACAGCAAATTAACATCTTCGAGTCAGTGAATGAATTCTGCAGATTCTGCCCAGGGTTTCTCAAACTTCCTTCTTTCAGGGACATGCCAATGGCTTCTCTTTCTCTCTCCCTCTCCCTCTCTCTTTTAGCCCATATGTTTCCTTGGTGAGAAGGATTTAGGTTTTCAAAAAATTGACTGGAGGGAATATAATCTCCCCCAAACCACAAGTAATGAACCCAGTCCAGATTGGGCCCATGGACGTTTGCCTACAAATAAAACAGAGAATAACTTGCAGCCACATGCTACATATTTAACATGTTATGTAGTTTAGCCCTAAGTAACATCACTTACTCGAGATGCATGTTGCAGAGAATTTGGGAAGCAATGCATAAACTGGCATTCTGGTGAGATATTATTATTATTATTATTATAATTATTATTATTATTATTATTAATTATTATTATTATTATTATTATTATTATTATTATTAATAATAATAATTTCTACCCTGATTTTCTCCCCGAGGGCACCCCTGCTGATCTCCTTTGAGCAAAAACATAGGGTGCAATTTCAGCCTACATCGTAGGAAGTGATTCCAGGCTTCATCAATAGGAGTATAGTGTCTACGTCAAGGGAAGTGATAGTACCGATTTGTTCTACTTCGGTCAGACCCCGTCTGGAATCCTGTGTCCAGTTTTGGGCACCACAGTTCAGGAAGGATATTGACAAGCTGGAACGGGTCCAGAGGAAGGCGACCACAATGTTAGAAGGCCTGGAAACCATGAAGCCCTATAAGAAGCATCTTAGGGACCTGGGTATGTTTAGCCTGGAGAAGAGGAGGTTAAGAGGCGATATGATAGCTAAGTTTAAATATTTGAAGGGATGTTGTACAGAGGATGGAGGGAGCCTGTTTCTTCTGGTCCAGAGACATGGAGCAATAGCTGCAAATTTCAGGAAATGAAATTCCATCTCAACATTAGGAAGAACTGCCTGAAGTAAGAACAGATGGACAATGGAATACGCTGCATCGGAGGGTGGTGGAGTCTCCTTCTTTGGAGGTTTCTAAACAGAGGCTGGGTGGCCAGCTGTCGGGAGTGCTTTGATGGTATCTTCCTGCATGGCAGAATGGGGTTGGGCTGGGTGGCCCTTGGGGTCTCTCCCAGCTCTATGATCCTATAGAATTCTATAAGTTCTTCCTTCCAGATTTGCTTTGTTCTTCCTTCCAGATTTGCTACACCAAATCATTTGGTGCAAGATTCCAACTGAAAGTCTTTCTAGAGCTGTCAGTCTTTTCAGGACCCCTCTAAGCCTGGCTTAGAGGGGTCCTCAGAGCCAAGGCACTATGGGAGAGGTGGGCTGGGAATTCACCTGTGCCTTTTGCTAAGGTGACTTTCCAAGCTGTCCTTCCAATAGTGTTTTCACCCCAAGATCTCTTTGGAAGAAATAGGCATATCCAAAAAGAATCAGCTGCTGGTGGAGTTGTGTGCTAGGTTGACTCCTCCTCACCTGGCAGTGGCATGTAAGTGAAAGTGGAAGCCAGGGCACCTGCTACCATTTTTTCACCATCCCCTTCCCTCTTCCACTTGCACAGGAAGGTCTTGGACATCTTTGGGTGCAGTGCCTCAGGTTAAATCTAATGGAAATAATGATTTGAGCATTGGACTATGACCCTGGAGGCCGTGGTTCAATTCCTCGCATAGGTCCTTTCCGCACCTTACCTTGTTCTGGCGCTGGAGTGCCGGGATCACGCGAGCAGCCTCTGCCAAAAGGCTCTCCCTTCCCTGCTGCTTCAGCTCTGCACAAGCTGCCTACTCACGCAAGAGCCCCGCCTCTTCCTTTTGCAGTGCAGCCTGGGAGTTTCCCAGGCTGCATTGGGGCAGGAAGCGCGACCAGCCCGACTCCGGAGGTTCCACACTCCAGGAAAGTGCATGCGGGGCCCAGGAGCAGTGCACAATCATGCACCATTTTCGGCTTCCAGCTGAAAATGAAAAGGTGCACGATTGGCACCTGCTGGCCCCTGGAGCGTTGCACGATTGTGAGGGTGTCATGCAGATCGCTCCTTGCAATTGCGCGATGCTCCAGGCCCTCTTTCACATGGCAAATGCCGTACAAAAAAGGCCTAGAAAACCACTGGATAACCTTGGGCCTATCACACACTCTTAGCCCCCCCGAAAACCCTACTATAGGTTAGCCTTAGGATCACTATAAGTTGTAAATGACTTGAAGGTACACCACAACAATGGAATTTAAGTCTACTTCATGCAGAAAAGAATTGTGTAGGGTTGAATACCCCGATGTGTTTTTTTTTTTTTGGGCAACTTGAGCTGCAGATCAATTTTAAAAAAACGTCTCTTCTCCATAGATCCAACACTTTGCCAGAAAATTTGAAAAAGCATACAGGTCCATCTAGTGGCAAAATGATGTACCATGCCTGAATATTTTTCATCAGTATGCACTAAAGCACAGAACTCTCAGTATAGTTTCAATAGATTTAGCATTCTTTTAATGCTTCTTAGGATGAGAGTTGGGCTCAGTCTATCAGAAGAGAATGAATGATGGGTGAGAATTTTGTTTGGTTCTTTCTTTGTAAGAAGTTTCAGAAATTTTCAAATTTCTTCATAAATTTAATAGAGAGAATGTGAAACTTTAAACAATATTAATGTGGAAGAAAAGGTAAACCGACAGCTTCATGCAGTCAGGCGTCAATATTTTGGTGCCTGCTTTTCTATTTCTGTTTATTGAGCCATGAAAAAATTACATGAAGGCTTTTGTATTGTATTGATAAAAAAAATCGTTTGCACACACACGCAGAACTTTCACAAAGAAAACAAAACAAAAAATCTGAAAACCTTCATAGCAGGTGACAGTTTTTTCAGTGAGGTATGTCAGTGTGGTGAGACATGCTTCTTGCAGAGGATGTGAATATTTGTGAATATTTATTATATTCCTAGTGTTCGGAGACACTACTCTATAATCTATGTAAGATTGACTGGGACAAGGGAGAGAGGGACTGTAGCTCAGGGAGAAGCATATGTTTTGCATGCAAAAAGTTTCAGCATTTGAGTCTTCAATTAGATGATCAGACGATGAAAGGTGGGAACAAACTTTGTATGAGACCTTGGCCATTTCCGCACTAGCCTGTTATAGCGCTGTAATTCCACTTTCAACATCCTATGGAATCCTGGGGTTTGCAAACCCCAGGATTCCATAGGATGTTGAAAGTGGAATCATAGCGCTATAACAGGCTAGTGCAGAAATGGCCCTTGCCAGGCAGAGCAGACAATACAAGGTTATTTGGATCAGAGGTCTAATTTGCTGTTAGACAATTTCCTATGAATTAAGGGAAGCAGAGAGGATCCAGACATGCTGCTGATTTCCCTAGGTGAAGCATAGAGTACTGTAGTCCCCCCTTATTCACAGTTTTGTTTTCCACAGTTTCAATTACTCATAAGCCCTTTTTGCACCTTACCTTCATCGCGGCGGTGGGGGGCGGCACTCGCGCGAGCAGCCGTTTGCGCGAGCCGCTCACGGCAACCCTTCTACCTCCCACAGCTGTTTGCCAGTCACGCGAGCATCACGCGAATGCCCCGCCCCTTCCTTCCGCAGTGCAGTCTGGGAGCTGTAGGTTGCGCTGGGGGAGGAAGCACAACCGGCCCACTTGTCCAAAGCACCGCATGCAGGTAAGTGTGCGAGGGCCCCACGAGCATTGCACGACCGCCAGTATTTTCGGCTCCCAGCCGAAAATAATAAAATGTGCACATCCTGCTTTAGGCTCCTGAGCATCGTGTGAATGGGAGTGCGTTGTACGGACCGATGGTCCCATTTACGCGATGCTCAAGGGGCCCTCGCGCTACAGAAACTGTGTGCGAAAAGGGCCATAGTCAACCTCTTTCATCACAGATTCACCTCCCTCTCTTTGCCCTGATCCATCCCCTGGTGTCCAGTCAAAGGCACCCATGTCCCTGCCCCAAAGAGCTTTGCCATCTATAATTCAGTTTAGAGGAAGCAAGAAAATGAAGGAGAGGAAGATGGAGGAGAGAATGACAAACAGAGGGAAACTAGGCATTCAGTTCAGTTGCAAACACTTCGCACCTTACCTTTTCGTGGTGCTGGGGTGCGGGGCTCATGCGAGCAGCCTCCGGAGAGAGGCTCTTGCTTCCCTGCTTCTTCGGCTCCACACAAGCTTCCTGCTCGCGCCTCTTACTTTTGCAGTGCAGCCAGGAAACTTTCCCAGGCTGCACTGGACAGGAAGCGCGACCGGCCCGGCTCCCGAGGCTCTGCACACCAGGTAAGAATGCGCAGGGCCCCGGAGCGATGCGCGACCGCACAGCATTTTCAGCTTCAAGCCAAAAATGAAAAAATGTGTGCACAGTCTGCGTCAGGCCCTTGAGCCTCACGCAAATGCGAGTGCATCGTGTGGACCGGTCCTCACATTTACGCGATGCTCAAGTGGCCCTTTAGCTTCGGAAATGCCATGTGAAAAGGGCCTAGGACATGACACAAAGGGAAAAAGGAATGAAAGTGTGGAATGGGGTGAAGTCCTGCAAATACTGCCTCTTCTCTCCCTCTGAGGCCAGGGCAATGGCATTTGCGATGGAGGGAGGCCCCTTTACCTGCTTCTGGGCCTCGGGATCCTGGTGCTGTGCCAGTTTCTTCTCCAGGACATTTGGACATGTTCATTTAACTGTGTGTTTTCTTTCTGTTTTCAGGATGGGATGTGAATAGTATGGCCTATGCTCAACCAGGTAAGGCCAAGCTCTGATGCTGTTTATGTCGGGAGGCATAGTAGATGCAATAGATTTGGCTACCTATAACTAGCTGCTTTATTGAGTAACTGGGTTCAAGTTAGTTAGCATTCAAAAATTACATTTGAAGTAAAATCAAAATTACATTGTTGTTGTTTGCCTTCAAGTTCCTTCTGACTTATGGTGGCCCTAAGGGGAACCTATCACAAGATTTTCTGAGACTGAGAGTGTGTGATGAGCCCAAGGTAATCCAGTGGGTTACCATAACCAAGTGGGAAATCCAACCCTCGTCTCCAAGGTTGCATTGCAACATTCAGACCAGTACATTGCAGTGGCTCCAAAATCATTTTACTCGTGTTCAAAAGTGACATTTTCCAGTTCCTAGCAAAAGTTACTTTTGAGGCATTTTTAGAGATGTCTTGATATGATTTTTGAACATTTACCTCTCTCCTAATTTATTGGCTTTATTAAAAGTAATGAAACAGTGCTGAATGGAACACAGTTACTTTGCCAGCTTGTGTCAATAGAGTATTTTTCAAATCATGTAACAGATAATGGTGGAAAAGTTACTCTGAAGAAAAAGGAATAACTTTACATGCTCTGTCACTGGTGTATATAGGTATCTCCATGTTTGTATACATGTTTATTTAGAAGATTTCTATATGACCCTCAAAGGCTCTCAAAGCAGAATGTCCTTTTGTAATATAGATTTATATCACTACAATTCCACTTCAGCAGCCACAGTTGCATTCTGAGAATTATAATTTACTGAGGCACTCAAGCTCTCTCGTTGAGAATTCTAAAGACAAAACTACAGATCCCAGAATTCCATAAGATGGCACCATAGAATCATAGAATCATAGAAATGTAGAGTTGGAAGAGACCCCAGGGGCTATCCAGTCCAACCCCCTGCCACGCAGGAACACCCTCAAAGCACTCCCTTTGACAGATGGCCATCCAGCCTCCGCTTAAAAACCTCCAAAGAAGGAGACTCCACTACACTCCAAGGCAGCAGCAGATTCCACTGCCGGACAGCCCTGAGCGTCAGGAAGTTCTTCCTGAGGTTCAGGTAGAATCTCCTTTCCTGCAGCTTGAATCCATTGCTCCTTGTCCTGGTCTCTGGAGCAACAGAAAACAAGCCCACTCCCTCCTCTACATGGCATCCCTTCAGATATTTAAACATGACTCTCATGTCCCCTCTTAACCTTCTCTTCTGCAGACTAAACATAACCAGCTCCCTTAGTCTATCCTCATAGGGCTTCATGACTTCCAGGCCCCTCACCATTTTGGTCGCCCTCCTCTGGACTTGCTCCAGCTTGACCATGTCCTTCTTGAATTGGGGTGCCCAGAACTGGACACAGTATTCAAGATGGGGTCTAACCAAAGCAGAGTAGAGTGGTACCAGTACCTCCCTCGATCTAGACACCATACTCCTATTGATGCAGCCAAGAATTGCATTGGCTTTCTTGGCTGCCGCATCACACTGCTGACTCATGTTCAGCTTGTGGTCTATGAAGACTCCTAGAGCCCTTTCACACATACTGCTCAGGGAGAGCACACGGCCAGCACAAGGAGATTAAACAAAAACAAGCAATCAAAGAGACAAACAAGCACAGCCCCACAAGCCTGTAAACACACCTGGTCTAGGATGTCTTCACAGACCCAGCTCTCCCTCTGCTCTTTCCTCTGGGAAACCATGATGGTTTAGATGGTATCAAAGAACTATAAAACAACATTTCTGTGCAGAAACTCCATTCTGCGCGCAATATGTTTTCTGTACAAAGAATGATTTTTTGTAGAAATGATTTTTTTGCGAAGAAGTCCCAAATATTGAAAAACTAATGAGGGTTAATGCCACTGAGGGTTGTTGACAGTGAAAACCTTTCAATGATTAACTCTGCAATTGTGCCGCTTGGTGATGGGAGAAGGACGGAACCTCTGACAACGTCTTGCAGAAGCGTCATTGTGGTCTCACCCCTCTCCCATCCCCATGCCAGGATGAGAGCCTCCTGCAGAAAGAGATTCAGATGGAGATAGCAACAGCAATAGCATGTGTATTTCCATACCACTTATCAGCTAAGTACTCTCTAAGCGGTTTGCAATGTGTTAGCTAATTGCTTCCAGCAAGCTGGGTACTCATTTTACCAACCTGAGGAAGGATGGAAGGCTGAGTCAACCTGGAGCCCGGCAGGATCGAACTCACAACCTTGAGGCTGCAGTACCGGCACTGAACCACTGTGCCACCAGAATGAGAACTTCCCTCTAGAAAGTTTCTAGTAGGTTATTCCTGAAGTAGGACAAGGTTGCACATCTATAAAGAGGATGTCTACGCAAGTGATTTTAATTTTTTCCCTTTTGCAGGTGAATTGGAACTGCTGGAAAATCCAGACCAACTTTTAGGTAAGGAAAATAAAGCACCTGGGATCCTATCTGTGTCATTCACCTATGGAAATTGTCTTACATTTGTGGTTGGACTTTTCTGACTTTTGCTTAATGGAGGCATTCATTTCATAGTGGTTTCAGTGGAGTTCCACAAGTCTAACCATTTTGCCTGGGCCTAAGTCTTATTTTTGGTCCTAACTAGAGGAGAGATGCTAAATGAATTGGTTGGAGCTACATGTTGGGCCACAATTCTGATTCAGTGGGTCTAAGGCCATTTCTGCACTACACTCTTATAGCGCGATTATTCAGCTTTCAACATCCTATGGAATCCTGGGGTTTGCAGTTTACAGAGAGGCCAGCCAGCTCCTCCCTAAACTGCAAACTGAAGAATTCCATAGGATGTTGAAAGTGGAATAATCGCGCTATAACAGGGTAGTGTGGAAATGGCCTCTAAGTCAATGTTTTCAGTGAACCAGTTAGAATAATGGAGCATCAACTGTACTTCCTTCATTGCTCAGTAGGATAATAAGCAGGCATGTAAGCACTGACAACCATCACTGTTTGTGTCTGGCAGGGGAGTGGTGTGGTGCAGCCACTGAGCAAACCCAATTTACATTATACAGTGAAAAATCTCAGCACTTATTAGTATAATGTGCTCATATTGTTTTAAGAATACTTTCTGCACACTATGTATGGTTTGATACATTTCCATCCAGTTGAGAGGTGACATAACCACTACCTTTACATTCCAAAAGGATGTCATGTAGAAGATGGAACAAGACTGTTTTCTGCTGCTCCAGAGACTAGGAGATGGAGCAATGGCTTCAAATTACAAGAAAAGAGATTCCACCTAAAGATCAGAAAGAACCTTTGTACTGTGAGAGCTGTTTGACAGTGGAACAGACTGTCTTGGAGCATGGTGGACTTACTGGCCATTTCTGCACCTTACCAGATCCCATGGTTGTCCCATTGGGATCCTGACAGCACCTTTGCCAGGATGGGAGCGTGATGCGAATGCTCCCCTCCACACTTGACTAGTTCCCTGCAGAAGGGGAGCATGAGCAACACACATGTTCCTTCTGCAGAGCAGCCAGCCTCTTTCCCATGCTACATTGGGAAAGGAAGCACCTACGTCATGCTTCCATCCCTTCCATATGGCCAGCAGTTCCTGGAGCATCATGCAATTGTGGGTGCTTAGCAGATTTATTCTGTTAAGCAAATATCCTGTGATTGTGACAAGTGGGGATGGAATGACAGTGGGACCATGACAACATTGTGTGAAAACACGACTCGTGGACTGCTACCATCCCCTCCCCATTGCTGGATGGTGACACCATGCAGAAATGGCCTGTCTTTGGAGGTCTTTAAGCAGAGATCAAATGGGTATCTTTCAGAGGTCCTTAAGTTGCATATTTCTGCATGGCTGGGCGTTGGCCTAGATGGCCTTTGTGACCCCCTCCAACTCTAAGATTCTATGATTCTTTCTCCCTTTTTTCAAAACTGAACAGGTTACACCACCGAGTGGTGATATCTTCCATCATAGAGGACTTGGCTCAAGCCACTCGATTTTTGGCCTGCCCTTTTTCTCTACCATTTCCACTTCTACCAATTTTTAAGCCTGTTTAGCTTCTCAGATCTCACAAGAGTTCCACAAGAACCCCCTCCATTTTGGACTCTTGAAAGAGCACCGGGGGTGGCACAATGCGCAACTCCTTGCCACCCGCTTGCCATCAGCTTCAGACACCACTGCGGATGGTGACGCTGGGGTTGCTCCGACGGCTCCCGATAATTGTTGTTACGGCAGTAGGTATAATTTATAATTACGTCCTTGCTAGATTGGTAGCGCTTGAGAATACATTTTCATAATGCCATGCCAAATAATTGGCTGCCAAGCATCTCACTGTAATTAGAATTGATTAGGAAATTAATATCCATTTAGCTTCAGCTCAAATCCTTTCCTCTCCTCCCAAGATGGAGCCAGGAGAGAGGCTAACCACAGAACTCTCACCCAAGCTGGTATCCTCCATTATGCTTGCATAGCGTAAATCAGCAGTTGTGTTATTCAAAGATTATGATACACCATTGTGACAGATCCCCTTGTCAGGCTGGGTTTGCAGTTCCAACCCTGAGTGCCTATCATTCACCTTGCCCTTTTCCCTCCTAATCTCTTCCTGGATTAGGTAGCCTGGCCTCAAGGTGACCCCTCTTATTGTGGACTATTGGCTGTGTTGTTTTCTGGGCTTGTTGTGGCAAGCATGCCCTGACTCTTTATTGGGCTTGATATAGATAGCCAGAGACAGTTTAGACAAAGAATAACAAGTGCACATTTATTAGGACACAGAAAAAAACCACATTAACCCTTGAATTTCTCAATCATCCGTAGCTCCCCGAACCAGAGTCAGTTTTTCCCTGTGTCTGACTCTCCTGTTTCTATTCCATCTACTGACAGATGGCCGCCCTGCCTCTGTTTAAAAACCTCCAAAGAATCAGGAGACTCGCAGGCAGTGCATTCCACTGTCAAACTGCTCCTACCATTAGGATGTTCATTCTAATTTTAGATGGAATGTCTTTTCCTGAAGTTTGAAGCCACTGCTCCGTGTCCAGCAGAAAACAAGCTTGTCCTCTCTTCCACATGACATCCTTTCAAACATTTAGACATGGCTATCATGTCACCTCTTAACCTTCTCTTCTCCAGGCTAAACACTGCCGTCTCCCTAATTCTGCATACAGTAAATATATATATTTTTCTTTTTAGTGATGTGCATTTCAGGTGATAATGTTTTAAAATCAGTACATTGCTTTGCATGCTGTATATTTCTTAGGAATAGCCTGTAAGGCCCTTTTTGCAGGACACTGTCATCCCGCCATAGGGACTAAAGGACAAGACTGCAATGACGATTATGCACTGTGGTAACTGAAGCCCCTGTCAGAGCTGCTGATGACAAGCAGCAGCTGTTGGTCCCTGTTGCTCAGGGTGGAGATGACGAGCAGCAGCTGTCGGTCCCTATTGCTCAGGGTGGAGATGACGAGCAGCAGCTGTCGGTCCCTATTGCTCAGGGTGGAGATGACGAGCAGCAGCTGTCGGTCCCTATTGCTCAGGGTGGAGATGACGAGCAGCAGCTGTCGGTCCCTATTGCTCAGGGTGGAGATGACGAGCAGCAGCTGTCGGTCCCTATTGCTCAGGGTGGAGATGACGAGCAGCAGCTGTTGGTCCCTATTGCTCAGGGTGGAGATGACGAGCAGCAGCTGTTGGTCCCTATTGCTCAGGGTGGAGATGACGAGCAGCAGCCGTTGGTCCCTATTGCTCAGGGTGGAGATGACGAGCAGCAGCCGTTGGTCCCTATTGCTCAGGGTGGAGATGACGAGCAGCAGCCGTTGGTCCCTGTTGCTCAGGGTGGAGATGACAAGCAGCGGCTGTTGGTCCCTATTGCTCAGGGTGGAGATGACGAGCAGCAGCCGTTGGTCCCTGTTGCTCAGGGTGGAGATGACAAGCAGCGGCTGTTGGTCCCTATTGCTCAGGGTGGAGATGACGAGCAGCGGCTGTTGGTCCCTATTGCTCAGGGTGGAGATGACAGCAGCAGCTGTTGGTCCCTATTGCTCAGGGTGGAGATGACGAGCAGCAGCCGTTGGTCCCTGTTGCTCAGGGTGGAGATGACAAGCAGCGGCTGTTGGTCCCTATTGCTCAGGGTGGAGATGACGAGCAGCAGCCGTTGGTCCCTGTTGCTCAGGGTGGAGATGACAAGCAGCGGCTGTTGGTCCCTATTGCTCAGGGTGGAGATGACGAGCAGCGGCTGTTGGTCCCTATTGCTCAGGGTGGAGATGAGTCCTGCAGCTCAAGAGCTCCCCCTGCTGCCAGGGACCAAGCAGGCTTGGACGTTCATCTGCCTGCTCCTTTAGGGCAACAGGGATCCGATTCTGAAGATGGTTTGAAGCCTGTGCTCAACCAGCCCACAAATGAGGCGGAGACTCAAGGGAGGCTTCCTTGATTAAGTTCAAGAAGCAGTGACGCACCACACCTGTGTCTTGGGCTATATAACTGCCTGCCTGGAAGCTTTCCTTTGCTTGTGGCAAACTTCTTTCAAGCCCTCCTCTTGCCTGTTCCTTGCTTCCAGCACCTGGTTCCTGCTACCTTGAATTGATCTCTTGACCCATGGCTTTTGGAACTCTGACTATGGCTTTTGCTTGATGCTCTGGTAAATGAACTCCCTTGTGTAAAGTGCTTGCTTGTCTCCTCCTGGTTGGACTTTGCTGGCTCTCACACTCCCTTCTCTGGGCTGGCTTGCCACCCAGGTCTCTGACCTTGACAGGCATGACATTGGCGTGGTCCCATTTTTCTCCTGTCCCCAAGTGGCACAATAAGAGTAAATCATTGATGGGTTTTCCCCATCAATGACCTGTGATTGTGCCACCATATCGGGCTTACCTGGTGTGTGGCAGGTCCAGAAGTGAAATGGCTCCTGAGACTGTACCCAGCTGTGCTGCAGCAGGAAGAGGTGGGGCCATCATGTTTCCTAGATCACGGCAGCAGCTGGTGTGTAAGGGAACACTCCTGTTATGCTCCTCTCCCAGCCGAGCCGCTTCCAGAATCCTCAAAGGACACTGCCAGGATACAGTAGGTTGTGGAAGGGGCCTAGAGCTCATGGATGCCTGAATGCTGAAGGCAAGGTGTTTGTTTTTATTGCAACGAATCAGAGGAGGAAACACACAGCTTCATCTTTCATTGAGACAGTTGAATCTGGTGAAATTTCTCCCCACCCTCTGCTCAGGGACATCTTCAGTGCAGACTCCATTCAAAGGGACATCATCTATACAACCTTCACATCCTTTTTCAAAAGGGCTTGTTCCCAAAGGATGTCTCTGTGAAGGTCGAGTTCACTGTGATATTGGGAGCCCCTGGCAGCATTTGTTCTCTCAAATAATGGGAAATTCTTGGTGTCATTCAAGCTGGCAAGATTGGGAGTGAAAATGAAATGAGTTTGAAACTGCTGTACCATCCAGCAAAGAAGGAGCAACATGCCTAGAAATTAATTAGTTCCCCCAGTTTGCAAGGGCATTCAAAGCCGAATTGCATCTCATATCCGGTTCCATGTAACTCTGCTCCAACTCTTTTTCTTTTTTTAGTGAAAGCAAGCCTGTGGGGAAAGGGCTGTTGAAACCTTTCTGTGGCCAGCTAATAGATTGTTTCTCCTTTTTTTCCTGGTTGAGATACTGACTTATCTAATATTTAATATTTACTTAATAAAATATTTCTGTCATTGTTGTCATCATCATCATTTATTTATTCAATGACATTTTCTTCCAGTGTTCAAATTTCTAGCATTGTGGCACCATATTGATATGGTTGAAGTCCCAACAAAGGGGTCTGGAATGGGCTGATTGTCTTAACCTTAGGTGACAAAGCATTGGCCTCTTAAGCATTGGCTGGGAAAAGTGAATAGGGAAGGTTTCTGTAGAGAATGCACACAACAGGAGTGCTTGCCTACCGTACCTGGGCAGTTTCATTTTCTATTGTATTTGGAGGTCAGGTCATTGAGAGGATTATCCCAAACCCATTAATTTCAGGGATTTCCATCTGATCCTCTTGAATTTATGACCTGTCCATACTGAGGTCATCCTGACATAGCACATGCATACAGCCAGTGCCCTGCTACTGCATGTTTTCCAGCTATAAATGTCAAGTTTTGTAGGGAAAACATATGATATTTCTCACCAATTTTGCTATCCAGCAGGGCAGGAGGGGGTATAAGGTGTGGTAACAGTGTGCTGAGTACTGTGAGCCAACAAATAGCAGGACTGAAATGGGTTTATTCAAGCTAATTCAACTTATCTAGTTTTGTTACCTTTGCAAATGAGAAAGTAAGGAGTGAATTTTTGAAATGCTAAGGGTAACACTATTGGGAGGATAGCTTCCCGGAAATACATCTCGAACTAATTAAGATGAGCTTCCCGAACTGTGCAATATGGCATGCTGTCCCAACAACCCAGGGACTCTTGCACTGCCTTCTGTGCCCTCTTGCTCAACCTTTCTCCAAAGATACCCTGTGCTCCTTTTACCTCCCAGGTGCCTCTCCAGACTTAAAGGTGGTGAGCAGGAACTGCACTGAGGAAGGCTGGTCAGAGCCTTTCCCCCATTATTACGACGCCTGTGGATTTGATGAGAATGACACCATGGCTGAATTTGACCAGGTAGGCTGGAAGATCAGTCTGTTTAAGGCCTTTTCATGGTTCATGCTTGTTCATTCGTAAGTCCATTAGGTCCTTTTGCTGCATGCTTAAAAAGAAAAAAACAGCGTAAACATTTGTATATAAATGTATTATTTAAATCAATGTTGCTAAACCTGCCCCTGTCTAACTCTTTAACAGACAGACCTCCAGGTCTTGGCGGGGGGCAACTGTGGAGCTCCAGGGGGCTCCATTCGCCCTTCAGGAGACCTTGGAGGGCTGCAACTTTTCTCCCAAAGAAATATAGAGGGGAGAGAGGGAAAGCAGGCGCTCTGCCATGTTTTTCCCACCAAACCATGACCGTGTTGTGGCTTCCTTTCTCAGGATTACTACTTCCTCTCAGTAAAGGCTCTGTACACAGTCGGTTACAGCACGTCCTTGGTTTCGCTCACCACGGCTATGGTGATCTTGTGCCGGTTCAGGTAAGTTTTCCTTAGCGAGTGAGGATATGAGGACACGGAACCATAGCAAGCTGCTTTGTAACTCAGCCGATATAATTTTGAGGTGCACCAGATCACCTCAAGCCCTTCAAATTTTATGCAGTCAGGCTATTACATTTCTCCAGATTCTGCCTCCTGATTATCTCCAGACTGTACTGCCTTCTTAAATAAGAGACTAGACTGACCACAGCATTGCTTCTGATTGGACAGGGTTGGGAGGGAGGCTAAGAATCCATGTTAGCTCCCCAGAAGAGTTTGGAAAGCTGCACCACTGCAAAGAAAACATATTTTTGCCCCCAAATACCCTCTAGGGACATGGAGATACGTCATACTCTCCAACATTTCCCATATGAAAACTGGGACATGTGTGGCCACGTAACAACCAAGGTTGGTCCATAGGGCAAAGGTTATGAATGAGGAAGAACCCACCAGCTGGGAAAGTCTGCAGCAGTTTGCTATTGCCTAAGCCAACTGGGAAGGAAAATAATTCCACCCCTTCCTCTCTTCTACCCTCCTCTGGGTTAGGCCATTTCCGCACCACACTGTTATAATGCTATTATCCTACTTTCAACCTCCTGTGGGACCCTGGGGTTTGCATTTTAGGGAACGGCCTTTAGAATTCTCAGCCAGAGAGCTCTTCGGCCTCAGTGAACTACAAACCCCAGAATTCCACAGGATGATGAAAGTAGAATCCTAGAACTATAACAGTGTAGTACAGAAATGGTCTTAACTGAGGGCTAACTGCTTCTGTGCTTTGAATCCACTTTGCAGGAACGGATGTGTGACTATTACTCAAGGCAGCAGGAAGACAAACCTTGTGACATGGTTAAAAGCATGCAAATAGTCAACAATAAAATAGGATTTAACTATTATTGATATCAAAACATTTCAAAGCGTGTAGTTCAAAAGGACTTAAAAAGCAGCTAAAACAGCACAGTCTAAAACAATACAGTGCCACGGATTGTATCCTATATCCTGTGAAAAGGCTTCAGTTCTGAAAAATGTATCAGAATATTACTGTCCTCACCTTTCAGCAAAAGGACAGTTAGGGGGAGGCCGTTCTAGCCCCCTTAGAAAGAGTTCCAAAGCTTAAGGGCAGCCATTGAGAAGGCTCTCTCTTGTGTTCCTGCCAACCATACTGGTGGGATGGAGAGAAATCCCTGTTCCAAGGATCTTTGGGTAGGCTCATGTGGGCTGTCAAATAGACTGGACCTCATGCATTTGGAGCTTGCCTCTGAACTCCCATTATCTTTGCCTCCAAACTCCCATTATCTTTGGCCATGTTGGTTAGGTTTGCTGGATATTATACACTGAAACATGTGACGAGAGAAACCAGGTTTGAGACATTCCCATTGAGGGAAATGGCCTGCAGATGGGATGTGATTTTCACTTTTTGCTGTCCTTTCCTCCTCTCCAGGAAACTGCACTGTACACGGAACTTTATCCACATGAACCTCTTTGTTTCCTTCATCCTCCGAGCCATATCCGTCTTCATTAAGGATGGAGTCCTGTACACCGAACAAGACAGCAACCACTGTTTTGTCTCGACGGTAAAGTAGACCCAAAACAGAGTCATCACTGTCTGGGGGGAAAGGGGAAATGACAGCTGTTAATAATATGATAAACAGAGGAGTGTGCATTTAAAAGGAAGGGTGTATCATGTACGTAACACTTGAGCCACTGGAGTGAACAGAAGTTGGGATTCATTTATTAATTTTTTAATGCCAATAGCAGGCACAAGGCCCTTGAACTGAATTAGGGGTAAAAAATCTCTGCATATCTCCTTGCCCGTTACATGATCTAGATTTGCCCAACTGACACTCTGTGCCTGTGTTTTACTTTTAAACAGGCATTCACAGAACTCTTGATGATATGAACCGTGTCCTTGCTAGTTATCCTCTGATTTTGCTATTAAAAAGATGGATGCTGGAAACACACCCATCCCTGTTCTGCTCTTCAAATTTGAAGGACTGTATTTGCCATTTTATAGAACCAGTGTTGGGCTACAACCCTGGAGACCAGGGTTTGATTCCCCGCTTGTCCATGGAAACCCATTGAGTGACCTCGGGTGCATCACATACTCTCAGCCATAGAAAGCTCCATGTTAGGTTCTCCTTAGGATCACCATAAATTGGAAATTGATGCAAAGGCACACAACAAGAACAACAATTTGACATTTTAGCCAAGGCCACAATCTCACACTGGCTTGGTGGAGCATGAACATCTGCATAGCTTTATGCATAAAGCCCCACCAAGCAGCCTTCTACTGCTGCCTCCTTTCCCATACACAGACAACTGCTGGAATGGGCTCTATGAGGTTGTGTGTTTGTGGATTTGCCTGATTTATCATAAGAGCATGAGATAAGTAGCTGCTGAGAGGAGGGAGAAAATGGAATGTGGAAGTGAATGAGGATTGGTGGAATGTTTGAGGAGCTTTGCATGAAACAGCTGGTGAATGACCATGGGAACTTCAGCTTGAGTGGGGAACTGAGGGAAGTTGAGGCGTTCTAGTGCTATTATTCCACTTTCAACCTCCTGTGGAATTCTGGGGTTTGTAGTTTCCTGAGGACAAAGAGCTCTCCAGCTGAGAATTCTAAAGGCCCCTCCCTAAACTGCAAACCCCAGGACTCCATAGGATGTTGAAAGTGGAATAATAGCACTATAACAATCTAGTGCGGAAATGGCCGAGTCCTGTCATGGATGAAAGTAATATCCTTGTAGGAGCCTTAAAAGCATTCAGACTGTCACACAAGGGGGACAGGAGGAAGTCCTTGCATGTGGCAGAGGTGGGGACCAGGGAAAGCCCTCACACTGCATGTTTGCAGTGAAGATCATGGAAGGCTTCACATTTGGTGAGTTAAGACCAAAGACCCCCACATTTGGCTCACAGTGGTGGGATTGCTTGAGAGGACTCCTCACGGATGGTGGAACTTGCCTGAGTGGAAAGCCCCGCACTTGGTGTAGACAGTGGTGGGATAAAGGGCGGAATCCTCACATAAAAGTTGGAAACCCCACAGGCTCTATGGGCATTTAGTGTTGAGAGAAGGGCAGGGAAACACATCAGCATCGAGTTGTGTTTCTGGAGATGGAAGCACAAGGAAGATATCATCTGGATCTCTTGAAGGTCCAGGAGGAGAATGTCTTTAGGGGGCTTATGTCCAAAGAAATGCATCTGTAAGTTGCCTGGCCACCTTCCATCATCCCCAACAGCTACATAGCTATGGAGGTACGCTGTGGCAGGATAACAGGTCATCTGTACATGTTTGGAGAGGGTTGTTGCCAAGGGCATACTGAAGACCTGCTTCAACAATGCCATACAGAGGTGCAATGGGAGTTTATACCTGCATCTATCACTAACAGGATTCTAGTCCTTGTGTCCCAGTGGGACAAAGGGTTTATGAATTACAGACCACCAAGTGAAGGAAAGAGAAGGGATTCTGGTGCGCAAAGGAAGTAGCCTCTTAATTGTGCAAGTTGTTCATTTAATTGGGCACTTGATGCAATGATGTGTGACATGCCACAGGCATGCCATAGACTCTTGGTCTATGGATGCTTATTCTCACTTTGTCCATTTCTGCTACCGAGCGACAACAAGTTCCACAAAATTCAAGGATACGAAGTCTTCCCAGGTCACCTGGTGTGGTGCCTCCTTCTATGAGCTGCTTAGCAATTTGCCGGGTGTTTATTTTTCCCCTTTCCATTCTTATTCAAAAGCCTTCTTTGGAATTGCTCTGTACACACATAGGCATATGCTCACAGCTGGGTTCTTTTCTTGCATTCAGGAAAAACCTGGAGGACTTTCAGTCTGCCAATTAGCAGCCATTGTAGTCTAGCTCTTAGCCTCCACTTGGAAGCTTTAAGCTTCCTAGGAGCTTAAAGATTTCATCAAACGCCTCCTGATGTCTGAAATTGCTTTTCTGTGCTTTGGAATGGAACTCTAAGTGGCTTTTTGCAATGTTCCACCCCTATTCTGCAATACTGTTTAAAATGAAAAACAGCATCTGCTACTTTTGTTCTTCATGTTACTGCCATTATTATTATTATTATTATTATTATTATTATTATTATTATTATTATTATTATTATTACTCCATGGTTAAGCACTTCCACATGTCTGGCCCGAATTCATGTCAACAACCATCTGACAGAGGAAAAAGCTGACATTTGTGTTTGTCTTCCGCAGGTGGAATGCAAAGCAGTGATGGTTTTTTTCCACTACTGTGTGATGTCCAACTACTTCTGGCTCTTCATTGAGGGACTTTACCTGTTCACCTTATTGGTAGAAACCTTCTTTCCAGAAAGGAGATACTTCTACTGGTATACCATCATCGGATGGGGTAGGTTCGTTCAACAGAATTCTTTTTCATTATATCTTCCTCATACAAAACTTGTGGAGGAATCACCATGCACACTCTGAGGTACAGTGCTGGGCTAGGTGGACCAATGGTTTGTGTGATAGAACCCACTTCAGGTTGGTCCTGCAGTTCCAGCCCGTGGGTTCATATCACTCAGCTTGCCTTCTTACTCCCAAGTTCCCTCCCTGGATTTAGGAACTCAAGGTTACCTCAATATTGGACAAGTGGGTTTAGTATGTTTCGGACCTTTCCGCATGGTGTTGCCATCCCACATTGGGGATGGGATTGCCACAGTCTGCAAGTTGTGCATTAGCACAACATCTTTGCAATCCTGCTGATATCCCATCCCCACCCATTGTGATTGTGGAATATTCACTTAATGGAATAAGCCCGCTAAGCACCCCAAATCACACAGTGCTCCCATCACTACCGGCCATGTAGAAGGGGCGGAAGTGTGATGTTGGTGCTTCCTTCCCCAGCGCAGCTAACTGTGCTGCAGAAGGAAGGTACATGCCAACTCATGCTCCCTTCCACGGGGAGGTATCCAGGTGCAAAGTGGAGTGTTCGTGTCATGCTCCCATCCCAGCAAAGGCACTACCGGGATTGCAGCAGGATGACTACGGGATCCAGTAAGGTGCAGAAATGGCCAAAGTGTCACCAATTCTCCCTTTCAGTTCTTAAATGAAAACAGTTGGGCAAAGACTTTAGATGTTGCTGAATAAAAATTATGGTCTTCACCATTTAGAATTCTACAGCTTGTATGGTCTTGCATGGCTTGGATTGAAATCATTTCCCACATTCATTGATCATTAAAACCTGGTGCCCTTGAGTCACCATCTCAGTTGATCTCTACATTAGTGTCCATCTTTTGACTGGCAACCAAACAGGTGAGCTGAAATTCTGTCAACACTGCAGAAACACTGATGTTAGCGGTCTCATCAAATACCATCCTCTTCTTTGATTTCTACAGGAACTCCCACCATTTGCGTCACTGTCTGGGCTGTTCTTCGACTTCACTTTGATGATGTTGGGTAAGTGTCCCTAGTAGTTCCTATCTACATTCACTTCATTGTTTGAAGCAACCTCCAAAGCTTGGCTACTTTTATTTATATATAGGTGAGCTCCAAATTAAACTGATTTAATGATTGCAACCTGGAACCTTTCCCTAGCAACATTTCAGTTGTTCCAAAGCCATTGCCCAAATGGCATCTGGCACAAGTCAACATAATCTTATATGGATCTGTGACTGAGGCCAGAGGAAGCAGAGTCTTTCTGGCAGTATCACGAATCCTTAAATGCCCTTCTGCAGAAGGGTTGGTTGACTCCCTCACTGACGTCATTCAGCCAGTTGCTAAAGACATTATTGTTCTCTCTTGAATGTATTGTTGTTGTGTGCCTTCAAGTCATTTCTGACTTATGGTGACCCTAAAGTAAAACTATCGTGTGGCTTTCTGTGGCTGTGTGTGGGTGATGCACCCAAGGTCACCCAGTGAGTTTCCATGGCCGAGTGGAAAATTGAACCCTGCTCTCGAAAGTCATAGTCCAATTCTCAGAACACTACACCGTGTTAGATCTTTCATACCTGTTGTATATTCACATATACAGCTTGCTCATAGAGGTCTGCTCCTAGGCATTTCACTCCATGCATCTGATGAAGTAGTCTAAAGTCTATGAAAGCTTGTGCTACCAACCTCTTTCTCTCAGTTAGAGAATCAGAGAATCATAGAAATGTAGAGTTGGAAGAGACCACACATGCCATCCAGTCCAACCCCCTGCCATGCAGGAACACCCTCAAAGCACTCCCAACAGATGGCCATCAAGCCTCTGCTTAAAAACCTCCAAGGAAGGAGACTCCACCACACTCCGAGGCAGCAGATTCCACTGCCGGCACAGCCCTGACTGTCAGGAAGTTCTTCCTGAGGTTCAGGTGGAATCTCCTTTCCTGCAGCTTGAATCCATTGCTCCTTGTCCTGGTCTCTGGAGCAGCAGAAAACAAGCCCTCTCCCTCCTCGACATGGCATCCCTTCAAATATTTAAACATTGCTATCATGTCCCCTCTGAACCTTCTCTTCTGCAGACTAAACATACCCAGCTCTCTAAGTCTATCCTCATAGGGCTTCATGACTTCCAGACCCCTCACCATTTTAGTTGCCCTCCTCTGGACTTGCTCCAGCTTGACCATGTCCTTCTTGAATTGGAGTGCCCAGAACTGGACACAGGATTCAAGATGAGGTCTAACCAAAGCAGAGTAGAGTGGTACCAGTACCTCCCTCAATCTAGACACCATACTCCTATTGATGCAGCCGAGAAACGCATTGGCTTTCTTGGCTGCCGCATCACACTGCTGACTCATGTTCAGCTTGTGGTCTATGAAGACTCCTAGATCCCTTTCACACATACTGCTATCCAGAGGTGCTACAAAATCCCTTAGTAGTGCCATTGGGTGATGCAAAATGAGGAAGGTGGCCTAGGATTGTCAGTGATGGCCATCTGATATTTCTAGTGGTCAATGAAGATGTGTGCTCACTGCCTACTGATGGTTAAGACATGCTGCTTCAATGAAAATTGATTGCTGGTGTCTCCTCGTATTTTTACAGCTTGTTTTATAGTCATTGATAATCTGCTATAGGCCTGCAATTTTTGTGATTCCTGCCAGTTGTTTATAAATGTTATTTGTTCACCTATTTTTTTTATCCTGTCCCCTGTTATTGTGAAATCTCAGGACAGCAAACAGATAAAACAATTTAAACAGTTCCAGTTTAAAATCAATAAATAATTTAAACAAAATACAAACTTAATACACAACTGAACAAGTTAGAATCACTTTAAAAGTCTAAAAGAGGTTTTTTAAATGCACTTTCTTAAAAATAAATCTAGAAGGTTTAAATTAAAAAAAAAATGTCTTGACATACCCTGAAAAATAAATCAACATTGGCCCCATTGGCCGCCAAGTGTAGGGCATTTCACAAGTGGGGGGCCACAGCTGTGAAGGCCCCTTCTGGGGTCCTTGTTTGTGTCACAATGGATTGTTATTTTCTCACGCGTGTTTCCTAGATTAATGCATTTTTAGTTATGTGTTTTAAGTATTTTTGGTTAGTCATAGAAAGGCATCATTCTGGCTGAATCCAAGTTGCTGTCAGAGTATTATTATTTGTTTTTGCCCTGCCCTTGTTCCAAAGAGTTTGGTCAGCAGCTTATATAGTCTGTTGTACTGTGTCCCTGTAACCGCTGCCATGATTTACACGTGGCTGGATAGCAGTACGTGTGAAAGGGATCTAGGAGTCTTCATAGACCACAAGCTGAACATGAGTCAGCAGTGTGATGCGGCAGCCAAGATAGCCAATGCAATTCTTGGCTGCATCAATAGGAGTATGGTGTCTAGATCGAGGGAGGTACTGGTACCACTCTACTCTGCTTCGGTTAGACCTCATCTTGAATCCTGTGTCCAGTTCTGGGCACTCCAATTCAAGAAGGATATTGACAAGCTGGAGCAAGTCCAGAGGAGGGTGACCAAAATGGTGAGAGGCCTGGAAGCCATGAAGCCCTATGAGGATAGACTTAGAGAGCTGGGGATGTTTAGTCTGCAGAAGAGAATGTTAAGAGGGGATATGATAGCCATGTTTAAATATTTGAAGGGATGCCACATAGAGGAAGGAGAGGGCTTGTTTTCTGCTGCTCCAGAGACCAGGACAAGGAGCAATGGATTCAAGCTGCAGGAAAGGAGATTCCACCTGCACCTCAGGAAGAAATTCCTGACGGTCAGGGCTGTCCGGCAGTGGAATCTGCTGGCTCCATGGAGTGTGGTGGAGTCTCCTTCCTTGGAGGTTTTTAAGCAGAGGCTTGATGGCCATCTGTTGGGAGTGCTTTGAGGGTGTTCCTGCATGGCAGGGGGTTGGACTGGATGGCATGTGTGGTCTCTTCCAACTCTACATTTCTATGATTCTATGATTCTATGATTTAGGTTAGACCAAGAGAGACCCAAAGTTACCTAGCTGGAGTTATTGGGACATAAGTCTCTCTGATCCATGTCCACTATTCTTTTCACAGTGTCCTTGTTCACCAAAGAGAGAGTTTTCTTGCAGTAACCCTTACAATGGTGCTGTTAAACAGACAGGCTAAATTAACACCATGTCAAAGATGTGGATGGAGCTGGGGGTTGAAGCTGAGAGAATGTGGGTGAATGGGGATTCAAAACATGGGGCTTTTTTTGCACTTTGCGGGGAAAACGGGGTGGTCTGATACTTACTGGGCTGGTGCGCTCCCTCCGCTGATCCAGGCTGATCCAGAGCAGTGCGTGCCCGCGCTACACACTTCTCCGGGGACGAAAATGGCACTTTCTGGTTGGTGGAGGCTCTCCACCAAGCGGAGAAGCTCACCAGCCTAAAACCCGCCCCTGGAAGATTTGCAGCCTCGCGCTGGTGCAAGCCTGCAAACCTACACATTAGCACAGTGATGGAGTGGGGCGCGCTGTGCTATTGAAAGACTTCTTTTAAGCGGTCTTTCAATAGCATGGCGAACCACCAGTTCTGGTCGTTCTGGAGTGGGCTGAAGTCCGGACGTACATAAAGTAGTCCGGACCCAGTCCGCCCCTAAGTGCAAACGTCCTGGCCGGAGGACACTCTGCCCCGTTGCTAAATCAAAGTCCAGAAAAGGCCATAGTCTTGCCTGTTATGAGTTGTGAAGTCTCCCAGTGAAAACACAACCTTGAGAGAGAGAAGGTGCTCCAAGCAGATATGATTTGGTTGGGGAAGGCGACTGTTTTGAAAAGCAACACTAACTTTCTGGGAGTTTGTGTATTTGGTTTGTTTTCGTATCACACAAAAAAAATCCTCTGATGCTCTTTCCTCCTCGTGGAGCACAGGCTTGATGATTCCCCTTGGGAACTTGTTATGGCTTGAAGAAAGGAAAGAGCTGCATGCATAAAATGCTAAGTTCAGCAGTAGGGATAAAACGTGTATCAGTTTGGCTTTCTTTCACAGTGGAATTTATGAGGATTGTGGTACATTCAGATTTTTTTTTAAAAAAAAAAAAGAATCTAGAATGAAATCCTTGTTCATCCCCACTTATTGGTCTCCGTTTCTCACACGTCTGATTTTTGTATGTTTCGGAAATTTCTGGTTTTGAAAACACTGATCTGAAACAAAATGCTTCCTTGTCCCCATGAAGCTAGTCAGTGGGGTGTTCCTCTGTCTCTGGTTTTAGTCTGAACTTTCAGGGAGCTATCCAAGGTGCTGAAAGTATGTTGAGGATAGAGTTCACCACCATGGATAACTCCTTTAATGGGGCTATCAGTGATGCTGAACCTATTTTGGGTTTAGGGTTCACTGCTGTGGATGTCTTCTTTAAAGTTTGGAGTAAAACCCAGAGAAGATCCACTGGCTTCATTAGGTGCCCTGATTGCAGTGATTGCAAAAACAAGCAATTTCATGATAGATTTTATTTTTTAAATGAACTTCCTGTCCTACTAAATAAATATTAAACATGAGTGGTATTAGTCATCATTTTAGGAGCAGAACTGTTTGTTTTCATTGGGGATCTTAATCTTTCTCTTTTCTCTCTTTCATTTCCTGCCTCCTTCCTTCCATATGGGTATCAGCTGCTGGGACATTAATGCCAACACAGCCTTGTGGTGGGTGATCAAAGGCCCCGTGGTTGCATCAATCATGGTAAGACACAGAGGAGATAAGATTCCTTGGATGGGAGTCATAGCTAAGCATCCAACAGACATAAAGTTCACGCTGTACCCACTCATTTCCACAATCAAAACATCAGGGGGAGTTGATACGGAACCCAGTCTAGGCTGCCAATTCAGAATCATTTCAGGCTTTGAGATTTCTGGGCCAAAATCTGAGACCTAAGGACAACCCCTAGTGAGAGTCGTAAGCATGATACATTGACCCTTTCTGCCCTTAACCTCACTGTAAACGCCAAGGCGTGGCAGGCAGCCAAGAGCCGGCTAATAGGTCTTTTCCCAGATAAGGCAGACAGGCAATAAATCAAAGGGCTTTACTTCAGCAGTAAGTAGGTAAGGCAGCAGTAAACTAAAGAGACTTTTGCAGCAAAGATATTCCCTGGCTGTTACATCACAGCCAGGCAAAACAGCAAACAGAGTCCACGTACCACAGAGCTTGTTCCTCAGCCGGTCGGGCAGCGTTCCAGGAAGCAAGGCAAGGGCCCCAGTAGCCCAACAGGCACACCCAAAATGGACGATTGTGAGCCAACAAAGACCCAAGGCTGAGTGAGTGCTTTTATTAAGCAGGCCCTCACCCAGGTGCTACCTCAGCTGGAGCTTGATTGCTTGGTGTTTCCTATTTAAACGCTCTGACCTTCTGAGAGCACTCTTTTGCTCCCGATACTGCTGGTAAGTAGGCACCTGCTCTTGGAATCTCTGGGTCTAAGGAAGCTCCTGGCTCCATTGCTGGGGCTACTGGGGCCAAGGGCTCTGTGTCCAGGGCAGCCTCTGGGGTGGGCTGTACAGCAGGCTCCATGGCTTTGAAGTCCTCTGGTTCAGACTCAGAGCTTGAGTCCTGGAGTGCCAGGGTCCTGACACTCACATGGGGACTGGAGAGCAGTGGGAACACAACTACACGTCCACATGACATTGTTGTGGTCCTGCTCCTGGTCTGTTCCCAGGTGGCACAATTGCAGATTTAAATCATTGAAGGGTTTCCCCCGTCAATGACACACGATTGCGCCACCATCCTGCACTTGCAGAAGGGCAGGAAATGCAATGACAGTGCTTCCTGCCCCACTGTAGCCTGGGAAAATACCTGGCTGTGCTGCAGAAGGCAACGCCCCATGCAGAGGGGAGCTCTCCCGTCACGCTCCCTTCCTGGCAGAGCTGCTGCCGGGATCACCACTGGAGGACCATACAAGAAATTAGGGTGTGGAAAAGGCCCATTAAGTATCAACCATAGTTGTTCACAGCCCGTCATTGTCAGAGACACAGTCTCTCACAACACAGAAATATTTTCCTGCTGGAAATTAAAAGACAAGTCTTCATGAAAGGAGCTGTTCCCAGACTGAGATGAAATAAGGGGATCATTCCTTCTCACTTACCTGGGGAGATGGAATTAGGAAGATGCAGGAAGGTGGATGTAGATCAGAGAGGAAGGTGAAGCCTGGTGCCAACACAACTTTCGAGGAAGGAGGAAGATAACAAAGTAAATACATAGACCCCCTTCCATCAGAGTCTTTGCAAATTGGAACAGGTTGACACTGTGCTAACCTGCCAAATGAGTGTATAAATCTGAATGTAGTTAACCTTCGGATTTTGCTCTTCGACGTTTATATTAAAATGCATGCTTTAAGATCACTAAAATATGCAGTGCACGTGGCAGCATAAATGAAACATAACATGAACTGTGAAAATATTCTCACGTTGCATAAATGAAGAATTTCTCCATTCTTGGTGAAGAATATTCCCATCATCTAGGTACAGAATGTTGGTTTCCATGATGTTGTTGCTTGGAGAACACATTGCCCAAAGCTTTGCAATGGTGATGGGTGTTAAAATGTACTTTAAAAAAAAATAGCAACTGAGAGGAGCGTGTTAGTGAGTTCTTGCTATCTCCTTATTTATGTACTTTAATGGTAAAAAACTGGGAAATTTACCAAAATCTCATCAAGACTTTAGGGATAATATTTTTGAAATGCCAAGTAGATGAAAATTCATACCGTAGACATACACAAAAAGCCCTCTGTGTTGATTTTACCATTAAAATAAAAATAGCAATGAGATGCCCTCATCATCACAAAAGGCAACACATGCCAGGTAACATCACTCTTTGTCCTATATTCTATTTGCTCGATGTTCTTTCCAAGTTTTGATCCAAGCCATTTGCATGATTATTGCGGTCATAAGAATCAAAGTGATTCCCTGAAGTTCACTGATCCTTTTTGTGTTGTTTGCTCCTCTTCCCAGATCAACTTTTTGCTTTTTGTTGGCATCATTATCATCTTGGTTCAAAAGCTTCAGTCACCCGATATTGGAGGCAACGAATCAAGCATTTACTTGTAAGTAGAACCTAGAAGTACTGAAAGAGCCATACTTGGTTTGGAGCTCTGACATACACATAGGAAAAAAGTAAACCTGTGGTTTGCTAGTTTTAATTTTCCCCATTTTTATCTTTATTTTGTAAGTGGAAGCCAAACCGTAATCAGAAGCAATGTCTCTTGCAAACACCAAACTCATATTAAACTTATGATGTGGGTTACCTTTTCACTGTATTTGAAAAGTATAATTCAGAGGGGGGGACAGAATTGCATTGAATTGTGGAATTCTGGACATAAAGAGATTTTTGACTGGAAGCATGAGGAGTGGAACGCATGAGGTGTTGACAAGGAAAAAGTAAACACACAAAAAGCTACTGCAAAACATGAGTAATAACCACTGGTTGCAAGAGAATGGAACCATCTCTAGCTTTGGCCAACAGTCTATAGTACTAGATTGGTTTGGGAAGTTAAATAATGATCTGGAATTTTGATCTGGATTCAATTGATCTGGATTCAATGATGCTACCTGTTGTGAAGAGATATTCATGCCCATAGCAACAAGCTCACTCTCCTCTGCTAGTGAAACATTCAAGATTGCTGCCAGACAGCTTTGAGTGTCTGACATGTTGAATCAATATAACTGACATTCAACCTCTCTACTGATTGCCCCTGTTCCAAATAGTGAACCAAGGGCTTATATGATTGATATGGGTTGCATGATTTCATGCAACTTGTCCTGTTCAAAGTAAGTATGCTGGTTGATTCTGGGAGAGGGTTTTCCTTATATACCTGATTTAATGCTCCACGGCTAAATTGGCAACATGCCATTGTGTGGATGCAGTCCTATCAAGAGCCTATTATACCTATGGATTTCCATACCCTGCTGTTGCTGTCACAAGGCTAGGGAAATAGCAAGAAGATATTTACAGAGTGGAGTGAGCAGACCGAGGAGCTAAACGTGAGAAATGGTTGGGTTGGATAATGTGTGCCCCTCCCAGTGTTCTTGGACTGCAACATCCACCAGTTTAGCCAGCGAAGCTGATGGTGCAGTGTGATGGATGTAGTAGTTTGTTAACAACTGAAGAGTTGAAGGTCCTTCACCCAGGTCTAGGGGCTCCCCAAGAAACACTTGCCCTGGATGTTTCCCAACAAGTGATTTAAAAATGTCATCAGTTTCCATCCATCTCTATCCTGACCTAATGGTGGCTAACAATAGGACTTCATGCATGGACTCAAAGTGGTCAGATTACATAGACAGGAAGGTCCAGAGCCAGTCAACAGGTATCTTGGCTGTGAGTCAGCTTGCATTGTTTGTCAACCACAGATTGAGGAACTCAGAACTTACCAGGACAAGGTTGGGACACCTTGTCTGTGTCAGAACTGGGGCCTAATTCCCAGTTTTCTTGACTCTGATCTAGAGCCATCGAGAGCTCTTGAGAGATGATACCTTTGTTGGTCCCTGCAGAAGTGACACTGGTGAATAGACCTAAATTTCCATGATGGACTTGTAAACTCTCCGATTAAGCTGGGTCTTGGCTTCAAATCAAGTTTTATCTGTAGTAGGGAAAGAGCCTCCATATATGAGAAAGTATTGCAAGTATTGCCCTGTTTCCATTTGTGCTTGATACCATGTCACATCCAGACTCATAGAATCCTAGCTTGCTTCACATCCTGATGAGCATTATCTATGTTATCATTTGTGGTGATGGTGGTTTCCCATGTGTGTGTATATGTCTTTCAGCCCATTCTCTATGAAGAACTGATCTGTTAGAAATACTTAGTTTGGTTGTAGAAAAGTGTAGGCTGCTGAACACTCATTCATCTGCAATGAGTCAAGGCCTGTATTGTTCCAGATTTCTTACCCTGGAGGAAAGGGCAGATAGATGAGGACAGGAAGAGATCTACCAGGTCACAATTTCAATCTCTGGCGTCTCCTATTAGGAAGTGAGGAAGAAAGCTATAAAGCTTGCTGTTCTTGTTTTGTCTTCAAATAATTTCTGACTTGTGGCAACCCTAAGTTGAACCTATCAGACATTTTTCTCAGCAATATTTGTTTGGAGTGGGTTTGCCATTGCCTGCTTCTGAGGCTGAGAGAGTTTGAATCACCTTAGATCACCCAGTGGGTTTCCATGCTCAAGCAGGGATTTGAACCTTGCTTTTCCAAGGTCCTAGTCCATATCCAAACACTACACCACACTGGTTCTCAGTCAGAAAGGATTACATCTGAGATCCTGGAAAACCATTGCCAGGCAGAGCAGAAAGCCTCGGTACTAAAAATGACCAGTACTGAGATCATTTAAAAGGGAGATTCATAAATTGACATAGCATGATTCTAGGAATTCCCCAAAAATTCCAAATGTGGAGCAATACCATTTCCACTTCAAAATATTGTACTGAAACATTACCAGTAATTCTCCAGCTCCTGCCGTGTCTGCCAACTTCTTTTTCTACCCTCCAGGAATACATGGGCATTCTTCTCCCCGTTCTCAAAGCATGCCACTCATGTTCCCATTCATGGGTTTCTCTCTTGCTGAATGTGTGTCTAGGTTACATGCACCAGGAAACCGCAGCTACCACAGCACCATAAATTAACAAATAAAAGAGGTCTTCATATAAAGTTGTCAAACGTTGGTCCATTAGTGGCCTTCTTGAGATTCTCTACGTCAGAGTGCATAGGAAATGAACCACAGGATGTTTAACTGAATTCTATCCAGGTGGGCAGTTCTTGTTTATATGGGCTACTGAGGAGTATGGGACCAGAGCATACAGAAACATCACTGGTTCCATCCACATAGATTAATTTGTTTGCTTGTTTATGCCTTTCAGTCTTGCCCTTTCTGTTCCTATCTTTCAACTGGAGTACTTTCAGGATGACTAAGAGCATCCATTGACAAAACAATGACACACAAATGGTTGAAATGTAGACAAAAACACAGCTGTCCCTAAAATAAGACCAGCTGATCGGTGAAGACAGGCAGGAAGTTCCTTGGCTTCAAACATCTTCTTGAGAAGAGGTATAGATGATGTTCCTCAGAAAGAGAGCGTCGAGAGGGACCCATGTGCCTCTCTTAAAAGGGCTTTCCACATTGTAGCTGCCACAGTTGTCACATTTTCACCCATGTACTTTAGATCAGAGGATAAGGGAGTGCCTTAGTATCCCAGGAGATGTGTGGTCCATACCCCCCCACCACACACCCTGCATATGGTAGGCCCTAGGTAACCCCTACAGTTCCTGGACCCCCCCCCATTGATCCTGAAATCTGTGGAGGCTTAAGTTCCATTATATACAATAGCATGGTAAAATGGCATCCTTAATATAAAATGGCAAATAGCTCCGATGAAGGCCAGAGAGAGCCTGAGGATCCGTGAAGTGGTGGGAGGCTAAGCAGAGTTATGCCTATACACCAGGTCTAGTGCTCGGTGTGCAGCAAAATTAAATTTATTTTTTCTTTCCAAATATTTTAAGCTGTGTTTACTTGAATCGATGGATGCAGAATCCTTGGATACAGAGGGCTGACTGTAAAATTTAATTTTGAGGCCCATGAGAGGCCTTCTTTTGCGGCAGCAAGTGATCCAGAGGTCACGTCTTGTTGTCTTCTTCTTTTACTACTACTACTACTACTACTACTACTACTACTTCTTCTTCTTCTTCTTCTTCTTCTTCTTCTTCTTCTTCTTCTTTTTCTCTCCTCCTCCTCCTCCTCCTCCTCCTCCTCCTCCTCCTCCTCCTCCTCCTCCTTCTTTTAAAGTTTCTTCTGAACCTAATATGGCCTGTCGTCCCCCCGCTCACCCATGGCAAAAAATGTCCCCACACTTGTTTGAAGAAAAAAAAGTTGTTGTTTTTTCAAACAAAATTAACTCATTGGGAGCCCTACCAGGGTTGTTGCTGAGCCCTACTTTAGATGGTGGTGGCTACCACCAAGAGGATGCTAAACAGAGCATACGAGCAGTGTTATCAAAGAAAGATGGAAATTTTGAGATAGCCAATTCCAAACTAGGGCAGTAGTGGAAAACAGGTGTCCCTGCAGATGCTGTTGAGCTGCATAGCCAAGGGTGAGGGACCATGGAGTTGCAGTCCAATGGCATCTGCAGGGTTGCCCATTCTCCATCCCTGACTTAGGACCTCAGTTGTTAAGGCCAGCACTTTGATTTAGGCCTGGAGGATGTTGCACAGTGAATGTGAAATAATATTGGGTAGTATTTCTAAGCATCTTCTCTCAAGTGTACATGCATGAAGTTTCCAAACATTTTTTCAAAGGCATCTCATATCTGAATGCAACTAGGACAAGGATTCTGCTCCCGAAGCTGGCTGATACATTTCAACTCATTTTTACCCCAGAAGCATAGAAATAAAACCCAGGTATTCACAGAATCTCTATTTGGTATCTGTTTTTTAACCTGTGGCCCAAGTATTATTTCATGAAAGAAAATCCAGACATTAACAATAGGTGCAACTTTCAAAAATCTACAATGCACAGAAGAATTGCTTTCCCCCATAATTGTGGACATTTTTTTTTAAATTTTCTGCTTATCCTTATAGTATTGGCAGGTGATCTAGTCTGCTCTAAAAGGAGACATCATCTATCTGTAAAGGATGGATCCCTGAGCAGGTTCACCAAAGGATCATTCATGAGATGCAAACAGATCGAATATACAAATTCCCTCCCTGGTTTGCAAGATTTCGCCACCTAGAAGCCACATGGCAACCGGGTCACCTGGTGTTTTTCCTATGTGTATAGTTAGTAACAACAAAACAAAGATAGGCAACATTCTTTTCCATTTCATTTGCTGTCTTTTTTCAATTTTCCCACATTCCCAGTGGAGGCCTGTGGAAATGTCTGACCTTGATATGCATGGATGCGCATTGCAAAGAGTTGTCGGTCACTTGGGTAACATTATGCTGGTCACACGTAATATGTTCACAAGTGGCTTTGTGTGTGCATGCATGCTAGCCTGTTTGTCATGAAAGGCTGTAAACAGGTTATACCAGTGACGTAATAATGAGCATGTGTCCTATTCTTTTTGTAAGCATTAGCAGTGGGTGGTGAGAGGAATGCCTCTATGCACATGTGATGGCCTGAAACTTCTCAGTTAGTCCCACTTAGAGTAGAGATGGAAAGAATATCCAAAATGTTCAAAAATAACAATAAAATTTTTTTTTATTTTTTTTTTTTTGAGGATCAAAAAACCTGATGAGAAGAATTCTGGACTGATGAGAATCTTTGTAGTTCAAGACTTATTCCACACAAAATTCGACTGTGGTTGTTTTGCACCAAAACCAGCATTTTCTGTTCTGAAAACAGTATTTATGGAGGAAACGGCATAATATTTCTGTGTAGAAATGTGTTTTTCTGTACAGAACACGCTGCAATGAGGCACTCCATGCAAAATGGTCATGTGGTTGATTTGCACTGAAAACATCATTTCCTGCAGGGAAACCACTTTCTATGCGCAGAACAATGTTTTTGTGCAAAAATATTATTTTCTGCATGGAAAATGTTTTTTTTTCCTCTCCAAAACAACCACATCT
Source organism: Ctenosaura bakeri (assembly GCA_948474755.1). Taxonomy (NCBI): domain Eukaryota; kingdom Metazoa; phylum Chordata; class Lepidosauria; order Squamata; family Iguanidae; genus Ctenosaura; species Ctenosaura bakeri. The sequence continues at coordinate 648,279 of CAOLHI010000288.1, forward strand.
AAATGTTATGCAAAATAAGTCCTGAATTATGAATAGCCTTTGAAAACTGCATTGTTTTTGGAGTCTTTCTCACAGTGAGGAGAAAATTGCTAAAGTTACTTGTTGCTTCCTTAGAGAAGAAAGTTAGTGATGAATCACATCCCTAAGAGTTGACCCACTGAATCAATTGCTCAATGTTGAGTTAACACTTAGGTAAATCCCATTGCTTCAATGGTTCTACGGTAGTTAGTTCTACTACAGTGGACCTATTGAATCAATTGTTGATTTCCTGAGGTTCAGGTGGAATGAAGGAAAGGAGATTCCACCTGAACCTCAGGAAGAACTTCCTGATGGTCAGAGCTGTCCAGCAGTGGAATCTGCTGCCTCCATGGAGTGTGGTGGAGTCTCCTTCTTTGGAGGTTTTTAAGCAGAGGCTGGATGGTCATCTGTTGGGAATGCTTTGATTGATCTTCCTGCATAGCAGAGGGTTGGACTGAATGGCCTCTGGGGTCTCTTCCAACTCTATGATTCTATGACGATTCCATCAATGCTTAAAGAAATCACATTAGTTGAATTGGTCTACTCTAGCTGAGACTGCCAATAAGATCTAGGAAACTGTGCATAAAGTATTTAGTTTATTTATATTTAATTTACTGCCTTATGCCCATAGGCAGACCATGCTCTGAGTACATGTGGGACTCATCCAGTCACTTCAAGATGGACCATTGCATGTATCCCAGTTCTGAATTTCTATTTGTTCAAGTTCATGCATGGAGCTCCCATTCCAAGCATTCCTATTCATATCATTCGAGGTGAACTCCCATGTAAACACAGACAAAGAAACTAAAAGCAGAGCTGCTTTGGACTGGGGTTAGGTAAGGAATAGAGAGACAAGGGTTGAAGTTCTATAAATGGAAAATCTCCATGCTGTGAGATCATCTGAATACAGTATATGAATGGATTAGAATCTATACTCCCTTTTATTGTTTGGTCCCTACAAATGTTCAATTGTCAGGGGCGATGGCAAATGTTCACCGTTTAAGGATGTGGTAAAGAAGAAAAGGAGAAACCAGCATGTGTTCAATACATTGCATTAAATGCATAACGAGCATTTGCAGAGTGCAGAATTAAAGAAGGCGCACCTGTTGGAGGAAACACTACTCATCCCAATTTGGTCTAAAAATGTTGCTGGAGACAGTTCTTCCTATTTGCAAGGTCCTAAAGATATTATTGTGAGGACTAGGTTCTTTGCTTCTGCTTGATGTGGGAGTACAGAAACTCAGTTCCGTCATTAGCACCACATTTGCAAAGGTATAGATTTGTAGACACTTAGTAAGACAGTAGATGTTGGTATCACACTACAATTCCTGTTGCACAGCTTTGAATATGTAAGAGCGTGTCTTCATGATCTTCTGTGGGTGAGGAAAAATGGCCTGTTATTTCATATAGCACGACTCTGGGGAGTCCCAAATCGTAGGATGAGGAGATGTGTGGTTTGGCAACTAGTGCATGAATTTGACACACTGAGCAATGCAAAGAAAAAGCTTGGCCTGGGGCCAATTTTATCATTTATTTACCTAGCTTAGATGTTTGCAAAGCATTTCTCTGGAGCAGAAAGAGCTGAGCAAACCACAAAATGCAAAACTAAAAAAAAGGAAACTGATTATTAAAAAAAAAATCAATATAAAACGAATTAAACTAATATGTTTGCGACGGAAAGTAATTGAATCTTCAAGGAAAGCATTCTGCAGTCTCTTCTGAATCTCTGCAGAGTTGTTAGTTTCCATCCAACAAACAGATGTTTCAACAGATTAGGAGCACAGCTTGGAAAAGTTTTCCCTTTGGCAGGAGAAATCATAGATTCTCAAATCCCCTTAGGAAACATGAGCAGTTCTGGGAGTTATAGTTCAAAACTATATTTTTTCTGGACTCTGATTCAGGGTCTTTGCCAGAAAGTTCCTACTTCCAATTCTTGCCAGTCTTTTCTGGCTATGAGGATGGAGCAGTCAGCTAAGTAGTTTGCCCAGATCTCATCTGGCTCATGGGATCATATAAGGAGATGTTCGAGTCTGCTAGTCTCTGGTCATGAAGAACTTTGAAACCTGTGGCTCTCAAGACTACTGATGAGAGTCTGGAGGGCCACAAGCTCCCTATTCCCATACTTTAAATCAGTGGTTCTCAACCTTCCTAATGCCGCGACCCTTTAATACAGTTCCTCATGTTGTGGTGACCCCCAACCATAAAATTATTTATTTATTATTCACAAGGTCTCCCCTCGTGGCAAAGGCTGCCTCGCTGGCCAGGAACGGGGGGGGGGCGGGCAGGGAGGGAAAGAGGAGCCGTGCATCTCCCCTGGAAAAAAACTCCGAGAACCCCCCCTGGGCTCTGCTTCTGCTTCGCTCTCATTTCCGCTGGGGGGGCAATGTGGGAAAAGTTTCCAGAGTGTCAACCCTGGCTGGGGGGGGAGGAATCCCAGCGCCTTTGTCTTTTGCACTGGGCGCAGCTCGCCCCCCCCCGGAAAAGCGCCGCCTTGTGGCCCCCCGGCCCTTCCGCAGCGCCCCCTCCGTGGTGGGTGGGGCAGGAGCCATAGTGAGGAGGGGGCCTGCCCCCCATGCTGCCGCCGCCCCCCCCAAGCTGGCCCGTCAGATGGGAGGTTCTCCCAGTAGTGGAGAAGGGGAGCGATTTCAGTCCTTTCTGAACAGGGGGCAGGAGGACGCGAGTGTGTGGCTCGCGCTTGCGCACCACCACCGAGGAGGGAATGGAGCCTAAGACCATCAGAAATACGTATTTTCTGATGGTCTTAGGCAACCCCTGTGAAAGGGTCATTTGACCCCCAAAGGGGTCGCGACCCACAGGTTGAGAACCACTGCTTTAAATGATATAATTAGCTTCTTGACAAGGAGTAGGTGGCGCATGTCCCAAGATATTTAATTGTCTGAGGCCAAGCAGCAAAGAGTATATCCACCCATCAAAAATGAAGATGCATAGTGAAGGTAGGTCTCAAGTGATGTTGGGGTTGCAGCCCCTTGTGGTTTAAATTGAAACTGGTGCAAATTGGGGGAACCCTTCCCATAAGGAACCATTAGCGAGCAGGGTGATGTGTTCCGACAAAGTCTCACAAAGCAATTTTATTCAAGCCACCACCAATTTTAAAGAGGTTTAAAGCACTCAAAGCATAAGACAGTAGAGCCTACCTTTGCCAGACTAGCAAACTGGGAGAGTGAGGCAGCACATTCCCTGCAGTGGATTCTGTAGCAAGTGCAAAGGGCGCAGCAGGAGGGGAGACAGCCAAAAAAGTTTTTTTGCAGAAAACAGCCCACGGATGCCTGTCTTCCCACTCAGATTCTTGGTGATAAGCGGGCTTTAAGAAGCTCCAAAGTTCTTTTGTCATTTTTACTGCAGCATCCTTAGCAGGTTTATCTCTTTGGGCATTGTGACTGTTACCCAGTTCATTGTCACTGCTGCTTTCTCCCTGGCACGACTCCACCAACTGAGCAGGCAGAGGAAATCCATTTCTCTGCCTATGGCAATACCGACTTGGAGAAGCAAAGAACAGTTCATGCCAAAGCTAACAAATCATAGCCAACATAAACCATGGCTTGGTGTGGTGTGGAAATATGGCCTTAGAGGTATTATTCTGCAAACCATCCACCCGTTCTATCTATTTATGGGATCCTATTCATCTTCAGAAAGGGAACGATGACCTCTAGTGGTATGTTCTCCTAACACTGTTCTTGAACACTACCTGCAACAGATATTTTCCAAGCAGATGAGCCTGCTTGAAATTTTAGATCAGGAGAGGCCTTGTTGTGTTTCCCAGTATTTTGCAAGGCTAGTTCGGCAGGTACATGTGACAGACGTTGCTCTGTGGAACTCCCTACCAAGGGAAGTTTGGTTAACCCCATCTGTTCTGAGCTTCCAGCAGAAAGCAAAAATGGCATTCCTGCACATGGCCTTTGGTGTTTGAAGCCATTCTGTGTGTTTTGATTGCTTGTTTTAAAATTATTTTCAATGACTATGTCAGAGGGCCACAGAGTTAGCGTGATTTAGTGATCTGAGCATTGGACTCCAACCCTGGAGACCAGGTTTGATTCCCCGCTTGGCCATGGAAACCTACTGGGTGTCCTTGGGCACTTTATATCCCTGATCAGCATAATTCTGAAATGACTTTAAGGCACACAACATTGGCCATTTCCAGCCAGCCCCTCCCTAAACTGCAAACCCCAGGATTCCATAGGATGTTGAAAGTGGAATAATAGCGCTATAACAGTCTAGTGTGGAAATGGCCAATGTTGAGACTGTTTTTAAAAGTTCCTCAAGAGTATTTCAATCTGTTTTAAAAGTTTTTATCTCTGTAATGTTTTAAATGTTTTTACCTGTCAAGGGCCCCGCTGGGCTGGGAGGCAAACGTTTTTAATAAATCTGAGGAGCACCCTACTGAGCTTCTCTGCAGTAAATGTGCGGTGGGTTGGAGACTGTGACATCTTTTTAAGTCACAAGCATCAATGGAGCAAGCAAACATGGGTTCACATCACCCGTTTGAATGCCTGTCTTTGGACTATTTTTTTTCCAAAGGTGGCTTAGAATCATTCCCCCAGGGCTTTGGACTAAAAATAAATGCAAAAGGTTACACAAGCTGATCTGAAGCTTTCCATGCAAGTTCCTTAAATAGTTCAGTGATTGCAGTCTAGCCATTTGTGCATTTGCTTGTTTATTCCTGGGTTCATTTGCTTTGCCATCTCCATCTGAATTCAAATGAAAAAAAAAAAATAGCTTGCATTGCATCACCCTCTGTAGACAGAAAGTGCTGGAAAATCCCACAGACCTGAGCAGAAGAGCACAGCTGAGTGACCAAGTTGTTTCACTGATAGATTTTAAGATGTGCCTCTTGTTTTTAATTTTGTTTCCTGGTGTCTTAGGGGCAGTGGATTAAGTTCCCAGTGCAATGCATTAGACATCAATGACTAAGAATAAAAACTCAAGGTTGCATAGAGATGGGCGGATGAAAGATGGGGCTAAAACTCACCATCAACGCCAAGGGCATTTCTGCACTAGACTGTTATAGTGCTATTATTCCATGTTCAGCATCCTATGGAATCCTGGGATTTGCAGTTTAGGGAGGGGCACTTAGAATTCTCAGCCAGAGAACTCTTTGGCCTCAGCAAACTACAAACCCCAGATGTTGAAAGTGGAATAATGGCACTATGACCGTTTCCGCACTAGCCTGTAATAGTGCGATGATTCCACTTTCAACATCCTCTGGAATCCTGGGGTTTGCAGTTTCAGGAGGGGCCAGCCCCAGGATTCCAGAGGATGTTGAAAGTGGAATCATCACACTATAACAGGTTAGTGCGGAAATGGCCCATGACAGGATAATGTGGAAATGGACCAAGCACCTTATTTAATCTAACAATCCCATTATCAACCCACAGCTTCCATGAAAAATGGTTCCTTAGCTATTTTCAAATCTGGATTCCCCCATAAGTCAATCTGGCATGAAGGTATGGGTGAAATTGTTGTTGATGAGAGAATATTTGCCATACAGTTGGCAAAACGCTGCCCTTTTTAATAAAACAAGGAACCAGGCACTGTGCATTTGAACAGAGGTGCCAGCAATGAAGGCTGACCATGATGGGTTACTAAAATTCACTTGATATGTCCAAAAATTAATACAAGATAACAGATAATGCCCAGTGGTATGTGAGAAGGTCTGGAAGGCCAGACCCTGCCTCTTTGACTCCCTTTTCTCATACTTACTATAACACTGATAACTTCCTCTAAGTGTAAATGTTCCAAAATAAATCGTTGCTGTAATATACTAAGATGGGAAAAGTCAATATGAGAAAATAAAATCTCTATATCCTGATGGTGAGTTTCATTAACAAAGCTATAATGAACCACATAAAAGGTTGTTGTGGGTTTTTCAGGCTTTGAGGCCGTGTTCTATTAGTATTTTCTTCTGGAGATGCCAGCCACAGATGCAGGCAAAACGTCAGGAGAAAATACTAATAGAACACGGCCTCAAAGCCCGAAAAAACCACAACAACCTATGGATTCCGGCCGTGAAAGCCTTCGACTTTACAACGACATAAAACTGCAAAAACTATAAGTTTGTATCTTTGGGCAATGTATATAAATTATTGCTTTCATCCTTGATAGCTGAAATAGCATTCTGTTGCTGTTGATGGTTAAGGTGATGTGCCAGAAACTTGCTAGATGGTCTCCATTTCCCCAATATGTTTGCCATGGACATGCCAAAGCCAGTTCTGTGTGTTATGAGACCATATTATTCAGTTCATGCTTCTGCAATTCTTTAGAAAGGCCATTTCCGCACTAGGCTGTTATAGTGCGATGATTCCACTTTCAACATCCTCTGGAATCCTGGGGTTTGCAGTTTCGGGAGGGGCCGACCGGATGTCCTTTGAGGTCTCTTCCAACTCTATAGAGGCCGGCCCCTCCCAAAACTGCAAACCCCAGGATTCCAGAGGATGTTGAAAGTGGAATCATTGCGCTATAACAGCCTAGTGCGGAAATTCCAAAGTTGTTCAGATGGAGAAACAGCGAATTGAAGTACCAGAGCTCTCAGGTGCTTGTTTAACAATTCCTTTTTTAAAAAAATATTGAATCCTTTAAAAACTCTCAATAAAAATTATAATAATAATAAAACAACCTCTCAGGTAGGCACCATCCAGACCTTATGATTTCAACATTTGCAATTTGCAAGTAAGGATTAGAACCTCTCAACTCATTCCCACTATTCACCTAAGTCCATTGCATTACCTTCCTACAAAATTCAGTTCAGACACGACCCACAGATATGGACACCCGGAGGACAAGCGCAAAGAATATATTCTGTTTTTCTATGATCTCCTTATCCTTCTTTTGTTCTCATTTAACGCCCTTTTAATTTAACTGTCTACGCATCTCCCTGCTCATTTTCCAGCTTCTAATGCATGGAAGGAACTTTTATTTTGTTGTTGGTTCTAATGTTTTTGTGATATGGTTCATAATTCTTTATTTTTCCCTTTCTTTCTCTCTCTTCCTTGCATCTCTGCCTGCCTGCTTGCCTTTTTTAAAAAGCTCAGTGTCCCATTTCGTACCCAGAGACAGACTCCCACCTTCCACCCCACAGTAATGGCTCCACAGTCCGTGATAGCTGCCAGGGAAGGAGTTTTGCATCAGAAAAGGACACACGTTGATGACATATTTACCCATGAATGTGACATTAATATGCCAGCCAGAGAATCTTACTGGAAACATGTCATGCTTGTTCTGTCCCGTGTAGACGCAAAAACTGATGTTTTGTTTTGTTCTGTTTGTATCTTGTACATCGGTACTTTTATTGTGTCATTACATTTTTAATCTGTGGTCAGAAGCCACATCAAAAGAATATTACTCTAGAGCAGTGGTTCTCAACCTTCCTAATGCCGTAACTGTTTAATACAGTTCCACACGTTGTGGTGACCCCCAACCATAAAATTATTTATTATTTACAATGCCTCCCAACTCCAGCAAAGGCCACCTCGCTGGCCAGGAATGGGGGGAGCAGGGAGGGAAAGAGGAGCCACGCGTTTCCCCCGGGAAAAAACTCAGAGAACCCCCTCCCAGGTTCTGCTTCTGCTTCGCTCGTGTTTCCGCTGGGGGGACAGTGTGGGAAAAGTTTCCAGAGTGTTGAACCTGGCCGGGGGCGGGGGGAGGAATCCCAGCGCCTTTGTCTTTTGCGCTGGGCGCAGCTCACCTCCCCGGAAAAGCACCGCCTTGAGGACCCCCGGCCCTTCCGCAGTGTCCCCCTCCTTGGCGAGTGGGGCAGGGGCCGTGGTGAGGAGGGGGCCTGCCCCCTCATGTTGCTGTTGCCCCCCCAAGCTGGCCCTTCAGATGGGAGGTTCTCCCGGTAGTGGAGAAGGGGAGTGATTTCAGTCCCTTCTGAACGGGGGCAGGAGGACGTGAGTGCGTGGCTCATGCTTGCGCACCACCACCGAGGAGGGAATGGAGCCTAAGACCATCGGAAATACGTATTTTCCAATGATCTTAGGCAACCCCTGTGAAAGGGTCGTTTGACCCCCAAAGGGGTCACGACCCACAGGTTGAGAACCGCTGCTCTAGAGTACATATATTTGAAATGAAGACATGTACCATTTGGGCGGTGCCGGGGGGTCTCCTTATCCAAAGGCCATCTGACCAGTATGGGGATACTGAAAGACCTATTTTTTAAGAAAAAATGTAGCAGTAGCAAATACTGCCAGTAATTGCAAGCAAAACCTTGTAAGATTTTATGTCCAGCCCCATTATTTTGGTTCCCCCCGCCCTAAAATCTCAAGTTTGTTTCATCATGTTGATGAAGTCCATTTGTGCTTCTGGCTGGGATTCTTGAAGAATCCAATGAATGTGTCGGTTTGTATGCACAGGTGCTGCTGGCCACATCTCCTTTGAAAACAGTCCACTCAGTGATCCAATTCCCTGGCTGCCATTGCATTGCTTTGATTCTGGGTTTGTCTCCTTCTTTTTGTTTTCATCTGAATTAACTCCTTTTGTCATGCATGATGAAAATGGCAAAGCATGCGTATATACTTAGCTAATGCAGGTGTACGTCATTCCTCCAACTAGCTTCATGGTGGAAAGAAACGAGAAACATGGCATATCCCATCGGTAGGTATCCTTTTACCTCTGGTCCAAGCTAGGGGGAAAGTGAAAAAGGCTAAGGTCAACTGATCCCAATGTCCTAAACAAGGTATTGTCCATTTTGAAATGACACTCCTTCCCCCCCAAAAAAAAATCAGAAACCTTTTCTATAAAATTTGCAAACTAACTGAATTCACATGTCTGGCATAATTGATTTTGATTTTGCTAATCGGTGAGGATGAGTAAACAACTGTGTCGTACAGTGATGGAGGGATTTGTGCATCCAAAAGAGAAAAACACATCAGGTTGATCTTGTTTTTTTTAGGATCCTTACTGAAGATGCAAGCAACAGTTCAGTTTTGAAAGAGGCTTGTTTTTTCAGTACCAGGAGCTGCTGTGAAGGATATAACAAAGAAGATCTCCAGTTATGCATGCCAATTCCTTAGGAGAAATAGTTTTAATACCACTTCAGATTATTTGTGCATACACACCCGGGGTAACCTTCTGGATTTTCTTGGACTACGTCAGGCCTAAATTCTTCACCACTGGTTATGCTGACTGAGCTTAGTAGAAATTCCAGTTCCACAAGAATTGGAAGGCCACAGGTATCCAGGGCAGATATAGCCCAGCACCCTGAACTCTGACTGGCAGTGGTTCTCCAGAGTCCCAGGCAAAGGTTTCCCACATCACTTGCGGATAATGCATTGTCACTGAAGATGCCAGAAATGCAATCCTGGACCTTCTGCATGCAAGGCATGTCCTCTGCTACTGAACTCTGGTCCCTCTTTTTCTGGATGTATGTCTCTCTTCTTCTTTGTCTCCTAGATAAGATTCCCACATGGCCATTAATTTAAAGATTAAGAGCTGGTCTTTGGCACTTTGTGCTGGTCACTTTGTGAATCAGGGCATGTTATGGAATACCCAATATAAGCAAATGCAATAGATTTCCCATAGAGCATATCTTGTTTATCTAACAGTTGACATCCCCCCTCCCAGGGCACATTGGATCTAGGAGAGCTTAGACCTAAAATTTAGATCCAGAAGCAATCACAAGGGGCAATTTTAGTCCAACCTCCTGCCATGTTGGAACACACAACTAGCTCACTCCCGAAAGAAGGACATCCAGTCTCTGTTAAAAGACCACCAAAGGCGAGTCACACAGCTCTTGTAGTCAAGAGATTCTTCCTAATGTTTAGGTGGAATCTCTTTTCTTATAATCTGAATCCATTGATTTTGTGTCCTAGTCCTTGGAGCAGTGAAAAACAAAACTGATCCATTTTCCCTGTGATATCCCTTCAGGAATATAAATATGGTTATTGTATCACAATAGGATTCGAATGTGACCCATGCATATTCTTGAATTCATGTAGAGCTAGTGGTTGGCAGCTTTTCTGTCCTTGGGAACCACTGTATTCTGTCCAGAAAATGCTGTAGCTGGAGACTCATTCTGTGCAAAATTGGCACATGTGTGGTTTACATAGAGAATAGCATCTTCTGTGCAGAAAATGTTGTTTTCTGCGCAAAACAACTATGTATAAATTTTGCACAAAATTAGTCCTGATTTGCAAATGACCTTCAAAAACAGTGACATTTTTGAAGACTTTGCTGCAATGGGAAGAAAATTGCTAGAATCTCTCATTGCTTCCTTTGAGAGGAAGCATAGTAAAGAATTACATCCCTAAGATGGTCCCAGGTGTTGTCCAAAAAAATTGTGCACCTGGTAGAAGAAAAAGCAGGTCCTTCCATCACTGTCATAATTACATTGGTGGAGATTTCCAGTGTTCTGTATAGATATATTGCTTGAAACTGTTAAGTGCATCTTTTCAACATCCAAACACAATATCTGTCATCAAATTCCCGTTCACCTGTTTGGACTCACCAAAGTCCCTCATACAATCCTCTTGCAAGCTGTGCAGTTTAACACATCCAAATGCACAAATTGCAACCCCGAAAGTGCCCCCTCCCATTGTGGTTGTCTTTTCCGCACCTGCTTGCAACCTTCTGTTAGTTTTGTGGCTCGGTGCAATACGGATGCATCTTGTTTCTTCTGCATCAGTCCAGCCCATCAGTCTTGCAATACTCCTTTCCTTCCACCTGCATCTTGGAGTTTGATTTGTCTTTGTTTTTTGTTTCCCCCCCTTTTTTTTTTGGCATGGTGACTCATAAAACTGTGTTCAGAATTGACATACCTCTGGGCCTTGTTGAGATGAAAAACAAAACCCATTTCTGTTTGTTTTTTATTTTCTTTTTATTTCTTTTTTTGCTAATCTTGTCACGTTCAGCAGCTGCGTTCAGAAATGCTACTGTAACTCCAACAGGGCTAACCAGCACTCTTGCAGGATGTCTGAACTATCCACCATTACCTTGTAAGTGTATGCAATCCTGTGGCAATCTCTGTGTTTGGTGCATGTCGCTCATATGTGGTCTGTAGCCGTAGCAGCTGCTTGCGGGGGGCATCTGTGTTCCTTGTGCCCGGCATGTTGGCTTTGTTTGTTTTTGTTAACTCTTGTGTGCTTTTGGCTGATCATACCAGAGCGATGGAGCTGAAGGTTGTTATCAATTTTTGTTGATAGTTTAAGAGTGGGACATTTCTGAAGGTTTGGGAGCTGCCCTGACCCCTGAAACAGATGGAGCTGCTGCTGATTTTGCTGCCCAAACGTAGCAATGCTGGGTCACAGTCATGGGAAGTGCAATTTTTGATTTAAATCAGAGAGGACAACTGTGAAAGAGGTGGGGACAATTCCTCCCTCTCTGGAGTTGCCCAGCGGGTGGCACTAGTAGATTTTGGGTTCACAGGAAGTGACATAACATCATTTTGAGCCACAATTTGGATAAAATTTTATCAGATTTGAGGGGAGGGGTCTTTGGGGAAGAGTTGGTGGTCTCAGAGGAGTTGGGAAAAATCAATTCCTGCATTTGTGGGCAGTTTTCTGTGCTTTTGGTCTGTTTTCAGGCAAGAAAATCACCCAGAAATCAGCCTGAAAAAACTAAATTTGGGGCATCTGGGGAATTTGGGGGGTTCAGGGGCCCCATTTAGGGATCCCAAGGACTGTGTGTGGCCCACAGGCTGCACTTCTTGGGTCCCTTATTTGAATGAAGTGCATGCTGCCGTCATAACTTGTTAAGAAGTAGATTCAGAGTACTAGAAATGGAAAATGGAAATCTACTTTGAAAATCAAGGCATGTCAGGAATACACAGATGGCTGAAAGGTGGGCAAAATTTAAAGTGAATGTGTTGCTTACTCCATTGCTATAGCAAAATCAGGAGTAGAGTCATCAGAGGATAAGAGGGAGGTCAAAAATGGACCAAGGACCCCCCTGTGACCTCTGGAACATCTCTGATTCATTTGCTTCTTTGTTTGTTCATCCTGCTTTTCTCTTGAAGAATAGCCCTAAAAAGTAACAAGCAGGAAACACATGAATGGTTTGATAGCTGGCCATGGTTCCTTGTGCTGCCTGGTGCTCATCTTATCACTGTCTTTGTTCTTGGTCAGGGTTTCAGTCTGAGGACATCATTGTCTCTGCTCCTTGGAGCTCAGAGGGGATGGTCCATCAGGAGGCACTGGACTCCTTGAGTGGGACATCTTCCTGACTGGCAGCATCAAAGTGTTGCTAAGATGGCTAGCAAGATTGCAATTCTCTGAGGAGAAGGAGATCTCATCTGCCTTTGCTTCCAGGCAGTGGCTGGTCCCATCATCTGCCATACATGGCTGCTGGATTGCCTTTGACTTGGTGCATCAAATGGCGTGTGGGTCTAGATTTATGGTTTTCAGGGTTCAGAACCCCGGAGTTTTCTTTGACTCTTCCTCCAGCTTTATGGATGTCCACGAAGGTGGATATTTTCTTCACAGCTTGTACTTTGTATCTGAGTAGCTTTCTGCTGGAATGCAACCCACAAAAGAAAGATTCTCATTATTAGTACCTTTGGAACTAACTGGTTTCATCTTATTTATACCACTATTAGATAAGCCATTAGCAATGCCATTTCATAGATGAAGAGCAAAGGGTTGGAGACATGATGACTGGCCCCAAACCATTCAGAGTGTGGCGGTGTTGTGGGAGAATTTGAGTCCACCCCAACTCTGGTCCACAAACAACACACTTTCCATTCTACCAATTTACTTCTGTTGCTGAATTTTATCTAGTCCCATGCCTAGTATCTCAACAAGAAACATGGAAAAGAATCATGCACATAGCTCAAGCTTGCTAGCTATTCTCAACATAGTCCACTTTGGAGCTAATGCGAAGCTGACCAAGACAGTGGATGAATCTCTATCTACCTATGCAATTCATTCTTACTAGATACCAGCCAAAGTTGGCCTATGATATGCATCAGCTGAGAGTGTCAAAAGGATGTTTTAAAATCACATCAAACCCCTACATTGTTTGTTTGTTTGTTTGCTTGGTGATGTGATTTGCTCTTCAGGGCAAATTTGGAAATGATCTTAGTGAGGAACTCTCAAAGGTCCAGCAGATGGCAAAAATATCCCATGGACCCTTGGAGAGTTGCCCACCCCTAGCCTATAGTCATGGCAACGCTTGTTGAAGTCATCTAATATTATGTGGTTTGGGCACAGTAATGTGAATATACATTCTTTTTCAAATTGGTGCACCACTATGAATCTACCTGCCATGACTTCTTCCTTTGCTCAGAGATAATCATACATTCATGGAAGCATGTTTTATGGGTTCCGTTAGTCTTTTTCTTTTCTCTGCTTCTTCCACAGTTCCTCCCCAGGAGTTTTGCAGTTTGCTTTAAAGGTGTCTCACATTGGTCCATATTTCTATCACACATTTCCTTGAGTATTCCGCACACTTGAACTAAATCTCAGCAATCCTTATTGTAAGGATTCTGTAAGGCAGGATAGAATTTACATTGCACATAGAAAGACAGAGACTTAGGACAGTAAAAGTCAAGGGAGACTTAGGCCATTTCTGCCCTACACTGTTATAGTGCTGTTATTCTACTTCCAACATCCTGTGGAATGCTGGGGTTTGTAGTTTCCTAAGGTCAAAGAGCTCCCTGGCTGAGAATTCTAAAGGCCCCTCCCTAAACTGCAAACCCCAGGATTCCATAGAATGTGCACAGTGGAATAATAGCACTATGACCGTGTAGTGTGGAAAGGCCTTACCTAAAGCCACCCTCCCAGTAAGTCTGTGTTTAAGTTATACTTTTTGGTTCATGGTGTGACATCTCAAGATAAGTTGCCAAAGCATGCAGTTGTTCTTCTCCAGAATATATTCCTTTGTTCAGTAAGGATAAAGTCAAAGAGCATCACTTAGTGGTTAACATCAGAAGTGCAGGGAGTAGCAATAAAGACATTATTGGTTTGAATGGTATTTCTTTTGTGGCCAATTCAAGTTTTATTAGAACTGTCCAGGTGCTGAAGCTATTTTGGAAACAGGGTTCAGCACCTGGACAGCTCCCATTGAATCTGTTTCAGGTGTAGATGAGCTGTCTTTAGAATCAAAGTTGTATTCTCCGTTCCTCAGTCAGAGAACAACAAGTTGCCTTTGCTTAGCATTCTTCTGTTCCTTGGTGCTCTTGCAAAGAGGGATGCCTATAAAACCTACCCGAAAAACCAGAAAAGGACATAAACATGTACCTTTTCCAGATTATTTTCAGACTCTTCTCTGACCATCTGCAAAAAGTTGCTTTGATTAAGAACCATACGCATTCCAATGCATAAATATTGGGAGAATAACTGTCATCAGGGTTTTAGAGATGAGAGGCTTTGCAAGATGACAGGTGGAAAGGTAAGTCTTTGCAGGGTCCATTCCACAAGCAAGGCCTCTTGGAAGCCAGAATAGGGGTTGAAGCTGGATAATAACAACATATCAAACCTGTGTGAGCTTGTCTCAGAGTGAATAAGAACACTTATTCACTGCCAGACAGGATATAAAAGAGTGAGCAAAGTAAGAAACTTTCTTGGACAACTTCCACTCATCCTTGTTGTGGGAGGTTCCTAGAAGACTGCACTCCAAAGTTGAGAATAGCTTCTTGGTATCAGCTGCATTTCTGCTCTGAAAACCAAAACAAAACAGTGGGAGCTTTGTTGTGACCTGGAGAGAGTGAGAATTGCACCATTCATGTTTTGCTTGTGCTACTTTATGGTTTGTTTGCATGTGGGTCATTTTGCTCTTCTCCACATTGATGTGAGCCTCCACGGAAAGAAAAATAATGTGCACAAGAACTGGAGCCCTCAGAAGGGTAGACTGGATTTTCTTGTTGTGAACAGCAGTTTTCTGCTTAGAACAGGGGTGGGCAAAGCTGTCTGTGGGCCATATGTGGCCCTTGACTTTTGGAACCCCAGAAGTCCCTCAAAGCCCCAGACTCCACCCCCAAAATAAAAAAAATTGGGTCAATTTTCAAGTGATTTTTTGGTGGCCAGAAAATTGGCCCAAATCTAAAATTGCAGCAGTTTTCATCCCTGAGCCTTTCAAAACCAGCCAAACCTCCCCAAAATGCTCAAATGTACACGTACAGACAAAAAAAAAATGGCCAAAAGTCAACCAAAATGGCAGCCAGAGATGACACCATGTCACCATGGCAAAATCCATTGGTGTTACCAAATAGGCAGGCACAAGGAGGAAAAAAGGTCCCACTCCATGTGCAGTTGCTCACCTCTGGCTTAAACTAACTTACAGGGGGGGAAATTGGGGCAGAAGTCAATAGCAGTTATGACAAGCTGAGAAGGCTATTTCGGGAGAGTGTTCATGCCACAATGGCAGAACCAGTTCTTGAAATGCAGAACATTGTAGGGCCAATCCCCAGCTTCCCCTTTTCCAAAACCCTTTGCTAGATGTAGGTTGTCAGATTCCCACCACTGATCAGCACCTGGCATGGCCAGCAACCTCTCTCCCCAAGGTCAGGAAAGACCGGTCCGAAGGATCTCAAAGAGTAGAGACACTGGAGAGCCACCACCAGTCAGAGATAACAACATGGACCTCATTGGACCATTGGGTTGACTCAGTCTAAGGCAGCTTCATAGATCTGAGCTTGTCCAGGCTGAGTAATGGGGTCAAAGGTTAACTATTAGGTACTTCAGTCCAGGTGGAAGGTTTTCATTGGTCTTTCCCATCTCCTCGTCAGATGAGAACAGAAGTTTATGGATTGAGTCCACCAGAGTTTACAGAAGTATGTTTTGCTTATCTCAACAGGAGGCTGGCCCGTTCAACATTGCTGCTTATTCCACTCTTTGGGATTCATTACACCGTGTTTGCCTTTTATCCTGAGAATGTCAGCAAAAGAGAGAGGCTGGTGTTTGAACTGGGGCTAGGATCTTTCCAGGTGAGTTAAGCAGGCCCAGTCCACCTCTTTCTCCATCTGCCTCCTTATAGGGCCTGAGGCCAGAAATAAGGGGAGTTACACTTAATGCTGAGCCAAACTATCATCCTTGAGAAGACTTGGAGAGTAAATATGGGGTTTTGGAGTGCAGAATGCTCCCTTTAAAAAGATGTTTTCCATTCTTTTCAATCAGTTTCTTCCTGGACAGAGTTCTTCTAGGGATGACTACCATCATCCCAACCTGATCATGCCCAGTGCTGTCTGATTTTGAAAGCTAAGCTGGTCAGGATCCATTAACACTTGGATGGAAGACCGCCAAGGAAGACCAGGGCTTTTCAGGTGGGACTAGGAAATAACCACATCTGCCAACCACAGTTGGTGATACTGGGATAGGTAGGCCAGTGGTCTGACTCAGTATAAGGCAGTTTCCTATCTTCTGCCAAGAATGAAACTGCAGCAGTCATTGGCCAACCTATTCTCTTCTCAGCCACTTGCTCCACTTCCTCCCCATATATCTCTACCTGGTTTTTGGTAGCACTCTCATCCCCAGATCCTGCTAAGTCCTCTCTCCACTTTTCACCCAGCTCATCTTGTGGTCCTTTCACCTCCCAGCTCCTGAGTCCCATCTGTATTATGCCCCTTGGTCTTCCCAGAAATAGCTCCTTCCAAAGAAATATAGTTCAATGTGTCAGGAAGGAATAGAGGTGGAAAGAATATTCAAAAATACTCAAAAAAAAAACCGGTTGAAAATCATGTTTTTCAAGTGTTGGGAAGTCCTGATGAGAAGAATTCTATACTGATGAGAATCTTCCTGGTTTAGGACTTACTCTGCACAAAATTTGCACATGGGTGTTTTTTATGTACATAAGAAGGAAATAGCATTTTCTTATTACAATAACTACTTTGGGACCCTTGAAACTATCTCTATTTTTTTTAAACTCTAATTTTCTGAACTCTGCCTCTGATATAGAAAGATCCATTTAAAATTATCTTTCATTATTAGTGGCCATTCTCAATGCATCTAATCATATGCTGGTATCTGTCCTTTTCATCCCAGGGCTTTGTGGTTGCTGTCCTTTACTGCTTCTTGAACGGGGAGGTAAGCTTTTAGAATGGTTGATTCCTTCCTCACGTAGATGTCAAGTCTGAAATCAGTTTACATTTTCATCTTTCCATCACCTTGCTATTCCTCATTGCCTCATCAGTGGCCATTTCTGCACTACACTGTTATAGTGCTATTATTCCACTTTCAACATCCTGTGGAATTCTGGAGTTTGTAGTTCAGTTGAGAATTTTAAATGCCCCTTCCTAAACGGCAAACCCCAGGATTCCATAGGATGTTAAAAGTGGCATGATAGCACCATAACAGCCCTGGTGGCACAGTGGTTAAATGCCAGTACTGCAACCACAAGGTTGTGAGTTCGATCCTGCCCGGCTCCAAGGTTGACTCAGCCTTCCATCCTCATCCTCATCCTTCCGCAGGTCGGTAAAATGAGTACCCAGCTTGTTGGGGGCAATTAGCTAAAATATATTGTAAACCGCTTAGATAACACTCAGTTGATAAGCGGTATAGAAATAAATGCTATTGTATTGTATTGTAGTGCAGAAATGGACAGTGTCTAATGGATTTGAATCCCCATGCTCATAGGAACAATGTTTTTCCAAAATAAGCAAAAGCCTATCATATTTGAAGAAGGAAGCCAGGGAGAACCCATCGCTATGGGGATTCCAAAATCCGTGTCAACCCAGCTTGTCACATGCTGTCCCTGGGATGGGCCTTTAATTGTGCGCTGTACTACTTTGTGCACATATATAGTGTTTTTGTGGATTTTAATTTTTGTACGCTCATAAATAATTTTAATTGTCTTTTAAATAACTTATATATATTCATGTTTTTATTAAAGTTTTTGCAGTTTTTAATCTGTATCCCTTTTAGATATGTTGTAAGCTGCCTTAAGTCCCATTGCTGGGAGAAAGGTCTGATATAAATGAAAATAGTAATATAGGTTCAACAAAATTAAGTCAACATGAGGCAAAAAAAAATTGCACATATCTTAAGGCTGTTGTTCAGCAAACCAACATGCAAGAAAGTCTGTTTATCTATCACTAGGAAAGCATAAGTAGCAGAATGTACCAGGTCAGTGGTTTTCAAACTTTTGTCTCCCAAATGTTTTGGATTTTAGCTCCCGGAATTCCTCACTGTTGGCCAAGCCACTTGGGACTTCTGGAAGTTGTAGTCCAAAACCATTGGAGGTCCAGATTTGGGAACCATAGTAATAAGTCATTCTTGTCAGCAAGAACATATCAATTTATGAAGCTTACTTAGCTATTTGCTCAATTGGAAGGTTCTACTGGGGAGTTCTATTATCTTAGGAGCTGCTTCAATTAGTCAGGACAGCCTTAGTCCTGTGGAGCATTGTTGAAGCCACAATGGCTAAGGCTTAGTCATCTTCTTCAGGACCATAGCCATTCGGAACCAAACTTGATCCACTCTGGCTAGCCCCACCATTTCATCTACATATCTCCATTTTTGGTTCCATTTCTTCATCAATGAAAGAATGTGAAGGAATGCTTGGAGATTTGTGCGTAACTTCTTCATGGGACTGAGGCTATGTGTACCAATGCTGCCCCCAAAGATGTGCATGATACCTTGATCCCTGCCCCCTAGTGTTCTTGTATCTAGTGGGAATGTTTGTTGCATGTCTTCCAAGTTGCCTGGCAGCCATCATGAGCTGACTATAGCATGGCTCCAAGATGCCTCCCAATAGAGATGTGAATGGTGGGAATGGGGGGGAAATACTCAAAACGTTACTGAGATGACACTGTAGACAAATTGTAGAGCTATGGAACTGTGCTTGTGGAGCTTCATGTTTCACACATGGTGATGCAGGATCTTGACCTATATCCATAAAACCAAAGAAATCTCCTAGTCTTCACTTCCTAGTCTATGCAGACTGCCATGGGGGTGACATGCAACAAAGCATGAGACATTCCCATCAGAAGCCTTTATCACTCAGAAGCTCTTTCATGGGCAACATTGCATGGGGAAACTCTTGAATGCTTTGTCTAAGACCATCTAGCATTGTTTCAAGAACTTTCTTATTAAAAAAAAAAGATACTATCTCAGCATGAACCCAAGCACCTAAGTACATTAAAAAAATGACCTCTTAAAGTTTCTCCCTAAAGGTGCAATCAGAAATAAAGAGGAAATGGAGGAGCTGGAAAGTCAACCGGTATTTTGCTGTGGATTTCAAGCATCGCCATCCCTCTCTGGCAAGCAGCGGAGTGAACGGGGGGACGCAATTGTCCATTCTGAGCAAGAGCAGCTCACAGATTCGCATGTCGAGCATAAATGCGGAGAACCTGGCAACATGAGCGCCTAAAGCAACCTCCCTTCCTGAATCCCTCCCAGAAAGAGAGAGAAAAATCCCTTTGAAAACAACAACAACAACAAAAAAGTCATAATCTTGGTGGTGTGGGTTGTTGTCCTTGTCTCTCTGTGTCTTTTTTTTTTTAAAATCCACCTCCCTTTTATTAATAAGAGAAATGAGATCGCTCTGGAAATACGAAACATGACCTCTCGGATCAGTGGAATTGCTGGCGTCAAAAGGTACTGTACATATGCCATGGAGACCATCCAGAAAAGAAAAAGACCTTCAACCCACCCACTGCCCCAGCAATCTGCAAAGAATTCCATTGTTGGCCTTGAATTTCTGGAGATCGTTATGCCATTGTGACTATGGGTTGCCATGCTGGTATCTGTGAAAGAGCATCTCATGGATTTCTTTTCCTTCCCCTGTTGTCATTTCAAGTGCACCTTCTCCCTCCATCTTGGACCATCCTCCCTGCGTTTTTGTCATGACTTACAGTGCAACTCAAACCCCTGGGTGGGATCACTGTCAGCTTTGATATTGTGATCCTACAGATGGATTCCACCAGAAGCATTCAGAACACCTGCATTTGTGGAGGTTGAACTGAATAGAGTAGATTCCACAGTTCGATGATTTCCACACAAAACATGGAGTCGCTGGTGTTTTGCAGCATCCAAGAATGTATCAGAAATGTTGCATTAAGCTGTGAATTTTCTAAAAGGACTGTCCCAGCTACAATAGAGCTATATTTTTGAGAGTGATGAGTTATTTTCCTTTTCCATTCATTTTTTTTTAAAGAAAAGCAAAACAGACATGGAATTAAGGGGAACCTGTATACATTTCCCCCCCAAATGAAATATATGTGAATTCCATGATTGTAACTTCTTTTGGACTACACTTTGCATTGAAATCTTTCCATGGAAAGGAGGTTGAAACTGAAAGTAGTGACCCCTCCCCACCAGTGGCTGGCATTCTTTGGGGGGGGGTGACACAAAGTGTGATGCCAAGATTCACACTAAAAGGGCTAGGATGCAAATTCTGTGGATTACATAGCCAAAAACTAAAAAAACCCACACACAAAACCCAAAATTCATCAAGGTGATTCGCAGAAGGTCCAACTGGATGTCCCGATGCTATGTGAGAAAAATAAGAAAGACTGTGAAAATGGGTGAAATGTATATATATTTTTTGAATGTAAGCATTTTTTTTCCAGCCTAAATCCAATGACTAGATCCAACCAGAGTAGATTCCTTGAATTAATTGGTGAATGATAACTCTGCCCTTCAGCAATCCCCATGGATTCAATGGATCTACTCCACAAATGCAACCAGCAATTGGATGTACGCCAGTGTGGATTTAACTGAGGAAAAATCATTCAATGCCTTTGATTTCGGGTTGGAGAGGAAGAAAATCCCTTTTTTGATCCTGCCTTACAGTCAGAGCCACAAGTGATACGTAGCTACTTCAGCCGAATTATAACAATGATGTCAATTTTTAAGGAAACCTTGCGCGATGCACAAGGTCTCCCAAGGACTCTTCTTATTCTACTGTGGATTGTTGGAGCCTTCCTGTGTGTTTCAATATCCTCTCTAACGTGAGCGTGTGAGCCTCTGTGCGTGTGAGGATGTGTGTGCATTAAAAAGGAATATCTATTCATTTTTAATGTATAATATATATATTATCTATATAGTATTTTGTTAAACACTAAAGAATGAATGCAAGCTAGCTATGGCCAAGACAATTGCAATGAAAGGGCTGGTTCTTTCTCCTTAATTTAAATGGATGGAGTTGTTTTTCTAAAGCGTTTGGATGTGAGGGAAGGTGGAAGAAAGGCATTTCCCCTGAAACAATCTGGAAGCTGGTTCATATATGCTGGGATGCCCAATCTTTTTGCATAGTAAAGGAATGCAAATACAAATGCACAAAATTCTTACCGTACAACTAATCTTATCATCTGATGCTGGTCCTTGGTACACAAGGTGCCGTAACCTAGGACAAAAGAGGAGGTTCCCCGCCACCATCCTATGCAGATTTCTTATGTGATCATCAGCTGTATGGTGGAACTGAGGACCTCAGTGGGACTGGCAGGGTGCAAAACAGCCTCAGGAGACAAATCCTGGGGGGCAGCGTGAGCTACAATCACCTTGCTGTTCCTCCTGAGACTTTGGGCCCTTCTCTATGTTGTTTTGTGCAGAAAGGGTATTTCAGCACAAAGACACGCCATGCAAAAAGCCACAGTGAGATTTGCTCCACTTCAGGATGCTTTAGCTGAAAACCAATGGGGGAATTCTGAACAAAAGCCAGGATTTTCCCCAGAAAACAACGGCTGGAATTCTGCTTGGGCCTTTCACTTTCATTAACAGCCTCGCATCTGCGCAAAGCTGAATTGAGTAGTTTCAGGACATCCCCTATTCCCCTAAGGGCTGCCATGGTGTTACAGCATAAGGACATCCATGGCACAATGGGAGCCAGCGGAGGGACTAATGAAACATGGACACTGACAAATATCGGGGTGCTCCCTTATGCTCATCTGGACACCGGCTAGGAAGTGCTGGGGCACAACAGGAGTGCCTGATGTGCCCCAGAAGTGCCCAATGTGCACTGGAGCACTCTTGGCAGTACCCAAATGGGCATCTTTGCAAGTCACTAACTGGGCTCCACTGTACTTCTGCAGATGTAGCTTGAAATTCATAACATTATGAAATGTAGGCTAGAATGCATAATCTCAGCCACTGTTTTTTTGTGCAAACAAAACTTTCACAAATAATAATCTTGTTGGAAGTGCTTTGACTGTGTCTTCCTGCATGGCAAGGGGTTGGACTAGATGGCCCTTGTGGTCTCTTCCAACTCTATGGTTCTATGAAAATGTTCATCAAAATGCATAAGAAATCTTGTGATCTTGCCCAGCAGGGAGAAGACATTTAAGTTCATTTTTCTTTCCTTTAAGAAGGAAAAAAAAAAAGATTTATCTCACCTGGTTTGGACTGCTGCCCCCAAGTGTGGTGGAAATAGCTGCCCCCTAACCAGTGCTAAGATCCAACTAGCTGTCCAATCTAGAGATGGAATGAAATTTGACAAATTGTTGAAAAACATATTTCTCAAATGCCGAAAAGACCCCAATGAGAAGAATCTGGGACTGGGTGACTCTTTGCTGTGTAAGAGTTTATCTATACAAAATTGGCACATGGTTGTTCTGTGTTGAAAAGAGCACTTTCTGCACAGGAAACAGTATTTTCTAAATAGAAAAAAACAACCTCAAGCAGTACTGTTTTCTGTACATAAAACCACATTTACGACAAAGAGAATGCTCTTTTCTGTGCAAAGATACCATGTGGAAATTTTGTACCAAAGAAATCCCAAACTGTGAATACTCTTCAGAAACAGCACTGTTTTCAAACATTTTCTCACAATGAGAAGATGATTGCTGAAGTTAGTTATTATTTCCTTTGGGAGAAAAAAAAGGAAGCGGTACATCTCTAGCCAACTCAGCTTCTATTCGAAGAAAGGGAGAAGGGATGTCATCTTGCTTTTCTCTTGTCAGCAAAATACCTGGGGTTGGTCCCACTTTCCTGATCAGGAGACGATTGTGTTCCACAACATATATAAACCAGGTCCAGAATTGTCAGCTCTTACGCTCACATTAGCTACTCGTTGGTTCAAATGCTGATGCAGAGCTCCAGTGAAGATGGGCTTGTAACTATGACCATTTCCGCACGAGCCTGTTATAGCGCGATGATTCCACTTTCAACATCCTCTGGAATCCTGGGGTTTGCAGTTTCGGGAGGGGCCGGCCAGATGTCCTTTGAGGTCTCTTCCAACTCGATAGAGGCCGGCCCCTCCCGAAACTGCAAACCCCAGGATTCCAGAGGAGGTTGAAAGTGGAGTCATCGCGCTATAACAGGCTCGTGTGGAAATGGTCTGTGAATGTTTACTGCAGCTCCTCGGCTAGGTCATGAAGAATGCTCACCAACCTCTCCCCCTCTCTCTATTTTTCCCATCCCTACTTGGCTATAGAAACAGGAGCCCTTTCACAGTAGACAAGTATAGCACCATTATGATTGCACTTTAACTTGCATGGCTGCATCCTGTGGAATCCTGGGGATTTGTATTTTGGTGAGCAGTGATTCAGAGTCAGAGTCAAGTGTATTGCATTTTAGCAGCCAGCCATTGCACAAAAATGAAAAAATAAAATAAGATAAAATGAGAAAGGATAATCCAGCCAATTTACATGTAATGCATAATCAACAATGAATAAATCACTTTAGTACTGATTCCAAAATTTGGATACACAAGGTGTCTTGGACTTCCCTTCCCAGAAGCTCCAGCAAGCTTGGCCAACACTCAGGAATTCTGGGAGCTAAAGTCCAAAATATGTGCAGGACAAAGTTTGGGAACCACAGCACTCGGGGAGCTCTCTGGGTGAGAATTCTAAACATTGCTCTCTAAACTGCAAATCCCAGCATTCCACAGCCACGTGGCATTTAAAGTGGAATCACCGTGCTATAATTGTGTAGTATGAAAAGGCCTCCTGTTTTTGACCAAGTTCCCGATCAGCCACATTTGGCTTGTCCGCTCAGCAATTTGTGAAAAGGAGGGACTTCTTTGTTCACTTCCTTGTCAGGGACACCAGAGCTTACACGCCCTGCTCTGTTGCAAGAGCCGTCTTTCCCTGTCATTGAAGTTAAACAGGAAGTCTCTGTTCTAGCTGAGTTCTGTCTATGCATTAAAATCTCGCAGGCCTTTTGGAAAGGGCAAATGGCTACCACTTAGGAGCCAAGAGTGGCTGCCATTTCCGCCACCCCCCAATGCTAAATCTAGGTTGCAAGTTACAGACTCTAACTTAACCCTGATACATTACCTTTAACCAGCATTCCGAGGTTGGTTGGTTGATCTCCTTTTGTGTCCCCACTAAGGGGTAAAGCCAACCTAACCACGACCTGGGAGGCTGAGTTCCTCTCTTTGCCAGCCATCGAAAAAACGACGGACTATTTCCCCTTTGGGGAACTGGATTGGGGCCACTGTGTACAAAAGCTCTATGCTGTTCTTTTTTGAGTTTCGTTCTCTCTCAGTTGTAATGTTGTTTCAAATGTTGAGTGGTGGTTGTTTTTAAAAAATCATTTTGTTTCTAAAGGAGGGAAAAAAATTGGGATGTAACGGGCACCTCTTAGCAAGTCAATTCAGGATACAGAAAGATGTCTGTCCAATAGCAGGCAACCAGATGGCCTTCCCCAGGTAGACTTCACTCCCATTGATGTAGAAGCTGTTTCCTTGTGACATCTTTCCATGCTGCTCTAGAAATGGAGGAATATATAGAAGTGGAAGGATTCATAGGAAGCACAATATTAATTTCAACAGGCTATGGATATGATGGTTATTCTTGTCTGGTCTAGCAATTATTCCATTGTTCCTTCGTTCCTCCATTATTGGGAAAGGAACATCAAGATTCACCTTCCACATTACTACAATAATCACCCCAAGTACTTGACCATTTCTTCTTAATCTGAGGTTGCCAGGTGGGATACAAAATGGAGCTCCTGTCATTTTAATCCAGAACAGGTTGTGGAAAACTCTTGTCAAGCAGGATAAAGTACCTGTCCTCTCTTACCTTCCCCCTCCCACCTGTCCTGTTCAAAGCCAGCGAGTGCCCAGGTGAGCACACCTATAACCACAAAGACTGGTGGGGGAAAACCAGGCCAATCCCAAGGCTTACATGGGGTTACAAACAGAAACATGGTCTGGGCAGCCCAAGGCTCAAAGGGAGAAAGCAGTCCTTGCCACTTGCAAGGCAATAGCTGTGTTGGGAAGGGAGGGCTGCAGCTGAAAGTTGGAGTTTGGGAGATAAGAGAATCAGCGCTGCTGGAAGGATTTAGTCTAGGAGTCCATACCAAAAGTTAGAAAGCCAGGAAGTAAGAGATGTCAGACAGGATTCAGGGAGATTTAGGAGCTGTTGTTCTACAGCAATGGAATGCCCTGGGCTAAACTAATTTATAGCCAGCAGTTAATCAGTCCAGCTCTCCTTATTAGCTTAGCATTCTATATTTAAACTGGATCAAGGTATTGCTTAACCTTTTGCCCTGGTACTTTAATTTATGTTGCTAGAAAGGGAGAAGTGTCTTTTTCTCCTCCTCCTCCTCCTGATTTGCATTTGCTGCTGAGATGCATTGGGCTTTGTTTCTACCAATACCATGACAGGACCTCCAACATCCAACTGGGTCCCATCCTCCTGGCTCTCCAATCCTCTTTTTTTGTCTAAGGAGGCCTCCTCCAGATAGGGCATGCCACCAACGTGGCTGTTGCCTCCCTTGTGGAGGTCAGAGGGTGCATGGAGGAGAGACCCAGCTGCATTCTTGTCAGCAGCACCTCCAACCCCACTGCCCACTTGCAAAGAAATAGCTGTGTTGAGGGGGGAGTACTGCAGCTGGAAGTTTAAGTCTGGGAGGTAAGGTACCTTCATCCCATTTGACAAAAGTTTTATGGTTCCTCTCCTTGCTCTCCAATCTGTTCGGGGTTAAAGTTACAGGAGCCCCATCCCATATCCAACCTGACTGTCGGGGAAAGCCTGAGGCTGCAAAAATCCTCAGCAAGCTCCAGGTGTCCCTCACTTTTTGACAGTCCCCGTTTTGACAATCTGCTTTTTCAACCCTTTTCCATTGCAACCAGAACCCATATAATTTGACATGTCTACTCTTTCGACCATGTGTCACACTTATGGTTTCTGGTTGTAATGGAAAAGGGTTGAAAGAACAGGTCATTGGAAAGTGATCAAGCACTGCTTTTTCTCTCAGTTGACTCAGTGCCGTCTTGTGGTCACTTTGTACACACACTTAACAAAAAGAGTGCTAAGTCGATTGAGAGAAAAAAAGAGTAGGTAAATGCAAATACTGTATAAGAGCTGCACTGAGCCGGATTTCTATGATACGCACCATGAACCTCTTCACAACTGTGCACTGTGTGTTTTATAGAATATTTGTGACCACACACAGCTTTTTCTTTCAATCAACTCAGCTCCATCTTTTTTTTTTTTTTTGTTCAGCCTGTATGCAAAATGAACAAAAAGATGCTGCTGGGTCAATTCGCTTCTGTATTCTGACAATTTTTGCTTTTCAACAGTGCTCTGGTCGCTAACGTGTTGAATAAGTGGGGGACATCTGTACTCACAACCAAAGGGAAATATAGTCCCCAACTTTGGTTTTTGTTCACCACTGTCCATGGATAGACTTGTATTTTTAATTTTAGTAGTTTGTTCTGTGGCCACGTCCCTTTGCAAAAGTGGAGCCATCCATTATTATAAAATGAGAAGACCTTGTATGCCTCCATTAGACTAGGGATGGAGAAACTTTTGGGACCCCTGAAGCTTCCCAAATTTAATATTTTGGTGTGATTTTTTTCAGGTGATAGTTTTCCTCCCCAAAATGAAAAAAAAAACTGGTCAAAAGTACCAACAACAACTCCCCCCCTCAAAAAAATTTCCCAGAACACCCATTTCCATAAATACCTTCTTCTTTGGTTGCATTCTGGAAACAACATGACTTCCAGTCACCAGGGTATGGCTGAAGAAGGAAGCGTTTCCACATTTGGAGATGAGTAAGGCCTTGGAGGGTGAGATTGGGAAAATTGGTCCCCATCTTGCACACAGGTGCATTATAGCCAAAATCACTGGGCCAGAGAATAAAACTAGTTTTACTTTATTTTATGGTCCACAAGCAGGCAAGATATCAAGCATTATCATAGAGTATCAGCTATCATCTTTTCTGCCCCCGCCAAAAGGCTAAAATTCCAAAGATACCAGAATTGGGAAGAATTAAAAATGGTAAAAAGCATTAAAAATGGATTAAGCTACAGGCACCAAGAACAGAGATTTGCCTGGATGCCATAACAATTAATATATCAAATCTCTTTAGGTCACTTTGCTGTCAAATGAAAAATGTTGCCAAGGTGCCGTGTAGATCGCTGCAATTGAATACTGGCTTCCCTTTGGAAACAATGGAGAAATTGGTCAGATCTTGAGAGAAGCCATCATAACTAGAATTTCAGAGAGTGCCAAAAGAAAACATTGCCAGTGCTGAATGGCAGCCTGCATAGCATAGGTTTCGATGAAGCAGATAGCTGGAATTCCACTGCTTCTAAAGAAAAAAAAGATCACCCTGCCTGTATAGCTGGTGGCTGATTTCAGCTTATGAAAGCTCAGAAGGAGGAACGGAAAGAATACAACCCATTTCCCATCGCACTACACTCTTATAGCACGATTATTCCACTTCCAACATCCTATAGAATCCTGGGTCGGCCCCTCCCGAAACTGCAGACCCCAGGATTCCATAGGATGTTGAAAGTGGAATAATCACGCTATAAGAGTGTAGTGCGGAAATGGCCAGATAAAAGGAGCCACCGACGAGCAGGAAATCATGGCTTCCATCCTGTTAGTGAATTACAGTGGTGCAAAGTCAGGCCTTTGCTACTACAACTCGCTTTTTTGGATGTTGCAGGGATTGGAAATCTCTGCTGACCACACAATGACCAAAATGCCCACTTTTCCCCTTCTGCAGCCTGCTGAGCTCAGACATTTCCTGGAAGAGGGAGAGCAGGAAAGGCAGCAAAGAAACATCAAGTGGTTTTCCTAGACACGGAGCAATGGCACGATCCATGGAGACCTCCTCAGCCTTCAAGGTGGTAGAAATCAAAATGCCAAATTTGCTTTTACATGGGATGTAAATATCCATTGTGCGTTTCAACAGTGTTATGTTTCATTTCTCTCCTCTGGTTCCACTGCTGCTGAGATCTATTTTTGAGTCTGAGAATCTATGTTATTAAAAACAAAGCTCTAGTGGCCTCTGTGGGTGCCTGTCTCTGTACATCTATCTATAGGATAATAGTTTATTTGCTGCTTCCCTGCTCTCCAGGAAATGAACAGGTTCAGGGGCTGCAATAAAGAAAAGAAAGGGGCACATGTGGCCCCTGTAGCAGAAAACTGGCACCCAGATCCATTGCAGTTGCCCACCCCTAGTCTAATCCAACAAAATCATTTTCCATCCCCCATGTACACAAACCCAGCAAGAGTTTTCCCATCAAGAATAGTTTTCCAAATAGGGCCACTGTATACAGGTGCACCTTCTTAAGTATTTTTCATTGAAGGGAGAAATGGGCAGACGGGGCAACATTTGAGGTGACCCTTTTCATTTGTCAGCCTTCGAGACGGTAGAAACCAAAATGCCGAATTTGCTTCTACAGGTGATGTAAATATCCATTTTGTGTTTCAACAGTGTTATGTTTCCTTTCTCTCCTTTGGTTCCCCTGCTGCTGAAATCTATTTTGGAGTTTGAGAATCTATGTTATTGCAAACAAAATGTAATAATAATAAAACATTCATTGTGACAATGCTTGGAGTTATATTTTTTTATTAAAAAAACACAACCACAACTGCTTTTGACTTGTTTAATACATTTATATCTGACCTTCGCATCCCTTACTCCAGAAAGCTCAGGATGGCATACGTGGCTGTTTACCCCATTCTTTTCTTCACCACAGTCCTGTGAGGTGGGCTAAGCAGAGACACACTGTCCATTGAGCAGTCAGAGTTGAAGGAGAAAAAAACATCTCCCTCTATTCCAGTGGTTCTCAACCTTCCTAATGCCGTGAACCTTTAATACAGTTCCTCATGTTGTGGTGACCCCCAACCATAAAATTATTTATTTATTATTTACAGTGCCTCCCCCTCCTGGCAAAGGCCGCCTCGCCAGCCAGGAACGGGGGTGGGGTGGGCAGGGAGGGAAAGAGGAGCCATGCGTCTCCCCTGGGAAAAAACTCCAAGAACCCCCCCTCCGGGCTCTGCTTCTGCTTTGCTCTCATTTCCACTGGGGTGGAGGACAGTGTGGGAAAAGTTTCCAGAGTGTCGACCCTGGCCGGGGGGGGGAGGAATCCCAGCGCGTTTGTCTTTTGCGCTGGGCACAGCTTGCCCTCCTGGAAAAGCACCGCCTTGCAGCCCCCCGGCCCTTCCATAGCGCCCCCCTCTGTGGTGAGTGGGGCAGGAGCCGTGGTGAGGAGGGGGCTTCCCCCTGTGCTGCCGCTGCCCCCCAAGCTGGCCCATCAGACGGGGGGTTCTCCTGGTAGCGGAGAAGGGGAGTGATTTCAGTCCCTTCTGAACAGGGGGCAGGAAGATGTGAGCATGTGGCTCGCGCTTGTGCACCACCACTCCTGTGGCAACGCTGTGGCCGCACATGTTCCCGTGAGTGCATGGCTTGTGCTTGCGCAGCACCACCGAGGAGGGAATGGAGCCTAAGACCATTGGAAATATATATTTTCCTATGGTCTTAGGCGACCCCTGTGAAAGGGTCGTTTGACCCCCAAAGGGGTCCTGACCCACAGGTTGAGAACCGCTGCTCTATTCCATCTCCAGAACCTACTGGACTGGCGATCAAAACATTCTTGAATGATGAGAAGAGGAAAATACCTTCTACCATATTTGAGAGTGCAAACTTGGTTACAGAGTACAGCCAGTTGGCAGAAGATGTAAAATCCAAAGTCTGCAACTCTAGAAGTAGGTTTCTGGTGGGCCAAAAGAACCAGAGTGGTGTAGTAGTTTCAGTATTTGACTACAGCCCTGGAGAGGAGGATTTGATATTCTGCTCAGCCATGGAAACCCACCAGGTAACCTGGGTTGAGTCACACTCTCAGCCCCCAGAAAACCCTACAGTAGGTTCACCTTAGAATCATGATAAACTGGAAATAACTGGAAAGCACATAATGACAACAAGGCTCACTGTGCTAATGGTCCTTACTCACATGTACAACAGTAGGTCAGAAAGGGCATTTTCCTAGAAATGAAGGCAACATATGTTCTCCCAGCTACCCACTGTTGGTGGTATAGCAATGATTCACCAGCACAAAAAGTTTCATTTTAAAAAATAAACAAGGTATAGGGGGGGCTTTCTGGATACAATTCTACCTGAATACAGGGTGGGTGCTCTGCATCTGGCTTGTTTTCAAAGAAATATTTTGGTGGCAACTTTGGTGGCAGAAGTGATGCCAAAATAAAGCAGCATTTCAGTGTCAGAGACACAAATATGGAATTAAATGGTTGGTATCTGGGCTGAGGAACCACCAGTCATTTTTAGGATTGCGATCTAAGACTACAATCCTCCCTGCTCACACTATGGATTAACTCCATCTCAACTTGTTTACTTGTTTCCAAGTAAAAATGCACAGGGACAAGAATGTGAAACAGAAAATCATATCTTTTCTTGACTTCCATTTCCATTTCTGCCACAGGTTTTACCCTAGATTTCAAGGAACTGTCCAAAGTGCTGAAACTCTCCTCAAACTAGGACCAGCACCTTAGAGAGCTCCTTGGATAGACAAATGATAATCTGAAATGGATTTAGTGTTTCACTGATATAGGATCTTCCCGTGCTCATCCTCAGAAGATGGGCAGTCCTGACCTCTGTTAGAAGGTCATAGGATTACAGAGCTGCTATGGGCTCCATGCTTTGAACATGCTATAAATCAGGGAGGGATCGGTGCACCTTCCAGATGCTGGTGCTGTGGAGCTCCCATCAGCCCAAGCTAGCATTGCCAAGGGCGAGGAATCAAAAGAGCTGGATTCCAACATCTCCACAGTCACAGCAGTCCACCTTGGTTGAAAACAGTGGTGGCAAATATCAATGTCTAATTCAACATCCCTACCAGAGCGACTTCATAATTGCTACACTTAACAACAAAAGAAGCTCCTCCTTGGAAATTCTGCTTGTGCTCTTTATCATGTTTTCTAATACTTCCACCCTATAGAATAGACATCCCCTTGTCTTAAACTCTAGTTTTGATGGGTTGCCAGATGACAAGATGAGCTCCACCAGCAAAGCGGTGGTTCTGAGCTGACCAACCGTTTCTTGACTAACTCAGTGTAGCCTGCAGTGAGGTTAAGTACAGTCATCCAAACCCATAAGAAACCAGCTTTGGGTCCCCTGACTTGGGCTCACCTTATACAGTCTGAAGACTTAGCAGTCCCATATTTGGGCTGGGTCCAAAGTCTCCTTGTAGGACAACTTCTGCCCCTCTGTGGGAATGGTAGGAATGGATACCTTCCAGTAATCCTAGAGATCACACAGCATTTAAGAGTTTCAGACAGAGGAGAGGTCATTGGGACGGATGCTCTTTTGGGGACTGATTCTGTCCAGCAGGGACAATTGTGTGACATAATTGGTAGGGCTGTTATCTCCAGAGAGGCTTCGGTGCTTCCGAGTGAAGCTGAGATAATGCTGGTAGTGCCACTTCCGGAGGCGTTTCTTGAACTCAGCCTGAACCTACGAGGAAGAAAGTGTTGGCAGGAAAAAGGAACAGAGGATTAAAACCAGCTTGGGGCTAAAACACAGAACTGAACTTTGCAGCCTCATTCTTGGATCACTCATGTCAAATTTTCAGGGCTTTTTTTGAGGGGAGGGGAGTGATCAATGGAGCTAGAAAGATAATTCTGAGGGCTGTCACTCAAGAAATGGAGCCCTGGTGGCGCAGTGGTTAAATGCCAGTACTGCAAGCCACAAGGTTATGAGTTCGATCCTGCCGGGCTCCAAGGTTGACTCAGCTTTCCATCCTTCCGCAGGTCGGTAAAATGAGTACCCAGCTTGTTGGGAGCATGTATAGAAAAATGTATCGAAATACATGCTATTTGTAAGTTGTTCACCGCCTCGATCCATATGGAGAGGCGGGATACAAATAAATAAATAAACAAATAAATAAATAAAATAACTTTTCCAAACTATACTTGAGAGGTTGGTGTTGGATGGCCAGTGCGTGAGTGCACATGCTCGCTTGGCTACTTTTTTAAAAAAAAAAAAGTTCTGTCCTCTTGGAAATCCCTAATGAGCTCCAATCCCTCCTCCTTTAAATAAAAAATTAAAAATATGGGGTTCCTTGTGGCTGAAGGATCTTCCCTCCAAAACTCAAAAGCCCAGGAAATGGTGGGGGTGGGAATGAAACTGGAAGTCGTTCTCCTACTGCTCCCATTTTTATATTCAGCTCAAAGGATCATTTTCATCAACGGGTCTTGTCCCATTAGTTCTGAGGGATGAGGCTCAACCCAAAGGGAATCAAGTAGGTACAACTAAAATTCTGTCTTTGTCTTTTTCCCTGGACCTTTTCCTTAGCAAGGGATATGATCAGGCCAAAATAGCTACTAAACAATATATCACCGATATAGAACATTAAATGCATTTAGCTAGATCTCCTTCCTTTATTGCCCAAAATTCCTCATGCATAATCAACTTCATGGCACAGTGCTGGAAGTTTGAGAAAGTTCCTCCATCAGGATAGCACGGTCCCAAGACACATTTCCTGCCTGAAGAGACTCATGTGACAAAATAGTGTCCTCTCCCATATCCAAGCAAAGAATCCAAGCTGATGACTCTAATTCCAGCTGATGAGGATTTCCCACTTCACTTGAAGGTTGCAGGCACACCGCATGGCACACACAGAACCCTGCGCTCTAACTCCATGTTGCCACCCCCTGCCATCTCATGGTATCTGCTGTCTGAGGACCTGGTTACCAGAAGATACTCCTTACTTAGCACTGGGGTGAATATTTTTTATCTCTGGGGCCAAATAAAAAGCCCTGGGGGGACACCCTTTGCCTACCTCTGACTTAGAGGCTCCAGATGGTTACTTGGTCTATTTTGAGCGAACAGAAAACAGCAAGGGAGAATGTGTCATTTGAGGTTTCTGCAGGTCAAAGAACTTCCCACCCGCAATGGTGCTTGAAGGTTTATTTTGGGAGATGGAGTTTTGTTTTTCCAAACGAGGCCTTTCAAAAAGCTTTTCTCACTTCCACTTACCTCTCCATTTAAGAAACAGTACAGGAGAGCCACCAAGAAACCCTTGAAAAGAAGAGAAAAATAAGAAGAGCAGGCAGAAACACAAACATCACCGGCAGATACTGGGATCGCGCCTATGCCTTTTTTCATGCATTGAAGAAAGCGGTCCCCAGCCCCTCCGTGTGATCAAAGCCACCATGCCACTGTCACCAGAGCCACCATCTCCCTTTCTTCAGCCCTTACCTGGAACGATCCTACTCCCAGTTCAAGGTAGAGTCTAGCGATCATCCCAACGCTTTCTGGGAAGAAGGCAAAGACAACGTAGTGAGCTCCAAAGAGGGGGATGAGGAGTAAAGTGGATTTGGCCAGTCTCCTGAAAGGGAGAAGATGGAAGGAACCATGATTCAGAAATGGTTATAGGGCACCTCATGACTCAAAAACAAACAAGGGATGGAAAGGAGTATTTGCACCTTGGTGCTGAAATTGGTAGTGACCAGGGCACTAAAGGATGACATATCCAGCCCCCTCCACCAATGTGTAGCAGAGTGAACAGCAGAAGCAAGGACCCCTGTAGGGTCCCGTCATACCTATTCATTACGCTACTATTTGCTGGTTGGAGGGGGCTGGATGCATCCTCCTTGGGTGCATTTACTATCACGGCAATGGTGCCTCTGTCATAAATGCAAATATCAATTTATCTAGTTGTAAACAGACCTAGGGAAGGAATGTTATGTGAAATAATCAATAAGCTGGGACGTATGAATATTTCTTTGTAAAGTTTATACCATTTTCATGATTTAAATTCTTGTTTGTGATCCTTCGATGTTTTGTTTGATTGAATAAAAAGAATAAAAAAAAATAAAAAATAAAAAAAGTACAAACCTATTATATCTGCTCTTGAATAAAGACAAGAACAAACATCAATAAATAAATAAATAAATAAATAAATAAATAAATAAATAAATAAATAAATGCAAATATCAAACAGGCACATAGTTGGAAGCCCAGCTTACTGCCTAAGAGGACCACAGATGTGGTTTTGTTCTATTAAGGAAAACAATCTATCTTGAGCAAGCCACACTGTTTTCATCACAAACTTTGGGTTCTATGGAAAACCCAATGTTCTTAGCTGTTGAAGTTTCAGGGGGAAAAAGATGGTCCTGAAATGTTTAAAAAGAAATCCTTTGAGGTGGACCATTTGCATTTGGACCAGAAGACACCATTACTCACTGAGGAAAAGAGAATTCATATGTATC
Organism: Ctenosaura bakeri; assembly: GCA_948474755.1. Classification (NCBI taxonomy): domain Eukaryota; kingdom Metazoa; phylum Chordata; class Lepidosauria; order Squamata; family Iguanidae; genus Ctenosaura; species Ctenosaura bakeri. The sequence goes on from CAOLHI010000288.1 coordinate 682,588, forward strand.
TTTAAAACTGTAGTAAAAGGACATTTGCATGACAACAGATGCTGCGTCAGACAATTCCACCTGGAGACAACAAAATGTTTGGTCACTTACACAAAATGCCTTGTATGCCGTCCTCCGGGCTCTGCAGATTTTAATTTCTGCACCAAAATCCGGATGACGTTTAGAAAGATGCCAAAGTTCATCTGGGAAGACAAGAAGGGTGGTTTAGGTGTTAATTCCCAGCAAAGCTTGCAAAACATATTTTCCTTCGTAGTCAGTGATAAAGGTCTACACTCGGTATAACAACAGAAACAACCCGAATTGAGTCATCTGGGTGTCTCCCCAGTTGCTTTTGATTTGGTTCAAGAACTGCAAGGCTTCCTGATTGTTATGGAGAGCAATAATTTTCTGTGAATTATTATGGTGTGAGTCAAACTTATGCTATCACAATTCCCCTTTTGGGTCACTGTGGAAACTGGAATTTTCTGTTGACCAAAACACCCCCTCTAACCCACCTTCTCTCAGCTGAAGCTCTCTCAAACCCATAGTGGCTGGAGAGGAGTGACCCACAGGCAAGCATCTAGCTATTTTCCTATTCACAGCAATAACGTCATCTCCAGGGACCTCTGGAGGACCTTCTGAGCTCCATCTACATGTCTGTCTCCATGTATCCAACTGCTCCTGGGGGAATTGCAAGGTATGAGGAGACATGGCTTAGAAAAGGTAGGAGAGATTGGGGGAAACTATCATACCTTATCTTGTAACTGGGACAAGACAATTTGTCCTAGCTGCAAGTATAAGGAAATTTGTGCTCCTTCTTTAGATCCCTAATATCTCCAGAAAATGCAGAGGAGGGAAAATGTTCATTTCAGCTCCTGTTTGAAGGATCTTCCAGATGTTCTCTTTGAAGGCAGAAAGAACCTGAGGTTTCAAGAATATGACTATAAAAGAAGGCAAATCTGAGAGAACTTTCTCCCCATCCCATTTTTTTGGGCAATTAGGGAAGAGAGATATAGTTGTAGGACTGACTGCTACAGGTGGCAAAATATCTTAACCAAGGAAATCCTCTACTTTTATCTCTCAGGCAGTGACATGCCTGGACACATCACTGGTAGGAGCTTAGCTGCCAAGCTTTAAAAAATGACTTCTTTGAGATCACAAGGCCTAGGATCCATGCTAGCTGGGGGGGGGGGTTCTGGGAATTGCAGTCCAAACACATACATTTCTCAACCTCTGCTTTGATAGTTCTGCCAGACCCAGTTTCTAAAGGAGATCTCCCCTGTTTGCATTTCAAGAGCAGCACAGCTTGCTTATTTGTTGATGTGGAAGGAGGCAAAAAAAAACCCATTATGAGTGTTCAAAAGGCTACAAAAGGCTGATGGCACGGAGTTCCCCAGCAATTGAAGACAATTGCTGGGCTTTCTGTTCTTCAAAGCAACCGGATCAAAAGGAAAACTCACTAAAACCGTTACTAGGATGGGTCCCTTGATGATCCACAGCACCGCTGAGCTCTCTTCCTCATCATCCCAGCAACTGAAGTAGCCAAGGAAAGAAAGAAAAAAAGAATTTATTTAAATTAACCTGGAAGGAGAGAGCTTTTCCTCTCCTTGTTTGCTTTGATAGATATATTCTGTCCTTTTGTCTAATATCAAAACATTTTTTTTCCCCCTCCAGGTATTGGTTTCTCTTCACTATTTCTTCTTCTTTGGGCTCAAGAAACCAACAGGAGGTTGTGAGAAGGGATTGGACTGGAGGCTTCAGGTTCCAGCCAGTTAATGGCCATTGTAAACTAACAATGGCTTGCTAGGTTATGGCCATTTCCGTACTACACTGTTAAAGTGCTATTATTCCACTTTCAATATCCTGTGGAATTCCGGGCTTTGTAGTTTACTGAGGCCAAAAAACTCCCTGGCTGAGAATTCAAAAGGCCCCTCCCTAAACTGCAAACTCCAGGATTCCACAAGATGTTGAAAATGAAATAATAGCTCTATAACCACATAGTGCAGAAATGGCCCAGGACAGGGTATTCCATCCATGAGGCAGAAAATCAAAATGGAGACTGCCTCCTGACTACAGTTACAAAAATATAATAAGCAGGTTGAATGGGGGAAATGCTGAGCTCCCATCTCCCACAGTACCACCCCCAATGGAAACCCCTTCATGTTGAGGATGGAAGATGGAGCATCAGATGGTCAAGGGCTCCAGCAAAGACCAGCGAGCCTCTATGGATCCCCTCCAATGGAGCCCTGGTGGCGCAGTGGTTAAATGCCAGTACTGCAAGCCACAAGGTTGTGAGTTCGATCCTGCCTGGCTCCAAGGTTGACTCAGCCTTCCATCCTTTCGCAGGTCGGTAAAATGAGTACCCAGCTTGTTGGGGGCATGTATAGAAATGTTTCGAAATACATGCTATTTGTAAGTTGTTCGCCGCCTCGATCCATATGGAGAGGCGGGATACAAATAAATAATTAAAAAATTGTTGCATCTTTTCCTGAGATGATTCTGAACTACATCTCCCATGATTATTTGGCAGGAAATGGTATTCATGGCATTCAAAGCACTACTTCCTAGGGAAGGAGATGTCCTTGTCATCTGCAATTGTTGTTGCACGCCTTCAAGTTGTTTCCAACCTATGGCAAGCCTAGCGTCTTCTTGGCAAACATTGTTCAGAGGAGGTTTACCATTGCTTTCCTCTTAGGCTGAGAGAGTGTGCCTGGTGCAAGGTCATCCATGGGTTTCCACGGCCCATCAAGGATTCATTTGGTACTACATGAGTACAAAAGAGATTTTTGCTGAAATCCTCAATTATCTGATAGGTCTGTCTTTCTAAAGATTTCAGCATTTTGGACTGCTTATTTTGTAAGTAATTTTTGTGGTTTTCTTTTTTTTTAATGTTGTTTGCTTAATGAATAACAGCAAAGCTTGAAAAGTTCCTTTCTAAGGCCTTTTGGCACGCAGGGTTTTTTGCGCGAGAGCCCCTTGAGTGTTGCGTGAATGGGAGCGTCAGTCTGTACAATGCACTCCCACTCACATGATGCTCACGAGCCTAAAGCTCTAAGCTGAAAATACTGTGCAGTTGCGCAATGCTCACGGGGCCCTCATGCACTTACCTGTGTGCGGTGCGCCGAACAAGCAGGCCTGGTCACGCTTCCTTCCCCACCGCAGCCTACAGCTCCCACTCTGCGCTGCAAAAGGAAGGGACGGGGCGCTAGCACGATGGTCGCGCAACCGGCAAGCCACTGCGGGAGGCAGAAGGGCTGCCATGAGCAGCTCGCACAAATGGCTGCTCGCGTGAGCGCCGCTCCCCACTGCCGCGACGAAGGTAAGGTGCGAAAAGGGCCTAAAACTGTAGCTCCCAGAAGTTCCCGATGTGGTGGGGACCTGCAAACTTGTAGATTCTGCAAACGATAGCCCTCAAAAAAGGTGTATTTCCAAGCTCTGAGTAAGAACTAGGCCACAGTGTATGCACACTCTCTCAGCCTCAGAGGAAGGCAAAGACAAACCCTCCCCTTCCACTGAACTAATATTGCCAAGAAAACCCTGTGTTAGGTTCGCCTTTGGGTTGCCATAAGTCGAAAATGACCTGAAAGTGCATAAGAACAATGACATATGTGCTGGCAAACACAAAAGCATGCAGAGTTGCCCTATCTCAGGAGTGAGAATTGTGCAGCTTTCCAGTTGTTTCTGAACTGCACTTCCCAGCTTTTTCACCACTGGAATTTCTAGTGTGGGCTCAAGGGAGTTGCGGTCCATCACCATCCCACAACATCAGGAGAGTCTCACACAATTCTGATCCTTGATCTTATCTTCCAATAGATCATTGATTTATCAATAATACTGACAGGCAGCAAGCTTCCTACATTTGGTTTTCTCAATCATCAATTTGTGAAAGTATGTCATTTTTTTAAAAAAATCAAAAATCACCCAGTATTCTGTCTGTAAATCCTGGCCACGATCCATGCCAATGTCGTGACCACTGGTGCTCCTGGGGGCAAAAGACAAAAGAGTGAACACAAGAAAGAATTTTTGTACAGTCAGAGTCAGAAAAATGCAAGATTTGTGTATTTTTTTTCTCTGTTGTAATCACAGTCATTTTCATTATGGAAAGGTCTCAGTTCTTTGGTTGCATTCAAATGCCTTGTACATCTTTTTCTTCTTTTTTTATTGTTTTTCTTTTTTTATTATCTAAAAAAAATGCCTTGCACATCTTACAGGATTTCAAAAGTTTTTTGCCCAGTGGCTGAAATTACAAAAGTACGAACAATTTTTCAAATGATCTCCCACATCCATTTGTGCAAAACTTGCTTAGCCTTTTTGTGCAAAACCCAGGGTCATTTTGTACTATTTTTTTTAAAAAAAACCTATATTATGCAAATTTGTTCAGTACTAATTTGTTATGAGTTATGAAATCAGTACACAACCCTGGTCACTGGAATGAATCAATCAACATAGTTAATCAAGTAATTAGTTAATCAAGTAATTTTTGTTGCTTCAAGTCATCTCCAACTTACAGTGACCTTAAGGTGAACCTACCACAGTGTTTTCTTGGCACGATTTATTCAGAGGGAGTTTGCCATTGCCTTCCATGAGGCTGAGAGAGTGTGATCTGCCCAAGATCACCCAGTGCAATTTATTTGGCTAATTGGAGATCTGAACCCTGGCCTCCTGAAATTCTAGTCTGGCCCACAAACCACTGCACCATGGTGTCTCCTTAATCAACTAATGTTTGACTTATATTCCTTTCATTGGACGGCAGCTTTAAGTCTTGTGTTAAATAAGACAAACCACAGCAAATGAGATACGGAGAAGAGGACTCCAGATAATTCAAGCAAGTGACCCCAACAGCTTAAACAGGGGTCTAATGTTTGTAAGGCTGTTTGTTTAATGCAGATATTGGGAACCCTACCATTGGCTATACTGGCTGAGACTGCTGGGAGTTGAAGTCCAAATCAACTGCAAGGTTAAAAATTGCTCCCACCTTATTTAATGTATACTTGATTGTGGTTAGGTGCCTCCAAACCATTTCTGACTTATGGATGCCCTCAGGTGAACCTATTATGGGGTTTTCTTGGCATTATTTGCTCAGAGGGGGTTTGCCTTTGCCTTCCTCTGAGGTTGAGAGAGTGTGTCCTGCATGTCACCCGGTGGGTTTCCCTGACTGAGCGGGGATATGAATCCCAGGCCATTTCTGCACTACATACTTATAGCACGATTATTCCACTTTCAACATCCTATGGAATCCTGGGGTTTGCAGTTCCGGCCGGCCCCTCCCGAAACTGCAAACCCCAGGATTCCATAGGATGTTGAAAGTGGAATAATCGTGCTATAAGAGTGTAGTGCGGAAATGGGCCTGGTCTCCAAAGTCGTAGTCTAATCCTCAAATCTCTGAATCGTGCTGGCTCTAATGGACACACGCTCAAAGCATTAACCACTCTAACCAGAATGGTTGTAGAATTTGGAGTTATTTCAGAGCATGGAAAAGTTACCATTTATGATTACAATTCGTGACTCCCTCAGCCAGGGTGGCTAGTAGCTTCTGATGGTTGAAGTCCAAAAACTAAGTTTTCCAAACTGTAAATCAAAGTCTATTCGACGGGGAGATAATCCCAAAGTTATCTACTAACCCCATCCAATCAGGATGAACCTCCAGGCATACTGTTTGTCGGGAACAAAGGCCAGCACCAGCAATGTCTGCAGGTACATGCCCTCAACCAGCAACCAGAAGAAGTTGGCTAGAATACTAAACTGGAAGAACGTCACGGCTACCTTGCATGTCACCTGAAGGAGAGACACGAAAGAGGAAAGTTAGTTTTCAAATAGGGAGACTCCTTGGAACTGATAAAGTTTGATACAGATCAGCTTTTCAAATAAAATTATTTTTTTTCCTTCCTGTAGGACTACTCTCCCTTTAACACCTGTCTGATTGACAGAAATCTGTCAGGTAAAGCTTTCCCCCATCACAGCATCTCTGTGCAAGAAACAGTTCTACTTATCCGTTCCTATTAGCCAAGTGCTTAAGGAACAAAAGCTCTCTCCCCTCATCATAGCTGGCCAAAAAAAATAATAATAATAATAATAATAATAATAATAATAATAATAATAATAATAATAATAGTCCGTGTGCTCTAAAAATATGCCATAAATGTGTAGTAAAAATATCAGCAGGTGGTATATCTGGGTAGGTTATGTATTTCTTTCGGTCTCTTCTGACCCACAGAAGGTAATGTTGTTTATAATCGTCTATATTTGGACTGCATGTGTTTGCCAGTTTGCTTTATACTATATTGTCATTTTTTAAAATTTTATCTGCACATTTTCTTTTACAATTGTGCTGCTATTAGTGTTGGATGCCTTCAAGTCCATTCCAAATTACGGTGACCCTAAGGTGAACCCAATGTGAGGTTTTCTAAGGCTGAGAGTGTGTGACATGCCCAAGATCTCCCAGTGGGTTTCCATGGCCGGGCACAGAATCTCGGCCGTGGTTTCCAGAGTTGTAATCCAAGGCAGCTTTTGAGAGAAACATAAAGCCTTTGCATAAAACAGTATTTCAGAGGTAAAGGCACCTGCAGGCTTGCTTACTGTGGACATCAGGCAGTGGTCCATGCTGTCATCTGAAAACAAAATGGCATCTTTGGTGAAAACCGCAGCTGCTCTCAGGATGAAGGAAAGGAACAAATGCATGTGGATATAATTCCGAGTACAGTGAAATTTTCTAGAAAAGAGCAAAGCAGCAAAATGTCATTCTATGGATTGACGTGACTTCCTTTTTTCAAGGCATCTAAGCAGCAGCGATCGTTGTGGTTGCAGATACAGCCACACACTGACTAAGGCCCTTTTCGCACGTTACCCTTTTGCGCGATGGGGAGGGCATCTTGCGCAAGAAGACTCATCCAAAACGCTGCCGCTTCCCCGCTCCTTCGTACCGCAGGTCGCTTCCTGTTAGCGCAACCGTCGCCCTAGTGCCCCACCCCTTCGTTCCGCAGCGCAGTCTGGGAGCTGTAGGCTGCGCTGGGGAAAGGAAGCGCGACCGCCCCTGCTCGTCGAAGCACCGCACACAGGTAAGTGCACGAGGGCGCTGCGAGCATTGCGTAAGCGCGGGGCATTTTCAGCTTAAAGCCGAAAATCAAAACATGCGCACGCTCCCTGCTTCAGCCTTGTGAGCATCGCATGAGGGGGAGTGTGTCATACAGAGCGATGCTCCCACTCATGCAACACTCAAGGGGCGCTCGCGCAAGGAAAAAAGAATGCAAAAAGGGACTAAGTCCTCCATGTTGAACCAAAGCCCATTCAGGGAAGCAAATCCCTACTTTCTTTGAATCACCAATTCCTTTGGTCATTTCCGCACTAGCTTGTCATAGCGCGATGGTTCCACTTTCAACATCCTCTGGAATCCTGGGGTTTGCAGTTTCTGGGGTTTGCAGAAACTGCAAACCGCAGGATTCCAGAGGATGTTGAAAGTGGAACCATCGCGCTATAAGAGTGTAGTGCAGAAAAGGCCTATGATTCATTCTGTTGAGTGGGATCCTGGGCTTCTCTCCTGTTCTGACTGCAGCACTGGGAGGTGTAACTCACATAAACACATCACATGAAGGAGGCTACATGGCAGCGTGGGGTTTTTTCTTTGAAGAGAAAAGAGCCAAGCACTGAAAGATAGGGGCAGATGGGACACTGCCCTTGTCTGGAGTCTGGAGACTCTCTCTAAAAGGAGTTTTCAGCACTTACCGGAAGATGGTAAAGATGAGAAGGGCTGTTATGAGTGATGCCAGAGATGTTGCATAGCCTGCAGTGTAGACATGCCAGAATGCCAAATAGTATGATTTCTGCAAAGGAGCAGATAAAATATGGAAGCAGTTATTGTTGGCAATGACAGTGATGATTTTGATAGCGGAAAAGAGAAAATAGTGGCTTGAGCATTGTGGTTTGAGCATTGGGCTGCGACCCTAGAGACCAGGGTTCGATTCTCCTCTCAGCCATGGAAACCACTGGACACATCACACCCTCTCAGCCCCAGAAAATCTCGGGATAGGTTGGCTTAGGCTTGCCATAAGAAAAAATGAATTGAAAGGACACAACAACAATGGTTGTTATTATTGTTGTCATTGCCATCTATTATTATTATTATTATTATTATTATTATTATTATTATTATTATTATTATTATTATTATTAATTTCATACATACCCAGGGTTGCCCAGGATTTTATTTTCTCATAGGTAATACTATTTAGAAAGATTTGAGATCCTGTGTCTCTAATTCCCCAAACTGTCTTGCCCAGTACCTCTCACTTCCCCAATCCAATCTGTTTTCAGAGTTGTTAACATAAAGAGGTTGGGTTCCTGAGGGAATACACTGCCCTCCTCCTAGCTACTAGGTATCATATCCATAGCAACTGGCGAGGCACATGAGCTATCTGGCTGAGAATTCTAAAGGCCCCTCCCTAAACTGCGAACTCCAGGATTCCATAGCATCTTCTTAGGCAGCCAATCCTATGAGATCTTCTCACCTGACAGAGCCAATCATATGAGGTCTTCACCTGCCTGACATGGACAAACAGACAAAGTTTGACTTTTATATATTAGATATTTTTCCTTTCTCCCAATAAAGTGGTGCAAGGCAACTAACAACATGCTTAAAGCAAATACAGGTAAAAAAAAATGAAGATCCCCTTAGGAGAGGTGCTTCCCCCAATTTGGAAGAATTTTTGGTTCACTAATAGACAGATTGGCCATTCTGCACTAGACTGTTATGGTGCTATTATTCCACTTTCAACATCCTATAGAATCTTGGGGTTTTCAATTTAACCAAAAAAGCCCCTCCCTAAACTGCAAACTCCAGGATTCCATAGGATGTTGAAAGTGGAATAATAGCACTATAACAGTCTAGTGCAGAAATGGCCAGATAGATAGATAGATTGAGAGAGAGAGAGAGATTTGTTCATACCTTGAAACTAGGGAACATTCAGTGTAGGCTATTTCTGCACTGGACCGTTATAGCACGATGATTCCACTTGCAACATCCTATGGAATCCTGGGGTTTCCAGTTTCAGTGGGGCCGGCCGGCCCCTCCCGAAAGTGCAAACCCCAGAATTCCATAAGATGTTGAAAGTGGAATCATCGCGCTATAATGATCCAGTGCGGAAATGGCTGCAGACATCATCCTCACTCACCTGATCTTCAGGTTCCTCTGTTAAGCTGTCTTGGAACCCACAGGCGACTGAATACGGTGGAAATGGTTCTGACCAATAAGTGCCTGGGGTGCAATTTCTGTGGAGGAACCCTGTGAAAAATAACATTGTGAAGCCATCTGCATAGATGAAGAACTGTAAAACTAACATCTAATATACTTCTCCCCAATAAGTTGACATTACCAGCATTTGAGAATGAAAGCCACTCTGGTTTTGTTGGAGGAACCATCCTATAAAGAAGACATTCAGCTCTTTGAGAATGAAGATGGGAAGAGACCAGGGGCCCCAGAGGCCCTGGGCTCTCAAGGGCACATCAAGCTATACTCTAGGACCCTTTCTGCAGCTTTCCTTTGTCCCAGCGGCGTCCAGTGACAATAGTGGCAGTGGCTCTCCCGGGAGGCACCAGAAGCCTTGTGAGCAACCTACACCAACCAGTGTTGTCTGGTGGATTCCATGTCAGTGGAGCAGTGAATCTGCTCTGGGTCTTAGTTGGAACGTTCTAAGAGCTATCCAAGGGAATACGATTCATTACCTTGGATGGCTCCTTTAAAGTTTGGATTAAACCAATATGACACATGTTGGATGGTACTGTGTTAAAGCAATATTGGCGGATAATATTGTATATGGTCACCACAGCTTGTGTAGAATTTGCAAGATTATGGAAAAACCAGCAAATACCTACAGTTGACCAAGGGTGGGTAACTTTTATTGAAAACAGGAATGCAGATATAGTATCTCAGAGATTAAAGGGCAAATCTGATGAAGAGATTAAAAAAGAATGGAGAATAGTGTTGGATAATTGCTGGGTACTTTCAGATAACAATGCTTGATATAGATGTATAACTTTTATCAAAAGGATGTGGTCAGATGAATAATATGACATATAAGTTAGTACGGACTTATTGTAGGAGCTATCATGAAATATCAGCATATATTAGTGTGGTACATTTAATTTTAATTTTAATATGTTGATTTAATTGAAGAACATGAAATCTAGGGAGGAGAGGAAGACTATCAGAAATATTTCAATGAATTGGACAATTGTATATGTGTGTGTGTTTTATATGATGGAAGTTCAATAAAATTATTTTAAAAAAAGTTTGGATTAAAACCTAAGGCAAACTCATAAAATGGATCTCACCACCTGCCGTTGATGAGAATTCTCTTAAGCTTGATTCCCTGAATTCCAACAAATTGCACATGAGAGAAACTGATAAGTAGAGGACCCTCACCAGCCTATCCTAGAAACTCCTAATTTCTACCTCTAGTCTTTTAAATCCTGGTCTAGAACCTGCTTGCTAGACTGCAACACTAGGCTCTGACATAGCGAAGACCTTCTGAAAGAGAAAGATATTAAAGACAACACTTCTTGCCGTGAACGTTGGTGATTTCTTCAAAAAAACCAGGGCACGGCACCATGACCACCTCTCCAAATGCAGCCTTGGGCCAGCAGCTTAGTCCATCCCAAATTCCTGAACACCCTGCGCAGAAATGAAATGTGAAATTAACAATATATTCATTCTTTCTTCCCATTACTTCCTCCCAACCTCCTTCCAAGGTGCTCAAAACACATAACAAAATACACTTTTAAAAACAAAGGCCATTTCTGTACGATGCTCTTATAGTGCGATGATTCCACTTTCAACCTCCTATGGAATCCTGGGGTTTGCAGTTCCAGGAGGGGCCGGCCGGCCCCTCCTGGAACTACAAACCCCAGGATTCCATAGGAGGTTGAAAGTGGAATCATCGCGCTATAAGAGTGTAGTGCAGAAATGGCCAAAATCTTGCATGAAACTTGGTATGAAAACAAATAAGTTATTATTAAGTCTTGGATTGCAACAATAAAAGAAAGCAGTGACAGATAAGGAATCAACCTGTCTGATATGCCCAGAGTTTATTCAAAGTATTGCAAAAAAATGTGAGATCTCTTGTAAGGGAAAACCCCATTTATTGCCAGTTGGGACTTGCTAGAAGAGCATTTTCAAGCCACACAGACTACTTTGGCTAGCAGGGCAAGGAGGGAGGATGAAGAAGGGTGGGTAGGCAATTGGCCAATAAATATTCAGATTTCACGATGCTATAGACAGTTGGCCAATCATAGGGCTTTCTGTGTCTATACTCACTGCTGGTGCTGGAGTCCTGGATGGGCACGCTTTCATTTTTAAAGGTACAGTGTTCCAAAAAATCTTACTGTTCAAGCAGAAAGACCATGTGCTCTCACTTCCATCCAAAGGAATGCCCATTAATTGAAACTGCACATCCACACATCAGAAAAAAAGGAGGATTTTTGGATGCAATGTATCCAGGAATGAAAATAACCCTGCTTCTAAGTGGGAAGAAAAATAATATACTATTTTGGGAATTGCCTCTGTATGTTTTGTGAAAGAGGCAACATCAACTGGCAACCCAGGAACTTTAGCAACAGATAGAACAACCAGAAGGAATATTTTCCTCCTTGGTTTGGAAATTCTCTCTCTGAGAACATTAGGCCTGTCCAGATTGTACCCTGCTCCCTCCATAGGGTGCATATACAATGAACCATCCAAACATTTGCACAGAAAATCTGTTCCACTGGCAGTGGGTATCCACCATATCATTGGGAAGGCGAATCCATTCAAGGTTTTAGTCTCAGCTTTGATGAAATTATCCAAAGTGTTCAACCTGTTTTGGGATAGATTTCCTCACCTTGAATTGAAAATTCAGAGCAAGTTCTTCACCCCACCAACCATCACTGATCTAGTCTGTAATTTTTTTTTTTTTTTAAGGGTAGGATCCCCCATGACCCTTTACTAAATTAGACCCATTACCTTGAAATTCTGGCAACAGAGTTTCATTTTTATTCAAACACTGAGCCTCATCTTCCATCACTTGTTGAAATATTTTGCATTCCGGGTGGATGGAAGCAACCTTAGAAAAATGAAGAGGAGAAAATGCAGGTCATGCAAGCAAAAGTTACTGATGTAAAGATGGGCAAATCTATTGGTTTTGCTTCCCTCCATTTGAACTTTGGGAATGTTTTTGAATTTTGTGAGAGATGTACCTCAGTTAACCAAGTAGATGTGCTTCTGGGCATTGTTTCCTTAACGGACAATTCAGTATAAGAGAGAAATAAAATGGAAAGAACAGGGATCAGTTCCTGCATCACAAGAAAAATAGTTCAGCTTGTTTCAGTGAACTTTTTACTCGTGCAAAATGAAGCAACCCAACCAGGCAAGCCAAAGACATTTTGTATTTTCTAGAGAACACTTGAAGTCATCTTCCAAAAGGCATCTAAAAGGCATCCAGGGATGATATTTTCCTCCATCAGCTTCCACTTTTCCTATGATTTCCACACTTGGGGTCCCACTTAGAAATCTAAGTGTGTGTTGTTTTTTTTTAACATGTGGGGGTACTTGGTGAGGCAGGCTTATCTGCTTCTCCCCCCACCCTTCCCCCCCCCATGTTGCTGTGCACCCATGCTCAATAAATAGACTTTGGAGGCGGCTGCTATTTACCTGGTCTGTACTAGGATTGGCTAAATTTGGACCCTGCTCTTTCCCAGTTCAAACTTTGTTTATTGCATTTTATTGCAGGAATGCTGCTGCAACCTGACACTGAAAATCTCTGTTTCTCCAGGTCATCATCCTTCAAATGCCAATACTGCTAAAAGAAAAAAAAACTTCCAACTAGACAGAGGACAAGAAAGGAAAGCAGGGTACTGGGTAGACCTAATGAGACTTTGTAAAAGGAACTTCACCGTCAGACGCTTTGTTAACTGAGGTGTGCCTGTATCTTGTGAAGTGACTATCCTCAGATAAACAGCTGCCAAAGCGTATCCTGTCCTGTATGGCATTGTGTTTGAAATCCTTGTTTTAACTGTTTCAAAACTGCATTCTAGGATTGTTTTTAGACTCTTTTTAGGAGTTTCTATATAGTATATAGTATCTATATAGTATTTTAAAACTGGTGCTTTAAATTTTTAAAATCTTTGTACTGTTTTAATTGGTTTTTAATTTTATTTTCATTGGAATACTCATAGAATCATAGAATCATAGCGTTGGAAGAGACCCCAGGGGCCATTCAGTCCAACCCCTTTTCTGCCATGCAGGAACCTACATCAAAGCATTCCCAGTAGATGGCCATCCAGCCTCTGCTTAAAAACCTCCAAAGAAGGAGACTTCACCACACTCCCAGGCAGGCTCATTTCACTGCCGGACAGCTCTGACTGTCAGGAAGTTCTTCCTGAGGTTCAGGTGGAATCTCTTTTTCTGCAGCTTGAATTCATTGGTCCTTGTCCTGGTCTCTGGAGCAGCAGAAAACAAGCCCGCTCCCTCCTTGACATGACATCCCTTCAAATATTTAAACATGGCTATCATGTCCCCTCTTAACCTTCTCCTCTGCAGACTAAATATCCCCAGCTCCCTAAGCCACTCCTCAGAGGGCTTCATGGCTTCCAGATCCTTCACCATTTTGGTCACCCTTCTCTGGACACGTTCCAGCTTGTCCATATCCTCCTTGAATTGAGGTGCCCAGAACTGGAGAACAGTATTCCAAATGAGGTCTAACCAAAGCAATATAGAGTGGTACCATTATCTCCCTTGATCTAGACACCATACTCCTATTGATGCAACCAAGAATCACGTTGGCTTTCTTGGCTGCTGCATCACACTGCTGACTCATGTTCAGCTTGTGATCTGCCAAGATTCCTAGATCCCTTTCACACATACAGTTATCCAGCCCCCATCCTATATTTGTGCATTCCATTTTTTCTGCCTAAGTGCAGGACCTTACAGTTTTTTCTGTTGAAATTTATTTTGTTAGCTTTGGTCCAGCTCTGTATCCGATTTGGGGCACCACAATTCAAGATGGATATTGACATGCTATAATGTGTCCGGGGGAGGACGACCAAAATGGAAAAAAGCCTGAAAACCATGGTCTATGGGGAACAGTTTAGAGAGATTAGTACATTTAGCTTGGAGAAGAAAAGGTTAAAAGGGTACATGATAGCCATGTTTAAATATTTGAAGGGATGCCATATGGAGAATGGGGCAAGCTTGCTTTTTTTCTGCTCCAGAGACTAGGACACGGGGCAATGGCTTCAAACTACATGAGAAGTCCACCAAAAGATTACAAAGAACTTCCTGTTGGTAAGAGCTGTTTGACAAGGGAATACACTGCTGCCTTGGAGTGTGGTGGAATCTCCTTTTTTGGAGGTTTTTAAACAGAAGCTGGATGGCCATCTGTCAGGAGTACTTTGATTGTGTATTCCAGCATGGAAGGGGCTAGAGCAGATGGCCCTTGGGAGTCTCTTCCACCACAATGATTCTATTTGTTCATAATCTTGGGAGCTTTTGTAGGCTGGCAATACAGAAATACTTTAAATATACATCCCCGGAACCATTTAATGGCCAGGAGAAAGGGTGCCCAGAAAACCTGAAGATGTATTTCTGCAGCTGAGAACCCTAGAAAAATATTGTTGTCCTCAATCTCCAGGAGAGAATGAGAATGAGATCTTTGTACTTCCAGCTTCAGAAATGCATCCAGATGCTTCCTGGATGGCTGCTGCCCTCCTCCAGCCCCAAAATGCCTATGCAGGAAAGATGCACATGTGGGACTTTGCTGTCTCCCAGGGTAGTGTCTGATCATGTCCAAAAGAGCTACTTATCATTGGTTTTAGCAACAGGGGATTTGGAAAATATTGAGATGTTCATAAACATATGCACACACAATCTCTCTCGTTACGCTAAAATGTGCCATTTGCCATTGGCAGCCTGTGCCTTTTCAACAGAATCTTAATAAAATATCTGTGTCAGGCTAAACCAGATTTTGCAGCAGCAGGCCAAACAAATACCCGACTGTCAGCCCATGAAACCAAATGATTACTCCAGAAAGGGCAACCTGATTTACATTTCAAAAGACCCCATTCAGCCTTTGACTGTGCAAACTAATTGTGCATTTCTCTCCTCCTTCGGCTGCCTGAGACGCTTTTCAAGAACAGTAATCTTGTGAAATTGCACGCTGTTGGGATACTTTTTTGTGCTCGGCTTTGAAAAGACCTGGTGGCAGAATTACGAGGTGACAGTTCAATGTTTACATTCTTAATATAGAATTCTATGTTTAGTCTGAAATAACCTCAATGTGTCTGATGCCAGTGGCATCAGAAGGAAGGATGCAAAAAAAATGGAAAATAGGATCACTAGGTCTAGAATCCTGTTGGTGTCTTATATATGTGGAAGCTCCCGAAGGGACCTTGCCCTGTCTCAGGTCTGGTTGTTTGAAGGACCATATTGTCTCTTGTCTAGATCAAAGGAAGTAACAGTATCCCTAGTGCTACGGTTCTTCTGCTTTGGTCAGACCTCATCTGGACAACTGTGTCCAGTTCTGGGCACCAGAATTCAAGAAGGATATTGACAAGCTGGAGCGGGTCCAGAGAAGGGTGACCAAAATGGTAGAAAGCCTGGAAACCATGAAGCTCTAGGAGGAGCAGCTTAGAGAGCTGGATATGTTTATCCTGAAGAAGACGTGACATGATAGCCATGTTTACATATTTGAAGGAATGCTACCTGGAGATTGGAGGAAGCCTATAGGGCTTGAGTTGTTACCAGACCATACAGCCCCACAGTTTGATATGGTATAACTGATGAAATATGAATTAATTGGCAAAATTGCTGTTAATATATAACATGCCCTGCTATGGCTGTACAGCCAGGCTGGATAAGAGGAAAAGACTGGCCAAACATGTACGTTGAGAATTAGGTCAGAAACCCTCGCTGGCCTAGCCCAGTCATAGTCAGGAAATCACCAGGAAGCTCCTGAGATAACGGGCTTGCAGTTAGCCTTAACGATTCAACCTTTTGAACAATAGTGTCTGGGAGATTCTCAAAAGTTGGCTGATTGTCTCAACTCCTCTTCCTCTGACCAAGCAAACCTTTCCTTTATCTTAAAACCTGTGCAACAAGCATCTAGCTATCAGGATGACCATTAGCCCTTTGTCACCTAATGCTAAGACCGTTAGCCCACATGGCAGAACGGGGCTGGACTGGATGACCCTTGTGGTCTCTTCCAACTCTGTGATTCTACGTTTCATCTTCACACACTCAATAGGGGCCACACTGGGACTTCCAGTGCAGCCAGAAGTGATATCAAGTCAAATCTATATTTTGATTTTGGATAATTTCTGACTTATGGGGGTCGGACAGGTCTTAGTTGTTGGGGAGCCATGGAAGCTGAGTTGCTATATCTAGTGGTGGTTTTGAGACATTTTTGTCCATTGACCTACAGTAGCAGAGGCAAACCAGTTTGCTTTGCTTCTGAAACCACTTTCTGGCCAAAGCTTAGTATTTTTTTTTCTCATCTACCAGAATCCCTCGGCCACCGTGGCCACCGTCTGGTTCACCAAGAGATTCTCATTCAGAAGCAGTTCCTTTGCTTGTCTTTCCCCCCGTGCACACACACAGACGCCTTACTGGATCAGAGAGGTTGTTTTCACAGGACTCTCATATACATATTCAGTATTTATGGCTTTGATCTTCCCTAATGACGCCTGGCAAATCAGGCTTAAATAGCTAGACATTAAAAATGAAGTGGAACATTTAATTAACACGGGCGCTTAAAATATCAACCTTACTCCACAGTCTATGAGAGCTGATCTAACAAAGATCAAAGTCCTGATGGTTAAATATATCCTATTTTTAAACTCCAAGTGTTAGTAAGAGTAACCTCACATCATCTGGAGGATACATATGAAGAAGGAGATCCCACATCATTCTAATGATGTATAAATCTGCATTCACATAGTTACACAACAGTTGTGCTACAGAATGCTTCTGCTTCACATCGATATTGTACCACCGATCCTGTCCCTGGCAATATGCTTGCTTAGTGTCCCATTGCGCCAAGGGGAACACTAGAGGAGCTGTTTCTGCAATCCCAGTGAATCAAGTGGTACACTGAAGGTACTGACAAATAAGTTTGCACCATTCAAAGATGCACAGCCACAGGGCTGGAATCCTGTTCGTTCCTTCCAGCTAGAGTAGACCCACTGAATCAATTGTTGACTGGTAAGTTGGCATGGAGGCAAACCCAATTGATTCGGTGGTTCTCCATAACAAGTAGACACAACAATTCAGGCATGTGAAATTGGCTGGCATCCCGGTGGTGATATATGCAGGCAGACATCCAGCTTACATCTGTGTAAGTCATTTTTTCTAGCTATTTTGGAGGTTGGACTTTTCTGCTAGCCTTGCACAATGACCAAACTCTCTCCTTAAACCTACATTTTTCCTCTTGTACCCCATTTAATTTGGCTGGTGAAGATCTGGAGAACATGACCCTCAACAGAAATATTAGATAGGTAAGATGGATGGATAGATAGATAGATGGATAGATAGATAGGTAGAGAGAGAGAGAGAGACAGACAGACAGACAGACAGATAGACAGACCAACCTCCTACTCTTCACTTACTAAGCCAGATACTGTTAACTTCTCCCAACTTTTCTTCTGGTAAAAGCAGAAATTTCTGACACTTTGGTTCAGAATACGGAATGTCAACTCGTTTTGAATTTCACATTGCAGAACTCCAGGAAGTATAATTCCAAAATGTCTCAATGTATTTAAAACAAAGAACATGCAAGCATCTGAACCAACTGAGCGCACAGCTTCCTTTTTAGCCCACCCTTCCTGGACAGATGCTTCTGCCTCTAAGAGGGCGGGGTGTGTAAAACACAAGTGGGTGAGCAGATGACAGTCCCATATGCCATGATAGCTATTATGACAAGCAATTCGCTGCAATTTTATTCTGTTGTAAAATTATGGTGCCTCCCAGGACTCTTACAAATGGAAAGGAGATGAACATCTTCTCTGTCCAAATATGTCAACTGGAAGCATTTGTGAATTGCCTCCCCGGAAGAAGGAGAAGCTGTGAGCACCTGTGAGGTCCTGCAGTCTTACGGCCAACCTACACAGACAATGCATGTGGTACAATCCTGAGAATGAACTACACTAGTCTCCTCTTATCTGCGGTTTTGCTTTCCACAGTTTCAGTTACCTGCTGTCCGAAAATATTAAGTGGGAAATTCCAGAAATGAACAACTCATGACATTTAAATTGCACGCTCTTCTGAGTGATGTGATGAAATTTCACACATCCCATTCCGACCTGCCCATGATGTGAATCATCCCATTGTCCGGCATGTCCGTCCTGTATTTGCTACCTGCCGGTTAGTCATTTAGTATGTATAGGTTCAGCACCATCTGCTGTTAGGCTTAACATTTTAATGCTTGGTAATTTGCTATAGAATGGAGAAGGAAAATGGGGGAAAGACACATATGCTTGTGAATAATCAAATTTGTGAAGGTCGGACCTTCAAATGTGAAGGGAGGACTGTTCAGCTAAAGCACCTCCAAGGATGACCATCCAGCCTCCATTTAAAAACCTCCAACGAAAGAGAACCCATTACCTTCTGAGATAGTCTATTCCACAGTTGGACAGCTCTTACTATCAGCTAGGTCTTCCTAATGTTTCAGGGAAATATTTTTCTGCTTGTAGTTTGAGCCCATTGGTTTGTGTCCTAGTCTTTGGAGCAGCAGAAAACAAGCTTGTTCCATCTTCTCATAACATCTCATGTGATATTTAAAGATATTATCTCTCAGTCTTCTCCAATATCAAGTCCCCTTAGCTGTTCCTCATAGGTTTTGTTTTCAGGTGTTTGAGAACACATATCTGCCACTGAGGTCATTCTGCACTAGACGGTTATAGTGCTATTATTCCACTTTCAACATCCTACGGAATCTTGGGTTTGCAGTTTAGGGAGGGGCCTCAAAGGCCATCTTCAAAGACCCCTCTTTAAACTGCAAATCCCAGGATTCCATAGGATGTTGAAAATGGAATAATAGCACTATAACTGTCTAGTGCAGAAATGGCCTGAGTTACTAACCTTGGCAAGGGCCCAGTGGTGCCAACCCAGAACCCCAGCCTTGGATCAGGTGGCATCTGGAGAAGAATTTGGAGGACAGGTAAGGAAGATGACCACAGGTGAGAGGCCAAGATGGGAGCTCCAGAAATAAGGGGCTTGAATCTTTTCAAAATCTGGAACCTCTGACACATAGCCCTGGTGGTGCAGTGGTTAAATGCCAGTATTGCAAGCCACAAGGTTGTGAGTTCGATCCTGCCGGGCTCCAAGGTTGACTCAGCCTTCCATCCTTTCGCAGGTCGGTAAAATGAGTACCCAGCTTGTTGGGGGCATGTATAGAAATGTTTCGAAATGCATGCTACTTGTAAGTTGTTGGAGAGGCGGGATACAAATAAATAATAAAAAAAATAGCCCTGTGATCCCCACACCCTCAACATTATCGTCAACATTTCTTTATTGCTTTCCATGAGATCTTGGTCTCCACACCCTCTCCAGCTGAAGGTAACACCACAAGATCCTCATTCTTCTTTCTCCTACGTGAGTCGTGATGCCTTCTGGATCCCTTCTCTCCACCCCCGGCCACCATCTCCAGGGGGAGAAAAATAAGCCCTTCACTTCTGTTCCTCATGTTTTTGTGTCATATTTTGACATCTTCCATGACTCTTTTTGTTATCCCAATTAAAAGTTAATAGCTGTCAAAGTGCCTCACACACTTAAGTGCAACAGTAATTATGATTCTTAGATGTGCTTGTCAGGCATTCAGAGGCATCCACCCATGCCAGCAGAATTTCTTTACAGACAGACAAAGAAAAGTCAGAGAAAGAAAAAGCGATTGAGAGAAACAAAGAAAGAAAGAGAGAAAGAGAAAGAGAGGGAGAGAATATGTTACAGAGGTGGATTGAGAAGCCAGGTTCGAATCCTTACAGAGTCACAAAATTGTACACGTGACCTTGGTCAATACATTTGCTTTTAGCCAAGGGTACTTTGCAATATTGTTGGGAGGTGGAAAAACTATCTTATTTATGTATTTATGTATTCATTCATTCATTCATTCATTCATCAATCAAAATATCTCTAGCCTAGCCTATGTCTGAAGATCTCAGGGCTGCTTGCAATGAAGTCCACTTACCATTGAAAACAATAAATAATAACCATAATTGTAAAGGATTTTTTAAAAAAATGTATTAAATCTTTCATCAGTTAAAAAAACAGATGACTTCAAATTTTATGAAACAATTTAAGACAGTGCAACTGTAATGCACAGACAGCCTGGGTAAAATGAATTAGGCCCAATTATTTTATTTTATTTTTCAAAATATTTGTGTCCCACCGTATACCTGAAGATCTCAGTGTGGCTTGCAATCAAATCGATTTAAAACACGAAAGACTGACAATATTGTCAAAAGACTAAAAATATATTAAAATACTCTTTAATTGAAAAACCACACAATTTAAAATTGGCTAAATCAGTTTGGGAGATCCAGCGTGGAGTAGTGCTCCGAGCACTGGACTACAACCCTGAAGACCAGGATCATTTCCGCACTAGCCTGTTCTAGTGCTATTATTCCACTTTCAACCTCCTATGGAATCCTGGGGCCTTTTGAGGCCCCTCCCTAAACTGCAAACCCCAGGATTCCATAGGATGTTGAAAGTGGAATCATAGCGCTGTAACAGTCTAGTGTGGAAATGGCCTGGTTTCCCAACAATCAAGAGACATATTTTTGGACCAGTTTTGGAATATTTGGGAATATTCTTTCCATCTCTACACTGGGTAGACAAGCCTTGTGACTCACTTTCCTGCTATGTTTCTATTAAACAAGCAGGTATAATCTTAAATTTTGGGAGTCTCTGGCTAGACAAGTCAGGTGGCACTAACAGGCAGTGGTTGAGCTGTGAAAGGTTTCATCAGCATAGATAAGAGTTGGAGGAGGGTCACACTGTTGGTTCCAGTGTATAGAATCATGGAATCATAGAGTTGGAAGGGTCTCCATGGGCCATGGGGTCCAACTCGGTGCAGGACTTCTAGCTACAGCATCCCCAGTAGGTAGCTCTCCAGCCTCTTTTTGAAGATCTCCAGAAAAGGAGACCTCACCACCTGTCTAGGTGATTGGTTCCAGCTGGACCACTCTCTCTCTCAAGAAGTTCCTTCTGATGTTCAGTCAAAATCTAAAGTAACATGTTTGTACAAACAAACAAGGAGGCCAAGGAGGCTTTGTGTACAAATATGGCCCTCTAAACTTTGTCTAGTGGGCTTCAGAACAGACCTTGACCACAGCGTAGCCACATACCTATGAACCATCTGAGATCTCCCTCTTTTGTGTGTTGGCAGCTCTTGATGATGGACCATAAGATTATTACCCCATAAGCTTCCTGTATCCTCCCTCACCCTTGCCTGTTATCTCATAAAAAGCTTTAAACCTCATCTGTTTCGCCTTTGCTTTTTCCACCTTCTTGTCTTTGGCGAAACACCCTCAGTATAGCGCTGGACTCCAATTCCCATCAGCCCCAACCATCCTGACCAATGATGCCGAATAGCAGGAGCAGTGATTTGTCAATACCTCAATTGCTGAGGATGTCCCAAGTGAGTTCAGACAGGACTTTTACCATAAGACATTCCTAGATGGCTGGATAGAACCATGCTTTTCCCTTTAACCTCTGCCTGAATAGTAGGGAAATGCTACAACTTGGAAATGTTTTTTTCCCCTTTTTCAAACTACAACTCCCAGAAAGAAGTAGCTGTCATGGCTAATGCCTGGGAGCTGTAGTTCAAAAGATAATTTTTCTGACCTGGGGAAATAGCCATCTTGGACGCGGGGTTAGGAGCTGAAATGGAAATTCCTGCGAATTCATTATTTGGTTCCAGTGGCACTATGACGAAATTTCAAAGTGTACGAATCGATTCTCTAATCACACTTTGATTAAAACTGGAAATTGTCTGGCTGGCTGGCATCTTATCGCTCAATCACATACTTAGGGCGCCCTATGCCAAAATACAAAATCTGACTTTAAAATTAATCCTTTCACTCAAAGCTTGGAAAGGTGACCTTTTTCTGGCTGTGTGGTCTGAGAGATTCTAGGAGCTCTGGCCAAGAAAAGGAACTTTTCTAAGCTGTGCCTTAACTTTAAATGTATGTATTGAGAGCCAAAGTTTTAACGGTCAGGCATTTGGGGGAAAATCCTCATCTTAAGGCTCAAATTCTGGAAACTTGAAACGTTCTTTTCATTATCTGATATTTCTCCTTTCCTGTCTCTGTTTCTTCTCCCTTCCCTTCCATGGTCTTTTCCATCCTTCCTTCATTTCTTCTTTTCTCTGAGAGCAAAGAGGATGATCAACATTTTCTGTGGATTTTAGCCAAAACACACATATTTTTTTTTTAAAAAAAGGATCAATTCTCAAATGTCACCGTATTCTGCTTTCCAACACCAACTGTTCCAAAGAGATGCATCTTTTCATAACTCTTCCTAATGAGGCAGAATAAGAACGTCTTAATCATTGTTGGTGTGATTTCTTAAGCACACAGTTTTCCAACCAGGGCTGAAACAAGATGTTGCTTTAAAATTCTCAAATTTATAGTGTACCTTCAGAAGAAGAAGAAAAAACATCCGCTCAAACCCACACTCGAAATTTTTGACAAGTGTTGGCAGGCAATGTTGGCTTAATAGAAAGAAAGAAGAAGAAGAAGAAGAGGTGTGTTTCTTTAGATCCCTAAAGAATTGTGCATTCACACTAAGTGAGCCTGATGGGAGAAGCTCAAAGGGAAAAGGAAGGCACAAATATAAACACAAGCATGATTTGGGATTATAGAAATGTGACAAGGCAAGGAGGGGGAGATCCAAATGCAAAACTGTTCTGTTGGGGGCATGTATAGAAAAATGTATCGAAGTACATGCTATTTCTAACTGTTCGCCACCTCGATCCATATGGATAGACGGGATACAAATAAATAAAATAAAATAAAATAAAATAAATATGTATGCAGGTAAAAGATCCAGGTGTGTATTCAGTAACATTGGGTTGGATTTGTTCTCAGGAATCCTCTTTAAACCTAAGCTGAAACCCGAGTCTCCGTTTGATTCTCTCCCCCTAGAATTATATACATTTTCTTCTCTTTCCCTGTCTTCTTCCAATCCTCTTTTTATGCATCCCATCTTTCTCCTTCTCTTAAAAATTTTCATACAAAAAGAAAATGGCCATCTTTGAGTCTTTGACCCAGAACGCTACCTCTCACCACCTCAAATGATACAAGAAGTTGAGATTATCTGACGTCCATTTAGGTGCCATGAACCAGACAAATTCAGCTTTTGGCGTCCTACCAAGGGATCGTTAGGGGGACTATCAGGGGAAAGTGAATTTGTTCTGGTTTTTAGTCCAAACTTCATATCCATTCAGGGGGCTAAACAAAATCCTGAAATCCGAACCCTTTTCCTAGCATAGGTGCAGCACGTTGGATAGCTCATTTGAAGTTCAGAGCAAAGCTCGGTGTGGCTTCACCACCCTACGGAAGTTGGATCAACCGCTTGCCTCCGGCCCCATTGACAAAAATGTGTCCCCTTCTGCCCTGTATAAATTAGCAGAGAAAAGCCTAGCGCTTCTCATTCCATACTCCCCAAGTGTTAAGGTCACACTACTGCACCCTTTATGAAATAATCCAAAAGAACCTCCATCCCATGGTCCGATGTACTTCACACACACAAAGGAGCATTGAAAGAGCAGCTCGAATAGGCTCACCTGTTTACCCTCCTTGAATTACCAGCATCTGAGCACAGCGGGCAACTCAGAGGGGATTAAGGATCACTTGTTTGCTGCATTCAGCAATCCCAAAAGTGTACCCCATGCCCATCATCTGCCTCCCCACCCACTCAAGAACTGAGATCTTCCATTCTTTTACTTCCAATTGGGAAAAACGAAATGAAAAGGGGCAAATCCACTTACCAGAGGAAGGAACAACCAGCAGAAAGTTAACTGCATCTTCGGCAGCAGCGGGAGAATCTCTCCTTCCCTGCTCCTGCCTGCCAATTCCCTGCTGATCAAATCTCAGCTGCACCTTCTCAGCTCCGCTCCAAGGAGCTGTTTCCTCTGTAGGCTCCAGCCCTCATAGGTGGGGAGAATGGAACCTCCCCCTCTTCACTCTCTTATTTGAGTGGATGAAAAGGCCTTTTTTCATCAAAAATTGGCAGCACGCATTTAGCGTCCCGTGCAAAGCAATGCGGACGTGATCATCAAACAAAGAATCCAAACGCATGGGTTTCAGATCTTCAGCCATTTCTTCACTAGACTGTTATACTGCTATTATTCCACTTTCAACATCCTATGGAATCCTGGGGTTTGCAGTTTAAGGAAGGGCCTCGAAGGCCATCCTCAAAGGCCCCTCCCTAAACTGCAAACCCCAGGATTCCATAGGATGTTGAAAGTGGAATAATAACACTGTAATAGTCCAGTGCGGAAATGGCCTTCATTTCAAGAACAACCAGGAGCAGTTCATGGACCCCCCCAAAATGTATGGAGAAGCCTCCTGCTCCAGTCATGAGCCACCTACAGTGGTGCTACTAATGCAGAAAGCAAGCTGTCTGCGGAGCAGGCTATCTGAAGGACCATGTACTTCCTTATGAGCTGGCCCAGCCTGTGAAATCTTCGAGGGAGGCCCTTCTCTCCGTTCTGCAGCAGGAACACTTGATGCTGATGTGACATAGAGAAGGCCTTCTTGGTGGCCTCTCCAGGCTGCAGAATTCATTTCCTAAGGAAACTAGACCCTCTCAAATACATGAGCCTTCCACTGGTGTGCAAAGGCATTTTTATACCAGTAGGCTTTTCACAACTATGAACATGTGCTGTTTCTGTATTTTTTTTAAGTGTGTTATTCCATTGGGTTTCATTACACAGTGTTTGAAAATAAGAATTTATCTTGTTTTCTTTTTATCTTGGGTCCCTATATTCTGGGACAAGATATTCTGGCAAACAACTACGTTCAAATGATATTGGTAAAAAGTATATAAGGAGATGCTAAGAATGGACTCCCTGGTGAGCAAGCCATTCTAAATGGTGCAGCTACTGAGAAGACACTGCTCGATGATAGCCATGTTTAAATATCTGAAAGGATGCCATGTAGAGGAGGGAGAGGGCTTGTTTTCTGCTGCTCCAGAGACCAGGACAAGGAGCAATGGATTCAAGCTGCAGGAGAGGAGATTCCACCTGAACCTCAGGAAGAACTTCCTGATGGTCAGGGCTGTCCAGCAGTGGAATCGGCTGCATCAATGGAGTGTGGCGGGCTCTCCTTCTTTGGAGGTTTTTAAGCAGACGCTAGATGGCCATCTGTCGGGAGTGCTTTGAGGGTGTTCCTGCATGGGAGAAGAGGGTTGGACTGGATGGCCCCTGGAGTCTCTTCCAACTCTAGGATTCTATGATTCTATGATTAGGAAGATCACCACTAATCCTCCTTACAAAGCAGAGGGCACAGAAGTGGTATTATTTTCCCCAGTAAATCCATGAAAAATTAGGCCATGTTGGTAAAGCAAGAATCCAACTTTATTGAAAGAAATGTATTTCTGTTTCATAGTCTGATAAAGCCGAATCTGAACAGAAAGAGGAACCTTGAACTCAGTGCAGTACAATCCAAAACAGTATCCTAAAAGTTGCCAGGTCACTCACGCATTGCACACATGCTGGGATTTTCCACCCAACTAACATTCCTGACCAGATTATATAGGTTATCTTCCCAGGCTAGATGTCAAGACTGTCCTGCAGAATCCTTCGATGTAAGCCATCTCAATCTCGTTCCTTGCTATTGGAAGACCTCTGACTCTTTTGTGTTAGGGAGGAAGAAACATGCTGGATGCAATATTCACTATGTCAGCTTGCTTTTCTGGAGTCAAGACCTCAGACCAAGTGACACAATTCCAAAGAGATGGTAGCATATTTCTAAGTTAGCCCAAGCAAAGCCATATTAGTGTTCTCTTCAGCACTGAAGTCAGAGATGCAACCAGATCCAATGCCATCTAGTGGCAAAACTAAATAATGGCATTATCCACCACAAATACACTTAATTTTGAAAACACAAAGGTGCTAAGGCAGATTTGGAAGAATAAACACTCATAGCTCCTGACTTATATCTGCTTGGTTTGTCCACAAATCATCTTTTTTTAAAAATCAAATCATTCCTCCCCAAAATATGAAAATGGTTGATGTTTTACACATGCCTTTTCCCTTATAAAGGTGGTTGGACGTTTTTGTCCAATACACAACATCTGCATTCAGTTCATGGGTGCAAATGCAGAATTGCATACATATTCCTATGCACTTGCCCACAGGTTGAGAATGAATGCCAATGTAAGTGCCCATTCAGTTGACCAGCAGGTTGTATGTTCAGGTGTGCATTTCAGTGGAGCAACTATATCATCCACCTGAAGGATTATTTCTGATAAGTAGGTACCATGAAGTAAACTGGAAGGATGAGAATTGACTCTTTTGAGATATGATGTTGGAGAAGAGTTCTACTGTTATCATGATCTACCAGCAAGATAAATGAAGAGATCTAAAAGTACATTAAGCCTCAACTCTCACCAGAAGTCCACATGATTAAACTGAAGTTAATCATACTTTGGACATATCACGACACAACCTGGCTTATTGGAAAAAATTAGAGTTGTGATCCTAGACCAGCTGCTTAGTTTACTTAGCAAAATGACGTCTCCTTGCTTGAACCTTCTCGTCGTGACTTACAAGGTTGTCTGTTCTCCTGTTGATTAAGGGGCAGCAGACTAACATTTTCACCCACTCCCAGTGGAGGTCTCTGGTGTGGCAATCAGAAGAAGGATCCCTGTCACAATCCCTTCCTGCACCTGGGATTGCTGGATGGAGGGGGTGGATGAGAGAGATGAGAGACAGTGGAGTGGAGTGGTTAGAGCAGGGAATGGGTGATAGTTGTGTAGCCTGCAGACAGGTGTCCCCTGGAAAGGGAAAGCCTCTATAAGCCCCTCGAGCTCCTCTAGACTCCCTCCTTCACACGCAAAACAAAAGAAAACAGCAAATGGGTTAAAGATATGATGAATTGCATATCCAGAGGTCTCTAGAAAGCAGTGTTGCCAGTTAAATCACTGTTCCACACTTCCCCCTGCCATCCAAAGAAAGCCCAAAGCAACTAGGGATGTTGGGCTTTGCTCAAATGATGGGGTTGCATATGCAACGGCATTCCCAACTGGGCAGGGACAGTCTTGATTTGTCCACTGCCATGCCAATTTTTTCCAGCTGCTTTTAAACTGTCCTAAACTGTTCTTTCTTCTCTTCCCATTTTCCCCCTTTATCTTCAGCTTACTTCCATTCTGCAAACTGAGTGCAAAGTGCAAAGACAAATGAATGAGCCTGAGAGCAACTCAGACCTTAAGTCTCACTAGAAGCCCAAAATGATGAAAGTGAAGCTATCGGAGTTTGGAAGCATCATGAGTCAAGGAGATTGCTCCCCAATCAGCAGAAGAACAGACCTCTATCGCCCGCAGCAGCGGATGCCTGGTAAAAGAGGATGGGGGACTTTCACAATCATGGCAATAGTACCATGATCATGAATTCGTGGGCTTTGTCAATACAAATCAGTTACGGAGCTGTACCTCTAGCTTATGAATCTGGAACAGTAATACTTATGGGCTGCCAGAGATCTCTCTTTCATAGCATCCTCATAGGACAAAGCCAACAATGGTAAATAGCAGAAACAAAGCACAATAAAAATGTAACTGCGCATGCAGAGAGATATGCAATGCTACATTGAGGTAAGATCTCAGTCAAAATTTTGTGAATTTTCACCAATCCAAAACAAATAAAATTCTCATCATAGAATCATAGAATCATAGAAATGTAGAGTTGGAAGAGACCCCAGGGGCCATCCAGTCCAACCCCATTCTGCCATGCAGGAACACCCTCAAAGCACTCCCGACAGACGGCCATCCAGCCTCTGCTTAAACACCTCCAAGGAAGGAGCCTCCACGACACTCCGAGGCAGCAGATTCCACTGCCGGACAGCCCCGACTGTCAAGAAGTTCTTCCTGAGGTTCAGGTGGAATCTCCTTTCCTGCAGCTTGAATCCATTGCTCCTTGTCCTGGTCTCTGGAGCAGCAGAAAACAAGCCCACTCCTTCCTCTACATGACATCCCTTCAAATATTTAAACATGGCTATCATGTCCCCTCTTAACCTATCTGTCATCCATTTCTGTTATACCACAACCAAGCTGCAAACATTGGAGTTGGGTGGCAAATTGTTCCCTCTCAATTAAAAATCCTGGAGTTTGTGAAAGAGGGTTTCACTTTCTTTCTTTATTGACTTTTTATCCTGCCTTTCTCCCAAAAACGGGACCCGAGGTGGCAATTACTTGTGGACAAAGACAAATTCTGCCATCTTCTTTCCCTTGGTCCCTCTCTGATTCTTCTCCTCTGTCTAGAACAAGCAACGTGCCATTTATAGGTGATTAGGCCCAATGTTGACATGTTATTTCATACCCTCAAAAGCAGCAGATTGAGAAAAGAAAAGGAGGAAAAAAACAAAACAAATCAAAACAGTATACTTTTGACACTGATGGAAGCAAAATTAAAAAAAAATGATTTGAAAGGATGGAATTAGACAGTGCAATGATTGAGAAGAACTTATTTCTGAGGCAGGTTGTGAATTCCACCACGTGACATGTTGCGGCTATAATTAAAAGCAGGTTTTGTCCTTTTTTCTAAATAAGCCTCCGGGGGCTGAAGATGGGAGAATAAAAAATAAAAATCTGTTTACCAAGATTCACGGTGGAAGAGAGAGGACAGATGAGGTGGTTTGGTGAAGATCGTGGCTGCTATTCATGTGTAAAAAGTTTGGAAATAGCAAGCGCATGGAACTGATTTTCCTGCTTGCATCTCTCGACAGGTTACCCACCAGACAGGTGAACAATGTTAGGGATGGTAAAATCTCCATTGTTCCAGTTCCTGACAGAGGTCAAGAACAATGAAATAGTTTTTCATTCCGTAGCTTTGGGACGCTCAGGAATTTTTTTTCTCCCTGCAATGCTGGGGAAATGGACAGCTTTTGTAGAAAAGCTGCGCAGCTTGCCCAGAAAGCCACATAGTTTTCCGGATGCCATAAAGCTTTTCCTGAGAACTGTACAAACTTCCCTGAAAACTCTGCAGCTCTCAGCATGCAGATGAAATGTGTGACATTCCAACCAGCAAAAGCTGTAGCTTCTGTCAGCCTGAGGGTTGTTTTTTCCCCCTGTTGTGCAACATTGATATTGTGCAGTATTTGAACCAGCAAAGGATGCAGTGACAGTGTAATAGGAATAGATTAAATCTAAGGGAAAAATATAGAATTAAGAATGAAACTATTATAATAATAATGAGTATAATGAGAATAAGAACTAGAGATAGGTAGCAAAAATATACAAGTAGTATGATATAGAATAAGCTGAATAAGTTTATGATTCTAATGATATTAGAGAGAAATAATAATGTAAGTTTGCTTTGGTTGAAATGTTTTGTTTCACTAACATGTGTATCACATGGTGTTTTTTTTTGTTTTTTCCTTTTTTTTCTTTTCTGTATAATCAATAAAAATTATTAAAAAGAAAAAAGAAAAAAGGATGCAGTGAGTGTTAGACCTTTTGCCATGTTGTTCATCTAGGAATATAGCATGAACTTTCGTTCTGCATTTTTCACACTTTTCCTAAGTACATAGTGAAAGACAACAAGAACAGGTGGAGTCTTTCTTCTCAGAAAGCTGCTTTTCAGAAAGCTGCACTGTTTTCCACTCGTGGCTTCCATGCCAGTGAGTTCAGTAAATCCACTCTGGGTTTTAGTCCAAACTTAAAAGGAGATATCCCAGCTCCTTTAAAATACCATAAGAAGAGGAGTAAGTTTTATTGTATGGGATGTTCTCCCTCCAGACGGCAACTGTCTCTGCCATCCAAAATGCACCTTGGTGATACCTTTCCAAAGCCAACTGAAGGTGGTATTTAAAAATAAAATCAAGCAAGAGAAACAGCAGTGACGAAAAACTTCAAATAGAGGAATGGTATAAAGAAGTGTGGAAAATTGCAATTAATGATAAATTAACTTGTAGAATTAGATTTATGAAAGGTCTTGTAAAAGGGAATGATTTTGAAGAAATTTGGAAAATATTTTTGGAAAAAAGCTTTGATAAGAGATGGTAAAGCTACCTTTTCCCAAGAAGAATGGCAATTCTGGAAAGTGGATTAAATAAAAAGTTGGCTCGGGGGGGGGGTTGGATTTATTCACTTTTTTTGTTAATTATGTGGGATATTGTTTATATTGGATTTGTGTTGTTTAATTTTTTTGTAAAACAAAAAAAAAAGTAAGTTGAAACATAATCGGCTTTGGGGAGTGGGTTTACCTTTAGAGATAGTTTGATATATTAAGTAATAAGATTATATTTAGTAATAGCAATAGATTAAATGGAAGGGAAAATATAGAATTAAGAATGAAATTATTATAATAATAATGAGTATAATGAGAATGAGATCTAGAGACAGGTAACAAAAGTATATAAGTAGTAGGATATAGAATATGCTGAATAAGTATATGATTGTAATGGTATTGGAGAGAAATAGTAATGTAAGCTTGTTCTTGTTGAAATTTCTTTTTTTCACTATTATGTGTATCACATGGTGTTTTACTTTTTTGTTCTCTTTTTTCTTTATAATCAATAAAAAATTTAATAAAAATTTTTTTTAAAAAAATAAAATCAGGCAAGAGAAACAACAGTGACGTTGTTTGGGTCTCAGGCCTGCGGTTCTGCATCTTGTGGTTTGAGATGTTGCAGGGTGTTCCTGGTGACCGACATCTCTACAGTGTCCCTGTTGACAGAAATATTTTCTGCACAGGAAAAGTTGGGTGTGGCCCCAAAACACCACATGCAAATTTCATGCAGAATAAGTCCCAACTTGCAAATGTCTTATCAGTCCAGGCTTTTCCTCATCAAAGCTTTCCAGCACTCAAGAAAACATGTTTTGGATATTGTGCATTCTTCCCATCCTTATTTTCTTCACTTTTTAAACATGATCAGGTATGTGGCAGAGCTAGTCAGACAGCGATCTCACTAATTTTGGAAACATCAGCGCCTTGCCACAATCTGTTCACTCCCCCCTTCTTATTCCCATTCCTTTGTGCATCACAACAGAATGACAACTTGAAAGACAGGGCCTCCTGTTGAAGTATCTTGCCTTCCTGGTGACCTTTTCCAAGAGAAAGGTGGGTCACCACCTTAATTACAAGCCTTTTCTCTCAATTCTAAGGCTGCCGCGCATGCTAACAAAAGCATCTGGTCTTAAATTTGCAGTGGAGAGATTTAACGGCACCTTTTTAAAAACAAAAAAAAACACAGAGTCAGGATTCTAATTTGAGCCTTTCCTCCCAGCCTTCTTTCAATTGTTCAACAGCAAAGGAGAGTTTATTACGGTGTCGGGATAAGAATTACCATAATTAAAAAGGCATTTGGGCTGATCTGCGGAAGCCATCGGAAGTCTGCCCCGTTCCTTTGTATCGATGACACCGCGAACAATTTGGATAACCTGTGGAGCAGAGAAGGGGGAATGTCTGGTTCAGTTATGGCTTTTAAGAGAGATTCAGGCAGGACTAATGTTATTTTTTTAAAAAAATAAAATAAAATGATAATAGCAGTCTTCTGCATGTTACGGCCACCCAGAAAATTAGCCCATAACCTTGAAATCACTGCCTACTTCCATCTGCTATCGCTTTTGGTTTGGTTACCTATTTCAGATGAGATGAGTGTGAATGTAGAGCAACGGAAGGAAAAGTGCAACTTTCAAGAAGCCATTGTGTTGCCCTCAGAAGCCCCCAGAGGCTAAGAAATGGACTTTGGGAACACTGCCAGTTATTTAAAAAGGCCTAAAATGTGTTTGTGGTGGCAAAAATGGTAGGCTCTTTCCACACCCTACCTTGTCCTGTTGTTCTTTGGGTTGTGAACCCAGCAAAAGCTCTGCTGGGAAGGAAGCATGACGGGCGCATTCCCCTCCGCACCGGACTGGCTCCCTGCCAAAGGAAACGCAATGGGCACACCTCTTCTTTCCACCGCACAGCCAGGCACTTTCCCATGCTGTGCTGGGGCAGGAATGACAGGAGATTGATTTACAGCACCAGCACAAAATCCTCCCTGGAACCACTGCTCTCTGGACAAAAAGTGTCCCAGAGGCAAGTATAACATAGCAGAGCTTCCAAACAGCAAAAAGCGTGTACAGCAGAGCACTCCATAGTAGTGCTTCTTGTTATAACCTCTTTCTATTTTGTACTGTCTTTGTACCGTGTTTTACTTTGTATTGTCCTTTGGATTTTTTTTAATAAAATTTTAAAAAAAGCAGAGTACAACTACAGCATCAGCTCTGACCCCTCTACCCACTGGTTAGTAAACTCAGGGACACAGAGTTTGTCATCCAAAATACCTGGAGGCTTTAATCTTCATAGTTGCAGTATATACATCTATACACAGGATACGCAGATCCACAGGCAGAGATTCAGCATCAGAGACATCCACATCAGAGATTCAGGAGCAGAGATACAGGATGCAGAGAGTCAGAGAGAGAGAGGAAGCATTCCATCTCCTCTTTTATACATACCTGCTTCCATGTCGTCACTCAGGGTCTTTGGCTGATGCAACCCCTTGCCATGATTTCACTATCCTGACTCAGCCCTTTATTCCATGTCCCCTAGGGAATGTGTCATACTTTGCCCAGTCATTCCCCAGGTGTCCTATGACATGCTCATCAAACGTATTTTCAACTGGAGCAAATGTCACCGCATTTTTAATCCACAAGGAAGCACCTCCATCATGCTTCCAAGCCTTCCACAGGGCAGGTGAGTGTGGAACACTCGCATGATTGTGGGTCATTGATGGGAAAACCCATCAATGATTTAATCTGCAATTGCGCCACTTGGCGATGGGAGAAGGAAGGACAGGACCACGATGATGCCATCGAAAATGTCAGTATTGCCATACTCAGAAAAAGGAGAAAATCTTAAACTACCAGACAGTTGTGTTGCCTTTAGTGCATGTATCACTGAAACTTGTCATTTAAGATGTGATCAAGGTGGAAGGAGAATCATTGCATTTGACAGAATTAAAATGCTTCTTTGACCTGCAAAGCAAAGGTACTGGCAGGTTTTATTTTTATTTATTTATTTTATTTTATTTATTTATTTGTATCCCGCCTCTCCATATGGATCTAGGCGGTGAACAACTTACAAATAGCATGTATTTCGAAACATTTCTATACATGC
Source organism: Ctenosaura bakeri (assembly GCA_948474755.1). Lineage (NCBI taxonomy): Eukaryota > Metazoa > Chordata > Lepidosauria > Squamata > Iguanidae > Ctenosaura > Ctenosaura bakeri. The sequence goes on from CAOLHI010000288.1 coordinate 715,905, forward strand.
CCCCAACAAGCTGGGTACTCATTTTACCGACCTGCGAAAGGATGGAAGGCTGAGTCAACCTTGGAGCCCGGCAGGATCGAACTCACCACCTTGTGGCTTGTAGTACTGGTATTGAACAGCTGCGCCACCAGGGCTCAAAGTTCCCTCAAAGTTGTTCATATGAATTTCCTAATCTTCATCATTCCTTTTTAGTTCATAAGCACATTCAACTCTTACAGAGAAAATTTAAGATGTTGCAGCCATTGGTGGGTGGGGAGGATGGGTTATGTTTTAATTGCTTTTAATTGTATTTGATGTACTGTTGTAGTACCGCCTCGATCTGTCGGGAGAGGCGGGATATAAATAATGATGATGATGATGATGATGATGATGATGATGATGATGATGATGATGATGTATTGCCACAGTCATGCTTCTCTCCTGTTCTCATGCTGGGACAACAGCGTCCTGCAGAAAGGGCCATAGAATTGTCCTAGAGGGAATGTTCTAGTCTTAGTGAGGGTTGACCCTCCAATGTCTTCTCAGGAGTACCTGTAGACTCTCATCTTAAACAATTGTCCAGGCCAATATAGAATAAAGGTAACAGCCTAAATCCCATTGTAAGTCCTGCCTTGAGTAGATCCATTAAATCAATTGGATTTATTTAGGTGTTGGCTGACCCTTCAGTATTTGCTTCCATTATATTGCCAACTAACAGGATTCCAGCCCTTATTTATTTTTTCTTTCTGGCCTAAATCTACTTGTTCACCCCAGCTAGAAGTGACCCACTGAATCAATGGGAATGTTGTGAGTCAAAACGTATGCAAGTTCCATGGATTCCATGTGTCTAAACACAGGAGGAGGTGGTGAAGGAGAAAGAGGAGGAGGAGGACTATTTCAATGTGTTTCCTAAAAGTGTTTGTTGATTCTGAAAGTAGCAATTCACCTTTTAAATAGATTTCACTCCCCCTACGTGCTCAACATTTTAAAAAGCTATTTTGCAAAACCAGAAGTGCATTCATTCATAGTTACACACACACAGTGAGATGCCAATTCAGGATGCCATGCTGTGAATCTGACAAAGTAAGTTCTGGTCCATGAAACTGTATCCCATAATAAGGGTCCTACAGAGGTTTATTTTTGCCACTAGATGGAGCTATGTCCCTACTCGCTACCCAATGCAACCCAACAACAATGTGAGTCTGTTTCCAGCAGAGGTCGGGCTTCACCTTTGGTCAGAGCAACCCACAGCCTGGAGAATGCAGGAAAAGGAAGACAAATAAACTTGTTCTGAAAAATGCAAAACCAAATCATGTTGGTTGTGGTTTTTTGACCATTGCAGAATGGATCCACTGAGCTCATGGCCCTGTAACTGGAGTTCCACAAGTGTAACTGGGTCTAAATCCCACTGTTAGTCCCTCAAGAGGAGAGCTGTTAAATCAATTTGTCTAATCTAGCCAAGACAAATCACCAGGATTCTAGTCATGCAATCAAATGATGCAAAACTATTCACCAATGCATTCAATGTTGCACTTTCTTCACTGGAACTGCAGAAACAGTCCCCATGCATTTTCTGTTGCATAATGGAACAATAAGCCAGTAGATCAGTTGGTGCCCAAGGGATTGCACAATGTGGCATTCAGTAGAAGAATGGAATTAGACCAACCACGATGTCACTATGTGAGTCTAAGGTCCTTACTTCATGACGTTATCATCCCGGCAGAGCAACATGTTACTCCCGATCCAGGACGCATGCCATCGTATGACGTCATTGCCCACCTGCTGCTGTCATGTCCCCATCCATGGGAAATGCACCCTTTTTCATTACCAGAAAAAAATCTGGAAATGGCCCCTTTTCCCACAATGATCCCATCAGCTGCCTACATGCAGTAAGGGCCCAAGCACTTGATACCCCTTTCTTCTGCAGTACAGCATAGGAGCCAACCAGTCATGGGGTGGGGAAAGGGACTAGCCATTGACGCTGTACTGTGGAAGGAAGAACGGTGTGCATGACACGACCCATCTGTGGGGAATGTTCAATCCCATCTCGGCAATGGCGATGCTGGGATCCCACTGGGAGAGTGCATTATTGGAGGCATGGTGTGGTAAGAAGCTAAGTTTATGATACACAAGCATTGTTTAGGATCTTAGCTGTGCATTGCAAAAGCCCTTGTTTTCAGGAGAAAAGAAAGAAGAACCATATGAGGGTTTGAGAGGGAGCAGAAAGGAGGGTTACAAATTGGTTAGTAAGTGTTGTGTGGGACATGAGAGATTGTCCAAAATTCAAAAACGGTGTTCACATCAGGGTGACCTGAGTGGCATCCAATCATCAGCACTGGTAAGGATGCTGATGAAGTGTGACAATAAATGGTTCACAATGCAAATTACCCCAACTTGCAGAATTTTGTTGTCTTGTGAGCTGAACTCTCCAAAGTCGTCCTCCGTTGCAGAGCAGTGGATGACTCCAATGTCCCCGTGGGGTAAATTTCTCAAGGATGTAGTCTGAATATTAAAGCAAATTTCCAAAATGTTCAGTGTATTTTAGGGATAGGATTTGAAGACTGCTTTGGCATGTTTCAAGGGCATCTGGCCAGTTTTAGGTCCAGGAGATGCCTTTTCCCATATAGAAAGTAACGAGAATTCATTTCTGGTTTGGGTAAAAGAAGCCGGATTCTTCTCTGCCCCCATAGCAAAATTTCCCCGCAGCCCCTAGAACATGGGTGGGCAGCTGTTGAGGACCGGAGGGGGCACATTTGACCTCTTAGGGAACTTGGGGACATTTTTGGGGGAAAAAATGGGCCTAGGGGAGACCTTTCTTGCAACAGGAACTGTACCAAAAGTCACTACAAATTCTGCCATAGAGAGAGAGAGGCACAGAAGCATAAGCCAAGCTCCTGCATTGTCCTTCTGCTGTGTAAATCTACACTCACGGTCTTACCTACTTCTTGGGCTATACCGTTGGAGACCAACTTTGTGCCAACCAAATGCCTTCCTTCCAAAATTTCACAGATGAAAACAAGGGCACGAGTGGCCAAGCAACATCAGAGTGTGGTCAAGGCTGCAAAAGTTATGAGTGAGGAAGAAGAGACAAGCTGAGAGAGAATGCAGCAGTTTGCTTTTGCCCGAGCTTCCCGGGAAGAGCAAAATTCTGCCCTCTCCCTCCCTCTCCCCCAACTGCTGAGTTAAGTGAATACAAACTACCTGTACAATTTGAACTCACTTTGTAGCTGTTCAAGTGAGACTAAAGCCTTGGATGTGTGTGGGCTCATCGTGTTGAGTTGTAGGGCCATTCAGGTTTGAAAGGATGCTCAGCTCCAGGGTTCCTTTGAAAAGGTTAATGGAAAAGTTACTTCTACAGACCACAGCTCCCAGACTGTCACAGCCACTATGTCTCCTCCCTCCCATGAAAAACTCCCATCTGCTACAACATATCAAAAAAATAATTTTCATATCTACTATGTAAAAGTCAGTTTGTCTGTCTGTGAGTTTGTCTGTTTGTCTGTATCAGGCAGGTGAAGATCTCATATGATTGGCTGGCTGTGAAGATTCTGTGGAATCCTGGGCTTCGCAGTTCAGGGTGGGGCCTTTAGAATTCTCAGCCAGATAGCTCAGACCGGTTGCTATGGAGAAGAGGTCTAGCAGCAAAAGGGAGGGCAGTGTATTCTCTCAGGAACCCAAACTCTGTATATTACTCTAATCTGAATACAGATTAGATTGGGAAATACAGAGAAAAGTTACAGGTACTGGACAAGAAGTTTGGGGAAATGGAGACACAGGATCTCAAATTTGTGTATTTCAACAGCATCTAATTCCAAAGGGAAGAGAGGGGAATTCCTAAGGTAGTTCTAACAAGAATTACCTATGAGAAAATAAAATCCCAGGCAACGCCAGGTAAATACACTAGTTAAAGATAAAAGATGTCTCAACTATCTTTACCAGCAGAGAGGGGGGCCAACAGGATACCCCAGAGAAGATTCACCACTTGAGAGCAGCCACCCTGAAGTTCCTCTTCCATGTCCTCACCAAACTTGAGTGTCAGGGTAGTGTGTCCAAGAGCAAACACTCCCCCTCCATGTCTTAAAGCTTGGGGAGGCTCATATATGGAGTCTATTAGTTAGTCTAAACAACGCCAGACCCATGGAATTAATTGTTGAATAGTGAGTCAACAGGTAGAATCAATGGATCTGCTCTAGTTGGGACAAACAATGGGAATCAAGTTCCTGTTTGCTAACACAGTAGGGGAAAAAAAGGGATATATTTTGATAAGCACTGAAGATTTGTCTGTGAAGGAGGGCAGCAAGATATTACATGAAGAAATCTAGCTAGTCCTCCTCTTGACTATGGCCATTTCCACACTAGCCTGTTATAGCGCTATGATTCCACTTTCAACATCCTATGGAATCCTGGGGTTTGCAGTTTTGGGAGGGGCCGGCCTCTTTAGAGTTGGAAGAGACCCCAAAGGACATCCGGCCGGCCCCTCCCGAAACTGCAAACCCCAGGATTCCATAGGATGTTGAAAGTGGAATCATAGCGCTATAACAGGTTAGTGCGGAAATGGCATATTTTGTCGTTCGCAACAGAAAACATTCATTTCTTCATTTAAAGGTTAGGCTAGTTGTTCTGCAGTGAAGGTGAAAAATATGGAGTGCTACTCTATATTTTCCCCCCTGTAAATTAACAGTTTTTCTTCACTTCTGCTGACAAGATGTCTTAGAAATACAATTCCTCGTGGTACTCTGTCCATCAAATTTTCACCAGAAGTGTGGAACCTGCCACATCTTTTTTTGTGTTCTGGTAGATGGCAAGGAATGGCTCTTTCTACTTATCAAGAGGTTAAGTTAAAACACACTCTATGTTACCGACAAGAAGAGACGTTGATAAATTATGGGAATCCATCCTGGTTTCCTTGGTGACCAACCGAGACGAATATGGAACGGCACTTTGGAAATAATCTTTAATTTCTATTCATGGGTCCATTTCCATGCAGGGCATAATTCAGATTTCACATACGATGGCAATGATGAGCACAAGACTGAAGATATGGCGACAATTGCTTAAAGGATGATCTCTCTGGAAAGAATTTCTGATCGGCTTGAAGGACGGCTGTGGAATTCCTAAACACCAAAGGAGGAGGAAAAATAATATGAACTAGCTTAAAGGCTTCCTCATCTCACTATAGTTCCTCAACAGAGCTTGCAAAAGTCATTTGTGTAGATGACAACTCTCAAAATCCCCCAATGGACATACTGGCTGAGGGATTCTGGGAGTTGTAGTCCAACAAAGGAACTTTTTCAGGCATTGCTCCCCAAGGTTTTAATCACGGAAGAATAGCATTGGTGGAGAAGTCTTGTATTCTATGTTTTCCAGAGGTAAGAAGCATATGAGATGCCACCAACATTCACTTCCTGAGTCCACTATTGTAGAATTTTGTAGACTCTAAATACATACTAGAAGTGTTACTTCCGATATGGCACCCCCTATGAGGACACCCAGATATCACTTTGATATCATTTAATTTGGCCTCAGCTGGACTGGCTCGCTGTTACCTCATCTCACGTGTTTGCGAGTTCTCCGGATAAGCACAGACAGAGAGCGGCCGTTAATGGTTTTACATTCCAGTCCTCTTTGTAGCCAGCAACTCAAACCTCGCCCGCAGCTTTAGGGAACTTCCCGCCGCAAACTCCTCAATAGCCACATGGCTTTCAATCAAGTTACTCTGTTATGTTGGGCCATCAACGTCTCGGCCAGAGTATTGTCTTTACATGCACATCCCATCATGTTAACGATGACCTCACCAAATCCTTTTGTCCAGCACCGAAACCCCTTTTGTTCTCCCTGGGACTGCCATAGCCGAAAGGCACAATCTTCCCTATAAAAACCTCTGACTTTTAACCGATCCTCGGATCACTTTGGGCTGCCATCCCGCCTTGCTGCCAGTGGTCTAAGGGACTCCCCTCAGTGCCCCACGCTGAGCTTTCTTCCCTGGAACCCCTCTTCTCTCCAGGACTACGAGACAGGTCGTATTGCCTTCCCTTGCAAACCTCCATTTCTCTTTCCAAGCTAGTTAGTTTATGTTCTGTCTTTCGTGTCTTTTGCCTTTAATAAAGAATTGTCTATTATTTGGAAAACCCTGTCTAGCTACTCTCTGACCCGCCGCTGTATACATTGGGTTAAAGATCCTGCAATGTTACCCTGCCTCTTGCTAACCAAACAGTGTTCAGGCTAATTTTCCCCAAACTTGGTCTTTTAATTGGCAACCCGGGCGCCCCTCGCAGGACCCCCAAATTCTCAGGGTAACAGAAGTCCTTGAAAATTGTGCAGCTTCCAACGGCTGTTTGAAATTTTGTGTTTATTCTGAGAAAAAAAAATGCACACATGGGGGGCGTTTCTGCATAAAAACAGCATTTTTCTTTGCAGTTGTTTTCTATGCAGAAAAAAACATTTTCTGTGGAGACAACTTGTTTTGTGCACGTAAAATAAAATTTCTGACCAGCAAATGTCATTTTCTGTGCACAAAACTCACATATATTTTTTCCAAAGAATAAGTTTTGAGCTGAAAAGATCCATCCAAGATTCTCCACCACAGGGTTTCTTAGCAGTTTTTTTTTGCAGGGGGGAGGATCTGGGATTTAGAAATGTTCCTTCCATCCCTAATAGCTGGTGAACAGGCAGCCAGAGACATCCAGGGTAGTGGGATGGTGAATCCACTGTTTTTATTCCAGATTTCAAAGGAACTATCATAGAATCATAGAATCACAGAGTTGGAAGAGACCCAAGGGGCCATCCAGTCCAACCCCATTCTGCCACGCAGGAACACCCATCAAAGCACTCCCAACAGATGGCCATCCAGCCTCTGCTTAAAAACCTCCAAAGAAGGAGGAGACTCCACCACACTCCATGGATGCAGCAGCAGATTCCACTGCCAGACAGCCCTGACTGTCAGGAAGTTCTTCCTGAGGTTCAGGTGGAATCTCCTTCCCTGCAGCTTGAATCCATTGCTCCTTGTCCTAGTCTCTGGAGCGGCAGAAAACAAGCCTGCTCCCTCCTCGACATGACATCCCTTCAAATATTTAAACAGGGCTATCATGTCCCTTCTTAACCTTCTCTTCTGCAGACTAAACATCCCCAGCTCCCTAAGCCACTCCTCACAGGGCTTCATGGCTTCCAGACCCTCCACCATTTTGGTCGCCCTGCTCTGGACACATTCCAGTTTGTCAATATCCTTCTTTAATTGAGATGCTCAGAACTGGACACAGGATTCCAAATGAGGTGTAACCAAAGCAGAATAGAGTGGTACCATTACCTCCCTTGATCTAGACACCATACTCCTATTGATGCAACCAAGAATCGCATTGGCTTTCTTTGCTGCCGCATCACACTACTGACTCATGTTCAGGGTGCTATCCAGGGTGCTTATGCTATTTTTGTGGTACCTTGAACAATACCTTTAAGCACTGGACTACTACTCAGAATGGATTCACTATACTCCTGATCTTACATGGAAGCCATTTGCCTACCAGACTAGTCCGACTTGTGCATCTGTTAGCAATGACACCCACATTATCCAAAGCTGCCCTTCCTCCTCTTTTCCACCCCTCAGTCTGATGCAAAAAACTGAGAGTTAGTGGATCCCTAGAGAACAGTTTATCCAATATTTGTATGAAGATGTGCAGTAAGGGAGAGTTCTTCATCCTTTTGGGAAAGTTTAAGAAAATTGTTCCATCAAGTTTCTTTTATGGACTTACCCAGTTCAGATCTCTGGGACCAAAAAGTGAAGTAAATACAATTTGAACTTGGACATCTGGACATTTTCAAGCTTGCAAATTTTTCTGCAAAATAATCCTAAGGCTCATGATAACAATAAAGCCAAAAATGCAAAGGGGGAAAAAACCCAACAGTGTATACTGTTTCCAAAATATGCACAGTTATGCTTTAGTCAATAGAGGGCATGCATCCATTATATATCTATTTGAAAGATACATCATTGAAAAATACCTATGCCTTTTTCCTCTCCATGAAGAGTCTGCCTGGAAACCTCAGACAATGGATGTGGAGGTGAACAAAGGAGGAAGTCCATGGAGATAGACTAGACACATCTGCCGATTCCTGATTATTGATTGCCATTGGTGACCTGTCCTTACATCCAAGACGCTTCTCAGTGTGGAACTGAGATCTCTCTTTCTCCAACTTAAGATCTAATTTTAGATCTAATCTTGCCCTCTTTGACAGAGAATTAGCACTTTGCTGTTCAGGCATGCAGCAAGAACTCTCTCCTCTCCATAAATTTCATGGAAAAAAGCAAGAATGCTCAAAATACTTACTTTTGCCTTCATATTTTTCCCCTACCAACCATATCTATAGGACCCTTACCTGCTTATAGGAATGGGGAGGCAGGGTTTCAGTGCAAACCCAGTTTATTACTATTAAGGTTGAAGAATCCATTGCAGTCAACCCTCCATATTTCCTGGGGTTAGGAGCACAGGAGCCCCACAAAAGTTGGAAAAACATAACTATCAAAAAGTGTCCATGGGAAGGGAACTGGGGCATGGTGGGAAGCGTGGGCATTCTAGATCCAAACATCAGGGGAAAGGGAGGGAAAGGGGGTGGGCCAGCATAGTGCCCTATACTTCTTCTCTTGCCCGTCTTCTTCCTTGGTTGTGTGGGGGGCATCAAGAGAAGGTTTGTGGTTCTGAGAAAGTGGGTCACGCAGTGGCGGAGCTTGGAGTGCATGGAGGGGGTGGGGACAGAGCTATGGCGTAGGAGGCATGGTCACAGGGCGGGGGGACTGGCCATGGTGCAGAGGGGGCTATGGCATGCAAGGCATGGCTACGAGCTGGGACACCCTCCAAAAAATTGCCGCCCAGGGCGAACCACCCCTATTGCCCCTGTTACTTCGGCCCAGGCCTACCCAGTGATAGCACTAGATATCTCTTTTGATATCAAATCATTCAGCCTTCCTCTGCCACTCCGCTCCACGTGTTTGCGAGGCCACCGGACAAGCGCGTAAACAGGCGCGGTTGGTAAGTGTTGGACATTCCATTCTCCACCTAGGCAGGCAGAGCAGAGCCACTCCGTTGCTTCAGGCACCTCCCTGCAAACACCCTTTTGCTTAAGTGCGACACTAACAAAGGCGCCCGGCTCCGAGCCGATAGTCTTACAAAGCCGGACTAAGTACTGTGCATTTGCATACTGGCTACACTATTGTTGATTCAGCGCTAAGCCGATCATGTTAAACTTGACCTTTTCCAAAGCTTTGTCCCGCTTCAAACTCGCATTGTTCTCACCAAGTAAGGCATGGCCTGCAGTCACAATTCACCCTATAAAAACTCCCCAATTCCGAGACCACCTCGGATCGCTCCGGACTTCCATCCCGCCTTGCTGCTGCTTTGTCGGGCAAACTCCCCTCAGCGAACCATGCTGAGCTTTCTTCCCCTGCACCCCAACGAGCTCAATCTCCGACTTCTTCAGGACTACGAGAAAGGTGTCGTATCACCCATTTCCCCCCAAAATCCTCATTTCCAATTCTTCCATTAGCTGTGTGATTGTGGTGTCTTTACTATTTGTTTGTCTTTTAATAAAAACATCATTTTTGCTATTTTAAAACTGTCCGACTGCCTGATTGACCTTACCCTGTAGACGCTGGGTTGCAAGATCCATGCTACGTTACCCTGCCTCTGGCTAGCTTTAGTGAGAGCTCCAGCTAATTTCCCCAAGTTGTGTTATTGTGTTTTGGTTATTTTAGACACCTCTCCCAGGACCCCCAGAGAACAGGGTAACCTCCCTCATCCTTACACAACTGAAGTCACATTCCTTAGCTGACCAGGCAGTGGCTGGTGGAGAAGGAGGACCAGAGGTGTGTTTTTAAGGGGCCATGTGGCCTTGATTGGAGCTTGAGGTCAGGGAGCAGTGTTTGAGAAACTCACAGATAATCAAATCTGTGAAAGTTAAATCCACAAATGTGGAGGTGCAATGTAGGGGTGAGATGAATTAAAAACACACACACACCTTCTGATCAACTAAAAGCATTGTGAATGCTAACAGTCAACCCTGGTTCTTAAACACATGCCATGCCGGGGTCATATTAGAGGTACACACTTGGTAGATGTCCCCGTGGAATTCTGGGGTTTGTAGTTTACTGAGGCCAAAGAGCTCTCTGGGTGAGAATTCTAAAGGCCCCTCCCTGAACTGCAAAATCCCAGCATTCCACAGGAGTTTGAAAGTGGAATAATAGCACTATAACAATGTAGTGCGGAAATGGCCTTTGATTCTAATTTCATTTACTCAGAGGTACATAGGCTTCCTGAGACTGTGCTGGCACTGACAGTTGGTTAAGAGCAATTATCCCTTTGCTTCCAGGCTCCTGATTGGGTTGTTTATATCCTGATTATAAAGCGATGAGATTAGGGGTTGTGAGAAACTGGGACATTTCCTGGGAATCCAGTGGATGTAGATGTTGCTATTTCTAGAATTAATTAGAGCCCCTGCGAAAGATGCGCCTTGGCTTTTGAAGTTCACGTTAAAGAAGATTTTGTCAAGACAATGTGTGTATTTCTAGCCATAGAGTATGCTCATCATTCCACTATATTTACTAACCACTTGCCTCCAGTTAGAATCTTAGAATCATAGAAATGTAGAGTTGGAAGAGACCCCAGGGGCCATCCAGTCCAGCCCCCTGCTATGCAGGAACACCCATCAAAGCATTCCCGACAGATGGCCATCCAGCCTCTGCTTAAAAGCCTCCAAACAAGGAGATGCCACCACACTCCAAGGCAGCAGATTCCACTGCCAGACAGCCCTGACCGTCAGGAAGTTCTTCCTGAGGTTCAGGTGGAACCTCCTTTCCTGCAGTTTGAATCCATTGCTCCTTGTCCTGGTCTCTGGAGCAGCAGAAAACAAGCCCTCTCCTTCCTCTACATGGCATCCCTTCAAATATTGAGTTGAGTATCTGTTTTCTGCAAGCTCAAGCGTGTAATTTCCAGTGCCTTGCTCTGGGCTTGTTTAAACCAGATTCACATGAACATGTTTCATCTTAGCACACCTCAGCTCTAGGGCCTTGTCACATTCTTTGGAACACAAAGAGATCACTGAGGCCTGTCTATACCATGAAATAGGACCTTTCCGCCCTATACTGTTCTCGTGCTATTATTCCACCTTCAACCTCCTGTGGAATCCTAGGATTTGCAATTCAGAGAGGGGCATTTAGAAGCCTCAGCCAGAGAGTTCTTTGGTCTCAGTAAATTACAAATCCCAGAATTCCACAGGAGGTTGAAAGTAGGATCATAGCACTATAACAATGTAGTGCAGAAAGGCCCATACACTCTTGATTTGGCAGGGACAGTCTTAATTGCTCCGCTGTAATCCCACATTTTCCATTGCTTTTCAGTTATCTCAGTTTCTCTCCCCTCTTCCCACTTTCTCTCTTTATCCTCAGCTTACTTCAACTGGTAGAAACTGAGTTCAAGGTATAAAAGTAGTTTCCACTCAGTTCACTCAGCAAGAGGGAAAGGAACGAAGGGGCCGGGTCTTGGACCATTTCCACACTAGACTGTTATAGTGCTTTGATTCCACTTGCAACCTCCTGTGGGATCCTGGGGTTTGCAATTCAGGGAGGGACCAGCTGGCTGACCCCTCCCTGAATTGCAAACCCCAGGATCCCATAGAAGGTTGCAAGTGGAATCAAAGCGCTATAACAGTCTAGTGTGGAAATGGCCTTGGCCTCCCCAGGAGACTCAAGCAAAAACAAATGGCCACAACGTCTCCTCTCTGCTCTGCTCTTTCTCATTAATACCTTTTGCCATCTTGAGCGCACCCTGATCTTGCTTTGCCATAGGCATCCTGTTGTCCACCTGTGAAGTACTGGAGGGTATGAAAAGGCAAGTAAGTGGAGAGATGATAAAGTCTCCCTCTCTCCCCCATAAGACTAAAACTTGGGGTCATCTACTGAAGCGTGGTGGCAGATTCAAAAGAGACAAAAGATGGACTTTCTCATACAGCACTATGGATGGAAAGTAAATTTATCCGTTTCCTGACTGGGGTCAAATTTGCAGTTTCCAACCCCTTCAGAAACTTAGTTGGGAATAAAAATGGCACATCAAAAGTTTCCATAAATTTCAGGAAGTTTTTTTGTAGAAAACTGTGGCCCTTGTTCTTCTGGCCTCCTGTTTCTTAGATCATTTTAACAGCGTGAATCATAGAATCACAGAGTTGGAAGAGACCTCAGGGGCCATCCAGTCCAACCCCCTTCTGCTATGCAGGAACACCCATCAAAGCATCCCAACAGGTGGCCATCCAACCTCTGCTTAAAAACCTCCAAAGAAGGAGACTCCACCACACTCCATGGAGGCAGCCGATTCCACTGCCGGACAGCCCTGACTGTCAAGAAGTTCTTCCTGAGGTTCAGGTGGAATCTCCTTTCCTGCAGCTTGAATCCATTGCTCCTTATCCTAGGCTCTGGAGCAGCGGAGTTGTCCCCAACCAGATATACTGCAGATGCTCCCATCAACCCAGAGCAGCATGGTCACTGAGAGTTGTAGTCCAAGGTTTCCTGGTTGGAGAAGTGGGAATGTGATATTCTAACAACGAGCAGGCTAATTCTGATTCTCAGTTGTCTCTTGACATTTAAAGAGAAATGCACAAATGTCGTTATAAATTATCCCAATTATGGATGAAATGCCATCTCAGAAGAGCAGATGGAGGCCCATCATTATAGTGAATGAGAGATGTGCATAATCCTACCCAGTATCAAAAGACATTTACTGATGTGCTATAGCCAATACAATTGCATTACCCAGCGTGCTCCTCCTTGCTTGATCAAAGGATGGAAGCTTCGGTGTTGACTTGGTAGGTTCAGAATGCTGCTTCTTGGAGTTGGAGGGAGAGGGGGCTGCTCCACTTCGCTTCCCAGCCATTTAACTCTGCAATTCCCTGCTGTCATTTTTCATAGCGCTGTGATCCGTTTGCAAGGAGACAATTGACTTGGCTGTCACCTACATGCATGCGCAGATTGCAAAAACAAATGACTTAGGCTCAGAATTGCTCACAAGCTGTGCTATTGTGCATAAATTAATCAGAGTTTCTCTCCCCAAATATAATTCTAAGACAGCCTGGATAAGACTGGAAAAAAGTCCTGGGTCCTATGGCCTTCCATGTCATGAGACTTTCACACAGTCCCAGGGATGTAATTCTTCACTAATTTTCTTCCTGAAAGAAGCAGTAAGTGATTTTAGTGACTTTCTTCATGCTCTGAGAAAGTGTTGAAAACCATGCAGTTTTTAAAGCCAATTTGCAATTTGGGACTTATCTGGCACAAAATTCATGCATGCTTATTTTACACAGAAAGAAACATGTGGTTGTTTTCTACAGAAAACAGCATTTTCTGTGGAGAAAATGATATTTCTGTTTTCTGTGCAAATCACCCCTGGAAAACAAAATTTCTGATTTCTACGCAAATCACTCACATGTGAA